>OU823263.1:7462130-8712130 GCA_917490735.1 Dryobotodes eremita
TAAACCGGAAACTAACCAATAAATCAAAAGGAAGTATGAGAATAAAAACTATAAATTCAACCGGAAACTAACAATATTTTAAATCAATCAAAAGGAAGTACGAGAACAAAAACTATATAAATTCAAACGGAAACTACAATATTTTAAATACATCAAAATAAAACTTAACATAGACTTAACCGGAAATACAAGTATTAATTTAATAAATAACATGGAAGTCAGATAAAGTGCGAAATAATTAAAACAAACTTAAAAATAAAATCAAATAATGGCTTGGCGCCCATACGGCCATTCTGATCCAGCGCGTTCTCTGCGCTGTAAAGCATTTTACAACAAAACGGCATCACCCATCTCGGGTTTAGCCAAAAATACAAGGCATCACCCGCCTTGGATCTAGCCATACCATATGGCATCACCTGCCTGGGATATAGCCCCCTAACATGGCATCACCCGCCTTGGATCTAGCCATACCACATGGCATCACCCGCCTGAGATATAGCCCCCTAACACGGCATCACCCGCCTTGGATCTAGCCATAACACATGGCATCACCCGCCTGGGATATAGCCCTAAGACCAGGAAAAAGGATACGCATGGTGGCCAGCCAGCGTAGTAGGGGGGAAGGTGGAGTAGCTAAGATAATTTACAAATCATCCGCCCATACGGTCGGTTAGTTATCATTGTCATCCATAAATGGATCATTTTGAGCCAGAGGTGCTGGTCTCAAAAAATCATGACTAGCGATTTTTTCGGAACATCCCCTTAAATTGACATGCTTTACTTTGTAGCGATTATTAGGTAATACTTCTAGAACTTCCATAGGACCTTCATATTTAGGACCAAGTTTAGTCGTATGTCTTTCATGCTTATGCATTAAGACAAAATCCCCTTTTTCAAAGGGCTTGATTTGAGCTTTGCCCTTGTCAAATCTTAACTTGTCCCGAAATGATCGCTCGTCCATCCTTAATTTACATAATGATCTAACAGTATTAAGATCTACAATTGGTTCATCATCATCGATTTGTAAGAGCTTAATACCCGGTGGCGAACAATTTTTCCCAAACAACAACTCCATGGGAGATTTTCCCGTTACTTTTAGAAATGGTAGAATTAATAGCCAACTGTAAATCTCGAATAGTAGTGTGCCACTGTTTATTAAGCTTCACAACAGACATATTATCTTTGATGATTTTCATAATACGTTCTACCTGACCATTTGCCCGACTAGCGCCTTTAGCTACTACGTGATGTTCAATACCAAATCGCTGACAAAAATTCTTGAAATCAGATGATGTCATACTTTTATCCTGATCTGTTATGAGTCTATCTGGGGTGCCGAAAATAGAAATTACTTCTTGCAAACAAGATATGGCTGTATCTGATGTTCTATCATTGGTGTAAATTAAATGAGTATATTTGGTAAAAGCATCGATAAAAACAAACGCATATTCAGCATTATTACGTTTACCGTTCATACGTCCAGTTATGTCAGCATGTACGGTGTGAAAGGGAATTGCAATTTTATCTATAGGATGAAGGGTAACTTGCTTAGCACCAGACATACCTTTACGAATTCGACAACTAACACAATTTTCAATAAACCTTCGAACTGTTTTTGACATATTGGGAAACCAATATTGCTCTCTTAATTTAGTTAGAACCTTTTCCCAACTGAAGTGTTGAAGATTATCATGATAGTGGGAAATCAGATTCCATCTATAATTACGTGGCACAATGATAAGTTTACGAGTTTTATTTTCTATTTGAACTTTACGTCTAAGCAATTTATCTTGCGATATAACATAAGTTTCAGCAATGTCTTTTGGGATTGTATCAGAACTAAGTTGTTCAACTATGTTCTTAAGAACTGGATCACGTTTTTGTTCTATTAGGAGCCAGTTATGATCAAGTGTAGAAGAGTTTGCTGAAAATTGCAACGAGATATTCTTGTTTGGAACTTTACAGGAGCTCGTTATTGGATTTCGACTAAAAAAATCGGCATGAGAAAGTTTGTCACCTTTCCTATACTCAATATCAAATTGGAAAGTTTGCAAAAATGCCCACCAGCGGTGTACTCTAGGCGTTAGTTCTTTTTTGGTTCTGGATGCTTTCAGTGAATTACAATCTGTTACAACTTTAAAGCATCTACCATACAAAAAGTGGCGAAAATGTTTAATAGCTTTGACGACAGCCAATGTTTCGAGCTCATATGAATGGTATTTGCTCTCGGCATTGGTCGTTCGCATACTAAAATAACCAACAACATGAGGATTCTTATCATGTCGCTGAATCAAAACTGCACCATAACCTAGCGAACTAGCGTCTGTATGGAGTTCACATGGTAAATCAGGGTCGAAAATTGTCAAGAGTGGGGAAGATGTTAATCTACTAATTACTTCCTTTCGGGCATTTTCCTGCTTTTCAGTCCACCTCCAAGGTACGCCAGATTTAGTTAATTCATATAAAGGGGCCATGATTTTGGAAAAATTTGGTACGAATTTCCTAAAATAACCAGCTAGGCCGTTAAATTGCCGTAATTCTTTAATGTTTTTAGGTAAAGCGGACTTAGAGAGGGCATCTAATTTTCTGGGACTAGGCTTAACGGTTCCGTTTTCTATTATATTTCCTAAATATTCAACCGATTTTTTAAGAAATGAGCATTTTTTTATGTTTAGTGAAAAACCTGCATTTGTTAATCTTTCTAAAACTAATTCCAAGTTAAGTAACCCTTCTTCTATTGTTGTAGAAATTACAAGAACATTGTCAATATAAACTAGAGCAATCTTATCCTTATAGTCACCCAAAGCTTTATTAATGGCACGCTGATAAACAGACGGCGCATTGCATAGCCCAAATGGCATGCGTAAAAATTCGAATTGACCGTCAGGTGTAACGAACGCGGTTTTTTCTATAGAATCTACCGAAATTGGTATTTGATAAAACCCTGCAGTCATATCTAAACAAGTGAAATAACGCGCTTTGCCTAACCTATCAATCTGATCAGCAATCAATGGTAATGGAAAATTATCCCTAGCTGTGTTTGCATTTAATTCCCGAAAGTCGACACATAATCGGTCAGCCCCATCTTTTTTTTTACTAATAAAATGGGGCTGCTAAATGGGGATGAGCTGTCTCTTATTATACCGTTTTGTTTAAGGTCGTTTAAAATGTCTTTGACTTTTTCGCGTTCCATTGGCGATAATCTGTAGGGTCTACGTTGAATAATTTTATCTTTATTCTTTAATCTAATAGTCAATTGACCAGTTTTCACCTCGGAAACTTTATTACCAGAAGTGAAATTATCTTTAAAATTATTTAAAATTAAATTAAATTTTTCTAACATGGAAGGGTCAGCAAGGTCGGTATTTATTTTTGTTTCCGACTCGGTTAAAGAACATTCAGAAATAATCATATTTCTCGAGACAGTCATATTTTTATCTATTAATGTGATAGTAAGACCCGGAATTTTCACTAAATCATAGCCAATTAAAATATTAAACTGGGTTTGGTGATCTTCTACAACAAATAGATCCAATTCTACAGTAACTTGATCGATCTCGACAATCGCCGAGATACTCTGGGAACACGTGATATTCACACCACCTATTCCCTTGAAAACTGTATTGACAGTCTTTCTTTTGCCCGGAATCGAACCAGAAATGCTTTTACGTACTAACGAACAATCTGCGCCGGAATCAAATAGGCAAGGATATGAAGTAGCTCCAATTTTGACGGTAGTCGTGCAACGATTTATAGAACCACAAAAATTAACGGATTTTTGATCTGTTGACTTTGATTTTTCGTCATTTTGCTTACGGAAACAAGTTTTCTCTAAATGACCCTTTTTATGGCAATAGTTACATTCAATAAACTTACGGTTGTCTGGCGTAACCTGAGAGGCTAGCTTTGCAGAAATATTAGAGTCTGTATTTTGTGTAGACTTTTCTTTACAGTCACGAAATCGGTGCCCAGATTTTTTACATTTGAAACAAATTGGTGACTGACCTAAAAACGAACCAGGGGTTTCGGAAAGCCGGGGTTTTTTGTTAAGATGATTTTTGTCTGTACTGTCAGTTTTCGGTCGGTCACGTTTACGAAAAGTTTTCAGAGCGGAGACTAGTTTGGGCAAAGAGTCAGGAGTATTACGTAACAATTCACATTTCACAAAATCAGGGTAGATACCAGTGATAAGAGCATCGATAACCTCTGTGTCCGCGGCTTCAGGCCGCACTCTCTTGAACAGCGTCCATCCCGTGGTTGCGTAATCCGCGTAGTTGCTCGCATGCTCCGACGTGTAGTCGCGCCACCGCTGGATGTCATCAGCATACCGGAACTCTTCGCCGAATGTTTGGATTAGATCTTGCTTAACTTGCTCCCACGTGGTGGATTGTAGGGACCACGTATCAGCCCACGTCTTTGCTCTTCCTTTCAGCTGCAGTATTGCCTTCATGCGAGCTTCATGCGATGATATGCCAATAGTTGCAATGGTTTGATCAACATTGGCACACCAGTCCCTGATGTCGTGTGAGCGCACATCGGGATCGAATGGCGGTAGGTAGAAATTGCCACGATCCCGTGAAGGTGCTGGAGTAGCGGACAGCGCGGCGGCCACGGCGCTGGATGTGGCTTGCTTCGTAATTGATGTCACCAGACTCATCACTTGCTCCATCGAGAAAGTTGGGTCTGGCTGAGCGGCAGGCACTGGTTTGCGAACCCGGAATCCAGAAGACCTCAGTAAGGGCGAGGTGGATCCCACCGCTGCTGTCGGCGCATGATCGCCGTTTCAACTCAGGGTGTTTATTCCAGGAGCAGCGAACAAAGAATGTCCTTCCATTCACAGTACAACAGTTTTTATACACAAAATTACCGCGAAACTTTACCGCCAAGTAGAATTTATATAAATCAAGCGGATATAACATTTTAACTAATTCAAGCGGATGTGTCAAAATAAATCTTTCAATACCAACATAGAAACTTAAAATAAAGGCAACCGGAAACGCACAATATTTTAAATAAATCAAAAGGAAGTATGAGAATAAAAACTATTTAAATCAAACCGGACACGTAACAATATTTTAAATAAATCAAAAGGAAGTACGAGATTAAAAACTATTTAAATTAAACCGGAAACTAACAAATAAATCAAAAGGAAGTATGAGAATAAAAACTATATAATTTCAACCGGAAACGAACAATATTTTAAATAAATCAAAAGGAAGTACGAGAGTCAAAACTATTTAAATTAAACCGGAAACTAACCAATAAATCAAAAGGAAGTATGAGAATAAAAACTATAAATTCAACCGGAAACTAACAATATTTTAAATCAATCAAAAGGAAGTACGAGAACAAAAACTATATAAATTCAAACGGAAACTACAATATTTTAAATACATCAAAATAAAACTTAACATAGACTTAACCGGAAATACAAGTATTAATTTAATAAATAACATGGAAGTCAGATAAAGTGCGAAATAATTAAAACAAACTTAAAAATAAAATCAAATAATGGCTTGGCGCCCATATGTACATATAATAAATTATTCTTTCTCTTGTTCTTTGTTTACGAATGTACTAAGTTATGTCAATCTTCTTGAGTGTTGTGCTCCTAGTATGTAGATTTAGTCATATTTTAAAGGTTGTTCAATGTTTAACGGGTTGATTTTAAAATAACATTTTGGTATTCAAGAGAAAAGGAAACGTTTTAAAACTAGTTTCTGTGGTGATTTCTTCTAGAAATAGTATAAAACAAATTCGTTTTTCGTGTTTGTCTATGCAACCGTTCAGGTGTTCTAAGCTCCACAGTGGATTTAGATGCGGTTTTCACTTTCATTTAGAGAAATTATCCAGAAAGCTGGCGGCCTACCTCTCTAAGTCCGTCAACGAAAATGCGGGCCCGTCCGAAAGTAGTTTGAAACTTTGGAGTGAACCCTACACCCATTAATAAATTTTTTGGACAGGTAAAAACACATCGGGAGCAGGGACGACTGTCACATCGTGGTGTCATTCATTCTTAGGTCGGGCCCCAAACTAATCTTAAGTCCGTAGGTGATACGGAGTAGGAAACGTCCGTAACGTTGGCCAAAACTATGGATTTTGTGCTTAGAGAGTAAATGATAAATGATTTTATTTCTGTAAGTAGGTTTGTACAAACACTTTTACACGTCAATCATGTTTTTTAAACTAGATGAGGTCGGCGTTTCCTATCTGACTACTCTGAGAAGAAAGGCCGAAACAAACTCAGAGGTCACAGTCTCTTTTAAAGTCCAGACATAATCTTGGTCAGGTCATGCGAAGACCATGCAGATTGGTATCTGAAATGGTCTTTTGAGGAAAGAACCACACAGTTTGAGTGGACCTGTCCAGTCAGTGCACGCACTTGTCAGTAATCGTGCAGCTCGACTCAGGAAGTCAGGACTTAAGGAGCTCAACGATTCGACGAACAATACCAAAGAAAGGACATTTGGGTAAGCCGCATAAATTACTCAAACTGCCAGATCATAATTAAAATTAAATTAGAAAAAAAAAAAGCAATTACCCACATAGTCTTCACATTCACAAAATTAAAATAATATAATACTTTACAAGTAAATACTCATGTCATTGTATATATAAAATTTATCAATGTCAATGTGTATATATAAATTCGGTAATAATGTTTGAAGACCATGTCGATCGGTGTCTGAAATGGTCTTTTGAGGAAAGAACCACACAGATTAAGTCGACCTGTCTAGTCAGTGCACGCATTTGTCAGTAACCGTGCAGCTCAACTCAGAACTTAAGGAGCTCAACGATTCGACGAACAATACCAAAGAAAGGACATTTGGGTAGGCCGCATAAACTACTTAAACTGCCAGACCAAGAATAAAACTGAAAAAAAAATGACCCACATAGTCCTCATATTCACAATAATGAAAATAACATAATACTTTTTATAGTAAATATTCATGTCTAAAAAGAGTTAGCAAACTAAAATCAACATTCACTGTGTAAATTTATTGGAGCAGCTCAATCCCAAGCCTTTTTGTCCTCAATATAGTCTTTCACAGTATAGTAGGCTTTCTGGCATAATTTCCACTTTATAAAAGATTTGAATTTATTAAAGCTTAGATCTTGAATGTGGCTAGGAAGTTTATTATAAAAACGTATACATTGGCATCTAAAGGAGCCACCAATTTTCTTGAGCCTGGTTGTAGGAACAAGAAATTTGTGTTTGTTCCTAATATTTATATTGTGGATATCACTGTATTTTTTAAACAGATTAATATTTTTATGTGCATACAAAAGATTTTCATAAATATACTGAGAAGGCACAGTAACAATATTAATCTCTTTAAATTTATCTCTGAGGGAGTGTCTGGGACTTAATTTATAAATTGAACGAATTGCCCTTTTTTGTAAAACAAAAATTGTCTGAATATCGGCGGCATTTCCCTACACCAGAATACCGTACGACATCACACTATGAAAATAACTAATGTATACTAAACGGGCAGTCTCTAAATCAGTTAAATCACGAATTTTTCTAACGGCGTATGCTGCAGAGCTAAGCTTTTTCGACAATTTGTCTATATGGGGGCCCCATTGAAGCTTGGCATCCAAAGTTATGCCTAAGAATACTGTGGTATCTTCGGGTTTCAACACTTCACCCTTTATGAGAACACTAGTTTCTATTTGTCTAACATGAGGTATCGTAAACTTAATACATTTCGTAGACCCTCAGCTGTGTATAAAAGACTAATATTTAACTTGGTTATCACCGATATTTTGATGTGTTGGCTTCGCGCCACATTATTAGATTGCACGAGTGCGAAGCAAGGGGGGTCACTAATAATATAATTAATAAATAGGCTTTTTCGGTCTATCCGTATTGTCCTGACTGTTCAACTTTGTGTGTCACAGCCTTCAATTGAACGTAGTTATCGTCATCTCAATATAATTTTTAGTCTTAAATTTAGTTAATTATACTGTAAGCGTTGCCTTTGTTAAATTTTATAATCCATGTTATCTGTTGAAAGAGACTGGATCCTGCGACATAGGGTATCCTAGTGCGGGATCCAGTGTCATACCTAACTATTGTAACGCTTGTATAAGAGTCAATAAAACTTTATTATTCTTGTTATAATATGTTTGATACAATTCAACCATCAGTTCTACGGTTTTCAACTCTTTCTCCCATCATTAACTTCAAAAATTAAAAACCATGGATTTTTCTGCCTAATTTTGTTTGGTAGAAATCTAGTATTTCTTTGAACAAGCAACTTATTTCCTAAAAAAATAAAACTACTATAGTTGGTATTGAAAAACAACGACTCGACCTTCACTTACAAATTGCTTACGAAATCTTAAACTAAAACTTGCAGTAAGACGCATGAAATATTATATAATTATTATGATGATCATATTCCCAAAAGTTTCCCCCAGAATTATGTTTGGTTAAGCAATTTTTTATTGAATTATGTAATGTTGAGCCTATGTTGGTAAATTTGATTTAGGCGTGGAGCCCGTCAGTAAATTGTTGATTATATTCCCTTGAGGTATTAGGGCATATTAAATTATGGGGTGTGAGGGGTGAACGAAAGTTGGCTTTCATAAGATGCTTCTTGTCCTTGAATATTTTATGAAGTACCAAGTCTTGGTGTGGAGAGAATTTACTGTTGCTTCACACTACCGATATTGATGTAGGCAAGCAATACTCAAAATCAAAAGTAATTTATTTAAATTAGGCTGAGGCATCTTCCTAATGTTTTAGCTGGGAAAAAGTTTCGCAGCAAACTCCCAGCAATACATCTGTCTGTTAAGTTAGAAGAACTTCATTCTTTGCAATAGAGTGTAAAGTAATGAACTGTATAAAACAGAGAAACACTAAACATTAAACTAAATTACTCGGATGTGTTCAATTACGTACTCTAGGGTAGGTCAGGTGAAAAGTACATAGATTCAGGTACTCAGGGTTTCATACGTCTAGGAGTACGTAATACATACTAAGTGGATAGCGTGAAGTTCGGCTCCAGACTTTACCTAGGATAAGATTATTATTTGTATACTAACGTTAAAGCCTGACCAATACTGATATACCGCGCCTTAGGTATGCGCGACGAGAGTGGTTCCGGGAGGCCATGTCAGAAGTGTGTGACATGGCAATGCCCCGGGTCCAGCCCGGACGCGCCTGGCGCCAGGTGTACTGGTGGTCGCCGTAACTAACGTCTCTGCGCGAGGCGTGCGTTGCCGCGCGGCGCCTGTACACCAGGCACCGCAGGCTCCGTATCCGCCCTCCGGATACGGAAGCCATTCAGGCGGAGCTGTACGAGGGTTACAGAGTGGCGAAGATCGCCCTCCGAGCGGAGATCCTGCGGGCCAGGGGACTGGCCCGTGAGGAGTCGCTGGGGACTCTGAACAGGGACCCGTGGGGACGCCCATATAAGGTGGTGCGGGAGAAACTCCGCCCATGGGCTCCCCCGCTGACGCAGAGTCTCCGGCCCCAGCTCGTGGAGGGCGTGGTGAGCGCTCTGTTCCCTTCGCGGGGGGAGCATACTCCCCCGCCCATGGCTCCGCCTCCTGCGGTGCCAACTGCGGACCACATGACCGACGATGACGACGTTGCTCCTGAGGTGACAGAGGTAGAGTTGAGAGCGGCGGTACGTAGGCTGAGTGCCAAAAATACCGCCCCAGCACCCGACGGCTTACCTGGAAAAGCCTGGGTCCTGGCCTCGGAGGCTCTCGGGCCTCAACTAAGAGGGCTCCTAAGCGCATGCTTGGAGGAGGGCCAGTTCCCACTTCGTTGGAAGACGGGAAAACTGGTCCTCATTAAGAAACCGGGGCGCCCGGCGGACTCTCCGTCCGCTTACCGGCCCATCGTGCTGCTCGACGAGGTGGGCAAGCTCTTTGAAAGAGTCATTGCAGACCGCCTCGTCGGGCAGCTGGTGCGGGTGGGGCCGGATTTGGCGGAGAGCCAGTTTGGTTTCCGCAGGGGGCGCTCCACGGTGGATGCCATCATGCGCGTGCGAGCCCTCACGACGGGGGATGCTGTGGCCCGGAGTGGGGTCCTCTTGGCGGTGTCTCTAGACATCGCCAATGCCTTCAATACCCTGCCCTGGAGTTGCATCCGGGAGGCATTCCGGTATCACCGGATGCCGACCTATCTCTGTCGTGTAGTCGAGGCCTATTTGGCGGATAGAGCAGTTATCTACCCCGGTCACCAGGGAGAATGGAACCGGCGAGAGATGTCGTGCGGTGTCCCACAGGGATCGGTCCTGGGGCCGTATCTGTGGGACATCGGTTACGACTGGGTGCTGCGCGCCGACCTGCCTAGCGGTGTCAGCGTAGTGTGCTACGCTGTGTGAGTGTGCCCACCAGACACAACACCCGTCTGGTCGGAGGATCCTCCCTTTTCTATAGAGTATGAGTGAGCTTTACACCCTGTTCCTCATACCTCTATAGTACCAATAGATAACTAGCTTACTGTCTATGGATACGAGAATCCTGAAAAATAAACATGTTCAACATAATTTTGGGAGTTATCCTATTAACTACTAGGTAATTATGGCAAAACAAACATTATTTTACTCATTTGTTCACGTCACAAGGCATAAATTTAAATCAACAGCCAAGTTAGTCGGCTTCGATGATGGAAAACCCCTTCCTAGACAAGACTGATGTGGGTGCGGCTGACGAACTGAGAAGACGTCGATTGCAAAAAATCCCTATGGGTATAGTTTTATTAGTTAATTAATCAATAATTTGACAGTACTGCAGTTATAGATTAATATTTAAGACTAGTACACACTGGCGCGACGTGACGCCTGACACAAATGCACCGCGTGTCGCGCGACGAGCGGCTGTGTAGCGCTGTCGCGTTGCGCCTGTCTGTGGGAGCCTTTATGCGATGACTACGAATAAATCATCATTATTTTACTCATTGAATTTTTTTCACATCTTAAACGCTTGTCTTATTTTAACTGTAATGTTTAAGCACTTTTATATAGAAATTAATCAAAAGGTCGAGTCGCCAGCAATTTGAATAAAATAATGAGTTCCAGAGGCATTTGGTTCGCTTAAAAGATTGAAAACCACTGCAGGATAACAGCAGACACTGCTAATAAATCGATTTGACAAAACCTGTTTATGAACGCACTAAGAAAATATGTGAAAAAGTAATATGAGTAAATAAGAAAATATCTGTTTCAACACACTTTCGAAAAGTGACTCTTATTGCACCAATCTTAGGTTTACAATGAATTATATTGAACACACGTGTTTTTGACTTTGTATTTCCTCACAAGTGCGGGAAAGTACGCCACAGCAACTATGTATATGTTATTTTATTGTGAAACTAGCTGCTGCTTGCGGCTTCGCCGGCATGTACGTCGGAAATTATTCCACGGAAACGTGCTACCGGGATAAATAGCCTAAGTTACTCCTTATAACATCAGCTATCTGTCAGTGAAAGTCCCGTCAAAATCGGTCCAGCCGTTTCGGAGATTAGGCGGAATAAACAGACAGACAGACAGACAAAAAATTTAAAAATTGATTTTTTGTTTTAAGTACCGTATATACTTTCATATGTATTTAGTAAAAAATTGTTATTTTGACATTACAAACAGACACTTCAATTTTATTTATTTGTATAGATGGGCCAGCTCTTGCCCTCAATAACGCTTGTTGGTATGATTATATACTAATCAAAGATGTGTTTTTTTCTTCTAATTTTAACTTTTACTTCGTGAAATTATTTTTGACTGCGATTTCTGAATCGGAATACTATTAATGATATTTAATTAACTTAACTCTACAACTCTGCACACAATATGACTAGTTAACAACATGAGTACCTATCTACATTATTATGCTACCTTTTTTTTTTTTTTGGGTGGGACATCATCAAATGACCTCTCCCGCTCTGGGCGGAGCGGAAGAGCGTGTCAGACTCTTACTGACTAAAACCCACCCGTGTTCCTTCAGTTGCCTGTGCGCCAGGGCCACGGTAACTCTTTCGAACAATCCGCGACCCCGGCAGGATTATTACGCTACCTAACCACACATTACTGTGACGCTCACATGCTCAAGCATTCTATTTCGGAACTAATCAGTTTATAATGAGCAATCCCGGATTTTAGCTACTTTATGCACGTACATTATAACAGGCATGTTTGGTACAAATATAAGAAGTGTGAACTGACAAAACGATACTGTTTGAAAAAGGATTAGTGTAATGATAAAGTAATAATACATTTTGATACAAGTGTGCAAAGTTTGTCTTTGCACTCGAGGTGGGATTGCAGTCCGAGCCGAAAGCGAGGGCGTAATGGAGCCGAGAGTGTAATGTAATGTAATGACAAATGGTCACGTATTTCAAACGATGTTTTTTAACACACTTGCAAGGAAAAAATTAATAACGTAAACAAAATAATAAGATTTTGTAACAAATATTTGTGAAATGGCTCATAGATTTTTTTTAGTGCGCCGTCCCTTCCAATTTTGTAGGAGAGGCACTATCTCGAAGCCACCAAACAGCCTAATATTACAAATAAACTGAATCAATCAATTAATCAACTCAGCTTATCGCAGTCCACTGCTGGACATAGGCCTCTCCCATGCTGCGCCACAACACCCTGTCCTCTGCCTTCCGCATCCAGTCTGTCCGAGCCACCTTCTTAAGGTCGTCGGTCTATTTTGCTGGCGGGCGTCCCACACTACGTTTACCGATACGCGGTCTCCACTCCAGGACTCGTCTGCTCCACCGACCATCGGTCCTTCAACTGACATGGCCAGCCCACTGCCACTTCAGCTTGCTTACTTTGCAAGCTATGTCGGTAACTCCGGTTCTTTTCTAGATAATTTCCCGCATTTCACCCTTCAAAGAAACTCCGAGCATAGCCCACTCCTTAGCGCACTGAGCGACCTTGAATTTGTGAACCAGTCCGACTGTCAGTGTCCACGTTTCCGCACCGTAAGTCATGACGAGCACGACGCTCTAGTTGAAAACCTTCGTTTTCAAACATTGCGGGATAGGCGATGAGAATACTTGACGAAGTTTTCCAAATGCTACCCAACTCAACTATTTATTTCAGTCGGCTTCTTTCTCAAAGTTGTGTCTACCGAGCTGGATGACTTACCCTAGGTAGACATACTCTTTCACAACTTCGAGAAGCGACCCTTCGATGTGGATTGGACTCGGCGTGACGTGTGAATTATACATGACTTTCGTCTTGTCCAAATTCATGCCGAGGCCAACCCACCGAGAGGTTCCAATTAGGTTGTATAGCACCCGGTCTAATAATCCCAGCGTCTCTGCCATTATGACGATGCCATCGGTTTCTTCTAGGTCATCGGCCATCTTTTAGGTTCATAACGCAGTGTATTTAACACTGACTTTCTGATTAACCAACAAACTTATAATGTGTCTCTAAACGTGCTTATAAAATAAATACTCATTATTTAATTTATTCCACACTATTGTGAAATAAACACTTCTGTCTGTAAATTAAACAGAAAACTAAACCCTCCCATGCACCTTATCTACTACCACTGGACATCGAGCCTTACTTAGTATCCGTCCGCAATGCAAATTTGCATTTGATGAAAATTCCAGCAGTAGTTGGCAACATGCAAAAACTCTGGCAGTTGAGTCCACCGTCTGTCGTACATTCGGAATTTGAATAAAACCTACATTTTGATTGTAATATAGAGTGTGGGGATATGTCAAGGGATTAGCTGATTTATCGATAGTTTTTTTGGGAGAGACGTTGTTTTTCTGATCGATAATCTATATATATAAAAATGAATCCCTATTTCCCTTGGTCATGCCATAACTTGAGAACGACGTTACCCATTTCATCCATCTTTTTTTTAATAGTTTTCTTATACTTTGTAAAAGGTTCTTAGGCAGAAAAACCGCTGGGCGCAGCTAGTGTAATAATAATAATATTTATTTAAACATTGTTACTATTATTACCTTAAAATTTGTTTAAAATAATATTTGTCTGTAAGTGTTGGTGATCTTCATTTAGTTATAATAATGCACTGATTCCCAAACTGGGCAGCGCCTGTATCTTGGGAACCAGAATTTTACTGATGATAATTTTATTATCATGCTGGATGGCATGTTGATGCCAGATTTAGCAAGTGGAACACTTCGTAAATTAGGATTTGGGTAAATTACTTCGTATTTACTGCCTCGTTAATCGAATGGTCGCAAGCGCTTCTGCTGAGCATGAGGTCTTGCCCAACAAGCAAAAAAGTCGTATAATTTCAGTGTAAGAGTTTGTCCGGTAGGGGCGAATTAGCCGCGATTCTCTCAGGCGTATCACGCGCGACCGTTGCGTCCAGAAGGAGCGTACCAACGCGCGAGCAGCGACTTAAAAATAACTGGCGAAATGTGGGTGTAGATATAGGTTACACCTCTGCCTAACCCTACGGGAATTAGGTACAGGCATGATGTTATGTTTTATGTGTTACTTACTTCGTTATTCTACTATAATTTTTTACTATCTACCAAGGATCTGTATTTTTAAATAGATCGACTTTATCTTGACATCACTAGTTTGAGTCTGCTGCGTTTTTCCCTTCACTTCTAAGATTAGACTCACACATTCGGAATTCCTCTCTGATTTCAGACTCAGGATTTAAAATTGGAATTCCGGCAACCAGCCTCACACATCTTAGAAATTCAGATTAATCAGTAGTCTCGTGTTTCTCGGTTCAGGCAAACGTCTTGGATATGGAAGTGGAATTAATACTCATCGCCCTACTTTTAGCTTTAAAAAATAAAACGCAAACTAATACACTGGATTCAGGCGAGAGAATTACGACAGTATCTTGGCAGATTGTTTGATTACTTCAGAATGGACGTGACCAGAAGGCTGGCCTATTTTTTGGCCAAAGAATCAGCATTGCCATGCAACGTGGTAATGCCAGGCCTTTGGGCACTTTTCCTGTCGACAGCGATGCGGACGCATTTTTTGATGCCCTATGATGCTTTTCCTTCTTTTATTGTTATTTTATTTACGTGTACATACCTACTATTATTATTATTTTAAGTCTGTTAGCGTATACATCTGGTTTATTACTACAGAATGTCAGTAGCATCATTTGATGAATTACTCTATGTTTGCTGAGGGATAAAATCCGAAAGAAAGACACAGATAATATATGAGAAGACCCACACGTCTAAGCGCTACCGCTTGCAATGTCAACTGAAATAATTCATAATCTGATTCCGGTATGTGTGTGCTCGCGTGTTCAAATGTATAGAAAAACGCGCGTTATGAAATCAATAGTGATTAAAAATTTATAATAAATATTCCGATCCGGAATTCAGAACTCTCGTCAGTATCACTCTTAAAGATCGAACGGAGACAATCATAATCTGAAAAAATCTGAATGTGTGTGGAGCATGACTAAATTTTATGCAATTCCGGGCTTTCTGAATTAACGGTATGAATTTAGGGAGGCATTCCGGATGTGTGAGTCCAGCCTAATATGTAACACAGTATGTCAAAAAGCAGTATTTCAGTCTGCTTAGATTTTTGACAAATTAATTTAATATATTTTCATTCCATGAATCTATACTAATAATAAAGCTGAAGAGTTTGTTTGTTTGTTTGTTTGTTTGCTTGAACGCGCTAATCTCAGGAACTGGTGGTCCGATTTGAAAAATTATTTCAGTTTTAGATAGCTTATTTATCGAGGAAGGCTATAGGCTATATACAATCACGCTAAGACCAATAGGGGCGGAGCACCAATGAGCAATGTTTCAAAATCGTTGGTTATTTTTTCTTTTGAGAGCTTCCGCTGCGTGCGCTGCGTAAACGGTTAAAGTTTCGCAAAAATCATGTATTACAGAATCGTTCCCATTTAAAAGTTCTAAAAAAAAGTCTGCGACAGCTTATGTCTATCTTTTAAGGTTGGCTCACTATAAACTTTTTTATGCTAACCAAATTGGTTCTAAAATAATGCATTATTTGCGAAGGTGTTTTTATAAACATGATATTAATCCTTATCCATATAAATACGTTATTCATCACAAGTATTTCATTTAAAACAAAATTGCCCTTTACATCATTTGGTTTCAATGCATATCTTAGGAGATATCGCAGTTTTAAAATAACATCGCAGCAAAATAATGGTGCAAGGCCTGGCTGGCGGTCATGAGAGAGAAGGGAGATGATCTTTTTTATTTATAAGTAAAACATTAACACAGAAGCAATTTGTGACATCACTGCTGCAAGGTGACAGGCCCAGCTGATACCCTACACGCTTATTTCATTGAGCTTCTTTTATCATTTTAGGGTTCCGTAGTTACCAAAGAACCCTTATAGTTTCACCATGTCCGTCGGTCCTTCCGTCCGTCTGTCCGCAGCTTAGCTCAGAGACTCTTAGTACTAGAAAGCTGTAATTTGACATGAATATAAATAATAGTCATCAGTCACATTGAAAACAATTTTTTTTATAGTGTGCTCTTCTATACGTAAACTGGGGTTGTTTTTTTTTTCATCGTTGTCGTGTGTCGTTAGTTAGGTCTTTCAATATTGCGTGTTTGTGAAAATAGTTTTCGATTAAGCGATCCGTTTATGAAATATTAAGCTTTAAAGTACTCATTTTTGTTACAGTCTAGTGTCCCCGCCCGCTGCAGCTAAATGGTTGTGTTTTTGGATATAGAAAAAATTCACGGTAGTAGTATACATAAAAAAGTTCAAAGGAAAACTATCACAGCTAAGTAGGCTTTACATGGTAACGAGTAATAGTCGACCAACTTACATTTGCAGTTGGAACGTATGGGAGAACATATTTTTCAACTACAATGTTAAGTTTGTTGTTGGGATAAATTCATCCCAACTACAGAACCCTTCATTGTGCGTGGTCCGACACGCACTTGGCCAGTTTTATTTATTAAATATTCCAAAGAGATTTTGTTCGTGTATACATATTTACGTTTTCATTATTCTATGAGATAATATTATTATATTACTTTAACCACATTAACAAATTAAAAGATAGCACTCATAATAAAAACTAGACAAACTTTTCTATAACTTTATTAATTAAAGTTAACAGTATTGTTGGGAACGATAAAACTTTGTGTTAATGAAGCCCTTTTAAGTATTTCAAACTAATTAATGTATAACGTTTACATAAAGTTTTATGACCGTATACATTTATATATTTAGTTAGTTTTGTCAATCCTAGGTGGTTTTATAGTTGTTTGGGGCTGCAATAATGTTTTTGTTTACAAGTGCCCAGTTAAATAACCAGAAAATTTCTTAGTTGTGCGTTTTAGGACGCAGACGGATCGTATTTAATCAAAATCAAAATATTTTATTACACATAAACCAACATGGGCAAACACCTCACTCCCCCCGCTCGACCGGACGAGGCCCGCAGAGGCGGGCCGGCACCGGCCGGGGGTTGCGGAAGATTTGTACGTTCCCGCGACCCCCGGCGTAGGTGTGAGACGGAACACCGGGGTGGTTTTTAGTCAGTAAGAGTCTGACAGACCCCTCCGCCCCCCCAGGGCGGGGGACATCCATGAGGATTTTCCACCCCGGAACAAAAAAAAAAAAAAAGGTGCACGGTTCCAATTGGTCGTTTCCTATAGAGAAGAGCTGGCAAGAAACTCCACGGTTACTCTTTTAAAAATAATTGGGTTTTACTATGTTTTCAAATGACAGTATTAATAGATATGAGAGGATAGTGTAGGCGTATCAACCTGTCAAAAACGCCGACAGTCACAGATATTATATCTAAAGATATTGTAATAAATTATCAATTATTTGATGCCTATGGTTCTTCGCCCACCCTTTTTTATTTACTTGTACTTATTATTATTTTTCTATTTTTAAATATCTCGGGAACATGGGGTCCCGTCCTTTGGACGGCGTACGAGGCGCAGAAGCCAAGTCGCAGAGGCCGCATAAACAATTTTAAATGGAATGAGTCACCAACCGACGATTATCCCTGGCACTGTGCAAGTGCACCCAAGGACAACCCCCGGTTGGTGTCGGACTATTTCAGTATATGGAAACAAAAATATTTATTGCACTATGAGTTTCAGTGGCTAAGATGGACTGGTTACCAAGAACTATAGAACAGCCATGGCCCCTGTCTGAACAATGTTTTATGTGTCGGAAATACGTTAAATCAATCGTTTGACTTTGACTAATCGGGACGCCAGTGTCACCAGGTGGCGCTCGACAGAGTTTATAACATAACGCTTGACCAGATTTAAAGCAGAGTTTGTTGTTAGTGGTTAAGCAGTGAACACGTTTAGAAACTGTCACGCGTTCCGTATAGTTGTGTCGTGTACCTACAGTGTGTGATTCGTTAGTGTGATTAATTTGATTGCAAATTAGAATTTGATTTGAACTGCAAACGGTTTTTCTATTGCACAATAATCAACACTTTCCATAGTTCGCCCACATTAGTTAAAATATGGCTGATAATAACAAGAGACACATACCTTCTCCATCATATATCAAATTCAAGGACAAAATGGCAGGGGATGACTTGCATACTGAATAATGGGCCCTCGAAAATGGTCGCTAGCACATAGTAACGTAATGACAAGGGCGCAACCGGTCTTTGTGCTAATTAGTCAGTCAAAATGTGATAATTTCTATTATTGTGAGTCGTGATGTTTTATTTTTGAATTGCGAATCGGAATAGTGACGACTAGGGCAATAATTGGAGAAGATAGTTATGACCATTTTTTCTAAAAACATAAGTTTTATACATACCATGTATCGATATCGAAATGTTAAATAAATATCGACACATATCACATCACTACGATGGCACCATCTGTATCTTAGAGCGGGTAAATATTTCCTGAATATTTGATTCTACATCATGGTGTGGATTTCATATGAGCGTGTTAGCAGTTGCGTAGCTTTGATTTCTTTAGAAACATCTGCTGCGCTTCCTGTTTTGAATTTCACGTTAAAATATTCATATCACCATTTCGCTAAATTCTAGAAAGGAGCCTTTTTCTTATACCTTGTATTTTCTACTCCTTCGTGATGTTTCCGCAGTGTATGAGCATGTTTCTGATGAAATTGTAAACAAATTGATCAGAAAACGAGCCTGTGGATGCCAATTTGTAGTGTCAACAGATTGAGTCGTTTCATTTGATTATTTGAATAAAACTTGGGATTCTAATTTTAAATCACCTTGAAGATGTTTTTAATTTGACAGGTTCATTTTATTTAACCTCATTTTTTAAATAACTATTTTTTTCATAATATTATTCAAACAAGTGTCGTTTGAAAAAATGTGAGATATAAAGTTAAAACCTTCTAAATACAGATGAATTTGTCACTAATTCCCTTTAGTGGGTGATTACTCTAAAACCCCTAAGCTTGAAGAACGTTTCAAGTTCCTTAATGACACACATAATAGATATCTGAGGTCATCGGAAAATTTAAGACTAGAGATGTCGATGCATCCCACCAGTTTTTATGACAAGTCTTTTACAGTTCCAGCAGTACGGTTATGGAATGCCTTGCCCGTGTCGATAAGGCGTACTCAATCTTTGTCCGCTTTTAAAATTCTGGTTAAAAAACACCTCCTTTCTCCTTAAAAATCATCATTACATTTAGTTTCCTTGCTCTTGTTTCATGTTTATTATTGTATATATTATATGTAGATAAGTATATGTTTTATGTATGTATGTATTTGTTGTATATGTAAATGGTACACCACTGACTACCTGCATTATTGTCTCTCCTTCTCTCTTGAATCTATCCAAAGGTTGTCTGTAAAAGATCGCTTTTAGCGATAAGACCGCCCATTGTGTCACCCTATGTAAAATTTCTACATTTATATATGTAACTAGCTTTTTCCCGCGGCTTCGCTCGCGTTAATTTAGACTTTGACTATCGGTTCGGGTTATAATTGAATCATGATTCGTAAGACACGTGGCGCCATCTATTATCATAAGAACGTTATTGTTCTTTTCCTCGGGAACAGTATTATTTTTCGGGATGTAAGGTATCCTATGTCCGTTTCTGTACAACTGACAACGAATATGCAAAATTTCAGGATGATCGGTTCAGTGGTTTAGGCGTGAAAAGGTAACAAACAAACTTACTTTCACATGTATATTATTATATAATAATATAATTATATAATTAAAATTAATAATAATAGTTAGGAAGTTAGGATTAGGATTTTTATGGTGTACATAATAAAGAGTATTCTATTCTATTATATTCTATTGTGTAAGAAATTTACCTGAACATGGTTTGTTTACACTTTTACTAGATACTGTTGGAACAGACTGTAGCCATCCACATTCATACTATAAGTAAACTTTAGCAGATAAAATGACGCATTACTCCGCAGTTCTTATCGTTAATTTAATTTATGATCCTACATCATCATGCTGACATTATAAAGACCAAACGATGCAGACGCAGATAAACAAAAAAATTTTTGAGACAAGACCCTACCGTGGTTAATAAATTCTGAATGTGTGTAATGCCCTGAAAACAGAGATAAGCGAGGACATTTATCATTTTTGGTTCTACTACCGGTATGTGATCGAGTGTTACCGTAATTACCCTGCATTTTATCACATTTGTTTTTGGTTGCATTAAGTGGGTAGGTATTTATAGCTACCCTGAGCATTAATTAGGTCCTGGGATCGCTTCGCAGGTCGGGCAATTTTATTTTGGGTTTTTTCATCTTTCTCAGTAGCTGCCAAGATTCTGGATTTGTGGCCGGTTGAAGGCAATAAATAGGCTCGCCCTCTATTACAGCGGACTTAAAAATATCTGGTAAAAGAACAATGGCCACATTCCTAACATGCTTGGACTAATAACATGTGAAAATATATTTTTTAATGGTAATTTTACTGAAACTGTTCATCATAAAATCATAAGTCAAAAACTATGCACCAGGAATAATAATACTAATTTATTTTGTAATGGGCACATAAATGAAGCCCTTTAATAATGTATTATGATATTCTGAACTAGATAGCGCACTTCAGAAAAATCGACGGGGTTATGTTAGCTTATATTACATTTCTTTCTAATCGATTATCTTCATAACATCATTGGAGGTCCACATAATTGGAGTACACACAAGTATACACCTGCTTTTTTGAGGACTAAATGAACGCCTCTGATGCTATAATTAACGTGGCCATCTACTGAGCCCAAGTAGTTTAAAGTACCATTGAAACGTAAAGAGGTGTTATCAAGCTGATAATCTTAGTTTTCTTTTTCACCATTGAGTCTGTAGACGTCGCTTTTTGCTGCCCTTTTGACACCCTTAGCTTCACAACGAGATTTATTCCATTCGCCGATTTCCAAAGAAATGCTTCCCATAACCCAACCTTTGCGGAAACTTGACGACCCGAGTTTTCCCACACAAGAAATTGCCAATGCAATATAACATAACCCGATCACTGAATCCATTGGTTACAATGCTGATACAGAGTGCAAAGAATTATGTACCCTATTCCGTTCTGATAGAGACGTTGAGCTAACCAAATTGAACGGTGGAAATTGGACGCACGAAAAATATACGGAACCCTCATAGGATTATTTATGGGTCGTTGAAGGTTCTTGTGGTATCAATTTTAGTATATTTTTGAAGTTTAGTTAGTTTTTTATACAGATGGTTGGATATATTTAGAGCAACGGCACTATTCGATTAAAGCTTGATCTGATATTTGTGTAATTTTTTTATCTAAACTTAATATTATAAAGAGAAAAGATTTGATTTTTTATATGTTCGTTTGTTACGCTTTCACGCTAAAACAGCTGAAAGGATTTAAATGAAATTTGACACATGTGTAGACCAAGACCTAGATTAGGACATAGAATACTTTATATCTCGATACTTCTATGGGATCGAGACTTATACGGGTGAAACCGCGGAGCGCTGGTAGTGGTTAATAAAAACACAGTTTATAAGTCTCTATTAAGTCCTGACTTCCTGAGTCGAGCTGCACGATTACTGACAAATGCGTGCACTGACTGGACAGGTCCACTCAATCTGTGTGGTTCTTTCCGCAAAAGACCATTTCAGATACCAATCTGCATGGTCTTCGCATGACCTGACCAAGATTATGTCTGGACTTAAGAGACTGTGACCTCTGAATTTGTTTCGGCCTTTCTTCTCAGAGTAGTCAGATAGGAAACACCGACCTCCTGTAGTTTAAAAAACATGATTGACGTGTAAAAGTGTTTGTACAAACCTTTTAGGCTAGGTTACTACGCCAAAACTGGAACTTATCAGGGGTGATAAAAGCGTGGACAACCTGTTTTTAGATTAGAGTGAATTTAATAGAATATTAATAATATAAATAAAGCTGGCCAAAATAAAATAAATTGTCTCTGCACCATACCTCTTGAGTGAAGGATAATAATAAAAAAATCTAACATGAATAGGATAACAGCACCCTAATTACGTAACACACTATCTATCACACTCTGAATCATTACTAATCCATTGCTTCATATGTTCGAAAAATATGTCTACTCAACAACGTATAAAACGCAATAAATGTTGTTGAACTGTCAAAATGAAACCCATTCGTATGTTACGTAACTACCCCACAGGTTTGAATAGTATATCAAATATGCTAAATTGCTTTTTATGAAAAGTGATAACCGCTAAAACGACACCAGCAGCATCAAAGTTAAGGCTTAAAATAATGGCCGATTCAAGCTCAGAGAAAACTAAAAATTTTCAGAGAAAATAAGCACACTTGTGGAGAGATTATTAGCAACCAAACGCCGCCCCGCTTAAATAAATTTTCGGTCGCTTGTTCTATTCTTTGTCAAGAACCAAGGAGCACAGTTCAAGATTAAATACTTAGCTTTATGGTCTGTTCCAAAAGTACGAGTATAAGATAATAATAAAACAAATGCATGCTAAAACGTAGTTGTGGACGAAAATTTGCAGAACATTGCACATTTTTTTTACAATTTTCTGTGCTTTGATTTGATTATTTGAATACCCGAAATTCTAATTTCAAATCACCAACATTTTTCATTTGAAAAATTTGGTTAACTGTGGGTGTACTATAGGTACACCTCTGTTTAAACCTTTGGGGAATAGAGGCGTGATTTTATGTTATGTCAAATTAGGTGATTTTGTAAACTCAATAATTTTCAACAATTTAATAATTGTGTGCAAACAATAATTGCTGGAAAAAGTGGTTAGTTTTAAAGTTAGAACCTAAACTTACAGATGAATCTGTTACTAATTTCGTATAGTGTGTGATCGCGTAATTATTTAACCTAGAAAGGCTTTGTTTACACTTCAGCAGATACTTTTGGAACAGACCATAGTCTTAAATACCTATATAAAGCAGTTCCCGCCACATTTCCTTCCACAAATCAGAGAGTATATCTAAATGAACAAAGGCATCTGTTATCCTGATGTGGTTTCCGCATTCAAGCGCGACCCTTCGAGTTGTGGTCAGAACTTTCAAGGCATTGAAACAATTCCGGAGTATGGAGGTCTACTGTCCAGTAAAGTATTTGAGACTATATTAAATAAAGAATGTGGCGGTGAAAGGTTGTCATGGTATGGGCATGTGATGCGTAAGAATGAGGAAAATGTCGTGAGGACAGATTTGAGAACATATTTCGAATTTCAAATGTAGTCATTAATAATCGATTGTATAAAAACAGATTGGACTAATATGGCTGTATTATTTATATCCATGGCTATATTATTTATATCCATGGCTATATATAGGCTATATGTATGAATGTGGCTATAAGATTATGGGAAAACCAAAGAAATTGTCGATGGACTGTGTGAAAGATGATATGGATAGAAAGGGGGTGACTACTGAGATGATGACTAATAGTGAAGTGTGGAAGAAGACATGGCGCCGGCCCCGAATACCTTGTAGCGGTATCTACATCGCCACATGCGAGCTACATGTCACACTGACGTCACGCAAAATCCTGCATCGCGCAAGCAGAGTTTACCGCGCAACTAGCATATATACAACGTCCAGACATAAAACGTCGGGTACCTTTCGATCCAGCCCGTCCCCAATATCGCGCTGCCCTCTCCCGATGACGCCCTAAGCCGAGGTCCGTACCCCACAGGGGGTGCCCTTAGCGTGCGGTCATCTAACTTATAAGTTTAGTTTTAAATTTTTCCGCTCCTGGCTGGAGGCCCTTTAGAGTAAAATCCGAAAGGCAACCACAGGACAGTCCGGTTAAGCAGCCACGACCCCCAGTGGTCAAAACTGCGAGTTGCCCTACCAAAAAAAAAAAAAAAATAAATAAAACGTCGGGCATTTGCCCACCAGACACGACACCCGTCTGGTCGGAGGATCCTCCGTTTTCCATATAGTATGAGTGAGCTTTACATCCTGTTCCTCATACCTCTTTAAACTAAATTGGTATAAGGAACGGAATGATGATGATTAAATTGAGGAGATTGTTATAAGTGTTTTTCTTAAGTTGAAGACTAAGATTGGCTATCATTTGTTAAATCATCATTTATAACGTGTCTCGTGGTGGTAGTACCTCTATACACGTTGATATCTGCCCTATGTACGTGTGTGATTATTATATGCCTAACCACTTTCCAAGTTAGGTCAACTTAAAAACCTTGCCAGATACAAAAGATTTATTAATATTTTCTAATGGAGCGACCACCTGACCTTGGCAACCCAATTGCTGGGCCATATCGACCGACATTCCAAGGTAAGATAAGTAATTGTTAAATTTCAAAACTATTCTTAATATGTACGTTACAACTATTTTCTTAATGCCCCTCGGGAATCATCGCATTTCCGAATATAAACGAATGTTAATTTCCATGTCCATCAATTATTTATTACATTTAGTGTGTATAATAATTTGAATTCAGAACTAAGTACTTTTTTGTGTTGTTACGTTGACAGTCATATAATATATTTGTGTGACAATTGAGACCGATAGTTTGCAGTAGTAGTAGTTAACTTACTTTTCGAAACAACCATAAATTACAGAGTGATATAATAACTTAAAATATATATTTTTAAACAGTAAGAAGGGTTGAGCTCTCTACAAACCTAGCAAAGGTTACTACAAAAATGGTTGAGCTGGATGGTGCTGATCCACGCGTCATATTCGTAGACGGGCGCCATCGGTTGAGACTGGTCATCTCTTAACTGCAACGGTTTATATTTTGAATTGTTTCTTCATTTTGTTTTTACGTTATCTCACATATGGAAGCAACAAGTATTATGTACCCAGGATTTTGTGAGTTAGCTCCTTATGCCTCTACAGGTGATGGTGGTGATAAATACAAGTTGTTATACGAAATCAAACATGACTTTTATTTAACCAATTATTACGACGACCTGTTTAGTACGAGGCGAGAGGCTAACTGCCTTAGCGCTCGAGCGAGCCCCGCGTCGCACCATTACAAACTTGTGGCATCAGCCCTTACAATTTAAAAGAGTGTCTTTAGAGTGTCTCGCTCGTTCTTCTCCATAGAGATCTACTTTTTGGAATGGGCAACTAGCTTTAACTTTCTGACTAACTGACCGACTCTTAGACAATTCGAAAGTGCCTGTAAATGGTTTACCATTTACAAGCACTTTTGAATTGTCAAAGAGTGTCATTTCAATAAAAATTTAAATAAATGCTTTGAGTTTGAGTTTGAAGGAAAGTGCAGTCACCATCATTAATAAATTGCTATGGACGGCACGGCAACAATATCTGATTTCATGATTAATGCATTAATATCTGTCGTCAATTATTATTATTAATAAAAGCCTGTGATGTCCGATTGCAGGGCAAAGGCCTACCTACTCTCTTTCCACTTCTGTCTGTTTAAAGCTGCTAAGGACCGGTTCTTGTTGAAGGAATCCAGCTCATCCTGTCATCTGTCCTCAAGATGACAGCAAATATATGTGCTCATTTGTGGAAGCCACATACAAATGGCAGCAAAAATTTGTGCTATCGAAGGAAAACCGAAACTATCTGCCGAGGCAAGACGCCAAAATATAGGATGCTGCATCGGCTTCAAAAATATATGTCACTCCTTTGAATGTAATAATATCGGACGTATTGTCTTACGTTATAAATAACTGCTGACTCAGTTAAATTCAGAAGAATGTGAAACCTGGTGGTGATCAGAAATATCTGACATTATTTTGCCAGCATAAAAACCTGACAGTATAATGTTTCGAGTTGCTTAAATTTAAAACATAAAAAAAACCAAAGAGCTTCTTTTTTTGGGAATCTCACTTTTTAAATCCTTCCTCAAAATAATGTTATTAGGTATCAACGCAACAAAAATAAAAAGGGAAAAGGAATTTATTTATCTGACGTTAAAATTTTTGTCGCAAAAAGGTTTGTAAAGGAATTTAAATGCAGAATTGAGTCGAAATTTAAGGAGGGTTATATTTTTTCAACACGCTTGCTTGAAAAGGGGTCTTATTGCACCGCTTTTAGGTTCACAATGCAGTGTATTGGACACGCATGCTTTTTACTTTGCATGCTCCCAAAGATAATTTTATACTAGACAGATATGTGCGTTTTTGTTTAAATCTCAGCAAAGAATCGTCATGCCTTCTTATGACAATTTTTTGCTGTAAATATAAAAACTGTGTAAATAAGTAAACACGACTGAAATTATGAGACAAATAATTCAAAAGCAACAGTAAAATAAAGAACCGTAATGTCAGGATGCCATAACAATTTTTTTTGAAACATTGCTTTGCTTACGAAATTATTTTGTGAAAAATTATTTCTGCCTTTGTACTGTAAGTTATAAAAAAAACACGTGTGGCACTCGGGGACTGCCGCGGTAAAGCTATTGCATAGCATTTTTTATCAACTTATGCAATTATAATTAATAGGTCTTTACCTATGAAATTGCCGTTTTGTATGAAAAAATTTAAACGAATTTTTTTCATGAATTTTTTATTTGTATTAATCGAAGTAATCACCCATGCAATCAATGCATCTTTGCCATCGCAGTGGCAGTTTATTGATGCCCTTCTTAAAGAAATCAGCTGGACGGGAGGCAACAAATTCTTCAAAGGCATTTTGTACTGCCTCTCGGGTATTAAATTTTTTTCCCGCCAAGAAGTTATCCAAATTCTGGAAAAAGTAGTAGTCTGTAGGCGCAAGGTCTGGTGAGTAGGGCGGATGACGGAGAGCTTCCAACCCCAGTTCTTGCAACTTGGAGACCGTCTGCTGTGCAGTATGAGGTCGCGCGTTGTCGTGCAGGAGCAGCGGAGACGAGCGATTGACCAATGCTGGTTGGAGATGCGCCAGCTTCTCCATCATTGTGTTCAGTTCTTCACAGTACACATCTGCAGTAATGCTCACCCCGTTTGGTAAGAAGCTGTGATGAATCACACCGGCGCTAGACCACCAAACAGTGACCATCACTTTTCTAGGGGTAAGTTTTCGTTTAGGGCATTGTTTAGGTGCTGAACCAGGATCCAACCAACTTGCTGAGCGCTTACGGTTATCAAACAGAATCCATTTTTCATCGCAGGTAACAATGCGGTTCAAAATTCCTTCATTTGTGTGTCTGTTGAGCAGTGCAAGGCACGTCTCGACGCGTACTTCGCGCTGGCGATCATTGAGTTCGTGGGGCACCCATTTGTCAAGCTTTTTTACCTTGCCAATTTGACGCAAATGGACCAATATTGTTTTGACGCTAACGTCGAAAGCTGCTGCTAATTCAGCCGTAGATTGTGTATCATCAGCTTCCACAATCGCCTTTAATTCGTCATTGTCGACCAAAGTCTTCGGACGACCGCGAGGTTCATTTTTCAGGTCGAAATTTCCAGAACGGAAGCGAGCAAACCAATAACAGGTAGTGCGTTGGTTTGTAGAGTTAGCTCCGTAAACGTCGTTGATGTTGCGTGCCGCTTGTGCCGCGTTGCTGCCACGACGGTACTCATATTCCATAATTACTCGAATTTTTAACGTATCCATGATGACGAAAAAGATTGAAATGCGATGAAAATGTAACACTAATCAATAAAGAAATGACTACTTTTAGAAAAAAAAATCCATGTTTTTAAAATAAAATTAATTTGAAATTAGAATTCATAGCCAAACAAAAATTATTTTGATTTGAAATGGCCAGTACTGCAGAACGGCAATTTCATAGGTAAAGACCTAATATTTATTTATTTTTTATTTATGCAGGATTTTTTTTTCTTTGATATTAATTCAAGTACAGTCGTACCATATACATACACGTTAAGCGAACGCCCGGCCGAGCTACATGGTAGGCGGAGTGGGGGGTGTTAGGTTTTATTTTCGTTACGGAATTTCTTGATTCGGTCGCCGCGCTCAAAGGCCGCGATAAAAGCTATGCAATAGCTTAAAAAAAAAATACAAAAGAATTACTTCCAGAACAGTTTTTCTCGCAAGAAAATTAGATCTGAACACATTGCAACTTTTACTCTTGTGTAGAACATAATTTGCCACCACTTTTCATCCCCCTTAATAAGAGCACCTTCATAGCCAATGGAATAGAATATTGTTTAGCGTTGCTGCAGGTGGAGAGCCAATCCGGGGGTTGCGGAAGATTTGTACGTTCCCGCGACCCCCGGCGTAGGTGTGGGACGGAACACCGGGGTGGTTTTTAGTCAGTAAGAGTCTGACAGACCCCTCCGCCCCCCCAGGGCGGGGGACATCCATGAGGATTTTCCACACCGGAACAAAAAAAAAAAAAAAAAGCTGGAGAGCCAATAAAGTTGGTCAAAATTAAAAAAAGTATCTCCACAGTATATCTCTATGTTGTACATACGGCTACATATCAAGCTATACATTTCCAGTACAAGCTGATCTCGCATTGTATAAAATTTCCGTACAATAAGAGATCAGCTTATACTGGAAATGTATAGCTTGATATTGTAGCCGTGTGTACAATAATAAGAAAATACATAAACAGAATATTCTAACATGGATATGAAAAACAGAAACTAAACTATGTTCAAGAAATATTCTACGTTATTCAGGGAACGGTACAAATCTAAGGTAGGTTAGGTACACACACCTAGATGTAGTAAAAAAAAAAAATAGGTAACAGCGGAATATTCATAATTTTTTAATACGTACCGTACCTACTAAAAAAGCATCATCTTTTACATTGACATAAAAAAATGAAGTATTCCCGTTTGAGCACCTATTTTGAGGGCACCTATGCATTTAGCACCATAGTTATTCCCATGCACCATAGGTGCCCTCAAAATAGCTGCTCAAACGAGAATACTTCAAAAAATCTCCTTACTGTTTGAGACAAGACTTGTTGCAATTTATAACAAACAAACTTCGAACTTCCCTTCAATCACATTTACTTCCTTCATTATACTTCAGCCTTCATCTTTACATAATACACGACATTATACGCCAGTACGCAGCGTATCAAAACGTGTCTAATACGCAACAGCGCGGCCGCGTTCCGTGATTCTGAATAATAATCACGAAGCTTTTAAACACGCTAACAATAATGATAGTAGGTACAGGTATATTCGAGAGGGATATAATGTAATATTTTTCTATACATTTTTCTATAGTGTCCATCTAAAATAATGATCATTGCTGCGGCATTTTATTATTGCAGCTTGTGATCAGATGGGATTCATTTTGGGCTATGCCAAATAATAAATACATTAGCTTGTAACCCCATCACTTTTTTATGGTCAAAATTAAAGATTTAAATTTCTATGATTTCTGCAAAATAACTTGTAAACTATCAAGTGAAGCTTTTAGCTTATATTTATTATTTATTAAACACTTTATTGTAAACCACATAAAAAGGGATAAACATGTACACATACAAACATACACACACACATATATTAAATATTGTAAACTCAAGGTCATATTCATAAATCGAGTTACAAGAACATAGTTCATGATCAGCTAGCCATCAAGGTAGGTAGTTCAAATTCAAATTAATTTTGTGGACATAGGGTAAAATTATATAGATTTTATGTGAAGAAATGTTGATCCGCTAGAAGGAATATACAATAGCTTGGGTAATCGAAAGTCACATTTACAAAATAAAAAAATAAAGTCTATAGGTTTTAATTTAGTAAATGTGACTTTCATTAAGACTATACATTGAGAAAGACATAAACAAATATGTAGTATTTAGTAAAAATTTCGTAGTGAACCTGACTGCTATACAGCTTTGCCTGGGTTGTTAAAATTGTATTTACTATTTTTCAAGTCCACCCTGTTGTTTTACCCGTGACAGAATAAAAAATATCACCGCATTCTGCACACGGATCCCAAAAAAAAATGACATAAACATTTCCCAAGGCAGATTTACCTACTCTGGTGTGGAACGATTTAAAATGCTTCTAAAATAGAACTTATATCCTCAACAAACAAGCCAGAGACACTGGTTATTTATATAAACTATGTATTTGATCAAAACCGATTATCGACCTTACTTGCATAGAAATAGCGTCGTGTTTCACTTGGTGTTCACGTTTCTATTTATGATTAATATCCGCGGTCGTAGTGCGGTGAAATAAGGCAGATTTTTTCGTTTATCTTTGAAATATTAATATGAGAGAAGTGCGCTTTTGACCGAAGTTAACATTAAATGTTTATATGATTTTTTCGCATTTTCCGTAAAGAAATTGAGTGTGCAGGTTTTTAATTGGATGCGAATGAAATGCGTTTTAACTGAGTGGATAAATTTTACTCAATTACGGTTAATGTGACCAATTTGTGACATAAAGCTGTGTTTTTTGACAAATTTTACGCATCGTGATAAAATATTATTTCTGTGCTTGGAGAAGTAGCCTATGTATATACGTTGGTTATATACAGGTTTACTGGTAAAAAGGCGTATTCCCGACAGGACGTGACAGTATGATCAATTTGCAACAATTAAAAACCTCATAAAGCCTCGGCAGAAATCCATTTGGTTTACAGAAAAACTTTTTTTTTATATTTTCGAGAATTTGTCATTAAACATATTTTTCTCAAAAAAAAACTATTTGAATGGTTGTTCATTGCTATTCCACTTTGTAGATATATAGGGTCAAATTAAAGTAGCTAGCGAAACTCCGCAGACGTTAATATCTAAACACGACAAAATAAAAATAAAAATTTTTGGGGTCATCGACCGCTGGTGGTATTGTTACTTGAAGTATGAGTTGGGGAAAATATGTCTTTTTTTTGTTTGATTGCGTTAAGATATCTACACTCATCACGTCTGTGAAGTTTCCAAAAAGAAAACTGATTTGTTAAACTGATATTTCAAGTAACTACACTACATGCGGTTGATGACCCCAAAAAAATCTCATCAAATTAATTCATTTTTTATTTGATCATGTTTAGATATCGATAGCCATCGCGATTTACATTTTATATTCAAAAATACCCGTGAAATCATACCAATTCTTAAAATTAACATTATCCAATTACCATCCCATTTCCAACACTGGCAACATAAATACCTCCCCGATTTCCTGAATAAAAATAATAATCTTTTAAACGGAAATATTTCCTGCTAAGTTTTACGAAGTAATGAAAGCTGTGATGAGATTTAAATATTATCAGTTATTTTTTTAATATAATTCACTCTTTGTCTGTGGTGGGCCAAACTTTATCCATGTTTTTTTGTAACTCAACTCAGCTCCAAGCATTAATTTCAATTAATCCATTTACAGGTACTTTTGAATTGTCAAGGGGTCGGTCAGTCAGAAAGATGAAGCTAGTTGCTCATTCCAAAGCTTAGTAGTCGGTACCTATGGAGAAGAACGGGCAAAAAACTCCACGGACACTGTTTTAAATTAAATTGTTACAAAATATTTGTTCATCATTAATGTTGAATTTACAATTACATGTGAGAAGGACGTAAATAAGATCAGAATATAGCAAAAAAATCCAAAAATAAATAATAAGCCGTGGCAGCTAAGAGATGACCAGCCCCAACTGCCGGCGCCCGTTCACGAACATGACGAATGGATCCGCAGCGTTCAGCTCAACTGTTCCGAAGCCGAGCAAGTGTTCGGAACTTACTAGGCTTTTTGATGGTTAATTGACTTGTTTTTAAACATTAAAAAACCTAGTAAACTGATTTTTCTCATTGCTGGAAACCTTCGTTTGAAGCACTTACAGGGATTTGATATGGGGCAGCCAATTTGTCAGCCAATCCGTTTAGACTGGAATTGAACCTAATATTATTAAGGACACAGCAAATCAGATTATGTATTCGTTATTGTCAACAAAACAAAATAGAACAAATTAATTATTAATGGATAATTTTATTAGCAGCAAATACAATATTGACACTCCCGGGAAATCAAACGATCAACGTTGAATCCGGTACCGGGAAATTGAATTGGCGAATAGAAATTATATTATTGTCCAAATGAATTATTATGTATCATACTAATAATACACGGTGTATGGGACACTGACGCGCAAACTGTACCACGAATATCTATCTAATATTATATAATCAGTATCCCGCCTTTGCGTCTTTGTTCGTATTTTTCTGTTCCTTTCTTCATGTCTGTTTATTATTATGTGTGTACATAAATGATTAAATAAATATATAACATGATTCTGGATCCAACAGCGTTAATTTTTTTGTGAAAAAATGGCTACTCTGTATGTTTAGTAGTTTCGGCTTAGTGATGATGAGTCAGTCAGTCACCAACTCACCGTATACCTACAACATGTCCCAGAGTTAATGCACACCACCAAACACCTCAATTACAGTATTATGTTAAATAATGTGTGTGTGTGTGTGTTGTGTTGTTGTGTTATGTTAATGTTGTTGTTTGTTGTTGTTATTATGTTGTTGTGTGTTTGTGTTATGTTATGTGAATTATGTCAATGTTATGTTGTTGTTGTTGTATACACAGATTTTGTACTATTATGTATAAAAATTTGTGTATTTATTTTTGTTATACAGATTGTGGGAGAAAATTGTGGTCTACGCATGCACACAGTCGAGCAAGTATAAGGGTGTAGCGTAGTAGGTACTTTTTCCATTTTGGTTCGTTTTGACTGTACGACAGAAGAGTGGCTGTAATTTTATTTACGTAGTTTAAATTATTTTTGGAATAAAAAAATACCTATATTAAAAATTACAGAAATCGGTTCAGTCATCGATTCTGAACAAACTGCTTTCATAAAGTGCATTAATTCAGTTACACATTTTATAAGTATAGTTATATGTACATTTAGAGTAAGCTGATGCCACTGTTATTTTAGTCCACTCAAACAGATTTTACACTTAAATTTTACAAAAAAGTTCAATTTAACAAAGTGTTACTTTTTATACGGATTGGAGCAGCTTTATTAAAATTTCGACATAATTTGATACCTGAGTTTTATTGTTTCAATTTTTATTACAAAAAATACGAGAGTCAATGGCCTTTATTTGTCATTATTTTATTTAGTCCTTATGTAGGTACAGTAAAATATAGTAATAGAAAACCTAATAACACTTTGCCCGACCTGGGAGTACTCAAAACTTCATGCTCAACAGTAGTGCTTGCAATCACAAGACTAACGAGGCTGTCGGTTGATTTTACAAAGGTAAACAATAATCATTCTATAATGTTCCCACTACTGGGACTCACGCTACCTTTAATTCTGATCCAGCCTGTACCTTGCTGCCCTCCCCCAGCGACGCCCAAAGCTGAGGTCCGAACCCCACAGGGCTTGCCCTTAACGTGTAGTCGCCAAGTATGTAAGTCTTTTAAGCCCTGGCTAGGGGCCTTAATTTATTAAGGCAACCACAGGCATGTCTGGTTAAGCAGTTGACAACCTCCTAGGTTGACATGCGAGAAGCCAACCAAAAACAGATACTCACGATTCCTCTCTGTTAGAGGGAGAGGTGCGTTATTCACCACGCGGGCCCAGTGCGGATTAGTGGATGTCAGGTGACTTTGAATTGTTGTTTCTAGGACATACCGGTGTCCTTACCATGTTTCCCTTCACCGTTTTAATAGCAGTGGGTGATGAAATAAATTGAACAAAATAAAGCTGACTGGCGTTAAATTAATCTGTGTCGTAACCCTTTAGGCTATCTCCCTTATTTATAATTAAGCTATTCGCTTCATGTACCTACTTTAGGTATCGAACTGTTTTGTCACTTTCTGTCAAATTTCAATTTAACTTGACAGAAAGGGACAAAATAGTTTTATAGCTAAAATTGGTTTATGAAGCGAATGGCTTTATTATGAATAAGACGATATAAATATATTTAGCTACCCAATTTTGCGCCCCCCTTGTGGGTTCTTAAAATATAATAGTCTGATCAAAAAGTATTTGGTGAAATTGTAAACAAACCCTGTTCAGGTTAAATTCTTACGCAATCGCTCCCTAAAGGGAATTAGTAAGCAATCATCTGTATTTAGAAGATACTTTTTACCCTACTTACCACCTTTTCCAACATTATTATCGTTAGAATAACATGATTAAATTGTAATTGAAAAAGCTTTTTAACAAAAAATGAAATCGATGAAAAAATTAATTGAGAAGCAAAAATAAACCTTTTAGTCTAACTAAGCTCCTAAATTAAAGAAAATTACTAGTTTTGAGTCGGCGCCAAACAAACAATCAACGCGGATCAATTCACGAAGATCGAATTAATTCAACTTGGCACCTTTACGTTTTGTTTGGCACTGACTCAAAATTGCTAATTTATATTCATTTAGGAGCTTAGTTAGCCTAAATGGTTGAATTTTTTGTTTTTCAGTTTATTTCTTCGTCGGTTTAATTTTTTATTATAAAGTTTATTTTATTTTTCTTTACAGTATTCTTTTCAAATACTAACTTATTTTTTTTTTAAATCTATTTTTACCTTTCTTTCTTTCAAATGTAAACACCAAATGAAATTATGTGAGTTGACAGCTTGGCTACATGTCTTATTACTATGGTAATATTTATATAATTATATATTTATAGTAATATGTGCTAGATATAAACCTCATAAAGGCATCACAGTAAATCAGAAAAACAGTTAAGAATTCTAGTTTTCAGCTTAGTTAGGGAATCAAAGTGTAAATCAATTATATCGCTATAACTATTTAAAACCTTGTAAAACTGATATTTTCTGTGGAGGACAAAGTGGACTGATAGGTCTACGCAGAATTCTTGAATCAAGGAGAATCGATTATTCCTGTTCGTTGTTCAAATCCGGTGATAGTAAAGAACCCAACAATTATAGGCCTGTGTCAATTCTGCCAGTTCTCAGTAAGGTGTTTGAAAAGTTAATGCTTAATCAAATGTTACGTCACTTTAATAAAAATTCCATCTTTCATGAACAACAGTACGGTTTCACCAAAGGGCGCTGTACCACTGACGCTGGTGTCACCCTACTAAAGAACATTTTTAACGCCTGGGAAGGAGCACAGGATGCCATTGGAATCTTTTGCGACCTCTCTAAGGCGTTCGATTGCGTAAACCATGAGACACTTCTGCTGAAACTAGAGCACTATGGAATTAGGAATACAGCTCTTGATCTACTAAGGTCATACCTGAAAGATAGAAAGGTTAAAGTTCAAGTAAACGGCATGAACTCATTAGGGTCTGAAATGACAATGGGCGTTCCTCAAGGTTCGATATTGGGTCCATTCCTCTTTTTAGTTTACATTAATGATTTACCCCAATTACTGCAGAATCAACCGAAGATGGTGTTATTTGCAGATGACACATCATTGATCTTTAAAGTAGACCGACGGTCACAAAATCTTGACGATGTAAATAACTCTATTCTTCAGGTCCAAGAGTGGTTTATGGTAAATAATTTGGTACTTAATGAAAAAAAAACCAAATGCATTAGATTTAAATTACCTAATGTTAGAAGTTGCGAATGTGACATCATATTGAATGGAGAAAAACTAGAATTTATTAATCAGACGGTTTTCCTGGGAATCACGCTAGACGAGAAATTGCAATGGGGACCCCATATAACATCTCTTGCGGGGCGGTTAAGCTCGGCCGCTTATGCTGTTAGGAAGATAAGACAGTTAACAGATGTAGAAACCGCGCGTTTGGTTTATTTTAGCTACTTCCACAGCATTATGTCATATGGCATTTTACTGTGGGGTCGGGCTGCTGACATTGAATCCATTTTCATTTTGCAAAAGAGAGCTGTCAGGGCCATTTACAATCTATGTCGTCGCGAATCTCTTAGGGAACTATTTAAAAAGATTAATATTATGACGGTACCTTGTCAATTCATTTATGAAAATATTATGTATGTAAGAAAAAATCTACATCTTTTTAATAAAATAAGTGATAGACATAATTTTAATACTAGAAATAAAGATAAAATAGATCAACCATTTTTTAGATTATCTAAAGTACATACATCTTTTATGGGGTACTGTGTTAAATGTTACAACAAAATACCTTGTGACATATTGCAATTAAATGAAAGAAAATTTAAAACTCATATAAAAAGTACACTTTGTAAACAAGCATATTACAAATTAGAGGATTATATCCTAGATAAGAATGCTTGGAAACATGCTGGTCCTGCTCCATAGGACAATCTAGAGTCTAGACAAAATCAAACTGGTTGCTATTTTAATTGTATAATTTATAATTTTTATGACATTGATTGTTACATTATGTACTTAACTACTTTAACTCACACACTAAATTATTACTTGTTAAAATTTTGGAAACATCATCTACTTTTCAATATTTGTAAATATGTGAGCACCATGTATCTATCACATAATTAATTTACCTGCCTTTGCATTATATTTAATTCTTTTTACCTATTGTGGTATAGTAATTTTATTCTAGGTGCATCGTGTTCACATATGATTACATAATTAATGTAAACTTACATAATATTGTAAAATATTTTAAAAGAGTAACGGTGGAGTTTCTTGCCCATTCTTCTCCATACGAAACTACCTTTTGGAAGGGGCAACTAGAATCAATTCTATTTTTTTGTAAATTTTGACGTTCAAAAGTGCCTTTTATGTGCCTATTTGAAATAAATGATTTGACTTTGACTTTGACCTGAAATGTTACATACAAACATTGCGCCGTTTAAACATCATGGTTCTTCTGAAATGTGTATGTTGGAGAAATTCAATCTATTTTTGTAAGGAGGTTATTTTTTTATTATATTTTTTGTTTGTTTTTTTATGTTACATACAAACATTGCGTCGTTTAAACATCATCGTTCTTCTAAAGTGTGTCTGTTGAAGAACTTCAATCTAGTTTTGTAAGGAAGGTGCTTTTTTTGTTTGTTTTTTTTTATTGTACATGTAAACATTGCGTCGTTTAAACATCATCGTTCTTCTAAAGTGTGTCTGTTGGAGAACTTCAATCTAGTTTTGTAAGGTTTTTTTTTGATTTAAGGATTTTTTCTGTTGGCAAAGCTTGTTGACTTTGCCAACAGAAAAATTATGCCAAACAAAGCGTTTTCGAACGCGTTCTAGACGCAAACTATTAGTAGTGCGCCACACCACACTACAATATTCTAATATGTCACGTACCAAGCTAGTAAATATAGTATAGTATAATATATAATATACATATAATATACTATATATAATATAGTACCGTAAATTACCAATTCTAAGATCTAGCCACATCATAAATATATATATATATATAATGTGGCTAGATCTTAGAATTGATAATTTCATGAAGTGTTCGGTCATTTCACGAAATTGTTGTGTTTTTAAATGGGAACAACTTCGGAATTATACCCTTTCCAATAAAAATAATTATCAAAATCGGATAACTCTGTAAAAAGTTATGAGATAAATTATAAATATTATTCAAATAGTCAAGTCAATTTGTAAGTGACACTATAAATGGGAATCCGCAGGTTCTGATCCACTGATGTTTTCTGATCCATTTGTTTACATTTTCATCAGATACTTTTGGAACATACCATACATGACTAAATTATTCACACTTGCAATAAACAAGACCAATTTGCACTATTACAAAATTCCATCACAATTTACATAACGATGCGTTCTCGTTATTTCAATTTACATCGTTATTCCTGACAAAATAACCCTAGGAACAATGGTAACGCAATTTCGTGCTCGTTTTAAGGAAAATTACATTCGAGAAAATATGCTCCATACTGTTTTGTATTGGGAGCTCGTTCGAACTATATTTTTCAGTTCATAAACTACAATTTATAATAGCTGTATCTCAGTTGTAGCTCTCACCACGTGAAAGGTTTATATAGTATCTGTGGCATAATTTGCTGCACTAGTGCGGGAATGCATAGTAAAACGCACGTATATTCAATACACTGGATTGTTCAGAACCTAAAAGCAGTGCAATAAGAGCCAATTTTCATGCAAGTGTGTTGTAAAATATTTTATCTACTCTCATATCGTAAAATTCGAATTATAAACTTCAAAACGAGTTTTTACTGACATACTTTATAAACACAATACCAAAGTTAAAAAATATAATCATATTATACCACTTTTCCTCTAACAAAATAATGTTGTAAGACAATTTTTTTACCAACACAATACAGGGGAAATCCAAAAAGTTATTATCACCAAGGAGTTTCCATTAATTTTTTTTTCTAATGTTACGCATATGGGGGCCCCCGCATTTTTACAGCGTTACAAAAAAGTTTTGATTCCAATTTTGACTTGTCTGTGGCAGCGGCAGCGCTCGCTTTAGCTCATGCGCGGTGATATGCTGGGTTTTGGCGCCATTCATATGTTTTGTTATACTAAGTTTCGTGGGAAACTTTGATCTTTTATTTATTTAGTAGGTTCAATCGCAATGTATGAGAGTAGATCAAGTAGTGTATGAAACTGCACATAACTAGGTATTAAAACACTCGTGCGATGCTTTTAAAAAACCTCGCCTATGGCTCGGTTTTTAAACACATACTCGTGTTTTAATATCTCTCAGTATGCAGCAGTTTCATAAACTACTATTATTTACTATTTGTAGCTTTTCCAGCACTACTCTTACCTCTGCTGGTCCAGAATAATCTTTAAATCCTACGAAACTGCATGGATTTTAAAAATAAAATGTTTTAATGCAGTTAAAAACCACTCAAAAAGTTATCGACAGTCTCTTAAGTACGTTTTGCCCTAGCTACAACGCATATGGTACCTTCCCTTACTTCCCCGTCTGAAAAATCAATCCTGTATATAAATTTTCGACAGTCCTCGTCTTCTAGTTATTATTATATTCTCGTTTAGGATAAAACATACATATCTTTGTATACTGTGGTAGAAATCAGCCTGACACCATGATAGCAAACCCAACAAGGGTACATTAAGTGAAGGAACTAAGGAATTTATAGTCAATCAAGGTTACTCAAGACTCACGTATCTGATGCAAACATATTTAAAAAAAATACTCTATCATTATCAATTAGGCTTCTGCCCGTGACTTTGTCCGCGTGAAATTTCTTGTTCCCCCGAGACAGCCCGTCGCATCGCATCGCCTGCCCGCGCTATTACTTCGTTTTCGCTTACCATTCTTACTGACTTTTTTTATTTTTGCTCGTGTCCTAAGGGTCCTAGCGTGATATTAAATAGCCTATAGCCTTCCTCAAGAATTGGGCTATTAAATAAGAAAAGTTTTTTTTTAATCCGACCGGTAGTCCCAGAGATTACCTCCTACATACAAACTTACAAACAAGCAAACAAACAAATTTTGCCTCCTTTTATCTAATCGAATGAGCGCGCAACGCGAGCGAAGCGTCTCCGTTGCAGCATGGGTAAAAATGCTTTCGTATATCCGGATGTCCGGGTGTTCTCCTCTACAGGTCGCATTTCTGAACCGAATCTCGTGAAATTTTGTGAGCGGATCGATATATTCGGTGTTTCGAAAAAAAAGTGGGTTGAAATACAAAAAAAAAACTGCCATTTCGCGCCCTTTGCGCGCGCTTTTTGTTTTAAGGTACGCGGTGAACATTTATTCAGTTATGCAAAGACAGACTCGCAAGGTCTACAGCTCTCAGAGCCACTGGTATTAGTGTACATATCACACTAATATCGTAAACTAGCAAACACATCACATTCAAAGATTTCCAGAAGTGCATGTGTTACTATCCTTACGCCCGAAGCACCGAATGGCCTATTACTGTCACAGATAACTTTGAAATATGGTGCATAGAATAACGGATATCGTGATGTAGTCCGCCTGATTCTCGTTTGGCTGTTGCTCTGTGTTCAGGAAGCCATTTTTCTTTTTGGCATCTCAAGCTAGAACTGCGTCATTGGTCTAGCGGTTGAAATGCTACTGCTGAGCGTAAGTTCCTGGATTCGATTCCCAGGTCGGGCAAAGTCTCAAAGAGATGTCAGCACCATTGACGGGGTCCGATAGGCCCGATGCCTGCCGGGGTCGCGGGTTGTTCGAAAGAGTTACCGTTGCCCTGGCGCACAGGCAACTGAAGGAACACGGGTGGGTTTTAGTCAGTAAGAGTCTGACACGCCCTTCCGCTCCGCTCAGAGCGAGAGAGATCATTTGATGATTTCACACCCAAAAAAGAAAAAAAAAGGTCGGGCAAAGTGTTATTGGATTTTCTTATCAGTAATTTCTCAGTAGCAGCCCGGAGTTTGGATTTGTGCCCGAATGATGGATAATAGGCTCGCTAAATGGAACTTAAACATAACTGGCGAAATGTGGGTTTACTATAGGTACACCTCTGCCTAACCTTTCAAGAGTACGGGCGTGATAGTATGTAAGTGTGCAAGTAGCTTGCATGGCATTGTGCCATAACAAGTTCTAATTGGTGATATCATCACCTGCCTAGATTTTTTCCAACTATTTTAGAGTCGACTTCCAGTCAAACTGGAGTGATTGCTCTATGTCCTTCACAACCCAGTTACTGGGTAATACGACACCCCATGATAAGGCTGATTGTCAGACGTTCGGGCCCCTGACTACCAGTAACGACTGTCAAAGATTTATAAATGACAGCCGGAACGAACAGTTTCACGTGCTTTACGAGGCGCAGAGGGATCTCGCTATGTAATGGATGGTCACCCGTCTTCAGTTTAATCTTGGCAAGCGTAACATAACCTTCGATCGACTCGTGCTTCTGTGCCCCCGACCTCTACTTTTTTGACTGCTTATGAATATTACATATTGGGATGCAAGTTACTTGCACACTTTGTTGCAAGCTTCTGGCATTCTTCTTCTTCTGTTGTCAAGCTTTATAACTGCGTAGGCCTTGAACTTAGCATATTTGTGTGCGTCATTATTTGCATATTAATTAAGTTTCGAATTATTTAAACGTACTTTAAGTATTAAAACTTTCGTGAGTCATATATATTGACATTATTTATGTTTGCTCGTGTCTATTCGTAATTTAAACGTGAGTTACTAAGATAACTAAAATAAGACAATTTTAAAGGTGGAAAGCGAATTGGGTTTTTCCATCAGGAATTTCTATGTAGCAGCCCGGAGTCTGGATTTGTGCCTGGTTGATGACAATAGGCTTGCCCTTTATTACATGGAAGTCAACATGACTAGCGAAATATGGGTGTACTATGTATGTACATCCTTCCTAAATCTTCGGGGAAAACAGGCGTGAAATTATGTCTAGAATCATATTTTACAACCACGTTGCTATTTCAATTCCAAAATAATTCTCCAACTCATTTTGCCTCTCCGAGAATCCAGACCACCGCCACCACCAAATTCTAATTTAAAAGATCATCTTAACTAAACAAGGCTCTCTAAATTCAATGTTACAAGATAACTGGAGTTCTACCAAGTGATTATGATCAAATTTAAACTTGTGGAATCGGAAATTTCTTGGCAAAATGGGCCAAGTTTTGCCAATTGCCCGTAAGAAGGTGTACCCTCGTCCAATTTGCAATAAAAAAAAAATTAGGGCTGTGTTACAGGTTTTTGGGAAGGGTCTTAGAATTTCTATAAAATATCACTTTATAAATGAATCAAAGTATCATGATTAAAATAGAAAATCGCTTCGTTATGTAACTGGGTAGATATCACAATTTAACAATCAAATAAGTGATATTAAAAAAACGGCCAAGTGCGAGTCTTAAATTTTTATTTTATTTTAATTTTATTATTTATTATTAAAGTAAAAATACAACTGAGTATTTTGTGAATATTTCAAGTGCCTACCTGTTGCTATTATTGATATCGAGCAAAAAAGGACAAAAAAATCGCGTTTGTTGTAAGGGAGCCCACCTTAAATATTTATTTTATTTTGTTTTTAGTATTTGTTGTTATAGCGGCAACAGACATACATAATTTGTGAAAATTTCAACTGTCTAGCTATCGCGGTTCTTGAGATACAGGCCTGGTGACAGACAGACGGACGGACAGACAGCCTTAGTAATATAGAGGTATGAGGAACAGGGTGTAAAGTTCACTCACACCTCCATAGAAAAGGGAGGATCCTCCGACCAGACGGGTGTCGTGTCTGGTGAGCAACTGCCCAACGGTTGATGTCGGGATGTTGTATATATGCTAGTTGCGCGGTAAACTCTGCTTGCGCGATGCAGGATTTTGCGTGACGTCAGTCTGACGCGTAGCTCGCATGTGGCGTTGTAGATGCCGCTACAGTAATAAGGTCCCGTTTTTACCCTTTGGGTAAACGGTACCCTAAAAACGATGTGAAAAAGAAAGTCTAAGGATTTTTCGAAATTTTTATTGGTTGTTTATTCAGTTGGAAAAGTTTTAGAAGGATTTTAATGGGGTGCCTATCTATTCGAAAAGATGGTTTAAAATATAATTTAGTCAAATTACAGAACACGTGATAAAGGATTTTTTTAAACTCATCTCTTATCTGGATGAAGGTACAACAGTTTTGTGAAAGATCTGATTTCATTATTTGATTAACTTGAAACTTTGCACGAATACTAAATTGAATATCAACTGTATATTTAATGATGCAATACAAATCGACTTCATGAAGTAATGTTCCAAAAACACTAGTACATGTAAAATACGTAAGTCTTTATTTTTGTAAAAAGTTTTAGTACCGAGTTTGAAGTTGATCTTATCGTGTATTGTGATTTTTCTATAAAAACTACTACCGAACCTATTTTTACTCCTCTTATTTAAGAACTGGGTATCTCTATAATTTTCGTAGATTAGTATGCTTTCCAAGTTTCAATTTATTTTACTAACCTAATCAGATTTTTCAATAAACTGTTTTTCCCTTTTCGCCCAAATAGAGGTTGAGTTTTGAAAATTCGAAACGTTCAATATTTAAAAAATACTCTTTCAGGTTTCGCAATAAAATCCTATTCAACAAACTTTGTCAATTCTCTTAACCCTGTTAGGGATTGATTTTTGAAACCCTAGGACATGTAATTCTTCATTTTTTTGTTAATTGTAGATATTGATACCGAGCTCCGAGTTAATCGAATCGCATTAAGAATTTTTTATACAAACATCAACCCCAACTTTATTTTCCTGCTTTTTAGGGGAGAGTTTTGTAAAACTTATGATGAAAAACTTTACTATTTCTTTAGCTAAGTATTCGTTTCAAGTTTCAAGTTAATCAGATTACACATAAATATTTTTCATACAATCTTGGATATTTATTTATTTATTTATTAAAACTTCATGCACAAGTAAAAAAATACTGTACAAAGGCAGACTTAATGCCTGAGGCATTTTCTACCAGTCAAGCTATATCCTATGGCTCCGATCGCCCAGTGATGAGGAGGTTACAACATAGGTATTCCTAAAATTATACGAAATCTAATGGTTCTTTTTAACAATGGAATACCTCCGTGAAAAGAAGTTCATTATAGTTATGCCAGTGTAGAACGTGCGCGCTGTAACGTCGTGGTCGCCGCGCGCGTCCAGCCCATGCAGTCTCGTCATTAGACAGCGACAAAAATCTGTCGCTAAGTCGTATCGGTGTCAAATTTCTTTAATAGATTTTCAATTTTATTTCGAAAGCCTACGGTTGATTATCTATTAAAGAAATTTGACATCGATTGGACTTAACGACCGATTTTTGTCGGTATCTATGTCGAGACTGCAGGGCCTGGACTGAGGGTCACTTGCGCTCGCATGCCGTATGGATCGCAACTACTCACAGTGGTGCAAGTAATTTACTTCTGTGTTGAGAGATGCTTGGCTTAAAATAATGCTAGGTACTTACATCATTTTAAAATAAATTTTACAAGATACCTACAAAATATAGGTTATTTTAAAACTATTGATGTAAAAAAGAGTTTTCGTCATTTTGCGGGTTGCACCAGTATATGTAGGACTCGTCAAAAATTATAAATATGGGAGAAGCCTACATTCTACTACATAGATGATTTCGTTTCATGTTGGCGGTACTTTGAAAAACTTGGGAATATTTTGTTTAATTGAGTACATGTTAGGCCAATATCCAATTAAAATGTAATGTAATTCTTGTAATTTCACATACAAAAATCCAAGAACCTAATCCAGGTCCACATAATTATATATATATTGTATAACCAGCTGTTGCCCGCGATTTCGTCTGCCATCCAAGATGAAAAGTAGCCTATGTCTTTACCCAGGCCATGGTTTATCTGGTGCCAAATTTCATTTGAATCTGTTTAGCCATTTCGGCGTGAAAGTGTAACAAACAAACTTAATTTCGCATTTATAATATTAGTTAGGAGATAGGATAACTTAAAAATCATAAATCCGAACTAGTCGAGCTAATCCGCCAAACCAGCTAACAGAATTTCAAAATTCTAATATTAAAGTCCATTCCAGAAGCGAGGGGCGGGCGGTTACACGGAATTCCAAATTTAAATGTCCAGTGCATTTGCATAGACACAGCTGTCGCACATTTCCATTTCGACTTGGTTATCTATATGCAGCGGACGGCTTTTGGCACCCGATAATAGACTCTCTCCATGGTGTTTGAGTTTCCAATAGCCCCGATTTTGTTTTTTTTTTCTCGCTCTGCAGTATAGAGATTAGCTTGAAAGTCGAGCTCTTCGAATTTTAAACGTATTCGGCTATTTCAAGAGACTGGAATTACGAGCAGCGAATTTAAAAATTTGAATTCGATTTTTGAATCATGATATCGGTTGTTAATTTATGCAATTATATTGGAATGTACATCACACGGGCTAGTACCTACCATTTTCGGTTCTACGCATAAGTACATCGATTAATTGAAAACTACAATTCCAATTTAACATCGTTTTTTCTAATCAAATTCTCATGGCGAAAAACTAAACTTTATAATAAATTGCAAAAAACAGCAATGTTTTTGCAATATGACCATTTAAAAAAGAAAAAACACCCTTGTAATAATTTATCATTTAGGTACACTGTTAAACAAATAAATCTAATCAATACCCAAACTTAAAAAATTAAGATTCCCATCAAGTACAGATAAAATAAATATAGGTACATAGTCTTTTCTCTATACTAAAACCAAAAATATTTTTTCCCCTGAAAAATTGCACGCTTGCCTAAAACTGACATAACAATTGGAAAAGCAGGAAATCTATGAAGAATGCTGTTGAGGTAATCGTTATTTTCAATGAAAAATAGAGATTAAAGGAGATCAAAAACTCGTCGTCGTCGTCGAGTCGTTTCGTTCGTTTCGTTTCGTTGGAGAGGGGCCTGTGGCTAAATAATAACAGCCACACGGTTCAATCGATCAAGTTAAGCTACGCTTGCCGCGGTTTGTCCGTGGATAGGTGACCATCTTTACATACAAAGACCCCTCCGTACCTCGGAAAACACGTTAAGCCGTTGGTCCCGGCTGTCATTCGTCGATCGTTGACTGTCGTTACGGGTCCTCAGAAGCCCAAAAGTCTGACAATCAGTTTTACCAAGGGGTATCGTATTACCCAGTAACTGGGTTGTAGAGGTCAGATAGGCAGTCGCTCCATGTAAAATACTAGTATTTAGCTGCATCCGGTTGGACTGAAAGCCAACTCCAACATAGTTGGGAAAAAGCTAGGCACATGATGATCTACTATTTCGTTAAAACCATGGTCTAAAAAAACAAGGTCTGGCATTCCGGGAGTGACACATGCTTACGTCACTATCCAGTTGCCACTTTATTGCAACAAAACACGAATTCTGGAAACATTTTAAGTAAGTAAGTAAGTAAGTAAGTATATTTATTTGTTTAAACATGGTATACATACATTGCATGCAAGATATTACAGTAGAAAAGAAAGTTCAAACATGTTCAGCCGCGTGACGTGGCGTACAAATTGTTGAGTGGCGTACAGTTGCTGGGTTTTAAACCGGGACTACACTTATTAAATTCAAAATGATAAAATTACTATAACAATCGTACTACATTATCAATACAATTCAATTATCAATTCTATTCAATGTCAGTTCAATTATCAATTCAATTCAATGTCAAGTTAATTATTAATTCAATTATGTCAAGTTGATTATTAATTCAATTCAATGTCAATTCAATTTAATTATCAATACATTATACAATAAAATAAATTAAAATACATAATCATCAAGAAAAATTATCCTCTTTCATAAATTCCGAAATACTATAATAAGATCTCTCTATTAATAATTTTCTCAATTTCAATTTAAGGCCAGATACATCCAATAATCTCCATGACTTGGGCAATTTATTAAATATGGTCGGAGCCATGTAATAAATGCTCTTATGCAAAAGAGCAGTTTTACCGCCGCGAACACAGAGTAGAGTATTGTCACGTCTATTCCTTGGCACAGCATCAGACAAACGTTGGAATAAGTTAGAATGACTTACAGTGAACATTACCGTTTCCAAAATGTATAATGAGGGTAATGTCAATATTCTATGCTCTTTAAAATAGGGTTTGCAGCTGTCTGTTGTTTGAAGTCGAAACATCGATCTGATGCATCTTTTCTGGGCCCGAAACGCTACTTCATTGTCCGCACTATTTCCCCAGAAAATAACTCCGTATCTAAGAATGGATTCAGCCAATCCATAGTACGCAGTAATTAATGCATCTTTATTGAGAACCGCTGCTAGTTGTTTCAAAGCGTAGGCTGCACTACTTATTTTCTTACTCAGAGCTTCTATTTGGGGCTTCCAACACAACTTATCATCAATTATAAGTCCCAGAAATTTTGTTGTGTCAGTTGCATTTATATTAATATTATTATACTGGACATTAATATTGTTAGCTGTATGTGTACGTTGTCCGAAATGAATTACATTAGTCTTTTTTAAATTAATGATTAAATTATTATTATTAAGCCAATTTATGATAGATATAAGCGAATTATTAATGTCATGTTCATACGTACTTTTGTCATTACAAGCTATAGTCACAGTGCAATCGTCAGCAAAAAGTGTCATTGGGTGGTCAACAGCTTTAGGCAAGTCATTTATATATAAAGTGAACATCGAAGGGCCCACCACACTGCCTTGCGGTACTCCGTATATTACTTCTCGTTCCTCGGATCTTACAGTTATCTCACGTTTGTTGCAAATTTGACTTATTTCGGTAACCTGCTTACGTTTGTGAAGATAAGATTCAATTAGTTTTAAGACGTTACCCCTAATACCATACGCTTGAAGTTTCGCTGCTAGGGAATTGTAATGCACACAATCAAAAGCCTGTGTCATGTCGCAGAAAATGGCGCACACAGGTGTCCTCTTATCTACGTTTAACATGACATTATGTAGAAATTCATAAATAGCCAGATTTATACTTTTGTTTTTGCGAAATCCCTTTTGTTCGTCAGCTAAAATGTGATATTTTTCTAAATAATTGTTGATTTCCCCCGATATATATTTTTCGAAGACTTTGGATAACACGGGTATAATCGCAATCGGTCTGTAGTTTGACATCAATTCGTGATTTTCCTTCTTATAAAGCGGTTTTACTATAGACTTTTTTAAAGAATCAGGAAAGGTGCCTGCGCTTATACAAAGATTGATAATGAAACATAAGTGTGTAGATATTATCAATGCAACTGCTTTTAATATTTTTGTGGCAATACCATCATAGCCAACGCTGTTCGTGTTTCTAAGTTTCATTATAATATAGAGTATGTCATGTGGTGTACACGGAGCCAAAAACATAGACTGTGCTCTGCTATCGATCAGTGACGTTGAGTTCGTTCCTGCGTTACTTGTTGGCTGGATTTTATCGATAAAATAATTATTGAATGCATCGGCTATATCCTCCCTTTGAGCAATTTTTTTATTTTCAGAGTTGATGCAAGTAATACAAGTTCTCAAGTTTTCACTTTTGGACTTATTGATGATTTGCCATGTGGTTTTCGATTTGTTATTTGAGGTTTTAATATTGTAAGTGTTTTGAGCTTTTTTAGTTAGATTAATAATTTTTTTAAATAATCTTGAATAATTTTTGAATTTAACTCTGTTTGATTGATCTGGTTTTAACCTGTATTTCCATAGGAGATTCCTTTTATTTTTGCTACAGATCTTAATCCCACGTGATACCCAAGCAGGTTTTTTTACTATGTTAACGGTAACAATTTTATTGGGGAAACATAAATCATAAAATAATTTGAAAGTTTCTATAAAACAGTTGTAAGCTGCATTTGAATCTTCCATCTCATACATATCGGAGAAGGAGAGACTGCCTAGACAAGTTTTGAATTTTTCTATATTTTCTGGACTGTAATCTCGTGTCATTTTACGATAATATTTATGAGCATCCTTTTTTCGTACGGGACACTTTAAAAGCTGTGCTGTGTGGTCGGATAGCGCGAACTCCACCACTTCAGTCTTACAACGTTTACCAAAATCATGAGCAAAATTGTCGATACATGTTCGGCTCGCAGTCCGAGTATGTTGCCTTAATGCTAGTTGTAAATTCGAGTTTAAGAGAATACATTCAAATTCGGTAGATTGCTTAGTTTTCTTTAAAATGTCAATGTTGTAATCACCAGCGATGACTATATTCTTACATCTTTGTTTGGATAAATATTTTAAAAGAATTTCAAGTTTATCAAAGAACTCATTTAAGTTACTTGAGTTCGGGACTCTATAAATACACACAAATATAATATTATAATCAGTCAATTTAACTGCACAACATTCAAATATGCTTTGTGATGACATTTTTGTTATGGTGGGCAATTCCTTCCATTGTAAGTTACGCTTAACGAGGATACATGCACCTCCTCGCTTACTCGCCTTTCTACTATAACATGCCGCTAAACTATAGTTAGGTATGTGTAACTGATTCTCACTGCCAGCCATCATAAAATGCTCAGAAATGCATATTACGTCTACATCAATATCTCGGTCGGAGAGCTCACTTAAACAGACTGAGAGAGCATCAGCTTTACTAAGGAGACCGGCAATGTTTTGATGTAATGTACATAGATATTTAGTCAAGAAAAAAATTATCCTTATTTGTTAAATTATTATCTAGGGTTATATCAATTTTATTACATTCGCGATTATTATATTGTATGTCAATTATTAAATTGTGTATGTCCTTAAATATAATATACATTCCATGGTTACTTATTGTACCAGTTCGTTTATCATATACCTTGTAGTCATAGGTTAAGTTTAAGTTACTGTCTAACAGATACAAATGTTCATAAGTCAATACATCTAGATACAAAAGATTATTGAAAGTTTCTACTCTACTGTTAAATAAATTAGCATGGTATCCGTATTTATAGGTCGGTGCACATATGATCACATTAGTATAATTTATGTTGTGAAACACTTCTCTTATTTGGAATATAATTTCAAAATAGTTATTAGTTTTCTTAAAGTCTTCATCGCCTAAAAGAACTACACAAAAGTCATTCACAGTAAATTTCACAAGTTTTTCCTGTAAGCCTTCCAGCAGGTGTTGAGTTTTCCCGTTCGATATCAAATAATGGCAGCAATCAAATGAGCTCGCGAACTTATCTTGCATTATACTGCATATGTTGTTTTTATTATTTGTACTTAATATACACAACTTATTTTTGTGGCGAACGAGTGGACTTTTCTTGTGAATACTGGGAGTGATAAGTTTATCTTGTTCCTCTATATCCTGATTGCTAGAACAACTTCTTTTTAAATTTGTGTCTAGTGTCGTTTGTTCCACACTCACAGATTTTCCGGCAATCACAGTACGATGATTAGGTAATTTTGAAGAAGAGTCAGCCTCATTCCCATCTCTCTTTTTCTGCTTCCGCACAGACGTTGGTGTGGCAGAAAGTGAGTCCCCATATCCAACCTTTTTATATAATTCTATGATTTTATGACATCTTTCCAGTTCCGATTTTAAATTCGTATTTTCTGCATTTAAGTTATCAATTTCATTATTTGCTATCAACAATTCTTCCGTTATAGATGATAATTTTATTTGTAGATCACATAGTTCTGAGGTGTCGCATGGGTCAGGTAGGCTTTGCATCGTGGCATCAAAAAGTGACGAGAAAGAAGTGTTCATAACCGACACATTATTATACGACATTGATTTTCGCATTTTCCTAAATGTTATATTATTGCTCTCAGTTGCCATTATTATAATTAATATAAGTAATCTGTGTATGTTTGAAACGAATTTGATGCCTTTCGTACCAACAAGAAATCTACAAAAAGTGACACAGTCCGTCAGGATCGAACTTGCGACACGGTGACTCGTGCAAGTTATGGTATCGTATGTAGGCCAGTTTACCACTCGACCAAGTACAGATTAATCAACAGTGCGAAATACGGTATCTGCTCTGACTCTAAATAATTTTAAACTTTAGACAAGTCGTTATATGACTCATGCTGCAAAAATTTTCGCACTGTCACACTGTATTGTTAACACTTTTTTTTAATCAATGTTTTTATTATGTTTTGAATAATATTATCGTCTTTTCGTAATGATTTTATTGTTTTGAGAGTCAACACTGTATATTCTATAATTTCTAGCACGTAATTCTTATTAACAGGTCACTTTCAACACTCCACCTTTACTTTGATATTTCAATGTTCTGAGTACAGTTGTAGTCCGGATAACTATGCAGCAGTTAGTTGCAGATGCTATTGTGACTTTAACACCACTCTCAAAGCTAAACATTCGGTAACACTATTTTTTTTAAATTTTATTCACGGAGCCAATGTTTACGCGACGGCAGCGCCATCTCAACTCAATTTTCAGTCACCATTCTGTTAAAAAATATATTTATAGTATTTAAATTGTCGTCTCGTTTTTCTAATCAAATGAAACCATTCAATTTAAACATATACCAACTTAATTGTTAGTTAAAATTTCATTGTTATATCGGATTCGCACAGGTAATAAAGGCGGTTGGGAAGTTATTATTGCACACTACTGGTAACACAGCGGTGATGACGTAGGCTTGTGTCACCCTGTGTCTCGGAATGCTATACCTGGCGCAGTATATTATTATACCATGGTTAAAACTAACAATATAAAAAAGCGATTGTCACTTTTTTCACGCCTTTCTTCACCCAGCATTGGTTTTGCTGGAACAATCTATATTTTATTGGCATAGTTGGTTTTTTTTGTTGGATATATCGGAATTGTTGGTCGATATACGAAATTGTATGTTTGGAGTCCAGTATTCTGATCGGGGGGGTTTGAAAAAACAAACTACAGATTTTTATTCAGTTGATCAGTTTGAGTCATTTTTGTGGCCTACCCAAATGTCCTTTCTTTGGTATTGTTCGTCGAATCGTTGAGCTCCTTAAGTTCTGAGTTGAGCTGCACGATTACTGACAAATGTGTGCTCTGACTGGACAGGTCCACTCAATCTATGTGGTTTTTCCTCAAAAGACCATTTCAGACACAAATCTACATTGTCTTCACATGATCTGACCAAGATTATGTCTGGACTTTAAAAGAGACTGTGACCTCTGAGTTTGTTTTGGCCTTTCTTCTCATAGTTGTCAGATAGGAAACGCCGACCTCATCTAGTTTTTAAAATATGATTGACATGTAAAAGTGTTTGTTCAAACCTACTTACAGAAATAAAATCATTTATCATTTATTGTTTGAGCACTTTGAGCGATTGAACAATCATATTCTGCGATTAAATTCATAATTAATATTTGAGTGCACTATAGAGTGATATTTTATTATTTCTATTAGTAATATTGATATCTTAATGAAAACAGTGAAATATTTGACAGCTATTTGCGATGTTCCCAACTTACAGAATGCTCCCTCTTAAAGAAAGTTCTCATAAAAATCTTTTTTTTTTCTTTATCTTTAGAATACTCAAACTCTAACAAAATTCCCAGTTTAAAACTTATTATCAGTTTATTCCATTTTTAAGCAGAGACGCCATATTTTTCAGTAGCTCAAAACATTTTTTTACCGAACGAAAAAAAGGTGGAGGTTCCCAAGTCAACGCGTATATTTTATATTTTTTGATCAGTGCAAAAACACAGTATCGCTGTCTCCCAAGGGGCGAACCTCAACATAGCGGTTTAGTGAGTTTCGTTCAAGTTGAGTTTCTTGTTTAACTTTGTTACTTGTACCTAGACAGATTGTTTGCAGTCTGAATGTAATACACTCAACTAACGAGTCATGAAAGAAGGTATTGGATAGTGTCATAATCGATTTGGATTCGAAAATTATCAATTTGTGGGCTTACCGAACAATATTTAGCGCAATAGAGTAACGATTGTTCAGAGTGAGTAAGACTTATCTTTATAACATTACACGCCTATCATCCCCGATGGGTGAGGGAGAGTTGTACCTCTGGTACAATAATATCTTGCTGGTTATGCCATCAACCAGGCACAAAACCAAACTCCGATCTGCTACTAAGATACCTGACGGAATAACCCAAACACACTTTGCCTGACCTGGGACAAGACGTACCTATAAGTATCCACTTTGCTGTAGGTAATATGTCAAAAAAATAGCCAAAAACTGCTAAAACCGTGTTTTAAACATGACAAAGCTTTGAATATTAATTCAATTATCACCCCTTGTCCTAATATAAGCGTACGTCGCGTAAATACACGAACGTCTCGTTCATTTTTTTCGGCGAACCCGAGCGTGTGGTCGCGCCTACAGAGGCACAGTATTATACTGAGACAAAGTCCCTCTGTCACAGTATAATACTGGCCCTGCAGTCTCGACAAATGTAATGACAAAAATCGGTCGTTAAGTCTAATTGATGTCAAATTTCTGTAATAGATTTTCAACCTTATGTTTTCGAAATAAAGTTGAAACCTATTAAAACAATTTGACAACGATACGACTTAGCGACCGATTTTTGTCCCTGTACGAGCTACGCTGTACATTGACCTTTGTGGTAGTTTGTACGTCATAATGCACATCGAAATTGTTTAGCTGTGCATTTCTCTAACATAGCATTTAAGTGGAACAAATATCTAATTATACTTAGTAGCAATAAATCCATCAAGGGAATCATTCGTCTACTCATTTACATAACATAACATTCCTAACAGGTTTACATAACAAGTACATAACATTTTCACTGTTGGGCATTACAACCCCAACATTTGGTCCTTCGAGCAATTTAGTGTTGTGTGATTTATATCTTTTACGGTCGCGAATCGGTTGGACTGGTCTCTCACAAGCGAGTCGCCCCAGTAACCAATTGAGAAGGCGCATATCGTAGAAGAGAAAGGTTGCACAATACCAAGAACCAGAAGTGTGGAGCAACAGCCTACTTCTCAAAACAAAGTTCGTCAATTCGTCGGAAAATTTGGCAACATGACGTCATCAGCAAACACTTACGAGAATCAGCGCGAACTTTACGAAAATATCAAGAAAGTCGGCATCAACATCAAGAAGGATGGCTGGGACAGGAAGAACTTGGACTACTTCAAACGGCGTATGCAAATGCTGGAAAACCTCTGGAGTGAATTCCAGTTCAACCATGATCGTCTGTCTACAGAAGTAAGTGCGGGCCATCCTTACTTTACAAGTGATTTATATAACACAGCATTGAAGTGTTATAAAGAAGTCAAGGAGTTAATTCTCCAACAAAACCAGGAACTGTCGACGCACAAACGGTCCGCAGGGGGACCGGCGGTGCAATCAACACTGTTCGAAAGTACCTCTGAACAAGGTCAAGCAAGTACATCGAGCAAGCGATTACAAGCACAACAAGACTGCGAGGAGGAAGAAGAAACCAGTAACACAACTGAGAGCAACAACAGCGATCAATCGTCTCCTCGGCAACAACAAAGCCCTAACAAGAGGGACACGGGGTCCAACAGTAAACTGGACGACCTCTTACGCAAACAATCGGCGAACTTCAAGGCTTTCATGCGAGCTGTCGCCAACATTCAAGTGGAATTTATCACAGAAAAATGGGAATTCCAGGATGCGTTGCAAGCATTACAAGCGCGTTGGTCTGCTATTGACAGTCTCCATTGGGAAATCGAGTGCGAACTCAACGGGGACAAGAACGCAGTGTATGAAGAGCGCTATACAAGATTCGAAAACCAATATATCGATCTGAAGAAGGCATTAAACACCAAGATGTGGTCCGGAGCTTATCGAGAAAAAACAACACCAAAGTTGGACATACCAGTATTTCACGGAAAGTTTTATCAGTGGACACCGTTCAAAGACCTTTTCACGGAAGCCATCCACAACAATACATCCTTGTCAAATGCGCAGAAGATGCAATTTTTGAAAAGCAAGGTTCAAGGTGAAGCTGAAAGGTTGATACAACACTTACAAATAAGCTCGGACAACTATCTAGTGTGTTGGGAAATTCTCAACAATCGCTACAACAACAAAAAACTTATATTCACATCGCATATCAACATGCTCTTCAATCTGCCTACTATGCAACAACAGTCATTAGCACCAATCAAGAAAATACATGACGTCACAATAGAATGTTTGCACGCTATCAAGAATTTAGAAGTGGATGTCAGAACCTGGGATCCGCTACTAGTGCACATTTTGGCACAAAAACTAGACGCTGAGACATACTCGGATTACATTGAATCACTGAAGAACTCGCGAGAATTACCAATATTAAAGGATTTCTTAGACTACCTAGAAGCGAAGTTTACTTCAATGGAATCGTCGCAGCGTAAACAAGACAACTATCAGAAGACAAGTTCTGCAACAAACCAGAATCAAGAAGTATCCCATAACAAGAAATACAGCTATCATTACAACAAGAATCAAGCGGCTAGTAACCACAAGGTTACGAAATCGTACCATGCGTCAACGTTTATTTGTCCACTCTGCAACGACGAGCATGGCCTCTATTTTTGTGCAAAGTTTTTAGAAATGTCGAACGACGAAAAACTTAAAACAATTAACAAATTGCAAGTCTGCATTAATTGCCTGTACAGTCATAAGGGCAAAAAATGTACGTCAAATAACCGATGTCGCAAATGCAAAGCTAAGCACAATACGTTAATACACGAAGCTGCATCAAAAAACAATGAACAAAACGAAACAAATTCATCATCTCATGTCTCTCAGAATGATGAAGAAGCTTCAGAGATTCTATTAGCGACCGCCATAGTAAAGATAGAGGGAGCTGATGGAACTCAGTACAACATGCGAGCTCTTGTCGATCAAGGGTCTCAGATATCACTGATTACAGAACGAGCAGCTCAACTTCTTGGAATCAAACGCCAGAAATGTAAAGGAGTTATTTTTGGAGTTGGAGAAAAGGAGAGCAATTGCAAGGGCATGATAACAATTTCATGCAGCTCTGTCTTCAGCGACTTTACATTCAGAAAATCAGTATACATCATGAAAAACTTAATCAAGAATCTACCGAACAAAACTTTTAAAAAACCATCATGGCCTCAAATACAAAATATCAATTTGGCGGATCCAGAATTCAACAGCAGCCGGCCAGTAGATCTGCTATTTGGAGCAGACATTTACTCACAGATCATGCTAGGAGGAATGATCAAAGGGGATGACGTCACACGGCCCATCGCACAACAAACATACTTAGGCTGGCTACTATGTGGACACGTCAAAACTACAAAATTACAATGCAACGTGGTATTGAATAATCTAGAGGATATGATACAGTTTTGGGATTCCGAAGACATCAAAGACCGAGCCGATTTCTCAGTGGAAGATCAGAAATGCGTGGAGTACTACACGAAAACCACACAACGTTTAGAAAATGGAAGATACGAAGTGAGACTTCCAATGATAAACGACTGGGAATGCAAGCTGGGCTCTTCCAAACAGATGGCCATTGCCCAATTCAAAACGTTAGAACGAAGATTAGGAAAACTACAAAACTTAGCAAAAGCCTATAAAGAATTTATAGCAGAGTACATTGACTTAGGTCATATGCAACAATCAACATGTAACAAGACACTCGACTGCTACTTGCCGCACCACGGCGTCGAACGCGCTGAGTCAACAACAACCAAGTACAGGGTTGTGTTTAATGCATCCGCAAAAACAACTACCGGTTGGAGCTTAAACGATCTCATGTACAAGGGCCCAAACCTACAACAAGATTTACAAACGACATTAATACAGTGGAGGCAATACAAGTATGCTTACACAGCTGATATTGAAAAGATGTACAGGCAAATTCTAGTGGCCCACTGTGACCAAAGCCTACAACAGATCATCTGGCGAGAATCACCGGAACAACCCCTACTTTCATATCAGCTCGCTACAGTAACTTATGGTACCAAAGCAGCGCCATTCCTGGCCATAATGACACTGCGAAGACTGGCGGAGGACGAGCGTCAAAATTTCCCGGAAGCTTCAAAGGTAGTGAAGGAGTCATTTTACGTCGATGATCTCGTTCACGGATCGCATACTATTGAACAAGGACAGAAGCTAATTTCGGACCTAAGACAATTACTCAAGAGTGGAGGGTTCAACCTTAGAAAATGGTCATCAAACGAACCGGCACTCTTGGAAAATTCAACAACACAACACAACAATGAAAACACTGTTTTCAACTTCAAAACAGATCAAACATCAAAAACATTGGGCCTATGCTGGAATTCAAAAGAGGACAAATTTACATTCCAATGTTCGATTTCAAGCGTCAACAAAAAACATACAAAACGCAGCTTATTAGCTGAAATATCAAAATTGTTTGACCCACTTGGCTGGCTGGCTCCCTTATCAACAAAATTTAAATTATTATTCCAAAAAGTGTGGGAGGTCAAATTACAATGGGACGACGAAGTTCCCGACAACATACACAAAGAATGGTGCAAAATTCAAGCAGACATAACGACGATAAACTTGTGTGAAATACCAAGATGGCTCAGATGTGACGGAAAACAAGCTATAGAACTACATGGCTTCAGTGACGCTTCCCTGGATGCATATGCGTGTGTTATTTACGCAAGAGTTCAACCATCAACAGACGTTATACTTGTCGCTGCAAAATCTAAAATTGTACCACACAGAAAAGTAACAACATTGCCTAAACTGGAATTAAATGGAGCGCACCTACTATGCAAATTAATGCAAAAAGTTAAAGAATCCTTACATCAACATGATATTCGAGTCTATGGCTGGACTGACTCTATGGTGGTCCTGGGTTGGATACAAGGTGACCCATCACGATGGAAAACATATGTAGAGAATCGAGTCCAAAAAATCAACACAGTAATACCGCGTTCGTGTTGGGATTACGTCAAGTCAAGTGAAAATCCCGCTGACGCCGCGAGCAGAGGCCAGTACGCCGGTCAATTGAAGGAAAACAAACTGTGGTGGCAAGGTCCTATTTGGCTATCATCCTTTGAAATGAGGACCTTGATCAAACAGGTCTATACATCAGACCAAGAGGTGAAAACAACGGCAATGAAACAAGTCAATGCTGTCCAAACCAACACAGAAACCATCAACATTATCGAACAATTATTGCAAAAACATAGCTCTATTAATCATGTCACACGAATAGTCGCATGGATACACAGAGCATTGAACTTAACAGTTCGAACATTGAACTCGAAAAATCGCCAATTACCGAGTTACCTTACGTTGCAAGAATTGAACAGTGCAACTAAGGCAATCGTAAAACAAACGCAACAAAAAGTATTTGAAACGGATATGAGTCATTTACATAAACACGGCAGAGTGACATTAAATAGCAAGTTACTGCCTCTTAATCCTTATATTGATCAAGAAGGCTTGCTAAGAGTCGGGGGAAGATTGAACACCGCCACGTTAACTGAAGAGATGAAGCATCCGATGATCATCCCTCACGACAGCCGCCTAACGCATTTGCTCATCGATCAAGCTCACCAAATGACGTATCATGGTGGACCGCGACTCACCCTGTCGCATCTTCGCCAAAAATACTGGATCATCGGTGGCGTGCGGGTCACGAAAATGCAAGTTAGAAAATGCGTAACCTGCCGAAAAATCAGTCCAACCAAACAACAACAAATCATGGGTGAACTGCCGACTGCAAGAATAAACCCTGCCCCGCCATTCCACCATACAGGAGTGGACTACACGGGATTCGTCGATGTTAAGATGAACAAAGGAAGAGGGGCTAAAACCACTAAAGGGTACATAGCTATCTTTGTTTGCATGGTAACAAAGGCAGTGCACATTGAATTGGTCTCTGATCTTACAAGCTCGGCATTTTTGGCAGCCCTTAACAGAATGGCAGCAAGGAGAGGTGCCCCCCGTCATATGTACAGCGATAATGGCACGAACTTTGTCGGCGCTAATCGATTGCTTATGGAACAATACGGGGAAATAGAGAACACCTACAGGAACGAAAAACTGCAGAAGGAAATCGCCGAGATGTTCATACAGTGGCATTTCAACGCTCCTGCATGGCCCTCGGCGGGCGGATTGTGGGAACGAGCCGTAAGAAGCTTGAAACACCATTTAAAACGAGTGGTGGGTGAACAAAAGTTAACATTTGAGGAGTTCACCACAATCTTAACAAAACTAGAAGCATGTCTAAACTCCAGACCTCTGTGTGCGCTGAGTGAAAATGTTGAAGACCTAGACTGTCTGACGCCAGCACACTTTCTAACAGGGAGGTCCGGGTTGACCGTCATCGAAACAAGAGAAGACGCCCGAACAAGATGGGAGCTTACTAGAAAAATATACACAGAAATCTGGAAGAAGTGGAAAAACGAGTACTGTGCCAACTGTTAGCAAGAACAAAATGGCAGAAGCCTCAAAATAACGTGAAGATTGGTGATTTGGTTGTCGTACATGATGACCAGCGGCCCGCAGGAAAATGGTTGATGGGCAGAATAACAGATCTTCACCCGGGAAACGACGGATATGTTCGTGTCGTGACCCTGCGAACAAGAAACGGCTCTATAAAGAGACCCATAACAAAGCTATCTATTTTACCAATAGAAAGCAAGGAAAACTCTATTCCACAAAACACCGAAAATAGACACAAAAAACAAGCTACAAACGACACCACAACAAAACGTCAGCAAAATGCCAAGACAGGCAAAATCAACTTGATCGGATTAGTAATGACCCTGCTATACCTACTGATTCCAGCAAGCGCGACAACAAACACAACAAACTTTATCGAATTGCAACAAGGCCTATATTTCGATAAAACCACCAACATGAAATTGATTCGCGACGAGTGGAAGATAGTTGTCTACTACGACGTCAAACCTTATTGGCATGGTACAGCAGTGTTCACCAAATTCAACGATCATCTTGAAAACATATGTTCAAAACTGAAACAGAAAACTCAATGTGACGTTATTTCTTTACAATTACATCACGCGTTCGCTGAACTCGAATACTACAACCGTATGTTGCTGAATCCGCAAGGTCGGGTGAATATGAGAAGCAAACGCGGCCTTATCAACGGTGTCGGGTCAATCGCACGTTCCCTGTTCGGAGTATTGGATGACCAATTCGCCGAACAATATCAACGGGACATAGAACTCATCAAAGAAAATGAGAAACATCTAGCCCTTTTGTCTAAAAATCAGACAACTATAATAGAAGCCGAATACAACGTCTTAAGAAGATCGGAAGAAACAATCGCAAAACAACACAAATTATTTAATCAACATCTGCTCAGCCTAGATAAGCTAACGAGCAACATTCAGCAAGAAATTGAGTCTCAAGAACTATCAATTGAGTTTGTTATGTCTGCTGTTTCTGCAAACAGCTTTATAGAACACCTAAGAAACGTTCAAGAGATTCTGTTGGATACCGTAACCAACATTTACAACGGCAAGATGAACTTACACCTCATCGCGCCAGAACAACTACGGGATGAATTGAACGTCATATCCGGTCAGCTCTCAAAGGATGTGGCACTTCCCATCACCAACATTCAAGATGATTTCTTTCGCCTGTATCACCTTCTACAAGTGAAGGCAAAAATGACAGAGAGATATCTAATCATTGAGATACGGGTGCCGTTAATCAGTAGAGAAAACTACGAAGTTTATCACGTGATTCCTGTACCAAAAAAGAATGGGTTCGACATGGTCACCCTACTGCCTATAGCGGAACTATTAGCTATAAACATACAGAAGGATTCATACCTACCGATGACTGGGACCGACCTACATCAATGCATGCACTACGACAGTACGACTCTGCTGTGCCCCATCAGGTCACCAATATACTACATGCAGTCTGACGAGAGCCTCTGCAAGAAGAAACAAGATTCATCTGACTGCAAAACAAAACATGAGAGATGTCAAAACACGTGGTTGGAACTTAGCAACATAAACAGCTATCTATACTTTTGCTGTGACGCTTGCAAAATACGCGTCATATGCGGGAATCAAGTTTCAACTGCCCTACTTAAAAACGCAAGGGTAATGACACTCGGTAACGACTGCACTATCAATAGTGAGACGTTCACTGTACATTCCCAAAGGCAACTGACGGACATAATGCATGCCCAGGTTGAAGAACTCGACCTGGAAATCCCTCCAATTAATCGGATTATCAACCTAGCGGTACCGGTTTTGAAATATGAACCCGAGAATGAGACGGTAATGGAACAAAACTCATTACTGCTAGATCTGGGAAAACAGATAGAACAGTTGAAAGCTGCGGCGGCAGAAGACATCATATCTGATCGGGCAACATACCACGATGTCCACCAATATGTAGTCATATACGTATTGGCCACAGTAGCAGCGGCAGCAGGCGCAATATATGGCTACCACCGACTTCGCAAACATTGCACGAGTCACGAGAAACCTGAGGCACCACCTGTTCCCAATCCAGCGCCCCGAAGGAGGTCGACTGCAAGTATCGTGGACAACGCAGCTGTTTTTGACGTCACAGACGACAGCAGCGCAGTGCACTTATCAAGTGCACGTGGACTCAACAAAGCAACGTCGCCTATTGCGCGTTGTGATTTAATTGTTTAAGGCTCGGAATAGATTATTTTATCTTACATTTTATGTCCTTTTGTAACATTTACTTAACATAACACTTTCATTTATTGTTCACAGTTACCTTTTGTGAGTGGGCAATATGTACGAGCTACGCTGTACATTGACCTTTGTGGTAGTTTGTACGTCATAATGCACATCGAAATTGTTTAGCTGTGCATTTCTCTAACATAGCATTTAAGTGGAACAAATATCTAATTATACTTAGTAGCAATAAATCCATCAAGGGAATCATTCGTCTACTCATTTACATAACATAACATTCCTAACAGGTTTACATAACAAGTACATAACATTTTCACTGTTGGGCATTACAACCCCAACAGTCCCTGTCTAATGTCGAGACTGCTGGGCCTGTGCCTTCGAATTTCCTTCCAATTTAACGAACCAATTCGCGAAACGATCGATTTGGTTAGGACGCGGCCTGAGAGTCTACTTCAAGTGTATTAAAGACGGGCATCATCAAAAAATAAACTGATTACTGGTCTGATTTTTATTGCATAGCAGTTTTTTTTTTACATAGTAATTAACATGGTGATGTATTCCTAATAAATAAGCCTAAAACTTAACTATCAAAATGGATGCCTTAGATTGATAGATAAATCATTTATTCACACAAAATAAAATATAAAACAATACACAAAAGCATAATTAAATGATATCCTGTACTAACATAAAATTATTGAAAAAAATACATTACACACATACAAGACACATTACATCATACACACCCACACACACCCCCTCACACACAAACACACACACGTCACACATTCACACCCACACCCTTTCACACACACACACACACACCCCCACACACACACACACATCGTCACACTCGTCACACGTCGACATCAATCGTCGGGCAGTTGCCCACCTGACACAGCACCCGTCTGGACGGAGGATCCGCCCTTTTCCATAGACTATAGTGAACTTTACACCCTGTTCCTCATACCTCTATATCATCATTCATTCATTCAGTCGCCTTCTATGTTTGAGAAGAGGCCACTGTGCTCGTCTTTTAAAATGCCTTCTCCAAATCATTGGACATCTCAGCCCCAACGCGTGTCTATGCCGCCAAACTCCCTGTTCCTTTACAAGATTAGGAAATGAGCAAGTTTTAAGTGAATTATCTCCGCAAGGTCATTCTGTGGCTCTTTTTTAAAACTTCAGACCTCTGGGATTAAGATCTTAAACGTGATTGATTAAATCATGATGAGAAGCGTTGGTGAAAATATTTTTTTTAAATACTGCTTTGTGGATAAGACTACACTCGTTAACTTAGTTGTCGCCTCAACTGCCACATATATCAAAACCCAGAAAGTGCTTCAAACCAAGTTTTCCAGTAGAGTGCAAACACATTGATGTAGCCTTCAAAAAGTTATTTTTTGAAAAAATTATAATTATTGGTTAGGATACTTGTTATACTATGATTGTGGTACACTTACTAGTTTTAATGGTATTCATATCTCCGTTATTTGCTTAGGTTTCAACACAGCATAGCGGGGTAATTACGTAACACACTAACAGTAGGAATGGGTTTCATTTTGACAGTTCAACAACATTCATTGCGTTATTTACGTTGTTGAGCAGACAAATTTTTCGAACATAAGAAGCAATGAATTAGCAATAGGCTTCAAAATGATTCAGATTGAGATAGATAGTGTGTTACGTAATTAGGGTGCTGGTGTCTTGACAATTTTATGGAACTTAGAATGAATGTAACTACGAACGAAACGAAAGTGAAATAGTAGTTTGTTATACAAGGGTCGAAAGGAATCAATTCCCATACGAGGTATTTAGACGCCCGAGCGTAGCGAGGGCGGCTATAGTCCGAGTAGGAATTGATGACTTTAACCCGTGTTAAACACTCTACTTTTCATTTCGAATTTAAGGAAAGTAAAAACAGTAGTTTTTCTAAAATGTTTATTAATAATTAATGCATGAGACTCATTTTTAATCAAATATTAGTCTCTAAAACTGATATTTTGAATTTCGGTACGGCATAAGTTTTTTTTTCTTGTGGCTTCGCACTCTTTGTGCATTCCGTCAATGTCACGTTTAGTTTCTTTAGTCCGAAGAAAACAAAGTTAGGAAAGCTTACAGAGTTAGTATCCCGCCAAAATATATAGTCTTTTTTAAATTTTAAATATGGAACACACCGCGTCACCGCCGTGGGCCGTCCCGCTTAAAGTGGATCCACAGTTGTAGCCCGACAAATTCACATATTCTTTGGTTTTTTGCAAATTGCAGCTCTGTGTCAGTTATGTTTTTGGTCACTGCAAATTGCAAAAAACGTAAGTAAATTTGAATTTCGCGGGCTACCTTAGCGCATCCCCCTTAATAGGTATTTTTTTAATTCACACTGGCTGTTTATACACTCTTAAAGCCCCCGGCATTTCTTTTAATCGATATTTTACTTAATTATGTAAAAACTTTCGCAGCCGACTACCTAACCAAACATAGTTCTATTTTTAAAATTCATTCTACTAACAACAAAATATTATGGAACGCAATAAAAGACATTACTCACACACAAAAATCTAAAAATGAGGCCAGACAGCTAATTAATACTCTAGATCCTATTTCTTCTGCTAATAAAATCAATGAATTTTTTGTTAACATCGGCAAAAATATCGCTGACCGCTGTGGTTCTGGTTACAATATCCCTTCACCACCACTCAACCTTCATCCCCACTCGATGGTTTTTTTCCCCACGGATCTAGAAGAGGTTGAAAATATCATTCATAGTCTGAAGTCTGATTGCGCTGTTGGCTATGACAACATCTCCACCGGCATTGTGAAGAGATATAGACAGTTCCTCATTTCTCCAATTGTTTTTATCTGCAACCTTGCCATTGATTCCGGCAAATTCCCAAACGCCTGGAAAATAGCGGAGATTAGACCCATCTTCAAAAGTGGTGACGGAGCCTGTGTCAACAACTATAGAACAATTTCCATTTTGCCAGCCTTGTCTAAGGTACTGGAATGGATCATGAAGAAGCGCCTGGTCGACTACCTTGAAGACAACTCACTGCTATCACTTTCTCAGTACGGTTTCCGATCTGGCTTGTCGACCAGCGACGCCATTCATGGTTTAACTAAGTTCGTTTCTGAAAAGCTCGACGAAAATAAAAAGATTATAGTTATCTTTATGGACCTTGCCAAGGCCTTTGACACGGTCTCCGTCCCTCTGTTGGTGAAGAAATTGGAGAACATTGGTATAAGGGATGCACAATTAAAGCTTTTTTCCGACTATCTCACCAACCGATTCCAGAGAGTTAAAGTAGACGAGTGGACTAGTAGTGATCTTCCTGTCGTGCATGGCGTCCCACAGGGCAGTATCCTCGGTCCCCCTTTATTTCTAACTTTCATCAACGACCTCTGTGAGCTCAAGATGCCCAGCGGAAGGGTCATAACTTTCGCTGATGACACAGCGCTTTTATTTGACGCCGACATCTGGCCCGAAGTTTACAGTTGTGCGCAGATGGGGTTGAACATGGTATTGTCATGGTTGGCTAACAATGGACTCGCTCTGAATGTTGATAAGACAAAGTATATTTCTTTCTACATAAAAAAACCTACTTGTTCTCTCGATAATTACAAAATTACCGCTCATTCATCCTCGTGCATTTTGTCTCATAGTGCTCATTGTTTATGTCCCCACCTTAATAAAACAGATTCAATAAAGTACTTGGGCGTCATGCTAGATAACACGCTAAGTTTTCACCCGCACATAGATGCTCTTTCAGCAAGAATCCGTAAACTAATATTTGTCTTTAAAAATCTCCGTCATGTTGCGGACTCTGGCTTGTTGAGATCAGTCTATTTTGCGTTATGCCAGTCGCTAATCTCGTACTGTATAACTGTATGGGGTGGTGCGACGAAAACATCTATGCTCCGGATCGAACGTGCACAAAGGGCCGTTCTAAAGGTTAGTAATTTCCTGCCTTTCTTATTTACCACCAGAGAACTTTATGAGCGAACTGGAGTGTTAACCGTACGTCAACTTTTCATTTTAAATACGATCTTGCGCAAACACTCTCTTCTTGCCTACAATCCTACTATATTTGAAGGTAAACGACGTAAACACGCAGTTTGCCCTTCAACTCGGTTCCATACTGCTTTCTCCCGTCGACATTTTGGTTTTCTTGGAAACTACTTGTACAACAAAATTAACGGAATTTTGTCAATTTATGCCCTACCCAAAGTGCGTTGCAAAAAAACACTCTCAGTCTGGTTGCAAGCATTGGACTATGATGCCACGGAGCAGCTACTGATTGTTCCCTCATAGTCATAATATTTAATAATTTCGGGTTTTTGACTGTAATAAACACCCTACGCACTCACACTCACATCATCATTCTACGTCTCCTTACACTTCACATGCACACTACACATACATTACACCATACCTATGTTTTTTTAAATTCAATATTTTGTTTTTCTTTTGTTTAGTCAATTTAAACATATCTGTTTTTTTTTTTCACTTCATCGATATTTCATTTGTTTAGAGTTTATAAAAATTACCACTGCAATGTTAATTATATTTAATTCGGGGTGAGAGCCTGGTGATCCGTCACACAGGGTATCCTAGTATGGACGCCAGTCTCTCACAAAGGATCATATTATATGTATTGTTGTCGAAACGCTTGTCTCTATGTTTATAAATATGTGAACCTTTGTGAAGAGAGAAAATAAAGATATTATTATTATATTATTATTATTATTATTCCCGCCCTAGAGAGGGAAGCAACTACTGTGAGTTTTTCCCGCCCTAAGACGGGGAGCAGCGTCTTCCACCCGCTAGGGAATGACACATAGTAATTGCTTCCCTCTCTAGGGCGGGAAAGAATTTAAAAAATAGACATAAATTTGGTTAGGTAGTCGGCTACGATTTTTTTTACAAAATAGTGACTTCACACCAAGTGTGAATTAAAAAAAACATATTAAGGGGGAGGCGCTAAAATTCAAATTTACTTACTTTTTTTGCAATTTGCTGTGACTCACCAGAAACACAATTGACACAGCTGCAATTTGCAAAAAACCAAAGAATATTTGAATTTGGCGGGATACAACTGAGGATTCACCTTAAGCGGGACGGCCCGCGGCGGTGATGCGGTGTGTTCCATATTTAAAATTAAAAAAGTGACTATATAATTTGGCGGGATACTAACTCTGTAAGCGTACCTAACTTTGTTTTCCTCGTAATAATGAAACTAAACGTGACATTGGCTGAATGCACAAACCGTGCGAAGCCACAAGAAAAAAAAAACTGTAAGCTGTATCGAAATTCAAAATATCAGTTTTATAGACTAGTATTTGATTAAAAATGAGTCTCATATTAGTCTCAATTCCTACTCGGACTATAGCCGCCCTCGCTGTGCTCGGGCGTCTAAATACCTCGTATGGGAATTGATTCCTTTCGACACTTGTATAACAATCAACTGTTTTTAAATGTCTCTTACCGAGTTTTATTAGGGCAGTCGTAAAGGCTCCCGCAGATAGGCGAGACGCGACAGCGCGACGCGACTCTAGTGGAACAATTTCTTTGAAAACTTCTTGGGAGCCTTAATGCTAAGTGTCGGATCCGCATCAATCCTCTGGAAGATTTTTCCATTAGAATATTCTCAGTAGCAGCTCGTAGTCTGGATCATGCAAATAGCAACCCTATTTGCATGATCCAGGCTACGAGGTGCCTGTTCGGCTCGCCCTGACCCCGTCGTTAATTTTGAATTAGGGCTCATTTTCGGATCAAACAGATAATCCTAACTCCGCGTCCTAACCAAAGCGATCGGTCACACGAATACGTCAGCGTCGTGTTCATATGTGTCACTAATTTGTTTGGAAAAGTGGGAAGAGCTCTCAGTTGGCGCGACCACGCCTTGGGGCTCACCGAATAAAATGAACGCTACGGACGCCTGTTCACGCGATGATTGCTTTGGTAAGGACGTGGCCTGAGACAAACACGTGATCGTAAACATTCACACAAAACTTGGATTGAAAATCAAACAAAACTTCAAAGCTAATTTTGTTCTTGTTTATTTATCTTAGGCTGATATCAGACGCTTCACTCGTGAGGATGTTCATTTTTGTTTCATTCAACTTCCACGTGATGCTGACAAATTACTTGTGAACGAATTTTCATGTGCTCCTTTCACTAGGTACTTAATTTATTTTTCGATAGTTTGGAAGACGAGTGGAAGATGCCGATTACCGAGATCCAACATTGTTGGGTCGGTTCACTAATGAAAGCATTTTTCACTATTTTTGTTCAAATGTTTAATTTCGAATGAAAGACAAAAATTAACAAACATTTAAACGTTAAATGATTTTATTTTTATAAGTAGGTTTGTACAAAAACTATTACACGTCAATCATATTTTAAAAACTAGATGAGGTTGGCGATTCCTATCTGACTACTCTAAGAAGAAAGGCCGAAACAAACTCAGAGGTCACAGTCTCTTTTAAAGTCCAGACATAATCTTGGTCAGATCATGCGAAGACCATGCAGATTTGTGTCTGAAATAGTCTTTTGAGGAAAAACCACGCAGAATGAGTGGACCTGTCCAGTCAGTGCACGCATTTGTCAGTAATCGCTCGCTCGCAGTATCGCTATTAAGCTCCTAACATCTGCTTTAGCACTTATCATTATTATCATCAGTCGTTTGTGCTCCAGTAAGCAAAGGCCTCCCATCCCTCCTTCTACTTTTCCCTATCTACTGCTGCTTGTCCTTTTCCTTTACTAAGAAGAATACGGAGAAAGTGTGAAGTTTCCAACACATACGTGGCTCGCTATTAATTACTAGAGTTGAGCGATAAAGCACGCGTTATTCAATGTTCGAAGGTTTACTTTGGAACTTGAATCAACTGGCATATAAGAGGGAACCACGAAATTATCGGTAAGTATTTTACGAGGGGAAATTCTCATGGATGTCCGTCGCCTTGATGATTACAATACACATACATAACACGCCTGTAATTCTCGAAGGATTAGGGAGACGTGCACCTTTACTTCACCAAAGCTTCCCCGTTATTTTTAAATCCCATGTAATATGGGGCGAGCCTATTGCCATCAACCGGGCACAAATCCAGACTCCGGGCTGATACTGGGAAATTCCTGATGGAAAACCTAACTAGTGGATCTGTGAGCTGCAGGCCTCGCGGGCCTGTCTTTGCATAGTTTAAAAATGAATAAACGTTCACCACGCACCTTAAAATAAAAAGTGCGCGCAAAGAGCGCGAAATGGCAGATATATGATATATGTTTTCAACCCCCATATCCCCAGCATTTTTAAAAATTTCGAATTACTGAATCGACAAAAAAAATCATATAATTATCAAGCTTGCTCACAAAATTTCACGAGAATCGGTTGAGAAATGCGACCTGTAGAAGAGAACAGCCATCCGCTGGACATCCGGACATACGAAAGCATTTTTGCCCTAGCTGAAACGGAGACGCTTCGCGTTCGCTCGATCAATAACAAATTGCCCGACCTGGGTTCCGAACCTAGGACCTCATGCTCAGCAGTAGTGCTAACGACCACTAGACCAACAATGCAGTCGATGGATACAATAAATAATGATAACTTTCTGCCAAACTCTGACTGACTACAAACAAAACATGGTTCTCTTTGCAAATGAAAACAAAATTCTAGGAATCGATTTGTAATAAAAATATATAACTCAGCGCTCACGTACGTTGCTAGATAAACGATTTCTAAAACCAAGTCACGTGCTCTATCAACTTTTACTATTAAACTAAAAATATTGGGAATAAAATCAGCCATTATAACACAGTGACTTCAAATTCAAACCAGTATCCTTTCAAAAAGTTTATCCAATCCAATTCGATTTTAGTTTATCGAGTTGTAATCCGATTTACATTCGATTATTCATTTATTGTTTGCATCGAGTCAGCGATCAAAGAGATATACCAATTAGGAGTCGTAAATGATAATCCACGTACCTCTTAGGACGAATTCCACCAATGAAACTGAATGCGATCAACACATCTAGGGTTCTACTCCCTAAGCACGAAGTTCGTAGTTTCATCCGTAATTACGGGCGCTTTCTACTCCATATCAATTACGGACATAAAATTAGTTCAATACCCGTGCCTACTAAGAATGAATGACACCACGACTTCACAGTTTTCACTACTCCCGATGTGTTTTTGTCAGTCCGAAAAATCTAATGTGACACTTGTTTTGTTGGATCAACTACTTTCGAACCGGCCCATATCTTCGTTGACGAACTTAGAGAGTAACGCCTCTAAACCGAGTTAGTGAGCTGTCAGTGTCTATATTTCACAACAATGATGACACTGACAGCTCTTAACCGCGGTTTGGACGTCCTGATCGCGATTAGTTCATTGGTGAAAGTTGCCCTTAGTTATTATTAATCCTTTTTAATAGAAATCCTTTGAGGTATATTTTGTGTGTAACAGATAGATTTCAAATAGGTTTAATACTTTGATGGTTTCAGAGAAAGTTTGGCAATATTGTTGAATTTAAACGGTTGCTTTCATTTGTTTAATAAAAGTTTGTGTTTATTATCGCTGCTCATTCATTATGATATACTAATTAATAGGAATGGATCACGGCTAGCGTTGAAAATAACATGTAAAATACATGTATCTTTGAAATGCCCCTGTATTTTTCAATAAAATACAGAAACTTTCCGCAATTTGATTTTTAGATATGAAAAATACACAGTATTAACAAGTATTATACGAGTATGATTGTATTTTTCAGACAAACGTGAAAATTGTTTTTTCGAAAATTGCATGTAGTTTATAGGATAAGAGTTACAAAGTTTCGAAAAAAACAAATTGTATCATTCGCAATTTTCAACGCTAATCATGACCCATTCCTGTTAATTTTCTGAACACTCACCTTAATGGCAATATTTTAATATATCCTAATATATCTACAATATCCACCAACATGCTTTGGGCCCGCGTGTTGGTTTATGGCCCACTACCTCCCGCAAAGAGGAGTCCTGTCGCCCAGCAGTGGGACCTTTATAACACCTACCTATATACCTACAAAGAGGTAAGCGGTAAGTTGATGACTGACTCACTCATCATCGATTCATCATCATATCAAATTTAAAAATAATAACATTGAGAGAAACAACAAAATCACGGAGAGTAAAAGACGCTAGCCAATACTCGAAAGACGACACTAAAACTTTAAGTTCCATCCACTTCAAGTTCGCCCAAAAACCAGCTAACTACTTAATTTAATCTCTCCCACTCCTACCGACCAAATATTTAACATAATGACTTGCTACTTCTCACATAACGCCGGCCTTCCTTGGAAGCAACCTCGAAGATAACACCGTGCTTCAGAATTAATTAGCTAACTAAAAACTTCACTCGTTTCTGAGCTCACTAAATAGATAGGTGCAGAAGGTTGTCTCCATGCAACGAGCGAAAACTGGCGCACGCACACATAGATGCGTACGTATGGCATCATCCTAATTGCGTAACACACTATCAATCACAATCTGAATAATTTTGAAGTCTATTGCTAATCTGCTTAATATGTTTGAAAAATTTGTCTGCTCAACAACATATTACGGAATGAATTTTGTTGAACTGTCAAAATGAAAGCTATTCCTACTGTTAGTGTTTTACGCAATTACCCCGCTCTGGAACAAATGCCAGTCGCGCCAGCCGGTGCACTAAGGGATGCTTCATAAATGTTCGAGTAAGCATGATTCAGCATAGCCGGGCGGCAAAATCGAATACAGAGATTTTTATTTATTTCATTAAAATATTATCGATTTTGAATCATCTCTGAAAATTGTGCAGGTCTTTGAAACTAACCCTGTATAGTTCTGTCGATTTTCGGGGCGTGTAGGGATTATTTCATCACCACTGCTCTTAAAACGGTGACGGAAATAAAACATCGTGAGGAAACCGGCATGTCCTACAACAAAAAATTCGAAAACATGTGTTAGCCTAATAATATTTAGTCGAGTTATTTCTCATGACGGTGTCACTTATAATCGATTATTTACATTTCATTTCACTATCTGTATTTAACTGTCATGCCGTTAACAGTTGTCATTATACTATGACAACTGTCTAATTCAATTTGAGAAACTCATTTGATATTCAGCAATCAAACAGAACGGATTAAATCCAGATATTTCTGTGCAATCTTTGTTTTATTTTAATAAACCTGCACTGTTCCATCATCTCAGAAGTGGGATTGGACAGGCTAGTTATAGATTTCTAGCAAAAACGCTCACATAAAAAAAAAAAGTTTTTCGTTACACGTGCGTTATATTGATATTGTTTTTTTTAACGAAACAAGATGGAAGATGGAAATGTGACACCTAAGGAGACAACCAACCGTCAAAATTCGTTTTCAAATAAAAGGAAACGAAACGATCGCAAAGAAAAAAGAAAACGGCGCAAGCGTAGATCGGCGAGTGAAGATACAGACACGAGTGTTTCATGTGTGCGAAGGAGCCGTACTCGGGAGCGTCACGAGCATCGTCGTCAGCAACAAAGGAGTGGCAGTAGCCGAAGCAGTGATCGTGATAATCATAGGCGTCATCGGAGGAGTAGCAGCAGCCGAAGCAATCACCGTGGGCGTCATAGGCGGTACCGTAGAAGTGGAAGCAGTCGCAGCAGTCGCAGGCAGGACAGCAGAACTGCAAGTGTACGTGTCAACAGGACTGCAGGTGTACGAGACAGCAGGACTGCAGGTGTACGTGGCAGCGGCAGCGGTTCCAGGTTGTCGCGCCATCGCAAGCGCTCATGTTCCCCGGTAAGACGTTCCAATAATAGTACTGATAATGTGACACATTTATTGTTGACTAAATTAGTAAATACCTTAGTAAATACTCGTCCTGAAGGTAATAAATTTCCAATGTTAGGAAACGTCATACCTGACTTTGATCCGATGGTAAAGGGGCAAACTATACAAATGTGGCTCAGTAAAGTAGATGAATGTGCGAAGTTATACAAATGGGGCGATGATCAAGTCATACATTATGCTTTACCAAAATTAGTTGGTGTTGCGAAAACGTGGTATCAAGCGTTACCCACTATGTCGTTTTCATGGCCTGAATGGAAGCATAAGTTATTAGAATCCTTCCCTAGTAGTGATGATTATGCTGAGCTACTTACAGAAATGTTATCAAAGCGCGTAAAATATAATGAATCATTAGAATTATATTATTTCGAAAAAATTAATATGTTGAACCGATGTGATATAAGAGGTAAACGAGCAGTCGATTGCTTACTGTACGGAATTGAAGATCGTTCGTTAAGATTAGGCGCGAAGGCATTAAAGTGTCAGGAACCGGAACAAGTACTAGAATACTTTCAGTCTATTAAGCAACAACCACGTGAAACAGATAGGTCGCGCATTTATGGAGATAAGCGATCTAACATCAATTCTGCTAACAAACCTACTAACAATGACACAAAGGCTAAAAGTGGTAGTAATTCTATCGTTTGTTACAACTGCAACGAACCGGGACATTTTAGTTTTAAATGTACTAAAAAAATTCTCAAATGCAATATCTGTAATAAACTAGGACATACCACAGTAAATTGTTCGAAACTACCCTCCAGTAATAATAGTTATAGTGACAAAGTGGGTCCAGGTCAAAAGGATGTATTACGCATAGACGCCGAGAACACCGCTAGAAACGAAAGTAAATACATCATGCAGTTGATGCTTAATGAACAATCGGTTCTAGGCTACGTAGATCTAGGTAGTCAATGCACTTTAATTCGTTGTAGTGATGCTAGAAAACTAGGAATTACTTGGACAAATGATTCTGATCTTCCTACAATGAGAGGCATTGGTAACAACATTGTGATGCCCCTTGGGATCGCTACTGTTACTATACAGATACAAAATGTCATAGAAAATGTAGATGTGTTTATTGTGGAGGACAACATCATTAAATACCCTGTGCTTGTCGGACACAATTTCACTGAAAAGCCTGATATAGTCATAACAAAAACTTACGATTCTTTGATACTTACACGGGAAGTCGGAAAGAAACTATACCTTGTGTTAATCTCGGACACTTCAATACGGGCTAAGGAAATGTGCTTAGTTCCAGTTTATTGTGGCATCAATTATTCAGGAACTGTGTACGTACGTGGGTCTCTTCGCAGAAAATATGACTATGAGTTTTACCTCCTTCCAGGGGAATATGAAATAAATAAAGGTCGTGGTTCTTTATTGATTCAGAATATATCTGACAAACCAGTTATGCTTAAAAAGGATTCTTTGATAACTCGTGCCTTTAAAACTGATAGTCATTTCGATGTAAATGTCTTAAATGTTAATGATAGTAATTTTTTCTCAGAATTTAATTATGACCCGATTTTAACTAGTAACTAAATAGAAGAATTAAAGAATCTATTGAATAAATATAAGGAATGTTTCTCCAACAATTTAAAGGATTTGGGATTCACTAACATAGTACAAATGGAGATTGAATTAACCGATTCTAAACCCGTCGTATATCGCCCGTACAGGCTTTCATACCCTGAGCGCGAGCTGGTGCGATCAATGGTACAGGAAATGATTGACGCGGATATTGTTTGCGAATCTAATTCTCAGTACGCCAGTCCTATCTTGCTCGTAAAGAAAAAGACTGGCGAGAAAAGACTATGTGTAGATTACCGCGCTCTCAATACTAAGACAAAGAAAGAACATTATCCACTACCATTGATCGACGACCAGTTAGACATGTTAGCTGGACATTCTCTCTTCATTACGCTTGATTGCGCATCAGGATATTATCAATTACCGATTGTAGAAAGCTCCCAGGACAAGACGGCGTTTGTCACACCGGACGGCCAATACCAATTTAAACGGATGCCGTTCGGTTTGGCAAATGCTCCGTCAGTCTTTCAGAGGGCTATGAGTAAGATTCTAGCAAAATCGAAGGTTGATTTTGCTATTATTTTCATGGATGACGTCTTGATTCCCGCTAGGTCATTTGAGGAGGGTCTTGAACGGTTAGATATGGTGCTTAAATTGCTCCTGGAGGCGGGACTGACCTTGAAGCTTAAGAAATGTAACTTTTTCTATAGAGAAATAGACTTTTTAGGGTTTCAAGTTAGTGGCCAGGGCATAAGACCGGGGTCACGTAAGACTCTGGCTGTTTCTAGTTTCCCAGCACCCAAAAACGTACATGACATAAGGCGTTTCATAGGGCTCGCTAGTTTTTTTAGGCGTTTTGTGAAAGATTTTGCCCTCATCGCGCGACCTCTAACTGATCTACTCAGATCCAATTTCGCATGGAAATGGACTGACGAACATTTGAAAGCTTTTGAAAAACTAAAACAAAAACTTGTTGAACGTCCTATTTTGGCCTTGTATGATGCGAAATTGGAAACTGAATTGCACACTGATGCATCGAAGTTAGGTATTGCTGGCATTTTAATGCAGAGACATAGTGACGAAATGCTTAGGCCCGTAGCGTATTACAGTCGGAAAACAACTAAAGATGAACAAAATTTACATTCATTTGAATTAGAAACTTTAGCTGTTATAGCCTCGTTGAAACGTTTTCGGGTTTACTTGTTGGGTTTAAAATTTAAGATCGTAACCGACTGTAATGCGCTGCGTACGACTCTTACAAAACGAGACCTCATACCAAGAATATCTCGGTGGTGGGTACAGTTCCAGGAGTACGATTGCGAAATTGAATATAGGTGTGGAGCTCGCATGGCACACGTAGATGCCCTCAGTCGTGCTCCTGTAACTGAGCCCATAGCGGGTGATGATGAGACAGATGTACTTGATGTTTTGAATATTGACGTTAAGGACTGGATTTCCACGGTTCAAAGTAACGACGAAGAAATCGGGAAAATCAGGGACATTTTACGTGACAAAAATACGAATTACGTAGTAGATGTGTATAAAAATTATCAATTAAAAGGTGATCATGTGTACAGAATCGTTGGTGACAAAATAAAATGGGTAGTTCCTAGAGCCGTTAGGTGGCAAGTTTTAAGAATGAACCACGACAATGTAGGTCACTTTAGCTACGAGAAAACTCTAAGTCGATTACGCGAAACGTTTTGGTTTTCTAAAATGCGACGTTTTACCAAAAAGTACGTATCGGCATGTCTTGAATGTGCGCATCATAAGGCTCCGGGTGGCCGTAGGGAAGATATGCTTCACCCGATACCAAAAACAGATATTCCCTTTCATACGCTTCACGCCGATCATTTAGGGCCGTTCATTCGCTCTAGGAGAGGTAACACTTATATTCTTGCGATTATTGATTCCTTTACAAAATTCATAAGCATAAGTGCTGTACGAGATACAAAAAGTACCACAGCCATAAGAATTTTTAAAGATCATTTTAGTACTTTTGGCACTCCAACACGTCTTATCACTGATCGAGGTACTTGTTTTACAAGCTCGAAATTTAAATCATTCATGGAGAGTACAAATGTTAAACATATACTTAATGCAGTAGCCACTCCAAGAGCGAACGGACAAATAGAACGTTACAATAGAACCATATTGGACGCTTTGAGCACGAAATGCCACGGTAAAGGTGATAACACTTGGGATGAATACGTCGGTGACGTCCAGTTAGGTATGAACACCACAATGAATAAAGCTACAGGCAAAAGCCCATCAGAACTGCTATTCGGTTTTAAAGTTTTAAATCCATCGGAAAATATTATAAATGAGGTGTTAAATGAAGTTATATGTCGTGTTAGTGATAAGGATTTAGTCAAAATGAGGACAGAAGCTAAGTCTAAAATAGATGAACAACAGCATCACTCCAAGGAAGCATTTGATAAGCATAGAAAACGAGCGACGGCATATAATATTGGTGACCTTATCAGGGTTGAAAGAACCATTATAGATAAAGATCATGTAGGTAAATCAAAGAAACTGATATCCAAGTTTCACGGCCCATACAGAATAGCAAAAATTCTAGAAAATGATAGGTTTTTGATTAAGGACACTCCCCTGACTAGAAGAGGCAATAAAAAGTATGAAAATGTAGTAGCAGTGGATAAGATACATCCCTGGTTAAATTATAAAAATATTTCCAGTGACGACAGCGAAAACGGAAATAGTGGTGATGAATCAAATTAATTAGTTCGGACTCGGATCAAAGTTCAGTATGCTATTGTAACTTAAGAATTATTGTGATTAAAAGGATTTGAAATAATAAATACGTAAAAATTACCATCGATTGGCTATTACAGTAACATGTTTTAGAGAATTAAATTAGATTTGAGTTGATTGAGTTTGATTCGGCCTTTCTCCTCAGAGTGGTCGGATGGGAGACGCCGACCTCATCTGGTTTAAAAAGGGTATGGTTGATGTGTAAAGTTGTTTGTGCAAGCCTGCTTGCAATGATGAAATCATTTATCATATACTGTAAATGAAAGTTGGTATTTGGCTACTAAAGGACGATTTGATTTGCTAAGTTGTAGACCTAAATGAACTTGACAGGAGACTTGACGATGCTATGCTTAGGCTATGAGCAATCAGTGCAGATGTGATTGATATCGAAGAAATGGCGATATTGCACAGATGGTTGTAGATTATAGCAGACTATCCATAGTATGTGGTAAGATCTAAGCATAGGCTATGAGCGTCCAGTGCAGAATGCGAATGATGGTGAGAATCATCGCACAGATGGTCGCAGATCATAGCAGACTATGCAACTAGACGATGTAGAGCATGGGTTGTGAGCGGTCAGTGCAGATAGCGAATGGTGTCAAGCAATTGACATCGCACAGATGACCGTAGATCACAACAGACCATGCAAATTGACGTTGATTATGACCTGAAATCAGATTGTGCAAACTGACGATGATTATGACTTGAAATTAATTAAAATTAAGCTATGTCTAAAGCAAGAATATTTTAATGTATAATCTTTAAATTACTAATTAAGTCTGTTATTTGTTTAATTTAACTTGAGTTATTATTGTATTTTTTTTCCTCTTGTTATTGATTTGTTGCTAATCAAGTGAGAGGACTCACTCTAGAAAGGATAGCCGAGTTGTTAGCCTAATAATATTTAGTCGAGTTATTTCTCATGACGGTGTCACTTATAATCGATTATTTACATTTCATTTCACTATCTGTATTTAACTGTCATGCCGTTAACAGTTGTCATTATACTATGACAACTGTCTAATTCAATTTGAGAAACTCATTTGATATTCAGCAATCAAACAGAACGGATTAAATCCAGATATTTCTGTGCAATCTTTGTTTTATTTTAATAAACCTGCACTGTTCCATCACATGTGACATCTACCAACATGCACTGGGCCCGCGTGGGGGATTACGGCCGACTCCCTCTCACTGAGAGGAGGCCTGTGTCCCAGCAGTGGGAACATTATATTCGAAAACAGCCGCTCGGATTAGGTAACTCGAATTGTGCCGTGCCTACCCCAACATGATTAAGCGAGGATGCCGAACGAAGTTTGATGACGGGTACAAACCGAATTAAAATCGAATATGTGTAGTAATGCTATGAGCCGCCTTTGTTGTTCTACAAATAATGCCGAATCGAATGTGCCGACCCTAACATTTGTGTGTAAGCAACCCCTGACTTGCCCTCGCTATAATTATGTTACGCGTGTCTATGTGTGTGTGCGTTTTCGCTCGTTGTATGGAGCCAACCTTCTGTATCTATCTATTTTGTGGTAAACTGGAGCAGTCCAAGCAGTTTAGGTAGTAAACAAGATTTAAATTTAAATAAGGACAGCACTGGGGTAGTTGTGTTTTATTTTGTTTTTACTCTAAGAGAGCGGTTTTGGTAAGTTGCCGAGTGATTATCTAACTAAACGACATAGGAGTTACCTGTTGAAGGTAAGAAAATACTTCATACAGCGACTGTGGAGATGCACTAAGAAAATGTTTATAAAAAATTAAACCCGAATGTGGAATAGCGAAAAAATATTGTATGGAAAATCTTCTCCCTGTGTAGACATAATTATATGAGCTCAGATAAAAAATACTCTGTGAAATTCCATCACCATCTGGATAGCCTTTTTCCAATCATGTTGGAATCGTCTTCCAGTCTAACCAGCAGCAGCTGAATTCCAGATATTTACAAGGAGTGAACAAAATAGAATACTCTTTATTATGTACACCATAAAAATTACAGATATAAATGTAGACATTTTACACAGGGTGACACAATGGGACACACAATGGGTGATGAGTGACTACCTATCTAACCTCCACAACCTAATTACTGGGCAACACGAAACCCCTTGATAAGACTGGTTGTCAAACTTTCGAGCTTCTGGCTACCCGTAAAGATTGTCATAGACTTACAAATGATAGCCGGGATCAACGGCTAAATGAGTTACTCGAGGTTTAGAGAGGCATCGCTATATTATGATAGATTGACACCCATCCACGCACAGACCGCGACAAGCGTAGCTTAAGGTACGATCTTGTAGCTGTTATTATTTAGCCACGAACCCCTTTGCCCTTTAACCAGCCCCTCCAAAAAAGGGTATATATTAAATAAAAAATGCCGATAGCGACGTATAAGAAGTCAGAAGTAATATTTAGTTAGCCATATTTGCCCCTTCACCAAGGTTCTACTTCTTCCATCCCTGAGTCCTAGTTCTTTCTGGTTCCTGGTTCTTCTTGTATAGCGGCGCCAGAACGATCTGTCCTAGGTTGTCATAGGAGCCGAGCGGGATCAGGGGAGGGCTGATCCTGCTTGGAGAGGGAGGCGTCGGGGAGGCAACCGCCTTGGCACCTAATACGCCAAAACTCGCTTACCAATCAAGGTAGGTGGACTTTTGGGGTCGCAGGCACACAGAGTGGGGACTGTGTTCGCCCACCGACTGACCCCGTGGAAGACAGCTGCACAGTGGTCACGTGCTGCCGCGCATAGACTAGGCATACGCTGACAGACATAAGCTGAGGGGAGGCCCCTTTACAGTCTCCCCAGGGATGTGCTTTATAGGCGTTGCACAGGGGGAGTTCCGGAATTGGTCTTTTAAGAGGAACCGGGACCTCCACTATGTACTGATGGTGATCACCTGGGTAGTTTTAGTGATGTTAAAATCCCACACTCCCCGACCTCCCTCCCCAGAGGTCAATTGCCTTTTGAAGGTTTCCCCCAGAAAACAAAAAAAAAGGTTGTCATAGAAGCTAGGTTCAACGCTTTCACGTCCCTCTCGATACTCGATCACCATGTAGCGGGGGATGTATTACTGAAGGATAACCCTTCACCAAGGTTATCCTTCAGTAATTTTAATTAAATCATTTAACGATCAAACCACGAATTACTGTCTACGGGAATTATACATGCAAATCTGAATTAGTAAATTAATTCAATGGAATATTAATTGTTAATTTAAATCTATTAGATATAAACTGTCTTTGGTTCATACTTGAGCTTTGGTACTAAAGAGCTGTTGTTATATTTCGTAACATAACGCCTGTATTCCCCGAAGGGCTAGGCAGAGGCGTAAGTTTACCTGTACATCGACATTTCCCCAGTTATATTTGGGTCCTATATAATAAGGGTCTAGCCTGTTGCTATCAACCGGGCACAAATCCATACTCGTGCAACTGTGAAATTCCAGATGGAAGAAAACAATACTATTTTGTCCGCCCCAGGAATCGAACCTAGGACCTCATGCTCGACAGTAGCGCTTGCGATCACTACACCGATGAGGCAGAAGTTAAGTATGTACATAATTATTACGACAATATTATACACATAATTATTCTTATGAAAGCCACGCTTTTCACTGCAACGTATTATTTCGTGTGACTAAAACTATTTGGGAGTGTTGTTTGTTATTTTTTGTTACCTGTTATTTTCATACACTACCTGCAAATATAACTTTAAAGTAACAGAGTTATGACAGATATTTTAGCAAAAAATAAACTCCAAAATCACAAAGTAAACAAAAATATTTTTGTTTCACATTATTTTCTGTTGAGAAAAAATAGACTTGTATCATTGATATTGGCTTCTGGGTATCGGTAACAGGCTATTTTACTAAGTTATTGCATCAAATTATTTCGTGACAACGAGCTTCAGTTTATTAATTAAATGAAAACCTTGTCTGTACACGTGAAATATTATTTTTAAAGGAAGAAGTGGTTGGTTAAATTGAGGTGAGAATTAATTATTTTTGTGTACATTTTGTTATGGACAGGACAGTCATCATTGTGTTCACAAAATAATGAAAAGAAGAAGAAAGGTTGACTTATAATCAAACATTTTCTAACTAGGCGAAATCGGCGGATGACTTTGTGGCTATGAACTGTAGAACCTAGATGAGATTGACCTAAGAGTGTGCGAATTGGCACAAGAAAAAATAGGTTATATGCCCAACAGTGGGTGAAGTGGAACTCTGGATGATGATGAATCAAAAATTATAAACGCAATTCAGTTCAAATCAATTCTAATTTGTTGGATATTTTTGGGAAATATTTAACTGATTTTCTTAATTTTTTTTGACCTTCTAATGATGTACGCTTATTTAAATAAATGAACTTTTTAACTTGTTTTATTCTCACAGTTAGTTGCAGTAACTAGGCTAGGGCACCCCGACCAAATGGGTTGGAACTGTGACCAACCGCGCGATATCTGTAGCGGCATCTACAACGCCATATACGAGCTACGCGTCACACTGACGTTACGCAAAATCCTGCATCGCGCAAGCAGAGTTTACCGCGCAACTAGCATATATACAACGTCCCGAGATCAGTTATCGGGCAGTTGCCCACCAGACACGGCACCTGTCTGATCAGTATATCCTCCCTTTTCTATCAAATCAAATCGAAATATTTGATTTCACATAAACCTACATGGGCACTTATGAAACATCAGAAGCCAGGTGCACGGTTCCAATTGGTTGTTTCCTATGAAGAAGAGCCGGCAAGAAACTCCACGGTTACTCTTTTAAAAATAAGGGGCTTTTATAATGTTTCAAATTACAGTGTTGATAGGTATGGAGCTAAGAGTGAACTTTACACCCTATTCCTAATACCTCTATACATCCAAGTTGGTCGAAGTTACTTACCCATTTAGTATTTTTAGGACCCAAAAATGGTAATTATTTGAGGCTCACAAAAATAGGCGCAGTCATTATATAAGAGTGTTCAATAATGTTTTTAGGAAAGCGAAATGGTAATTATTTGAGGTTCGATTAAATACATGCCAACATTTTTTGCTTATATCATATATATTATTGTATGTGTTACCTATGACTTCGTATGCTTACAGATCATGAAAATCCAGTTTGAATCACTCAAGGGGTGGTTATGAGAAATACTTTCTTTGTGCACCTGAACACCCTATATTTTATTGACATTCGCGAAATCATTTTGAGGAAAATAGCCTTTAAAAATTACATGATTCTACCATCAGTGGCTTAGGATGTAATTACCTTTCTTCTTCCGTTTTTAAATCCCGCAAAAATAAAATAAACGCCTCTAAATTTAAAATATTTAAGGATTTTCTGGGAAATAGTTTAAATAAAGTCAAGAAAATTAATTGATAAGTAAATTGACCACCATCTTAAAAATTATCCCTATTATTCAAATCACAGCTGTAATCCTTTGACAGTTGTGTGAAATAGCTTTAACACGGCAAATTGACTTGCCTACTGTCAATTCGCCTATTAATTAATTTGACTGTGCATAACTCAAGCTCGTATCAAAATTCAACGCAGTTGCCACTAATATAATATGGCGGTCGTGCAAACTTGGCCGGTATAATTTGCAGGGTAATTACCAACAATTTTGTCACCGACCAACTAAAGTGCGCTCTGAAAGTCAACACGTTTGTGGATGTTTATTTAGTTTTTAGGCCGGATTTTGCCCTTAGCAGCGTAAACACAGTGGTTACTACAGCACATACTTCACGCCTGTTGTGTCCCCGAAGGGTCAGGCAGAGGTGTACCTACAGTTTGTCAACATTTCGCCAGTTATGATTAAGTTTCATGTAATAGGGGACCAGCCTACTGCTATCAACTAGCCACAAATCTAGACTTTGGGATGCTACTGAGAAATTTCTGATGGAAATCCTCAATAAAACTTTGAGCGACCTGGGATTCGAACCCGGAACCTTCTGCTCAACTGTAGCACATACGACCAGTAGACCCGAGGCAGTATCAATTTTTATGTCACTTGTTCGTGCTAGGGCCTCAATAAACTGACAGTCTGAGGATTGATCGAAACTTAGAATATCAGTATTATTATTTCCTTTATTTAATTTTATATGTAGGTACATACAAATTATATTTTTAAATATTAGAATATAAAAATATTAGAATATTAAAAAATATTAAAATATTAAAAAAAATTACCCACCGGTATCGGGAACAGGGTCCAAACTACCGGTGGTCAGGGCTCTAGAGAGAGGAGCAACCTCACTATGCGTGCCGTGTTCAGGAGCACTGCTCTCTGATTCAAGTCCTTGACCCAGCTGCGCAATGAGATCCTCCTAAGGCGTTGGTCGAGGCTCTCCGCTATTAGGCCATTTACTGTAACGATTATCGGTACAATGATTGCAGAGTCCACGTCCCACATGTTGACAACCTCGTGTGCTATGTCAAGATACTTGCTAAGCTTTCACGAGATTCGTGTCATGAGGGACAGCGATATCAACAATCATTGCATCATTATTATTTCGCTTATTTCATTATAATTACATATAAATTATATTTTTAAATATTAGAATATAAAAACATTTCAAAATATAAAAAATTTTAGCTCATTATTATTACTATTAATATCCATTTATTTCGGACAGAATCCATATAAGTCTTAGTAACAATTTTGTTCAAATCTATGTTAGTAGGAACATAATACAATAAAGATGTTTTAAGCTATTGCATAGCTTTTATCGCGGGCTTTGAGCGCGGCGACCGAATCAAGAAATTCCGTAACGAAAATAAAACCTAACACCCCCCACTCCGCCTACCATGTAGCTCGGCCGAGCGTTCGCTTAACGTGTATGTATATAATACGACTGTACTTGAATTAATATCAAAGAAAAAAAAATGCTGCATAATTGCATAAGTTGATAAAAAATGCTATGCAATAGCTTTACCGCGGCAGTCCCCGAGTGCCACACGTGTTTTTTTTACTATTAGGTACAATTTCCCCGTAACTATTCCCACCCAGTGTGTCTGTATAGGACAGTCATCTCGGGATGCAATCATATGCAAAATGCTGTGGTCGCTACCAAGCAGTCTTTGAAATAATGAGTATAGCCCTGTAATTGGGTTGTGGAAGTCAAATGACAGCGAGCCCACGTAAAATATTGATACAGTGCTTTTCATGAAAGAAGTCCCACGGGGCGGCATTATTAGTAGAATCGGATGACGATTCTTGTTACTAAGTTATTTTAGTAACAAGAATATGACGATATATATTTTGTTTTATTTTATACTCTTTCTCTCGCATACTTAAGTTCTGACGCTAATAAACGCATTTTTTTTCTTGGATACAAATGACTATATATTTGTATTTCGATCTCAGATTCACATCTCTTCTCACAAGATTGCGGGACAGTGGCAACAGTCTCTTGAAAACTATTGCTGATGGGCCTGACGAAAGCCCCATAATGAGGCAGCTTAAAAAAACCATCCTATCGGTAGTAGAATTTAAGTACTAACAGCAAATAAGATAAATTGTTTACTAACATCTAGTATTATTGAAAGTTATATTTTTGAAATTGGATCCAGTTGTCAGTTGAATAAATAATAAATAATTATTATTATTCGGTTCTTTACGTTTCTTCTCATTTAAGAGAGGTTAAGAAACCTTACATACGGGTCGGGACCAAGTATGTAAGGCGAAATTTAGATAGAAAAGGTGGATGACAATGTTGAAGAAGTCAGGAACTTTCGGGTGATGCGACAGGTGTTAAGAATGGTGGCTTTTTGGAGCATGTAAGGTGTTTGAGCAGGCATCTGTAGGGTGTTAAGGCTTTGTGTGAGAGATTTTGGTACTATACCAGTAGATGAAAGGAAAATGGGGACAATATGAACGGTTTGTGCTTTCCATTGGGTTTTAATTTCTATGGCGAGATCTTAATACTTAGTATATAATTAAAAATCCTTATCTCAATAAGTGTTTTAGTTGACTAGAGTAATTGTGTCAAGAGGATAGGCAAGTTTAAAGTCTGTCATTAAAAAAAAATTGCAATTAACAATCTTTTGTACTAGCATCATTAACCAGGGAGAAAACAGGAATACGTTAGTATGGAATGAACGCCAACGACCACGTGACCGCGTTTCCTCTTAGGGCATTTCATTTTAAAGCCATGTAAATGAAATTGCCCTACTGGCCGTCTCTAAACATGAAAAGTGAGACTTACAAACTTGATAATCAAATTACTTTGGTACCTACTTCATCGTAAAGGAAAACTTGGGATGCAAGTGATTCCAATTTCCAAGTATATTTTACTAGCTTCAGCCCACGGGGTCACCCGCGTGAAATTTTTTGTTTTAACATAAACATATACGTCGGAAATACGTTAAATCAATCGTTTGACTTTGACAAATCAAGACGCCAGCGCCACCAGGCGGCGCTCGACAGAGTCTACAACATAATGCTAGGCCAGAGTTAAAGCAGAGTTGGTCAGTGGTGGTCAAGCAGTGAACACGTTTACAAACTGTCTTGCGTTCTGTATAGTTGTGTCGTGTACCTACAGTGTGTGATTGGCTAGTGTGATTAAGTTGTTCGTAAATTTTTGTTTAATTTGAACTGCGAACGGTTTTTCTATTGCGCAATAACCAACACTTCCCATAGTACGCCCACAGTAGTTAAAATGTGGCTGATAGTACTTTCTCCGTCATATGTACAAATATCTGATGACACTCCACAATACTGTAGTTTCTTATTAGTGAAAGAATTTTCGGAATCAGATCAGTAGGTCCGATGATTACCCCCTTAATACATAGTCACAAATGTTACCTCCTTATAATATTAAGTATAGATAAGAAACGGGGTTAAGCTTTCGGGAATAATTCCAATCAAACAGGAAGTGAGATAAGTATTATAAGTGGTGAAAGAATTACTACGATGCTTTCGATTTGATAGTGTTTTACAAGAATCTAGATCACGAAAAGTAATTATAAAAACACGTGTGGCACTCGGGGACTGCCGCGGTAAAGCTATTGCATAGCATTTTTTGTCAACTTATGCAATTATAATTATTTATTTATTCATTATTTTTTTTCTTTGATATTAATTCAAGTACAGTCGTACCATATACATACACGTTAAGCGAACGCTCGGCCAAGCTACATGGTAGGCGGAGTGGGGGGTGTTAGGTTTTATTTTCGTTACGGAATTTCTTGATTCGGTCGCCGCGCACAAAGCCCGCGATAAAAGCTAACCAAAAGCTTAAAAAAAAAAATGTGACGAAAAATTATTGTAGGTATACGGAATAAAAACGAACAGTTCAATAATGAAGACAGAAAATACTTTAAATAGAACAGCGGGGTAGTTATTTAACACACTAACAGTAGGAATGGGTTTCATTTTGACAGTTCAACAACATTCATTGCGTTATTTACGTTACGTATGAAGCAATGGATTAGCAATAAGCTTCAAAATGATTCAGATTGCGATAGATAGTATGTTACGTAATTAGGGTACTAGTCAGGTACCCTTGGCAGGAAGCATTGGGTTGTGAAAATGTGATGGCAGTCACTTGATGTATAATTTAGCCGCATTAGGACACTCCACGACTCCTTATCTGACGAATGACATATTATACTGTATTTGGCCTATGGTAATGTCATTCTCGCCGAGAATGTTTTTATTATAATTATGTTAGTTTATTATTAATGTATTATAGGAACATTAAACCTTCCGGAATAAATTCTCTAAATCATGGTTAAAACCACATCAAAGTTAGGTACGTACGGCGTAGGTACGTGCGCGTACGACGCGGTCATGTAGGCAGGCACGAAAAACGTCTTCAATTTATAATATGTATTGATATAAAAGACTTTCTGATTGGTGACAAATATTACTGAATTCTTTACTTTTAAACATCCTGAACAATTTAGACTTATGAGTAGCCTAATACGGCCGTCAAGTTACATACGTATTACCTCAAACATATTTAAGGGAAATTTTAACTATGTTTGCTGCCAGACGTATTTCGAGCCCAAATTATAACCACGTTGCCACGAGTCACATGCTCAAGCGACACGCATCTTACGACAGCAACTCCAGAGAACATAAAATAATGAAAGAAGTTGTTTAGAGCATGCCACGAGACAACGCGAACGTGACTTGCAGAATGACGGACGGAAAAAAGAGACGCGCACGCGTGTCGTTATAAAAAAAACTTTTAATTCACACTTTGAACTGATCTAAAAAGGTTATATTTTTTTGTATTTGTTTATTTTTAACGAAACATTATAATTACTTATTTACTAATGTATAAACCCAGTGTTAGCAGTAGAAGCAATGGAAGCCAGGATGCTGTTGGTGCTGGCGCGCAACCTGCCGAGCATCGCGGCGCAATGCTTGCGGAACACGACGCGGAAGCTCTCAACCTGTACGCGCAAGCATGCCCAATGCACAGCCCCAACAACGTCCCGAACGCATTGTTCATATCATTGCGTGTAGTCAGACCAAAAGCAGCACGTAACGAAAGTCGCGTCGCAAGTCACATCACTTGAGGCCGTGAACGGGTCCTAAGGGTAGTTGATACAAGAGTAACTAAGCTCAATGTGTTCCTTAACTATTTCGATGTAAACTTGGAGGTGTTCGCCTGAATCAAGGATTATGTTCAGGGTCAAGAGAGGTCAGGTGTGGCTTTATGATTAAGGGGCCACGTGTAGTTTGGGTTCACGTAGAAAATGAGTGAACTGGATAAAATACTACCTTAATCGGGCCCACTCCGGAGTATACCAACTCGCGGTTTACCAAATTTACGTTAGGTACGGCTTCCAGTCATTGCTACTCAAGGCATAGACAAATAATAAGGTCATCGGCGTTGAAATGCGGACTACATTTAATTTTATAACAAACTTGATTTTTCTATGACTGTTTGTGTCATAATAATGAAATTTGTGAAATTTTATCTGTGCGTGTCCCATTAAATACTTTATCTTTCTTTCTTTTAGAGTAGACCTCCTTCTAGTGTGCGCACGTTGTGTCCCAGTTCTTAAGATTAGCCAGTAAGTTTGGTAACGCGGTTAACTTCCCGGGATTTACTTTCGCTTTATACCGTCATTCATGGAAGTTATTGCACGCCTCATAAGCGAAGCGCGGGAGGTAGTGCTCTACTCTCGTCTTACAAAGAACAAGTAATGCCTTGAGCTAAAAATATCTCTATTTACTTCATATCGCACTTGTAGAATAATATTCACAAACGTCAAGAAAAAACAATTGTTTCAACACTCATCTTATTTTCAAAAGACTTTGCTATTTAAAATAATGAAAAAACTGTTTAAAAAAATCATTCTGTGGACGTCCGTGTGTATGTATGTATGGATCCTGGCGTGGTCACGATAACTCCTGAAAAACTTAACTAATCGAGTCCATTTTTTTTAAACGCTTCAGTATTATTGAAAACTAAGTCCTTTCGAAAATCACGGTCTAATTCAATGTAGTTTAATTGTAATATAAAAATACGACCGGATTTTTCGTTTGCTTTTTGTTATTTTTTTATAGAATTGAATGAGATTATGAGGCGTGCGCTTTTGGATTTTCCAAATTTTTTTTTTTTACTCTATCGGGATATTTTATGATATAATTTTTTAGAATGTATATGGAGTATGTAATTATCTATGTTTGGTGGTTATACCATGTTTTTATAACATACAGAATGGTTGCAGAATGCAAAGATTCCAGTGCTGTTATGAGGTTAAGCTTAGTTGATCTATTGATTAATTCCCAAAAACTTTAATTGAGAGTTACAGCATCGTGAATGAACCGAAATAGCTTGCAGAGTAAGTAATCTGAAGTGGCAGTGGGCTAACCAGTGACCATGTTTGTTGAAAATCCGATGGCCGGTGGAACAAACGTGTCCTGGAGTGGAGACCGCGCATCGGCGAGCGTAGCGTAAGACTCCCCCCAGCTAGATGGACCGGCGACCTTAAAAGATGACTGGGACAGGTTGGACGCGTTAAGTGGATGAGCGTATTTTGGGCGCAGCTTGGGAGAAGCCTATGTCCAGCAGTGTACTGCAATGGGCTGAGTTGATGTTGATGAATAAAGCAAAACCTTTATTATTCGCACCAAAACATTCCACAAAGAGCAGAACAAACGTTGGAGGTAGGATTTATTCGTGTCCAGTCGTTTGCAAGCGTAGCATTTCGAGGTTGTCAGGTACAATGGTCTGTATGTTTGTTTTTATTTCATGTTCATGTGGGACGTTTCATTCGGTTCATTCGGAGTAAAGAGGACAATTTTCAGTTTCTATATCAAACCAACAGTTATAATAATAAGTTAGCTTTACGACTTTTGAAGTTTAGTTTATGGAAATTAAACTTAGCGTCATTATGTCCAAAGCTGTGCAGTTTGGGACATAATGACGCTTTTGTTCTTCAGCATGGGCTCCTAGATTTGATACCCAGGTAAGGAAAATTGTTAATAGGTCGTTAGGAATTTGACAATGGGTGTTCCCCAGAGTCTGGATTTGTGTGGTTAAAGGCAACAGAGTGGCCCACTATTAAATGGGATTTTTTTACTGACGAACTGAGTGTTCCAAAATCTCTACCTGCCCCTTTTGAGAAGTTAACGCATGATGTCGGTTATGTTGTATCACCAAAAATGACAGTCCCAATTTATTTTCAAAAAAGCGCTCCCAAAATGGACATTTCATACCTCTAGTTGTGACTTTTGCGTCGCCAGTCCAAACTACGGTTGAACGCAATGCGGTTTTGTTGGGCGACATAACGACACGAGAAATTTGTGGCAAAATGGAACCCGACGTATTTATCAATGTTGAACAAAAAAAGGACAATTACTGACGGACTGGTAAATTTTGTTTGAAAAGGATTTTGGTGTTTTTACTAACTCAGATTGGGTTCTGTAGAACAAATATTTATTTTAAAAGCCGTTGTTTGCCCATGGTATCTGTTGTGAATATCAACAAATCCTTGGTCCGGTTAGGGAATTTTTAAGAAATTTCATAGAGTTACAGCCCCTAATAAAAAATCTTTCTTGCGTTGTTCCTAGCTTGGTAGGTATTCTTTACAATGAGCCTTGCCTAGGCGTTAAGTTTTCTCAGCACGTGCTCAGAGTAACTTAACATAACATCACGCCTATAATACCCGAGGAGTTAGGCAGAGGTGTTCCTACAGTACACCCACATTTCGCCAGTTGTTGTGTTCGGAGTAAACTTAACGTAAATTCGACGATTTGAAAATTTAAATACACGTTTTGCAAATATTCTTTACTTAACTTTATTTTAAGACGATATTCTTATTTATGGGTGATAGTAACTGTGCTTGTCGATTTTTTTTTAACCTAAATGCTATATGACAGTTGTATTTTTGATTAAAAAAAGACAACAACGATAAAAAAATCACACAATTTTCACATCATAATTCATAATTTGAAAATTATGTGTGTTAGGACTCCGCACCCAAAGGCTGCCAAACCGCCAACGGAATCCTGTTACTAAGCCTCCGCTGTCCGTCCGTCTGTATGTCAGCGGCTGTATCTCATGAACCGTAAAAGGTAGACAGTTGAAATTTTCACACAGTGTGTATTTCTAGTTGATATAATTATGGTGTTGAGGAGATTTCCGATACATTTACTCTTCAGGAGGACATTAACTCAGTATTCCAATGGAGCATTGGAAACAAGCTCCTATTCAACACGGCTAAAAGCAGTGTTAGGTCCTTTAGTCACGCTCAAAATCCTCGGCATGTGGAATACTTCCTCGGACCAAAACCGATTGCCCGTGTTACTTCGGTAAAAGATCTAAGAGTTTTAATTGACGCGCGACTATCCTTCCACGAATATATGTGGTCTCTCGCATCTGATTCCTACCGAAGACCAGGTTTCACTATTCGGAATATACGAGTGTTTAACAACCCTCTGGCCATTAAATTAGTTTAGATGGATTTTGTGAGAAGTAACCTAGAGTCAGCTTCAATTAATTGGAACCCCTATGAAAGTACTTAAGCCTTGCTTCTTGAGAAGGTCCAAAAAACATTCCTTAGATTTTTATTTAAGAAAATATTCGGGAACTATCCATTCCTGTACCCCACAAAAATGTTGCTTGGAATACTGAAATTTTGGCTCTCTTGAAGTTAGACGTAATTACTTTTTACTCATGTTCGTTTGTCGTGTCCTTCATGGGGACTCTGATTGGCCGGAACTAGCAGCTCAGCTTGTGAGACTTTTTGTTCCTCCTGTACCCAAATACCAACTTAGACCGCGATGACACGGATTGTTGGCCGTTTCGTGAGCCCGCACAGTTTCGCATTCTAACTCGCCCTTGGCTCACGCGCTCGCAAAGCTGAATGCTCTACTGGAATCGACACAAGAGTGTGATTTATTTGCTGCGAGTTGGATAGACGTATGTCGTGTATGTTTCAGATTCTGTGAGATGATAGACAGCAGATGAGTTTTTTTTCCTTTTGCGCCAATATTATTTGATTGTTGTTTGTTATTTGTACTTATTTGGTTAGTTTTTTTGTGTATATGTCTAATTGTTATTTCTTCCTTAATGCAAATATGTGTGTTCTTATTGAAATTCTAACTGTGCAAGAATTTGTATCTGGGTCTGTTATTTTGTGCATGTTTTTACCAATTAAATAAAGTTAAAATTTAAAGGGGACTGCCTTTAAATTTTTATTTTATGTTCATTGTATGTTGTTATAGCGGCAATAAAAACTGACTATGCTAGAAACGTTTTTCTTAAAATATGTAGTATTAAACATTGTACGGTGGTACGAAACCCTTCGTGTGCACTTCCGACTCGCACTTGACAGGTTTTTTAATATGTACCTAACAAATAGCTAAGAACAGATAATCAGAAAAATATAATTTTAAAACTGAGCCATGTTCTGAATAATCCGTCTTCTGACAGAATAAAAAGTTTATATATCTAGATAAAACATTTATTCAGTGTACACAAAAGACAGCACAATATACAAAAGCACAATTAAATGATAACAAATTTCATGAATATAAAACCAAGGTATAAAAATATTAAAGAAATAAAGTAACACTATGACATACTTCAAATCTAAATAACGAATATACTAAGTGCGGTGTGCGCCACCAGCTCAGCATGTGTCAGTCAAATGTACTTAACTTTTTTGGGAAATCATCAAACGACTTCTCCCGCTCTGGGCGAAGCGGAAGGGCGTGTCAGATTCTTACTGACTAAAACCCACCCATGTTCCTTCAGTTGCCTGTGCGCCAGGGCCACGGTAACTCTTTCGAACTATCCGCGACCCCGTCAGGGAGCACTGCCTACTTACACATTACCTACTAGCGATCCTGTTCAGTTTATTGTACAGGTAGGTCGGCTGCTTGTACTTTATAACTCCGAAAAGTAGGTATGCTAAGTGCAACTTCTGCCGTATCTTGAGGATAGAGTGCTTATTTAAGAATTGCGTTAAGGCTCGTACACACTGGCACGACGCGACGCCCGATACAAAGGCACCGCGTGTCGCGCTGTCGCGTCGCGCCTGTCTCTGGGAGCCTTTACGTGACTTATTGGTGGGATGGAGAAGAATAAAAATAAACCATAAAATTTGAGCCTTATTTAAGATACCGACCATCAAATTAAGTTGCTTACAAACTTTATGTGCTTCAACTTCCATAAAATAAACTCATTTGTGAATTTATTTATAAACTCATTTTGTAAGTAGGTAAATATTTCATTTTTAAAATATATTATTTTTTGATTCGCTCGTTAAAAGTTCTGTGTAACTAGTACAACTCAAGTTTATAGTATTTCTGTTTTTCTCTTGAGAGCATCTTCACAGCTCTCGAACTGGAAAAGGGGAGGTTTTCATTTTAATTGTTTTAGGGTCCCGAACCTCAAAACGAAAAACGGAACCCTCATAGGATCACTTTGTTGTCCGTCCGCCCGTCCGTCCGTCTGTCTGTCAAGACCCTTTTTCTCAGGAACGCGTGGAGTTATCAAGTTGAAAATAATATCAAATACATTGGTTTACGGCCCCTTAAAGCTCTAAAAAATCAAGCCATTTATGCGACATATTTCATCTGTCATCTCTGACCTAGACTAGAGTCAAGAGGAAAGCAATCTAAAAAAAAAAAAATAAGAAAAAAGTTACACTCGCAAAAAAATCAAAACCGTGTACTTCCCATTGACCTAGAATCATAAAATTTTGCAAGAAGTAAGTTCCCACAACTCGTTAATTTGTAGTTTTATCACATTTTTTTTTTCGATTACAAGCTCATATTTGCAGTTGGAGCATCGATATACGTGTGATGATTGATGATGATTTTTGTTTCAAATACATTGTATGAAATAATACACAGAGAGAAAGTAAAATATAGAATTTACTTTTATTTTAGTTAAACGAAAAAACAATGGCGGGTTGCAATCAAAGCAATTTATACAAGCGACAAGAAAAAGTGTATGTTGCCACACTTAAAAAACATTTTTAAGGCACAACAGTGTTGCATACATATAAAAACAAGAAAATAGAAAAATATTTCATTTGATTTGATTCTAAATCATTATAAATTACTGCAATTAATTGCATCAATTTATAATGTTTTAGAATATCAAAATATATGTTAACATAGTTAAGATTGTTCTTGGAATAAATTCATCTCAACTACGAAAATAACTGTCTATCTGGTACCTTTTCACGCTTAAGCAGCTGAACGGATTTTGATGAAATTTGGCACACCTATCGACCTCTACCTGGATTAGGACATTGGAAAGAAGTATCCAATGTCCTAACCTGGCAATACGTTCCTATGGTATAATTTCCGAACACCTCGCAGGCAAAGTATAGTGTAAAATAAACACAGATGTCTTTATTCACATGACCACTTTTTGCGGACCTAGCTGGCGCACTGCCATGGACAGTGATAATCTAAAGAAATGGACATTAGCATTCTGTACGAGTAGGAGTAGCATTTTGTTTGTAAGTTTGACTCGAGTTTTAACACTGGAACACTGCCAAGACACCGCAAGCGCCCAATATTTCAACTACTTTTACTTGTTTTTATTTGGTAGATACTGTTTGGGGACTTAATCTTGTAGCTTGTTTTGCTTCATTATGACGATTTTTCTGAAAGTTTTTTTTTTTTAATGTACAGAGAAGTCACAGCTAAAATACGATCCTCACCAACTAGGCAAACATCGCTAATTAGACACAATTGATTAACTATCGTTATGGCCCTCTAGCGGGTTACCTGGGGCAGTGTTGTCTTTGGCAGTTCATTTCAAGATATAATCTGCATTTTGCATCGTAATGTCAATACCGGAGAATGACATTCAGCCATCTTTTCATGTCAGACCGAATAAAAAATGTGACTGTCAAATTCTGAAAATTGTATTAAAATAATAACATCGGCCTATTATTGTCCCACTGCTGGACAAAGGCTTCTTCTCACATAGAGAAGGCACAAGACGGGTTGGCGATTTCAGACTCAAACAACTAAAAGACGCCAAGTAAAATGATGGCAGCTTGATTGATCTTCGTTAATTGATCTGCGTTGATTCTTTGTTTACGTCGATTCAACATTCATTCATCAAGTCGTTGTTCAGTTGTAGATGGACTGCTGAAGACAAAAATTACTGCATTAAGACTATTTAAAAGGTCTCCCACTTGCTACAGATTACTAAGGCGAATGTTTTGCCTTCCGGCTCCAACAACTCTAAAAGTGCTCTTGCAAAAATGTAAACTTAATGTTGGCATTAACAAACAGCTGTTTGAAATTATTGGGAAGTTTTCTTCAGTCCAAGAAGCTGTTAATAATGAATACATATTAATGTTTGATGAAATAGCATTAAAAAAAACATTTACAATATAATGTGAAAGAAAATAGCATTGAAGGCTTCCAGAACAGCACAACTAGTGTCTTATGCACCAGTATTCATGGTTGCTGGGATTAGAAAAAATTGTTGTTCAAAACATCATCATGGTTACATTCATTTATGAGCTTAATTATACGTTTAAAAAGGTTATAAAACTTAGTCCTTCTACAAAAGACATAAATAATAATCTCCTCTTTTCTTATATATCTAATACAAAATATTATTGAACTTTTGTTGACCCAATAATGTCTGCTTTCGTCATAAGTATTGAGTTCGACCAGCCTACACCGCCCTCTGGTGGCAAAGTTCAATATTTCGACACAATTTCTTTTTGCGATACAGTCTGGCTGTTTGATTGGTTTAACACTTTTATAGTAACTTTGGGAGTTGTTCTGTGTGGCCATAAAAATAGCCATTAATCAGTTTCAATTCCCAACTTGGTTGCCGTTCATCGTATTTGAGTGACTGCTGAAAATTCGCGCTGTGTAGTAGATCCCCCATATCACAGCATCATGCTGGGTGGAACCCTTCTTGTTATAGTCAGAACGTGCAGCAGGCGGTATTTTTTTTCTATAGAAGACTTTTTTCTATAGAAGAATTCTTTTTTTTCTATAGATAATGATGATTTAAGAGCGGCCAACCCGTCATACTTTTCATACAAACGCTCGTACGTGATTATTGCGTTGTAACACATCTTTCGTTGAAATTTTTGAACTAATATATATCTTTTGCACTTTATCTAGGTTTCTATGCAAGTAAAAAATCAAAATTTTGAAAAACAAATTCAGTATAAGCCTCCAAAAATCTGCTTTTTTGCAAAAATTTTACCTAAATTTTAGCCGTTCATAATGTAGTCATAAATTGTAAAAGTAAAGAAAACATCTCCATAGAAACCTCGGACATGTAATGGAGATTCTAAATGACAAATATTTTTTCCAAAAACTTGTAAGGCTTTTTCAAAAACACTTATTTCCTGGAACAAGTTTTGTGAAATCTTTGCGCGCCAATTTTCGTTCGATGTTATCGCGTTCTCACTCTTGCTACTTTTTCAAACATTGCGTTGGATGAAACAACAAGCTTTTCAATCATGCTTGCGTTGACGATAGACGGGCCGGGAAGGGCCCTCTTAAGAATAATTAAATACCACCTGTATCCCACCATAAATCGCTAGTTTTAAAGCTCTACTTCAGAAAAACTTCCCAGGATGTATTGCAAACAGGTTTTTTTGTGTCGTTACCCTCCATAGACACTTACGCTAACTCGTTTATTTGTTTAAATTTATTTTTTTAAATCTTACAAAACTTTTTACAACTGATTTTAACTTAGTATAAGAAATCTGATTGACTGAAATGAATTGAATTTAAAACAAGGTTTATTTAACAATAATCGGAAATAAATAGCACATAAATAAAGTACGTGTTTGAGTATATAAATTATAAACACTTTAAGCAGGTATAATGTCATTGAAACTTAAAGTTAGAAAAATCATCCCAAATTAAACTTGTTTATGTTATGCCCGCATGGAGGTGGGGAATTAGCCTACAGGAACATATTACTGGGATAAAAAGTATGTTATTTCCTAACTCAGGTAATGGTCTACCTGTGTGCTGTATGTTTCGAAATCTGTTAAGAGGCTGACAACAGCTTTGCGGCGGTAAGACCCCTCTTTGAGGAGTGGCTTGAGAGGCGCCACGGCGTCCTCACCTTCCGCCTGACGCAGGTCCTCACCGAACATGGCTGTTTCGGGAGGTTCCTGTTTCGAATAAGGCGGGAGGAAACGCCCGGGTGTTACCATTGTGTGGATCGACCGGAGGACACGGTGGAGCATACGGTGGAGGTCTGCCCGGCTTGGGCGGAGCACCGCCGTGTCCTCGTGGCGGCGATCGGCGGCGGCGACCTCTCGCGTCCGGCCCTGGTTCAGGCCATGGTACGGAGCGAGAGGGAATGGGAAGCCGTCACCTCCTTCTGCGAAGCAGTAATGCTCGCGAAGGAGGAGGCGGAGCGCGAAAGGGAGAGGCATTCTCTGCGCCCTCGCGCCCCTAGCCGCCGCAGGAGGAGGAGACACCCTGGGCGTCGGGAGTCGATTGCCGACTCCCGGCCACCGTAGGCGCGGGCTTGCGGACGGCGGGCAATAGGCAGCTCGCCGTCCGGTAAGGACCAGGCCCGGTTCGACGGCGCGTCGTGTTCCACGCGCGCCTCAAAGAGATGTCAGCAAAATTGACGGGGTCTGATAGGACCGATGCCTGCCGGGGCTGAGGATTGTCCGACAACTGAAGGAACACGGGTGGGTTTTAGTCAGTAAGAGTCTGACACGCCCTTCCGCTCCGCCCAGAGCGGGAGACGTCATTTGATGATTTCCCACCCAAAAAAAAAAAAAAAAAAAGTCTGACAACAGCTAAAGCGCGGTCACTGTCGGACTGCATAGAAAACAAAGCGAAGCGCGATGACACAATGCTGGTAATTTATTGCAAAATATGAAGCAATTATCTAAGAACAAAATATCTATTGATTGGACTAAACAATTAAAACACTTACGTTATTACGTTGCTTGTAGATTAATCTGACAAGAAATCTGAATGATTAGTCATGTATATTTGTATGGTTTTTAATAGTTAAAAGACATTTTTAAAGGTACCTATCTTCCTGATTTTTTTATATCATATCAAATTATGTATATATATATATATATATATATATATTATTTGTATTATATTTTCAATACTCTATCTAACTAGCATATATCCTGGAGAATATCATATATTTTTCTAATTTTATTTACTGCAGTGGATCATATACTTTTAGGCATTATAAAACTTGCGTTTAGGTCCTGTAGTCCGCTTAAGCCGTTAAGGCGTGAAAAGTTAAAAGACGGACAAACAGTCAGAGTTACTTTTGGTTTTATGATAAATGATTTTATTTCTGTAAGTAGGTTTGTACAAACACTTTTACACGTCAATCATATTTTAAAAACTGGATGAGGTCGGCGGTTCCTATCTGACTGCTCTGAGAAGAAAGGCCGAAACAAACTCAGAGGTCACAGTCTCTGATATTGGTCAGATCACGTTAAGACTATGTAGATTGGTATCTTAAATGGTCTTTTGAGGAAAGAACCACACAGATTTGAGTGGACCTATCTAGTCAGTGCACAAATTTGTCAGTAATTGTGTAGCTCAACTGGGAGCTCAATCACTCGACGAACAATATCAAAGAAAGGACATTTGGGTAGGCCGCATAAAATACTCAAAACCGACAGACAGTTATAGTCATGTATTCAATCTAGTCTGCATGCTATTAATAGGTATATTAGTATGGTATGGTCTTGGGTTCGATTCCTGGATTGAGCCGGGTTATATTTTTGGATTTTTTCCATCGGGAATTTCTCAGTATTTCAACCAACGTCAGAAGGTGCCAAAAATGTATGTCGTTTAATAAGTCTTTCATCTGTGACTTCCATCTTTGTCTCTAAGTGTTTTATACAATACTAGCTTTTGCCCGCGTGAATCTCGGAAATTATCCCACAGAAACGTACTACCGAGGTAAAAATTATCCTACGTATTAATGCAGGTTATAAACTATCTGTGTTCCAAATTCCACCCAAATCCGTTTAGTAGTTTTTGCGTGAAAGAGTAACAAACATCCATCCATCCATCCATCCATCCATCCATCTATCCATCTATTCATCCATCCATCCTCAGAAACTTTCACATTTATAATATTAGTAGGATGTTGGATATATGTGTTATATATAAGTGTTAATGTTATGTAATTTTAAAAGGCACGATGGGGTTGGCAAATCTGTTTAGATAAAAACCCCTAAACAAATGAAGAGAAAAAAAAATAGCCCGGAGTGTGGATTTGTGCCCGGTTGATGGCAATAAGCTTGCCCTTTGTTACATGGGACTTAAACATAACTGGTGAAATGTGGGTAACTATAGGTACACCTCTGACCTTCGGGGAAAAAAGAGAAACTGGGAATATTGATGTATAGTTCACACGAAGTTCTATTGTTGGTTATAGCCTTTTCGCTGGTCAACCTAGGAGGTTGTTGGCTGCTTAACCGGGCATGCCTGTGATTGCCTTAATAAAGTGAGGCCCCCAGCCAGGGCTTAAAAAACTTACAAACTTGGAGTTCACATCAATAACTATTCCGCACCAAAATATACATAGCATAATCCTATATTATTTTCTCTCTAAAACTAAAACATTTCTCCATTGATTTCGTGAAGTAAATAGTGCTAGCGATATAAAGTTTGTGAAGTATTATCGAACAAATATGTTGGGGGTTGAAAGCTGCTACCTCGCATGAAAAATGAGTTCTGAATCGAGTTGATATCGGTGTGTGTCGATTAAAGTTACGAATAGCTTTTCGGTTTGTTTATAATATCGTTTGACGTCGTCAGTCGTTTGTAAGTTTGTAAGGGACCGCCTTATAAGATCGTAAAAACTGGGTGTATTTTTTTTTATCGTACTTGTTCATTACCCTCCGTATAAAAAGTCCTAAACGAAAGTGGTCCTAATAGTAAATCGATCCATATTCAAAACGATACTTTAGCAAAATGTCCTATTAAACGCAAATGGTCCTAATAACAATACGACCTACAATCAAAACGACAATTTATCAAAATGTCCTATTAAACGCAAATGGTCGTAATAACAAAACGACTTATATTCAAAACTACACTTCAGCAAAATGTCCTATTAAACGCAAATGGTCCTAATATCAAAACGACCTACAATCAAAACGACAATTTATCAAAATGTCCTATTAAACGCAAATGGTCGTAATAGCAAAACGATCTATATTCAAAACGACACTTCAGAAAAATGTCCTATTAAACGCAAATGGTCGTAATAGCAAAACGACCTATATTCAAAACGACACTTCAGCAAAATGTCCTATTAAACGCAAATGGTCCGAATATCAAAACGACCTACAATTAAAACGACACTTTAGCAATATTAAACGCAAATGGTCCTAATAGCAAAACGACCTATAATCAAAATGACAATTTAGCAAAATGTCCTATTAAACGAAAGTGGTCCTAATAGCAATACGACCTACAATCAAAACGACACTTTAGTAAAATATCCTATTAAACGAAAATGGTCCTAATAGCAAAACTACCTATAATCAGAATGAGACTTTAGCAAAATTTATCAACGTTGCTTACAGATAAGTAATGATTAGCGAATGTCTAACCATACAATTTTGACGTCTAAAAGCCTCTTAACCTTAATCAGTGTTTATAAATATACCTACTCATTAGTGTGCGGCGGCATCTCGTTACTTGTTTACGACAAGTTGTATAAAGGCTCCCACAGATAGGCGCGACGCGACAGCGCTACACAAAGGCGCCGCTCGTCGCGCGACACGCGGTGCCTTTGTGTCGGGCATCGCGTCGCGCCAGTGTGGACGATCCTTAAAAAGACTTGTCGAAAAGATGTCCTGTCTATAAAAATTATCGTACCTACATGTATTGATGGTTTTTCTGTTATGTATTGTTGTTATATTGTTCAACTCTGATATTTTTACAAGTTTCGTGTACAATTTGTTTTAGATGTAAACCGTAATATTATAAGTAAAAAGAGGTAGACAGGGTTATACACACTCCGCAAGTGGCACGCTGAAACTTGGCTAATTATTCTAGTAATGTCTCGTCTTGTCTCTTTTTCGCTGCCGATAATTACGCCATGCCGTCCTACTTCTATGTGTCATCTAATAGTATGACATTGAGCTGTTTTTAAAGATTGCATATAGAGTAGGTAACTTATCTACCTGTTTTTACTTATAATACTTTTTTATATAATATAATATTTTTATAAATCCTAACTATATTATTATTTTTATTAATATTATAAATGTGAAAGTATGTTTGTTTGTTACTTTTTAACGCCTAAACCACTGAACCGATCATCCTGAAATTTTACAATTATACGTTGTCAGGTGTACAGAAACGGACAAAGAGTACCTTTCATCCCGAAAAAAGGTACTGTTCCCGAGGAAAATAATAATAATGTTCTTATGATAATAGATGGCGCCACGTGTCGGATCATTAAACTTTAGTGGTGTGTTAAGAGTTTTATTAATTTTTAATTTAAGTACCTAATACATTTTGTGGGTCTAGAGTGTCGGTAGACCGGTTTTTCATTCTCCTAACTATAATTCCTCGAACAACCCGAATTGATTGTCAAATTCTAAATTAACGCGAGCGAAGCCGCGGGCAAAAGCTAGTATATTATAATACTTTTTATTTACAATAACTTTTTTAATATTTCATTGGGTGTAAACGATAAACAAAACTAGTATAGGTATTATTCTATAAGTAGAATACATGATGTATACCTTAGTAAAAATGCGGGGTAACAATGTATCCTTTAAAACAAGCAGTAGGCAAGGGAATTTAAAAGTTAAAATTTATTCATAGGGAACAATTTCGCATAATCCAACTAGGCGCGTAATTAAATTGTTCTTGAAGAATAATCTCATCTCTCATATGATGTTTTTGTACTGCATCCACTGATATATTTGGGAAGTGCGTTGTGATTGCTTTTAAAACATGACTAGAATTTAGTTATGCATATTTACGTAGCTACGAAATAAGACGAGTCTATGCATGGTATAATAATATACTTCGCCAGGTATAGCATTCCGAGACATAGTGGTCACGTGGGAGACACAAGCCTACGTCATTACCGCTAAGTTACCAGTAGTGTGTAATAATAACTCCCAAGCCGCCTTTATTACCTGTGTGAATCTGACAAAACAATGAGGTTTTAACTAACAATTACGTTGGTATATGTTTAAATTTAATTATTTCGTTTAATTACAAAAACGAAACGACAATTTAAATGCTTTAAGTATATTATTTTTTAACAGAATGGTGACTAAAAATGTTTCCATAATTCGTGTTTTGTTGCAATAAAGTGGCAACTGGATAGTGACGTAAGCATGTGTCACTCTCTGAATGCCAGACCTTGTTTTTTAGGCCATGAGTCTACGCTTAATATTATAATTGCGAAAGTCATTCTGTCTCTGTCTGTCAGAACAGACAGACAGTCAGACGTGGGTGAAGCCGTGGGCGAAAGCTATGTTCCAAAAAAAATTCGTAATGAAGTAAGTTGGTACATGCTTATTAGAAACTTCTTGAGAGTCTAAATATTTGTGCCCTGCTTGTGGCAATTACCTCGCCCATAGGTAAGTTTTAAACATCAACATTGATGGAGGAATGTGGAAGTAAATGATATTTATTTCTGTAAATTGGTAAATTTAAAAATAAACTTTTACACGTCAAAAATTAATTATATGTTTTTTTTTTTTTTGAAGGGGCATTCTTTGAGGAACTTATAGTATTACTAGCTGCGCCCCGCGGTTTCACCCGCAGAAATCTCGATCCCGTGGGAATATCGGGATAAAAGTATTCTATGTCCTAATCCAGGTCATAGTCTACCCATATGCCGAATTTTATCCAAATCCGTTCAGCCGTTTCAGCGTGATTGAGTAACAAACATCCAAATATCCACACTTTCACATTTATAATATTATATATATATACATATATATATATATAAGTAGGATAGTAGGATTGTGTTTTATATTGTTTAAGTGTATCCTTTGTTGGTGTTCCCAAATAAATAAAACTAGATAGGGTCGGTGTTTCCTATCTGATTACTCTGAGAAGAAACACGGAAACAAACTCAGAGGTCACAGTCTCTTTTAAGTCGAGACAATAATTTTGGTCAGGTCATGTGAGGACCATACAGATTAGTGTCTGTGATGGTCTTTTGAGGAAGAACCACATAGATTTGAGTGGACCTGTCCAGTCAGTGCACGCATTTGTCTGAGATCGTGTAGCTCAACTTATTACTTACACACAGTACTAACACCTCTGCCTAACCGTTTTTGCAATATAGGCTTGATATTATGTCATGTTCTATAATGTTATCAAAGCGATATTCACTCTAATTGCGTAACACACTACCAATCACAATCTAAATCATTTTGAAGGATATTGCTAATCCATTGCTTACGATGTTACTTCCATTGCTTTGTTTGTTACGCTTTCAAGCTAAAAAGGAATAACGGATTTGGATGAAATTTGGCACATGGAGAGGTCATGACCTGCACCCTAATAACGTTATACACCATCTACCACCATCTGAATGATTTTGAAGCCTATTGCTAATCCATTGCTTCGTATGTTCCAAAAATTTGTCTGCTCAACAACGTAAATAACGCAATGAATATTGTTGAGTTGTCAAAATGAAAGCTATTACTACCGTTAGTGTGTTACGCAATTACCCCGCTTGTCTTTGTTTCCATGAAACACGTCATCAATCGAGCTTTTACACCGTCCCAGATATATCTAAAACAGAGCCGTTGCAAAATCCGAGCTGTATGATTTATAGTTCGATCACCGTAACTTTCGTTGACAAGCAGTACGAAAAGGAGAAAAGAAAACCAACTGATAAAATTACTTGATAAACGAGGAGGAGGTTCTCAACTCGACGCGTTTTTTTTTTAATGTATGACCATACGTAACTATTTACGAAGTAGTCCGATTTTGACGATTCTTTTTTGTCGGACAGGGTATTACCCGAAATGGTTGAATTGGCGCCGTCATAAAATAAGACACTTACGTGTATTTAGGAGCTTTGTAAGACTACTAGGTTTATTTTTACATTCATAATCATTATTCGACCTAGAGCGATATTTCACTTTTCCATACAATAGTAATGATAAATTATTCAAAATGGTTAAGTATCTGACAACTATTTGCGACGGTGTAAACTTTCAGAATGCAAATCTGTTGAGTTTGCACACACTGTAGTAGTTAGGATCGGGAAACGTCAGACTAAAACGCCGGTTAGAGTCACACTGTTTAGTCAACATGGCGCCGGCGCAACCAGCGCGTCACCGGGCAAAGGTATTCGTACATCCAGTCTATGCCCAACACAACAAAATCCTTAACTGGAATAGTCATCATTTCAGCCCGGAATAACCCACTGGTGGGTATAGACCTCCCCCTTTTTCTACCATACTTCCCGGTTCCGTGCGTTCCTCATCCAGGTGTTTCCTGTGACTTTGACGATATCATCAACCCAACGCACTTTTGGACAGCCCTGGTTTCTTTGGCCTAACCTTGGCCACCATTCGGTCACAGCTTTACTCCATCGGGCATCTCCTCGTCTAACTAGATATCCTGCTCAACTCCACTTGAAGCGCATCGCCGTGTCCCCGAGACGTCATAGACTTTCGACCGAGGACGGATTTCAGTGTTACGCACTCGGTCTAGTAGGGTTATGCCAAGCATGGATATGCCGACATGAAAATTAGCCCTCACATAATACAATATCTTCTTAATTAGCATTTGCAGGCACTGAAAACTTGCTAGAATTGATTCTTTTTGTTGCAATCAAGACTTGTTTTGTTCAGAGTGGTCCTTCTGTATTATCTAAGCATTGTGTAGTAACCTATCAGTTTTGAAACTAGTGGTAGATTGAACGTGGTTAACGATTGATGCAGTATTGTAACATAGAGTTGAAAGCTAATAACTGTTTACACTCTACAGTTCAGTCCACGTCAGTGTAACGTGCTAATGGTCATAGAAGAGAGTTACTTATAAAGGCTGTAGCACATTTGGGAGGGCCGCACTGCAACGTAAATATCTTCCGGTATCACTTTGGTATATTTGTTATTTACCATAGAACACTAGCTGGGGGGCATCCCACACTACGCTTGCCGATACGCGGTCTCCACTCCAGCGGGGTAATTACGTAACACACTAACAGTAGGAATGGGTTTTATTTTGACAGTTCAGAAACATTCATTGCGTTATTTACGTTGTTGAGCAGACAAATTTTTCGAACATACGAAGCAATGTATTAGCAATAGGCTTCAAAATAATTCAGATTGTGATAGATAGTGTGTTACGTAATTAGGGTGCAGGATTCCGCGACTGACGTCCTCAAAAAGGTAGCTGGGACAAATTGGATGAGGAAGGCGGAGGACAGGGTGCTGTGCCTCAGCCTGGGGGAGGCCTATGTGTAGCAGTGGACTGCGATAGGCCAAGTTGATTGATTGATTGATAGAACACTAATTTATTGGTGCTCTTTTTTTACTGGCAACGAGATTTGTCTTTAATCGTCAACACTAATCAAGCCAAAACTACTTTATTGGTAAAATTTGTTGTCCTAATAATAAAACAACTGACGGTACAGTTGGCGCAGTGGTTAAGCGATTGACTGCTGCGCTGCGTGTCACGGGTTCGATTCCCGCACGGAACATATATTTGTATGACCTACAAGTAGTTGTTTCGGGTCTGGCTGTTTGTGTATGTGAGTTTGAATGTTTGTAAACGCACCCACAATACAGGACAAAATCCAAGAGTGGGGCAAAGTTTAAAAAAAAACTCTATAAAATAATAGTATATTTTGCATGGCTCCCCGTGTACACAATCACCTACCTAAATATTTAAATAAGGCATCATCGCCTAAAATGTTAAAAAAAAAATACTAAAAAGTTTTTTGATAAATAAAGCATATTACAGTGTATCTGAATATTTGTAGGATAAATTATAAAATTTATTTTCATACTTTATTCTTAAACTAGTTTTATTGATCCGATTCTTAATTTTATTTTGTTTAGCTTTTTTTAAATGTTTTCTTTGTATGACTCAAACTCAAACTCAAAGCATTTATTTCAATTAAACCATTTACAGGCACTTTTGAATTGTCAAAGAGTCGGTCAGTTAGAAAGTTGAAGCTAGTTGCCCATTCCAAAACGTAGATCTCTATGGAGAAGAACGGGCAAGAAACTCCAAGGACACTCTTTTTAAATCAAGATATTACAAAATCCTGGGTACATTATTCGTGTTGCTTCTATATGCGAGAACAATGAAAAAAAAATATATAAAAAAATGCACTTTGCATGCTGTAAGGTAAAATATGGTGATACCAAGACTGTGTTTTATAAATATTACATGAATGTAAAACATATGCATATTGTTTACCCATATTTGCAAATAAATGATTTTGAATTTGAAAAATTCAAAAAACTAGTAGACACTACATGTAAAAATACACGTTTTATACTTAATTGTAAAAGCGGGGTCACCATACAACACATTGTAGCAAAAATCTGCTGAAAACCATGCATCCCGCACTGCAAGAGAACTATGAAAATATGATAAGTAATTTTGTATGAAATTGTATGCAGACTGCAAATTCGAAGTAGAAACATCTGGGACCGGTAACATTTGTATGTAAAATGAAAAGAAATGATCACAATAATATTAGTGAAAGTAGGTAAGATCTCATCTGCTGTAAAGGCTCGTACACAAAGGCACCGCGTGTCGCGCGACGAGCGGCGCCTTTGTGTAGCGCTGCCGCGTCGCGCCTGTCTGTGGGAGCCTTAAAACTACAAAGTGTGTTGTTTAAAGAACAAAAAAAGTATCAAAAAATGTATGTTACTCAATCTACCTTTTATATTATTATCTATCTACTAGAATATTAACCTGCGCGAAGGTCGCAAAGAAATAATTCCAAGGGAACGTACTATCGGAACAAAAAGCATCCTATGTCCTAACCTAGGTCATGGTCTATCCGTTAGACAAATTTCATCCAAATCTCTTTAGCCGTTTGGGCGTGAAAGCGTAACAAACAAAAATTTTTTTTTACTTTTGCACTATTAGATTAGAACTATTCACTTTGTTGTAAAATAACTCAAAAAATATCTTTACTATAATCCTTGGTCGCTAAAAGAAAGTTATTATTTCGAAAAAATTATATAAACAAGGAAGGCTTTGGCAAGCAGCCTTCTGCTTCCTATACAGGAGGGTCCATTATTTGTTTAACCTGACTAAGATCAAAAGGACGGTATTGTGTTTGGCATTGTCCGTATGTCTGTCTTCATTGTAAAGCTCAAATACGTACACGAAGTTGTTAGGAGCAAAGAATGAAACATTTTTCATTGTGATCTCTGTGAGGCAAAAACTGGTTTAGTTGTCATGCTGGTAAACGTCTTATAAAATAGAAAAGGAACGAGGGAGATTCTCTGGGGCCAAGTCTGCTAACGCAATTGTGCGGGAATGGCCAATCATTGACAGTTTTGGTAATCTCCTAATTGAAAGGCGTAAATATGATTTCCGATGGCATGCCACTGATACACCATTAAATTTTTTCTCATATTCGATAATCTCGTACATTATGATAACGCGTAATCTCCTATTATTTTGACATTTCTTTGGACCACTAAGGCCCGTATTAAAGAACCTCACTCAAGACTCAAGCATTACTTAAAACTAGTTTAGAGCCATTTGATTGGTTGAAATTAGTACTAAGCAATGCTTGAGTCGTGAGTAAGGTTCTGTAATACGAGCCTAACATGCCATTGTGAATTCAGGACATTTAGAACTTTAAGCGCATGTGGCTTTGGGTAAGTGAAGACCAAAGACGCGATGGATGGACTGTGTGAAAGATGATATGATTAGAAAGGGGCTGACCAGAGATGACGAATAATAGAGAAGTATGGATGAAAAAGACATGCTGTGCCGACCCTAAATAAATTTAAATAAGGGCAATGGTAATTGGTGATAGCGTTGCCTTGATAAGGTTGTCATAATACTTGACCGCTAGCAAGCCCTCGGATTTTATTCTTAGTTTAAATTGGTCACCAATCTACACCGGGCTCATGAAGAGCGCCCGTGAAGCTCCTTGCTTTGCCATATCTCTTTGCGGTCATCGGTAGTAAGTACTTCAGGTTTGCGCCAGTTCTCTTTAGCCATGGAGAGCGGGGTGAGTCCCTTGTCCACTGCAAGCACATCACGGTGCATACCCACTACGGTTTAAAAAAAAAAATGTTTTTTTTGTCAGTTGTTGAGTATTTCAACTTAATTAATGACAATTTTATTTTGGGTTTTTATCTCTTAGAATTTAAAGTAGTTTATAATTTTTAATGTATGTGTGTAAAACTATGGACTAGAATTATGTCTGAGATAAATAAATTATTGTTTTATTACGAGTATTATAACTCACGCGTAACTTTATTTTATAACATAACATCACGTGTGTAATCCCCGAAGGGTTAGATAAAGGTGTACGGTCACGAGCACTAATATGTCAACACTTGGCAACTTTCAATAGCGATTTTTTCGTGAAATAACGAATGCAACGTCGAAATACGATATATTACATAAATCTATAGGTTCGAAAATACTATGTTCGAAACAACATAAAATTTCATTAAAAAATTAAGGAGAAAATCGCTTTTAAATTTTGCCAAGTGTATGCATATATAAATGATAAAAGATAAATGATTTTATTTCTGTAAGTAGGTTTGTACAAACACTTTTACACGTCAATCATATTTTAAAACTAGATGAGGTCGGCGTTTCCTATCTGACTACTCTGAGAAGAAAGGTCGAAACAAACTCAGAGGTCACAGTCTCTTTTAAAGTCCATACATAATCTTGGTCAGATCATGTGAAGACCATGTAGATTGGAGTCTGAAATGGGATTTTGAGGAAAAAAACCACACAGAATGAGTGGACCTGTCCAGTCAGTGCACGCATTTGTCAGTAATCGTGCAGCTAACTCAAAACTTACACCGTAGGCAAGGGCTTGCAGACGGCGAGCCATGGGCAGCTCGCCGTCCGGTAAGGACCAGGCCCGGGTCGACGGCGCGTCGTGTTCCACGCGCGCCTCAAAGAGATGTCAGCACAATTGACGGGGTCCGATAGGACCGATGCCTGCCGGGGCTGCGGATTGTTCGAAAGAGTTATCGTGGCCCTGGCGCACAGGCAACTGAAGGAACACGGGTGGGTTTTAGTCAGTAAGAGTCTGACACGCCCTTCCGCTCCGCCCAGAGCGGGAGACGTCATTTGATGATTTCCCATAAAAAAAAAAAAAAAAAACTTAAGGAGCTCAATGATTCGACGAACAATACCAAAGAAAGTTCATTTGGGTAGGCCGCATAAAGTACTCAAACTGCCAGACTATGATTAAAACTAATTAAGAAAGAAAAAAAAAACAATGATCTACATAGTCGTTACATTATATATATGCTCGTGACTGTACCTATAGTGACACCCACATTTAGCCAGGTATGTTTAAGTCTCATGTAATAGAGGGTGATCCTATTGCCAACAAATGGGCACAAATCCAAACTCCGGGCTGCTTCTGAGAAACTTCTCCGAATTTAATTTCATACTTGCCGAATAAAATTTGGTCTTAACGTAGCCCCGAATCATGCTGTAAGTTCACAGATATAATTATAAATTAGGTTAATTAAAAGATTGGATCTCATTCATCAAATGTTCTGAGCATAGCCCTTCTTTGAACTCATTTTGGTCTTTCTGACCCCGTTGGTATTTTCCATAAGCTAACTAATGGAAAAAATCAACTCAATTCAGTACCTAAAATTGAATTATCGTAATTAAAAAATTGTAATTGTAATAGTTATATGATTTTTTCAAAGCTTTGTCAAAGTTTTTGTCAGACCTTCCTTAATGTATTATTTTTAGCGTATCGATGGGAATCAAAATAGGGTAGAATCGAGAAATTGGCATCGAGTAATGACCGTCTTAACATATTGGTCGAAGGATTATATATTTTAATGTAGGTATTATTACTACCAAAACATTGTACTAATTGACTGTTGAATAGCATGTTGCAAAACCAGGCCTCATATCTTTCGGTCAGAGCACAGAGGTCAGAATCGCCGGCATCGTTCAGAGATGGCAGTACCAATAACATTCGAGGCACCGATAGTCCGTTGAGCGCACAACTTCAGTCATAAAATGTCAAAAAACGCTTTTTAGGAAAACACACCAACTTACTATCATAACGTTCCAGTGATGTCATTCGCCAGTAAATTGCGGACCCAGTGTGGCAGAAACCGTAGCTTTTATGAGGGTCAGAGAGACCCCATACAGCTACATTAATAACTTATTTATCACCAGTTTACGACGGTTAATTAACAAATCTCCTCTTTCATATTTCTCCATTTCCTTTCCAAATTACCATTGCCATACAATTCTTACGGAAAATAAATTACAAATCTGTCAAACGAATCGTCTTATCATTTTCTATTACGGTTTTTAATGGCAGTACCCCAATATTTCGCTGTAAAGGGGAATTTTGGCGTGATAAATTATATATACTAGAGAGGCAAAGGTTGAGAGGTCTCATATATTTTGTAGAGCCATTATTCTAAGCTAAATGCGCTGAGTTTTGTAAAAGAATAAAAATACTTAGAAGTTTTTTTGAAGTGGGAGACATGTTGGATAGACGGGGTTATTATGTAGTGAACTAAAATATTGTGTTGATGATAGATTTTTCTTTAGTTGCGATGTAAGGCGTAGCTACGCCGATTCATTTCTTTATAGGAATCATAAAATAAACTAAATAGGTAAATTACCTTTCAACTTGCAAGGGTCTCGGTACGGTTGGTACGCATTACAAAATGATAATTCGATTTATACTTTCGGGTTTATGACTACCCGTAACGACTGTCAAATAGGGAATGCAATCTCGAGCCCTTTTTCGAGATTCAATCTCGTGGGAAGACAATATTATTCCCGAGATCTCGAAAGAGGTTTCGAGACTGAGCGCGCGCGACTTAGCACACTATGCTTCATAAGAATCTATTTTCATAACAATAATTAATGGATTTCTAGTTGCGTTACGTATGCGTAGTGCAAATGATTATTACTGAAATAAACGTTCCTTTATTTTTGTTCCGAGATTCGATTAATGTATTTTTAACCGCCTTCAAAAAAAGAGGTTCTTCGGTTTTGTTTGTTCGTTTTATGCCACCGACTTCCGAAATTAAAGTTATTTTTCACTTTGAAGTGTTTTTTGGAAGTCGCTTGTTTTTTTTTGTAAAAACGTTTTTATTTTTTTACTTTTTAGTTGTGGTACCTACACCACACAAATTCGTATACCACTACCTGATATGTAAATAACAGTGACAGGAAGTTATTAAAACATCATCAATATTTATACTATAATGTGGATAAAATACGCATTACTAAGGATAACTCAAAAACTACTGATCAAATCACCAGCTTTCAAATAAAAAAGAATCATCAAAATCGGTTCACCTAGAAAAAGTTCTGAGGTCCACATAAAAAAAAATACATTCGAATTCCTCCTCTTTCTGAAGTTGGTTAAACATGTAACAGTATCACCCGAAGTAATAGTTATTAATTTGAATTAAGTTTAAGAATTTTAGATTATGTAACGTATTATTTCAAATAGTAATCGAAATCGCGATCTCGAAAACGAGATCTTGCCTGATTGTCGGGAAAAATCTCGCATTCGAGATCTCTCGCCCTTGCCAAGGCTGGTGTCGAGATTAGCCATTGCTAATCTCGACACCAGCCTTGGCAAGTGAGACCTCGAGTGACCAATATCAACTCAAAACTGCATACCACATTTCTACGAATGACGGCCAGGACCAATACTGCTGTGACTGGCACCGTAGGTTCTATAAATTAGTTTACTTTCCCCGCTACGAGCAAAAAATTTTTAACGAGGCATATGAATGAAAATTGCAAAATATTGGGATGCCTGTATTAAATTGCTTAATTAATCTATCTTGCTCACGTAAGCACAAAATATTGGTATTTTGTTCCTACCATAATAATTTAGCATCGGCCATTTCATATTCAACTGGCCAGTTTTTTAGTTTTTATTTGAAATTCGTTAGTGTCAGATGTGCTAACAAAAATCACCCTTTGTTTGAGAGGAAACTAGCCGCTATGTTAGCACAATTTTGTCGGAATAATATTAATAAAGATAGCAAAAATGTGTACCGTTTTTGATCATTTTTACTCATCCAATGGTTGTCTGTAAAAGATCGCTTTTAGCGATAAGACCGCCCATTGTGTCACCTTGTGTAAAATGTCTACATTTATATCTGTAATTTTTATGGTGTACATAATAAAAAGTATTCTATTCTATTCTATTATATTATTATACCCAAACAGGCCGTGTGTCCGATGGGATTCCTCATCGGCATGACGAACCTAAGATACAAACTTTCATCGCCTACTTTAGGGGACGAATTGTCAAACATTCTTTCTTATTTCCATTTCCATACTTCGGGAACTTTTGTGCAAAATTTCATGCTTTTAGAGCTAGAAATCTCATAGAATCCACCGTCACTATGGGTTGTCTATCGGTGAATTTAAGTTTGTTATTGAGTATATCCGGCGGAATCTTGGTAGTTCGCTCTGCTGTCATCCATTGCTGCTTGAGAATTATTTTTACGCAATAACTGTGTATTTTTAGAATCATTTTATTTTATAAAATATTATACCAACTTAAGCAATTTTTTTTTTATTGCTCGTATCTGATTGACAGAAGAGACTGCCCTACTTACATCTTGGATAACCCACAATATCCAGGTATAGTACGATTCAAACTTAATGGCGGCTTGAAACATGAGGTAAGTCGCTGCGCAGTAACCAATTCACGTGTCAACAGGGATGAGGGGTGAGGTACTGCGCAGCGAATAGTGCACTTTACAGCCGCCATTAAGTTTGAATCGTACTATACTATCTACGTTTGACTAACACAACAACACACCTGTAATCCCCGAAGGGTTAAGCAGAGGTGTACCTACAGACACCCGCATTCCGTCAGCTAATGATTTCTAAATAATACCAGCCTATTACTGTCCCACTGTAGGACAAAGACCTAGAAGGCACGAGCATTGATCACCATGCTTGCTCAAGGTGGATTGAGGATTTCTGTCTTATATTAATGACCAACTTCTGCCATCGTCTTCGTTCGAGTGGAAGTCGTAAGACACCACAATACCTATACTAAAATAACAGCCACATTTCCTGCCTACAGGCAGGAATTCGTACGAAAACGCGTCGAAATGAAGAAATAGTGTACTATTTCTTCATTTCGACGCGTTTTCGTACGAATTACGAACGTGTTCGTATGAAAGTAGCACGCACACTGGATGCGTGGACGACTAACTCGCACCCAGTGTGTGTGCTCCCATAGTCCATAATTAAGGTAGGGATTGTTCGTGCGTGTTCGTACGTGTTGTTCATGCATGTTCGTATGTATTCGTACGAGTAAAACTCGTACAAAAACGTGTCCAAAGTGCGGCCGGCCTAAGCGTACGGCTGTTCGCTCACACCGCGGTATTTTTCTTACTTTTAGCATTTTTATTCCCGTCGTAACTTATCTTATAAATGAAAGATCCGATTCGAATAATTTAAATGGTAATTTACATATACAATATCAAGCTTGATTATGAAAATATTTACATGGCTAAGGATTAATATCATGATCCGAATGTCATCATCTTCGATTCTACCCGTGTTTTGATTGACTGATTTGAACAAAAAACGGTTATTGTGACTTAACCATAATAGACATAGAGCCTCGCAGACATTTTTGTGGGTAATTATAAGTACACTAGCTTTTGCCCGCGGCTTCGCTCGCGTTAATTTAGACTTTGACTATCAATTCGGGTTATAATTCAATCATGATTCGAAAGACACGTGGCGCCATCTATCATCATACGAACGTTATTGTTGTTTTCCTCGGGAACAGTACTTTTTTGCGGGATGAAAGGTACCCTATGTCCGTTTATGTACCCCTGACAACGTATATGCAAAATTTCATGATGATCGGTTCAGGGCTTTAGGCGTGAAAAGGTTTAATTTATTTAGGCAACCACAGGCATGACCGGCTGGATAGGGCCGATGCCTGCCGGGGTCGCGGATTGTTCGAAAGAGTTACCGTGGCCCTGGCGCACAGGCAACTGAAGGAACACGGGTGGGTTTTAGTCAGTAAGAGTCTGACACGCCCTTCCGCTCCGCCCAGAGCGGGAGAAGTCATTTGATGATTTCCCACCCAAAAAAAAAAAAAAAAAATACTTTAAGCATGTAGTATATTACTTTATGTAGCATCAATAGTTTTCGCAGTACACCCCAAATAATGACTTTTACAGGATACATTTTTAACCAGTGCGCAAACTGTAACCATGAATTCAGCATATGATTCTATCCCTAGCGTAGTATTTTTTTTATTGGTTGCTCCTTACATTTTGACCGCGTAGGTATTGCATTTTTTATGAAACAGCAGATTTTTTTTTTTGATGGCCGTCGAGAAATTACTGCGCTAGAGGGTCTAGAATCATGTGCTGAATGGTTGTTTACAATTTGCACGCTGGTTAAAAATGTATCCCGTATAGGCAAATATTTTATAACTTGGGTTACATTATTGCAATTTTCGTAGGGATCACTATTTAAAAAAAAAAAACACTTTTGGCACTCGGGGACTGCCGCGGTAAACCTATTGCATAGCATTTTTTATCAACTTACGCAATTAAAGTTATTTATTAATTTTTTATTTATGCAGTATTTTTTTTTCTTTGATATTAATTCAAGTACGTCATACCATATACATACACGTTAAGCGAACGCTCGGCCGAGCTACATGGTAGGCGGAGTGGGGGGTGTTAGGTTTTATTTTCGTTACGGAATTTCTTGATTCGGTCGCCGCACTCAAAGCCCGCGATAAAAGCTATCTAATAGTTTAAAAACCCATGTTACTCCCTGGTAATGTAGCTTTCTATAGGAGGACGAATAAAAAAAAAACGGTTAAGTATTTTTTGAGTATATTCATAACAAAGAAACACAAAAAATCATATTTTTTTTCTTTTGTTACAGTGTATTGTTACAGTTTATAGAAACCCAGGTTTCCTCAAGATTTTATTCTTTCACCGATGCCAGCGATGTTCAAGATAAACTCAGCACTTAACAAGCTTAACTTCAGTGCAGTGCGATGCGCGTTCGAACACGGACGTGTTTCCACTGTGCACGGCACGAATTTTATTCGCGTGTTGCGCGGCCGTAGCCGCTGCCCGAAATCACAATGAGTTCAAAAAAACTTATAGTGAATGAATTGCTGGCATTCCTAGTCCATGCCATCGACTACATGGACGAGGTGAGCATCCTGCAGATATGCAGGTCCAACTTCAAGGAGGACGACATCAGCAGCGGAAAGCTGTTACTGTTCCAGTCTCTTGGAAAATTGGACCAGATGCCCTCTCGGCGCAGAGATGGAACCGAGAAGAGTCTTCAGGATATCCTCGATATGTTGAAGAAGACTGACCCGGACGACGTGCCAGATTTCGTGGCGAAGGAGCTAGGTAAACTGCCTCCCGTCACTTTCGATCACGTCGACGTTACACGGCTGCTAAAGGACATCACTACCTTGAAAGCGGAGATGACCAAGATGCAGTCCAGAATGGAGATATCAGAAAAAACCAATACCGAACTACGTGCAGAAATAGCGTTATTGCGCGACGTTGGTTCGGTATTTGGGTCACCTGAGGCCTCAAAGGTGAATACACGTCGAGGGGCGCAAAATGCAACCATCGGCAGTTTTGAATCGGCGAACACAAGTGCGTCATCAGCTGCCGATAACGCTGAGCAAGCGCCGCCCGCCGCCGTCGTCACCCGCGCCGCAACACCGGCTGCGGATACGTCACGCGTAGGTACGTCGACCCCAAAACGTGCCTATGCTGCTATCGTCACCAGCGGAAAATCTGATGCGTCGCAGCCTAAGCGACAAACCAGAAAAGGGGAAATACGGAAAGAGGGTGGTCAACCTGCCCTGACTGCGGTCCTTAGCTCCGTGCCAAAAACGACACAAGTTGATGAGGAGGGCTTCACTAAAGTAGAAAGGAAGAAGAAGAAGCCCTGTTCTCGTAACTTGTGCGGTACCGCACCGAGTGGACCCAACATGCTGCTGCGTCCTGCTGTGCCTACGACGCAGCTGTACATTTCACGTCTGCATCACTCCACTACAACTGAAGAAGTGGTGCAGTATTTGAAAGTGAAGACCAACTGGACTCTGAGGGTCGAAAGGTTGGAATCGCGCCATAACATCAACTTTAAATCTTTTGTGGTACGAGTTCCAACCCAACATCTGCAGACCTGCATGAAGGAGGACTTTTGGCCGAAGGGTGTCGTATATCGACGTTTCCGAGGACGGTTACGCGACACCTCGCAGCGAAACACGACGCCGACAACATTACGTGTATAGTTTTAGTTTTAAATGGTTTTAAATTATGTATTAGTTTATTGTTATTTGATGTTATTTTGTGTATTTTATCTATGGGCCTTAGTAGCCTGATAATAAAATTATTATTATTATTATTATTATTATTATTAACTTAAAGATAACACAAAACAAACACTTCCTCTCTCCTTAAACATCATCATTACATTTAATTTTCTTGCTCTTGTTTCATGTTTATTATTGTATATATTATATGTAGATAAGCATATGTTTTATGTATTTATATGTAAATGGTACACTACTGACTACCTGCATTATTGTCTCTCCATCTCCTTTTAATCCATCTAAAGGTTGTCTGTAAAAGATCGCTTTTAGCGATAAGACCGCCCATTGTGTCACCTACATTTATATCCGTAATTTTTATGGTGTACATAATAAAGAGTATTCTATTCTATTTTTCAATTCATAATTACGTATGTAGGTACTTTATATAATTATCAATTGAAAAATACACTTACCTTTTCTCTCTCGGATTTTAACCCATAACCGTGCATGAAAGGCGAGGCCTTGAACCACTGGGGCATCACAACATTACTTGTTTTAGCGACTACTAGGTAACGACTTCAAATAATTAATTATCATTCATTTTAATATAGCCTAAATATCCGATCTCAGTGGATGGTAGACTAGAGCGTCGTGTATGCAAATAAGATCCAACTAACTCTGCAACTGATATTTGCATAATCACCGGATGAAATGTAAATATTCGTTTGCCGTTTTCCGTTACTTCTCATATTAAAAATCATTTTTATGTGTTTTGATTTTTTTTTGTCGTTTAGTTACCGATAGTACAAGGTTTTAAATTAAATCCTATGCTTATTATTTATTTTAATGGACTACTAGCAATCGACGGTCTAGTGTTTAAAAACAAGTTAAATATTTCAATTTGCAATATCCTTTGATGACTTATTGCAAAAAATAAATACATAATTTTATAGTGCTTCCTGTTCTGAGGTTTGTTGTGTATTTTATCCTTTATTTAATTACTAGCTTCTGCCCGCGGCTTCGCCCGCGTTGACGTCGGAAGTTATCCCACGGGAACGTGCTACCGGGACAAAAAAGTAGCCTATGTCCTTCTCCGGGATGCCCCATCTATATCCTTGACAAATTTTATCAAAATCCGTTCAGTGGTTTAGGCGTGAAAAAGGTAACATACTGACATAATTACTTTAGAATCTCGTATAATATTAGTATAGATTTAGGTAACTAAATATAATTATTATTTAAATTTACAAAGATTCCTTTTTATTGTACATTATTAAGGACGGAAGCATAATAGAAAAAAAAAACAGTCGAATTGAGAACCTCCTCCTTTTTTTGAAGTCGGTTAACAAAGATCTTAGTTGAGGATATAAAGCGATATAACAATACATCTACATTCATACGATAGGTACAGTACAACTATTTTCTTAATGTCCCTCGGCAAACTTCGTGTTTCGTCAGTCGTCGAATTTCTATCAGTTGCCCTTTGCACGCGGTGCAGACCGGACGCTCTCGATCGACTTCCAAATCGATTGAGAGCGTGGTTATAACATACTTAAAGTAGGTCGCATGTCCGTGGTAACTAAACCAGTATAAGCTGCCCTTTTATTCTATTAAATCTCCGTAATATATTTGGCTCAAGTTTACTCTCTAAGTTAGAATTCGCCTCAAATGTCATTATTGCATGATATAGTCATTCAATAGGGTAATTTGAACTTAGAGAGTTAGTTGTATTGAAGAATTTAATGATTATAATTCTGTAAATTCATACTTATTTGTTACGGTCGTGATGCATATTGTGATCAACATATAACCTAATACTCATTTGCAAATTGCAAAATAAACTGTCCTGATACCCTGGCGCTTTCATCATAATTATGTAAAAATCAAAATCAAGAGTCATTTATATTCAAATTTGGCTGAGAACTAGCACTTTTTGAACGTAAAAATTACATAAGACAGTTCCCCAGAACGCCCGCCCTTCACCACTTTCTAGTGCTTTAGCTGGGGAGAAGAAGAGGCGCAACAAACTCCCCAACAGTACCTAAGATAAGATACATTTATTTGCATAAACATGTGTACATACAAGAATAAAAAAAACGTGCATGCAAGATAACATACAGTATAAAATACAGGTTCTGACATGTTTGCCACATACTATGGCGTGCAAATATGAATAGTTATGATTGTTTATAATTAATTTCAAGTCAATATCATTATTTTAATTTTGAGTGAATTAAGCAAACAATGACAACAACAACAACTTGATTCTAGTAATTAAATTAAAATATAAAAGCCCCCATGGAAAGAAGGCATGAGTTTATATATTATTTGACGGAGAAGGTACCGTCTCTCTCGTTATCATCAGCCATATTTTAACTACTGTGGGCGTACTATAGGAAGTGTTAGTTATTGCGCAATAGAAAAACCGATTACAGTTCAAATCAAATTATAATTTACGAACAAATTAATCGTACTAGCGAATCACACACTGTAGGTACACGATACAACTATATAGAACGCGCGACAGATTCTAAACGTGTTCACTGCATGACCGCCACCGACCAACTCTGCTTTAACTCTGGTCGAGCGTTATGTTGTAGACTGTCGAGCGCCGCCTGGTGGCGCTGGCGTCACGATTTGTCAAAATCAAACAATTGATTTAACGTATTTCTGACATATGTATATAATCCATTAACACTTATTTCCAGTAACATGCTGACTATTAACTTACACTTCAAATAGCAACTCCTATTAACACAGCGTCTAGATGATTACATTTTGCTCTCGACGCGTATTTTCTTCACGTTCCAACTAAATTTATTAGTTCCTATCATGTTAGAAAGACATGTTTTGAAATTCAATGCTACGCTATTTGTAGTAATGTCTTTTTATTTGAAGGAAAAGACGCAATAACTTTGATCATTGTCAAGGTCAATAATAGGTTAGGTACATGATAAGTTTTTATATTAGAAATAACATATTATAATAATAAAATAAATAATAAAAGTTTATTTAGAACAAGTTTCAGGACACAAATTTACAAAAGGAAACGAAGATAGCTACAAAAGTTAAAACTGTGGCGCAGCTATCGACGCCCAGGTCAAAAAATATGGTTCATTTGTTCCAGACTAGTAATTACAAAAAAAAAGTAGAAAATTATTAAATTAAAGGTACTAACTATTCTGTGTGTATGAGTGAGGGTGTGTATGAGTGAGGGTGTGTGTGAGTGAGGGTGTGTGTGAGTGAGGGTGTGTGTGAGTGAGGGTGTGTGTGTGAGTGAGGGTGTGTGTGTGTATTGTGGGGTATGCGAGTATTGAGCGTGAGTGAGGGGGGCGGTGTTTATGTAATAAGATTGATGTTACAGGAATGTAAGTGTTATGTTACCACAAGTTTTTCTGTTGCCTCGTAGGAGAAGGATTTAAGCAATTCTGACAGTTTTCTTCTAACTAAGGTTCTTGTTAAAGGATAAATTTGACTGTTTCTATTTATGTTATTGTAGAGTTTAGGGCTAACGTAGTTAAAGTGGCGTCTTACTAGTGCCAATCTGGAGAAAGGTATCTTGCAAACTATGTCGGAACGTCGCTTTTTAGAGAGGTATTGTGGGTCGTACTTCATGAGGTCGTGCTTCTTGATAACAGTTTGAAGTATAAATAACTGTCTAACAGTGAGGACGTTACAGAGCGAAAAAAGTTCCGACGTTGGGAATCTGGCAGGTTTCATGGCCAATACTTTTAGCACTGCTCTTTGAGCTCTCTCCAAACGCAGAATAGTAGTCTTGTGTGTACCTCCCCAAACCGTAATGCAGTAACCAAGGACTGACTGGACGAGTGCGAGGTAGATCAATATAAGGCATGGGAAGTCGGCAACCGCCCTGAGCTTTTTGAACACGTATATAAGTCTTCTTACACGGACCACGACTGAGTCAACCTGTTTTTTCCACGTTAGGCAATTGTCTAATGTGACTCCAAGATATTTAATGTTGTCGGAGCGCTCTAAATGGGCACAATTACAGGATATAGTGGCCACAGTATGAGAACAAACATGGGTTTTGATATGAAATGACGTAGGTGGTTGTGTAAGAATTCCTGGTGTGAAGGGTATGAACTTTGTCTTTGCAATGTTGAGTGTGAGTAGGTTTGAGTTTAACCAATCCATGACCAAACCCAGAGCGGTCTCCGCATTCTCACGAGTGTCATGCCAATCCTTACCATGCGTTATAAGAGCTGTGTCATCCGCGTAAGTAATAATTCTTGTGTTTGAAAGTGATAGCTGGCACAGCTCATTGACATAGATAAGGAAAAGAGTGGGCCCTAAGACGCTACCCTGAGGCACACCAAATGACATGTCTTCCGGTGTACTTATAAAAGATTCGACTTTCACAACCTGCTTCCTTCCCGTCAAGTATTATAACATCAAGAATAATATTTTATTTCCCAAAGCGCTAGAGATATGTACAAAGGTATCCACACCACATTTTGTCATTTGTTTTATTGCAAAAGTGATCTTGCATCACTTTCGTATATTTTGTATGAACCATTGCACACTACCTGTACTGTAGGTAGACGTCTGCCTAACCCTTCGGGGATTATAGGCGTGATGTTATGTATGTATTTAAACAAAATAACTATCATTATGATTGTCATTACAACTGTAACAAATCTGCGGGGTAATTACGTAACACACTAACAGTAGGAATGGGTTTCATTTTGACAGTTCAACAACATTCATTGCGTTATTTACGTTGTTGAGCGGACAGATTTTTCGAACATATGAAGCGATCGATTGGCTTCAAAATGATTCAGATTGTGATAGATAGTGTGTTACGTAATTAGGGTGCAGAATGGACACATCCACAAAAACCACAATTTCCTACCTAGCTAGGTTATTATACCAATCATACATCTAACTTCCCCCAAAAACGATTGACACACGGTATTCTTCAGTGGAGTGTTAGAAAATAAATTTACCGACACAGGACATAAATTGCCACCACCATCCATCAATTAGATTGAGCTAAGCATGCATTACATTGGCACCTGTAGAGTTAGGACTCGAGTAGAATTAGGGCAGAGTATTTTGGTAGTAATATTATGTTGGGGAAAAGATTTTTCGTGTTTTATAGGTATAAAGTTGTGGTAAAATTTCTTTGGCGTACTGTTTGTATCTGGCTGGATATGACACCATTAAATAGATGACATTTAAAAAAAGAGAAAATAAAAACGATTACCCGCCATTTTTCAATTGTTTTTCTGTCCGCAAAAATGAAGGAATCTAACGAAGAAATTCGATACCACTTTGAAGTTTTATTACAAAAAAGGGAAAAATGCGACCTAAGACGCGAAAAAGAATGTGACGTTTATGGAATTAAGGGGACTACAGGACCTAAATGTAAGTTTTATAATGCCTAAAAGTATATGATCCACTGCAGTAAACAATATCAGAAAAATATATGATATTCTTCAGGATATTTGCTAATTAGACAGTGTGTTAAAAACATAATACAACTAATTTGATACGATAGAAAAAAATCACGAAGATACCTCTAATGTTTCTAATAACGATTAAAAACCGTACTACTATGCATTAAATCATTCTGTTTTTTTGTCAGATTATTCTACAAGCAACATACTAACGTAATAGTGTTTTATTTTTTTAATCCAATCAATACATTTTTCTTAAATTGATAATTGCTTCATATTTTGCAATAAATTACCAGCGTTGTGTCATCGCGCATCTCTTTCTTTTCTATGCAGGCCGATAGTGACCGCGCTTTAACTCTTGTAAGCGTCTTAAAACAGTGTCAGTAAGAGTAGCACAAAGTTGGTTCAAGGGTTTTCAGCATGCGTATAGTATCGCCACTATAGAAACGAAAGAAACGGAAGACAAAATGGCAGATTGTAGAAAGATTTAAACGACGCGCTATCAAAATTCAAAAAAAGAATGACTTTTTGTTACGAAAGTGATTTGTTTTCTCTCCGTCGAGTAAAGATTGAAGTGGTCATGCTACACATGCAGTCCGGGAATTTGGATGTCAAAAATGCAGTTCGCTCTGGTCGCCCTGGAACGGATAAAGTCGACGCCATTTTTAAAAGATGAGCAATATTTAAAAATGTTGGGTATACAAAAAATCTCGATATTTGGGTGCCACACGAGCTCTTAGTCTTGAATTTGTATATAAGATACGAAAGATTTTTCCTCAACCTAATACATATTTTGGTACCAGTACAAATAATTTAGAGGTAAGTTTGTATTTAGATACCAATAAGATCTAAATGTCCAGTCACAAAGAAAATATGTTTCTAAGGGCTATTTTTCTCTGCTTTATTATTGCACGGTAAAATCTGCTTTACCAACTCAACAATATACATATATAACGTCGTGATGTCAATACCGCAGAGTGGCATTCAGCCATCTTTGCATGTCAGACCGAATTAAAAATGAGACACTGACAAACGCTAACAATTAAAAAAAACATGAATCAATCAATCATTGTATCATAATTTTTCTGTCCTTTTCCCAATTTATTTTGAGTCTGTACAACATGTGTTTTTTTTCTAAACTTCTATTAAAAAAAACATATTATAATTATATTTCATAAAATTGCCAGCCAATTAAACAGTGTTTAGACGATGGTAGTCACAGTTTTCTTCAATTTTATTCTATGTGACACGCAAGAAACTTGCATGTTTTTTTTTTTTTTAGGTTTGGCAACTCGTAGTTTTGACCACTGAGGCCTTGGCTACTTAACCGAACTGTCCTGTGGGTGCCTTAATCATTTTACTCAAAAGAGCCTCCAGCCAGGAGCGGAAATTTTTAATACTAAAACTTATATTTAAATGACCGCACACTAAGGGTAGCCCCTGTGAGATACGGACCTCGGCTTAGGGCGTCACTGAGAGAGGGCAGCTAGTGGGGACAGGCTGGATCGAAAGGTTTATACTATTATTTCCTTTATTTCGTATATATATACATATACATTATATTTTTAAATATTAGAATATAAAAATATAAAAACATTTAAAAATATAAAAATAGTGGCCCACCGGTATCGGGAACAGGGTCCAAGCTACCGGCGGTCAGGGCTCCAGAGAGAGAAACCTCCTAACAATGCGGGCCGTGTCCAAAAGTACCGCCTTCTGAATCAAGCCCTTGATCCAGCTACCCAACGAGAGCCTCCTCAGGTGTTGGTCGAGGCTCTTGGCTATTAATCCATTGGCTGTTACGACTATCGGTACAATGATCGCTGAGTCCACATCCCACATGTCGACAACCTCGCGAGCCAAGTCAAGATATTTGATTTGTTTATCTTTCTCGGCTTTCACGAGGTTCCCGTCATGTGGGACCGTTGTGTCAACAATCATTGCACGCCGCTCTAATCGATCCACCACCACTATATCAGGCTTATTGGCAACAATAGTCCTGTCAGTGATGATGGATCGATCCCAGTACAATGTGATATTTCCATTTTCGAGAACTGGGTCGGGCACATACCTGTAGTACGGCACTTCCGATTCTACAAGGCTGTATTTGAGAGCAAGTTGCTGATGGATAATCCTGGCTACAAGGTTGTGTCTATGCAAGTATTCTTCGTTAGCTAGACTAGAACATCCGGAGATAATGTGTCTGATTGATTCACCTGGACGGTGGCATGCCCGACAAATGTCAACCGTGCCGTCTTTCACAATAAATCTCCGGTAGTTGTTTGTCATCATAACTTCGTCCATAATTGCACAGACAAAACCTTCGGTTTCTCCAAAGAGATCACCGAAACGCAGCCAGGCTACGGACGCTAGTTGATCTATATCGGGTCCATGTAGGGCCCGAAAAAAGCGTCCGTCAAGCTCCTTACTCTGCCATACTTCCATGCGATCATTAGTGTCAAGCACTACTGGCTTGCGCCAGTTCTCTTTAGCCAAGGAGAGCGGGGTGAGGCCCTTGTCCACTTTGACCACATCTCGATGCATCCCCACGTCGGCCTCTAAGAAATATTCCCTGAGACTGCATATCTCGCGATTGTGGAGGTTTTTAGCATTTAAAAAGCCTCGACCTCCACATTTTCGCGGGATATACAGCCTCATTACCGATGACCGTGGATGATGCATTCGATTTGCAGTCAGCAGTGTACGGACCTTCCTATCCAGGGCGTCGAGTTCGGTCTGAGTCCATTTGAGTATGCCAAAAGAGTACATCAAAACCGGCATGACCCAACCGTTAAAGGCGCGTACCTTGTTTCCGCCTGATAGAGGACTATTAAATACTTTTTTCAGGCGGCCAAAGAAGCGTTCCTTTAACGATTGCTTCATGTCAGTACCATTGATGCCTAATGCTTCGGACATACCCAAATACTTATAGGTTTCGGATGCAGAGAGGGTTCTAAGGTTTATAGAATCCGAGAGTTGGGTTCCGATGGATTCCACAATCTCCCCTCGCTTTACATGCATGACCGCACATTTGTCCACACCAAATTCCATTCTGATGGCACTACTGAACATTTCAGTTACTTTCAGTAGCTCCATCAGTTGCAAATTGTTGGAGGCAAAGAGTTTTAGGTCATCCATGTAAAGGAGGTGAGATATAACCTGACCACCTCTCCTCAGCCGATAGCCTAGACCTGAATCTTCCAGCAGTCTGCTTAGAGGATTCAAGGCTAAGCAGAACCAAAGCGGACTCAAACTATCACCCTGAAATATGCCTCGCTCGATCCTTATTGGTTCGCTATTCCTCTGGATATTTCGACATCCTGGATAGTGAAGGACCGTTCTCCATTGCCCTATACATGACATCAGGAAGGTGCGCAGAGTTGCATCTACTTTATACAACTCCAGCACCCTCATAAGCCATGTATGTGGCACCGAGTCATAGGCCTTCTTGTAATCTATCCAACATGTCGAGAGATCCTTTCGGGAACGACGAACTTGTTGGCTAATGGCCATATCAATGAGAAGTAGCTCCTTAGTACCACGGGATCCGTTCCTACATCCATTTTCAGAAGGAGACATGATAGAGTTGGTGTCTATATGTTTGTTAATTTTAGCTCTCAAAATGGATGTAAGAACTTTATAGACCGTCGGTAAACACGTGATCGGTCTATAATTTTTGGGTTCCGCAGTGCTACCTGATTTATGGAGCAGGTGGGTAACTCCTGTTGTTAGGAACTGGGGTAGCGAACCAGACTCCAAAGCAGTCTGGTACTGAGCCGCCAAGCGAGCGTGCGACCCAACGAACCATTTGATCCAAAAGTTTTGCAGTCCGTTCGGCCCTGGAGACTTCCAGTTAGGCAGCGGACGGACTGCACGAGTTACATCTTGGGGGCAGATGGTAATAGCCCCCATTTCTGGTATTGGATCGCAAGCTCGCTCAACTCTCCGAGCCCAATCGCCTTCGGTGTGACTGACAGGCACCGACCAGATATTGCGCCAGAAAGAACACATGGCATCATCATCCTGGTAGGCACGTGTCAGCCACATCTTGATCCGGTCGCTCCCAACCCCTATAAACCCACCTTTGATCGCGTTGGAAAGTGCGATTCTGAGTGTATTGCTCCACTCGCCGCTTATACCTACGAATACGGTTTGCCCATGCATACACTTTCTGCTTCAGGAAGTCGATGCGCTCTGTGACACAGGACATATAATCCTGAGGGTTGATATCAGTCCCTGCGAACGCGCGTCTCACAAAGCGCATCACTCTAGGGCGAGTATTGCCCTCCCTGAAGCAGATTAGTTTGCCGATGAGCGCTCTGGCCCCACCAATACGGCGTTCAATTCTGCACTGCCAAGCTGGTACGGCTGGTTTCGGTCGTGTAGCTCTAGAATCAGTAGCAAATTTGACGTGAACCACACGACATGCCGCTACAGCCGCGCAGTACAGAATCGAATGAGTATCGGTGAGGTCTACGCAGTCATCAAAATAATTTGATAACTGCGCATCCAGGACCGCCACCAGCGCCCTATTTTTATTATGCATGGGCAAACGAGGTAAGCGTGGTCTAAGTTCGGGCGATATGAACCGATATTCTCGAATCGCATCCTCCAAAACACTCCTCAATTCCTCATTGCACTGGGTACTTACGTTTGTAGCCCTGTCATCACTCTCCTCGTCTACTTGACTCGTGTTAGACTGTGGTAGTATTAGAACAGTCTGAGACGAGGGGGAGATGACATGACTACTCTGCATTTCATTTCGCAGGCGATAAAGTACAGTGTCATCCAACATATGATTACGTTGGATGACCCGCACCTGATCCGACAGTCGTTGTGCCGAAACGTTGATAGCTGGCTTAAGCACCTGAAAAAGAGAGAGCATCCGGATACGGTACGCGGTCAGATTGTTTCCCCCCTCTGTAGCCCCATAGTATGAGCGCATGACGTTTTCATTGATGGATCGTGTCCATCTCATGCGCTGCACTTTTCCGCCGGGAGCTGGGACCCTGTCAGAGACCAGTGGGCCTCGAGGTCCTAAGCCGTCCGGCGGCCGGTGTCCTCCACGTCGACGAACAGGTGGTGGCGTCGTGGGCGGGGAGAAATACTCGTCGCTCGAGCTCGACGCAACTACCGCAGCCGGTGTCGTCACAGCGCTCACAGTGAGGCTGGGTACCGGCGGCGGCGAGGCGGAGCTGAGCGAAGAGTCCGGAGGTGGTGGGCGTGCTCGTAGTGCGGCCGATCTTGTCAACCTACTCGTATCTTCATTTTTCTATTTTGTTATTGTGATTGTTTTATCGGAGGTGACAACTGTCATGTCACCTCCGATTCGGCAGTTTTTTATCAAATCTATTACATTATGGTGAATATTATATACTTTTTTGGTTTAAAACTGATTTTCGGGTTTTATATTTGGTTTAAAATGGAAAACTATTGCAAGAATGGGTAAAATTTATTTTCACTATTGATATTAACAAGAATTGAAAAACCAGACGTTTTGTTGACACGGTGTATATTATTATTATTATTATTAGGGGAATTTAAGGCTACAAGCTCAGCTACGACGCGGACTGGGGCCTCATCGGACAAGAGAAACTTGCATTGAGTAAATGGGACTTAAATACCAACAAACTACTTTCCAGCCCACTTGCCACGCATATATCACTTGAGAGCCCAAGTGTCCACTATTACTGTGTATCTTTAACAGTCCAGTGGTTTTACAAACTAAGCAAGCAAAGACAATATTAGTGCCCGACAATTTTGGGAAATCTAGTTACAAACTGGTTCTGGTTGACCTAAAAAATAATATTTTTAAGTCTTAAAATGGGAATATTATAAGAATGATCTGCAAAAAGAACGAACGATCTGAAGGTAATTACGTAACACACTAACAGTAGAAATGGGTTTCATTATGACAGTTCAACAACATTCATTACGTTATTTACGTTGTTGAGCTGACAAATTTTTCGAACATATGAAGCAATGGATTAGCAATAGGCTTCAAAATGAATCAGATTGTGATAGATAGTGTGTTACTTGATTAGGATACAGGTCTATATGAATGTGCATGATGTGTACGTTTTTATGTACCCGTCAAACAGAGTGAATAGGGATTCAGGGATGAATCGAGACGAAACTTTGAAAGGGATTTTAACATTGAAATAATATATTTTGTTGCCAACAAGGACACTTAATCGTTAATTACGTGTATAATACAGTCAACACATTAGAATTCTTTTTGACAACAAACTATATTATTTCAATATTAAAATCCCTTTTTCGTCTCGATTCACCCCTGCTGTCACCGTTTCACCCCGTTTGATGGTACCATATTTAAGTACTTTTTATCATTTACCATTCGTTGGCAATCCTTTAACGAATAAATAAACTAAAAGCTCTAGCAAGGTTTCAAATGAGAGCATAGAGAAATATTCTAGAAAAGGTACTTCAAAGGTTTTTACCTGGATGACGTTCTCATCCAACCTCCATGCATATTTGATAAGTTAAGGGGGATGCGCTATGGTAGCCCGCGAAATTCAAATTTACTTACGCATGTTGATTATAATTTGATTCGCGACTGTAACAAATAAAATCAAAGAATTATAATAATTAAAATCAGCAATACAACTCCCTAAGTTAGAATTGGCCTCGAATGTCATGATTTCATGAAATAGTCATCCAAATGGGGTACATATGAACTTAGAGAGATTAATTGATGATTTTTATGATTATATTTCTATATATAAGTATTTGTTACGGCCACAAATCATATTTAGATCAACATACAACCTGATATAATTGACCTACAAATTGCAAAAAAAGTAAGAAAGTTTTAATTTCGCGGGCTTCTCTGACGCTTTCGCCATAATAGTATATTTTGGAGATAAACAATGTTTTATATTTAGAAGAAGAAAAGATTTAAGAGACGTTTCGTTCTAGGACCACGACGATCCCACAGTACCTATGTGCTGACAGTTGGTGGTCCTTCAGAAACCAGAATTTGGTCCTTTGTATTGGTTCCTAACCCACGCAACATAGTAGCGATGACATAAATTGTCCTGTTATCGCTTTCCGGCCCACTTGACGGCAAGCGCGATCGTTACGCGAACAATTGCGGTCGGACTGAAACGTTAGTGGCCACTTTATTGCAGCCTCACTATAGTCAGTTTGTTTAGAGGCGTTATCAAGTTTTAGGTACTTGATTATACCTTGATTGAGATTAAGGTTATTGGTTTTCGCTTTGTTTTCAAGGTTTCATTAAAGTTTGGGAAATCTTTAATTGATCCTCTAAAAACTTATTTACTGACCTTCTAATGATGTACGCTTTTTTAAATAAATGAGCCTCTAATGTTCGCAGTTACTTGGTCACTTACTATTTTAGGAAACCAAAACGGTAATTATTTAAGTCTCACACAAAGAGGTACATTTATAATAATTCCCATTTTAATTTCCTAAAAATATTAATGGACACAAAAAATATTTTTAGGAACTCAAAATGGGGATTATTTGGGGTTCGATTAAAGACATGGCTTAAAATTTCAGGTTTTGGACCGGAAGTTTTAATATTAAAATACATGACTCTTGGATCTTCTTCTCTTTCTAGAAATAAGAAAGAAAGAAATAAATTCTTACTAGGTAATTATTTAGGTATAAGTGTGTATGAGGCCACTGACTTTAAAAAGGATATTTTTATATGGAAACTTGGCCTTATTGCAAGTAGTCTGAAATAGGCAACATGCTGTGCAAAAAAGTTGTGCTCAATGCTTGTTCCTTCTGTAAATGAAAAGAAATTTAATCCCGCAGTTGGAAAGTTAACAAAATTATGTGTTAAGCCAAGCTGTTTACACTTAAAAAAATATTTTGAAACATTTTCAAAACTATAACTTACTAGTTTTAGTCCGCTACTTCGCCCGCGCGGTGTTCGGAAATTATCCCATGGAACGTTCCACCGGGATATAAAGTATCTTGTGTCCTAATCCAGGTCATAGTCTACCCAAGTGCCAAATTTTATCGAAATCCGTTCAGCCGTTCAGGAACGAAAAGTTAACAGACAGACAGACAAAGTTACTTTCGCATTTATACAAATAAATAAAATTCAAGTTTATGTTTGTAATATCAAAATAACAGCTTTTTACTAAATATGAAAGTACCTATATATAGTACCTATAGCAAAAAAACTATTTTTAACAAATTATATTCGATATTGAAGTGTCTGTTTGTAATATCAAAATAACAGTTTTTTACTAAATGATTAAGAAAGTATATACGGTACATAAGTAAATAAAAAACATAAAAATATATATAATATATTTTTGCTATGAAAGATTTTTTTTTAAATTTAAGTCTGTCTGTCTGTCTATTTGTTCCGAATAATCCGCGAAACAGCTGGACTGATTTTAACGGGACTTTCACTAGCAGATATAGCTGATGTTATAAGGAGTAACTTTAGAGAAAAAGAAAAAGAATTATAGTTCAGCCTAAAAAAATATTTAACCTATTAAATCATTGATATAACTAGCGGTTTATATCAATTTATGACATCCACATTGTTTTACGACATGCACGCGAACGAAGTCGCAATCATAGCTATTTTATAATAAAAAAAACATGGATTCCTCGAACACCCTTCCGACTCTAAAAAGGAATAATCCAAAATCATCATCTGAACTAAGCACCTTTTCTGCCTGTAACAGTCTTTAAGCTAATTAAACATTCATAATACTCCATAAAATATAATTTTAATTATTAATAAAAGTTTATAACGCAGTATTGTATTTAATTTAATTTCCTTTCGTATCTCCACTAGTCGTTGGTACAGGCAGCTTCATATTATATTTTATCAGCATTCTAGCGGGTGGTTTTCGATTGTCTTCTGTTTCAGCAGTATTTCCTGCAGACTATAATGAACCAAGTTTTCAAAGAATTAAGGTTTGAAATTCCATGGACGGTTTGCTTTAAGGACCGTCTGTTTGATGAATGTTCTGGAAAATTTTAAGCGTTTGTATAACGTTATAGAAATAACGGTTTATGGTATGATGAATTTAGCGTAAATTTAGATAGAAAAAACGTTTTCCTCAAACATGCTTGGAAATTCGTTTATTTTGACATTATTTTGACAACCTTCTTCAAGATAAATCGAAAATTCTGTTCTGATCAAATACATGCGAGCAGCGGCCGGCAATGTTAGTATGAAAATCCATATCTGTCGTGTTTAGCAGCCGAATAAATTACTATGAAAACTCTTATCTGATCGAGTAATTTAAAATTGGAACGAAACTTTTTACTTCGACCCGTGGCAATCGAGGAGGTAACATATCGAAGATTTTATTTAAATTTCGAACTGGCTTAGCGAATAGAGCTGTTTAAGGTGAAAAAGAAATAAATGAACATATTAGCGCGAGAAAAGTAATCGTTGTTGTTCTTCATTGATTCTGAAGTTTATAGTTAGTTTTTCTGCGCATTATTTGAGAAAAGTAATATAATCACAAGCCTTGGCCGCAACCAGGCATTAATGGCCTCACGTCCATCAATGCCTCAGTTGTCGGCCGTTGTAATAATTTACTATATCTTGACTGTGATCTATGACTAAAACTATGTAGGGGTTTATCAATTGATTACATCCTGTGAATTTGTAGTTCTTCAATATTTCTGAAAATATTGGTTCCTTTAAGCTTTAGCTTTTTACGTTCAATCTACATACTGCTCCAACTATCTCCTATTAAATGCCATTTCATGTAACTCTGTATTCATTGCATTTACAAGCAGTGAAATTGGGTTTGACTGAACATATATATACCATTACTCGGTTTTACACAAAGTACCTATATTAAGATGTGGTGGTACTATAGGTACACCTCTGCCTAATCCTTCGGGGAATACAGGCGTGAAATTATGTGTGTGTGTAATGTAATATTATCGAAATATATTATTTATATACAGGCTGGCAGGGACATCGACGCGCAACCTGTTACCTTTTTGTTTTGGTGGGATATCTTTAAAAATCTTCTCCCGCTCTGGGGCAGAGCGGGTGTCAGACTTTTACTGACTAAAACCCACCTGTTTTCCTTCAGCTGCCTGTGCCAGGGGCCACGGTAACTCTTTCGAACAATCTGGGACCCTGGAGTCAGTACATAAATCTGGATACCCCTGCATTTAAATTCTTCATCGGATATTTTTTTTTTTATTGCTGTTCCGTACATCTGACCGCGTAGGTATTACATTTTTATAGGAAACAGCTGATTTAAAAAAAATGGCCGACGAAAATTTTCAACGCAGGTGGGTCCAGAATCATAATTACTGAATTTATGATAACAGATGTTGCGTCGATGTCCCAGCCTCCCTGTATATTATGTACTTGCATCTGCCCGCGACTTCGTCCGCGTGAAATTTCTGGTTCCCCTGACCCATCCCGCCGCATCGCATCGCCTGCCCGCGCTATTACTTCGTTTCTGCTTAGCATTCTTTCTGACTTTTTTTCTTTATGCTCGGCTCCTAAGATTCGTAGCGTGATTTTAAATAGCCTTTCACAAGATTTGGGCTATTAATAACAATTTTTTTTTTTATTCCGACTGGTTGTTCCAGCGGTTGCTTCCTACATACAAACTTACAAACAAACAAATTTTACCTCGTTATAATAAGTACAGATAATAAATTATCATCATTAATTCTGGTCATTTTAATCAAGACAGGAAATAGATTCCCTAAGATGCGAGGAAACCTAAAAATTTTACCAAAATGGTTTTAAATCTGAAGAGTCCTTGCTTTCAGTCATTGGCAACTGGCCAACAGTAAAATTAGCTAAATTACATAACATAACATCGCGCTTGTAACCCTCGAAGGATTAGGCAAAGTTGTACTTATGGTAACACCCACATTTCGGTACTACTACTACTACTATTAGCATGCATCATCGCACTGCTGGGCAAAGGCCTCACCACACAGACTTCCAGCTCTTTTGATCCAGGGCTAAAGTGGTGGTGGCTGGTTATGTCTAAGTCCCATGTCTTTTTAGGGTCCCGTACCCAAAGGGTAAAAACGGGACCCTATTACTAAGACTTCGCTGTCTGTCCGTCTGTCTGTCTCCAGGCTGTATCTCAAGAACCGCGATAGCTAGACAGATGAAATTTTCAAAAATTATGTATTTCTGTTGCTGCTATAACAACAAACACTAAAAACAAAATAAAATAAATATTTAAGGGGCCTCACATACAACCAACGCGATTTTTTTGCCCTTATTTGCTCGATATTAATAATAGCAACAGGTAGGCACTTGCAATATTCACAAAATACTCAGTTGTATTTTTACTTTAATAATAAAGAATAAAATTAAAATAAAATAAATATTTAAGGGGGCTCCCATACAAAAAACGCCGTTTTTTGCCTATTTTTTTTTATACATAATGGTACGAAACCCTTCGTTCGCGAGTCCAACTCGTACTTGGCCGGTTTTTTCACTTTTTCTATGGATTGGGGGTCTGATTGTTGGTGGCTCCGTAATCGTCTGGGTCGTAATCGGTTGGTTTGTAGGTTGAATCGATTGGTTTGGTTATTACATGGGACTTGGCTTGGCTTGGACTGCGGGCGAGCCTATTGCCATTAACCGGACACAAATCCAGACTCCGTGCTGGTGATAAAACTGAGCTGGATTAACTATGTATCATGCATTTTTTATTTTGTTTTATATGTATATGAGCCAGCGCTGCGGCTCTGTCTCGCATAGGGTCGTAGCATTATGCTGAGCGATTGCCGTTTTGCGCGGATGTGACGCATATTTCCCCCCAACTTGTTCTTTTTTGTGTTGTGTGTTTTTCTCTGCGTCGTGTTTACCGCAAATAAACGTATTTTCTTTATTTTTTGCTTTCTAATTAATCTATTGACTGCCTCGTTAGTTTAGTGGTTTCTAGCGCAACTTGCTCAGTTCGAGCAAAGTGTTGTTGGGTTTTTCCGTCAGGAATTTCTCAGCAGCTGGGAGTCTGGATTTATGCTCGGTTGATGGCAATAGGCTCGCTACTATTAGATGGGACTTAAACATAACTGGAGAAATATGGGTACACCTCCGTTATGTGTTTAATTATTTTATTGAAACTGTCTCCACTTATAAAATTTGAAAATGAATGAATTTGAATTTGAGTGGAAGCTTTCTTGTCACAGTCATGACGTGCAGCTGTCGACTATTTCTGTTCTGTGCTCGTGATTATAGATCTATTGTTTGTTTTTTTTTTCATTCTTCATTTAATTAGGGACTTTTATGACGGCAATGCGTATGTGAGTCCCATCATACCCTAAATATACACACTGCTACAGAATACATTTGGGCCATGAACCTGAACAGGCTCTTCGCATCATCACCATTTGGTTGAGACAACATTTTATGAATTATGCCCATATCATGTCGGTTCAACCTCAAGACCCCAAACATATCATTTCTTTGAGACTCATATCTAACACAATCCACTAATAAGCGATCTTCCACAACTCCACACTCCATATTGTTTGTTTTTATTTTTCATTATTATCAGAGCTAATTATCTTTTTGTATGCACGTGTTTCTGTGACAAATAAACCTACTTTTCTTTCCTTCTTTTTCTTTCTAATAATTAGTGCCCAAAATTCAATCCCTTAATTCCTAGTAATCGGTCCCTGTACTTAGGTATAATATTAACAAAGTATTCTAATAAAACGTTAACCTTCTCAAAACAGACATTTTGAATTTTACGAGGTAATATAAAAGAGTCATTACTTAGCCCTATTAAAATCAAATCGGATTAAACGAGATAATTTTCTACGTCAATTTTATTACTAAAGTAGACTAGTTATTGCTACCTTGTCTTGGCTGGCTTCCAAACCTCAAATTTTTTGTTAATCTTGAGGTTCTATTTCCACGCATGGATCTTCTCCATATTATTTCCTTTTACTTTGACAATAGTTACTAGAGGTAAATTTTGAAAAAAGAAAGAGATCAAAAATATTGTCACTAAAACAAGTGCAAATAAAAAAGCTAAATTAGCTCTCTCGAATACCTTGTTAGTAAAACAAAAGAAAAATAAAATTACGAGCTCGGAACAGATTTAGTCGGCCGCTGTACATTGTGACTGTTAGAAGAAGGCTTCCACAAATCATGGTGCTGTGCTACGGGGGACCCACAGCACAATACTGATTTTCAATGTTCGCCCGAAATCGACAACGTACGGATACCAAGTTAGGTAAAAATATAATCATTACTAACTTCACAGAAAGACTTGTGTTGCAATACTTAACTCAGAGCAAAAATTTAATGCTATTAAGTGTGCCTGTAATTTGCACATTTTTTTAACTAAAACGCAGCAACATCTACTTTAGTATTGGCTCAAACTATACTCCATTTGAAATAAGATTAGAAATTTAAATAAACTTTTTTTACAGTCTGTTCAACCGATTTTGATTTCTATTGCGTTGGTGGCATGACTAATGGCAGCTGCGATAAACAGTTGGTATTGTAACCAAGTTTTTGCTTTTAATGCCCTCCTTATGCATACGGAATAGAATTCAAAATCGGTTGTACGGACTGTAAAAAAGGTTTACTTAAATTTCTAATCTTATTTAAAATGGAGTATAGTTCTTCTTCTATTAAACTTCTTTGTAGCCGAGGAACACAAAAATGTCACCAAAAGTATGTGATAGGTGATATTACTACCTACTAATAGTACTTAAGACCGAATTCCGACCATGGCGACCAATCTCAGCGGTGACTAGCCATCGACGCGGGAAATATTATAGTAAACAAGTATGTGCGCAGACACAGGTTAGGTGCACTCTCTCTTCCCTCACTCTCATAGGCGGATGGCTAACTACTACTTTACTGCTGTAACTTTTTTTTAAATAATCTGTTAGAAATTTCTTTTCAGAGAGGAAGAAAATAGATTTATTTGTCACAGAAACTTGTGCATAAAAAACAGATAATTTGCTCTGTTAATTTTGTGTAATTGTCTTCCTGTGCGAGTCTCAATTAATACATTTTCTTTCATTCTTTCTTTTCTGTATATTTACACAGACACACGATTCAATTTATTTTGTACCTATATCTACATTTCATTGCTTAAGTTACGTCAAATTAACGGAGCTATCTGTAAGGTCAACTTTATAGCTTTTCTTTGCGAAAGTTTCCGTGATGTTCCTTGAAAAAACGAAATAGCTGTGCAGGTAATACATTGTTTTTTAATTCATTTACTATTAGATCTTAAAGGGAGTAATGCATTAACAATAACATTTAATTACCTACTTGTGTTTCTAGAATTTTTTTCGAGCTCTAGGTCCCCCGAAAACAAAAAAATACAACAGACGGGCATGACTAAATTATAAAGAGATTTTAAGCTATTGCATAGCTTTTATCGCGGGCTTTGAGCGCGGCGACCGAATCAAGAAATTCCGTAACGAAAATAAAACGTAACACCCCCCACTCCGCCTACCATGTAGCTCGGCCGAGCGTTCGCTTAACGTGTATGTATATGGTACGACTGTACTTGAATTAATATCAAAGAAAAAAAAATACTGCATAAATAAAAAATAAATAAATAATTATAATTGCAGAAGTTGATAAAAAATGCTATGCAATAGCTTTCCCGCGGCAGTCCCCGAGTGCCACACGTGTTTTTTCTTTCTATTTTTACTACTGAACCCTAAAAAACGATCCCAAATTAATTCTATCTGCGTTAGTTTAACCGCAAATCTTTACATCTATTTAGATCATCTTCTCGACACACATAATTAATTTAAGCACAAACATAACACCACTATGAACACAAATAATCCCTACGCCTCGCCTTAGCAACAAAACATTCAGCAAACTTCGTAATACATCATAAAGGACCAAACACAATTACGTCGCAGACACTTCACGAAATACGTAAAGTCCGAAATGTCGTTCATACGTGTTGAAAATTAGACAGTGCGGCGGTAACCGCAGTGCAAATTACAACTGTCCGCAGGTTTCATAGAGTGGAATAGGTTTTGGTGAATATTTCAAGAATTAAATTTTTTGATAAGACTAATTATTACGATGAGTATAAAAATAAATGTTGTATTTATTATTTACAACTGTCTGCAGGTTTCATAGTGTGGAATTAGGTATTGGAGAATATATTATTCAGAATTTTGTGATAAAAATACTATGATGATTATTACAGTGGATATAAAATGCGTTACAAGTTTTTATTATTATTATTTCAAAAATTGTAATGATAATTACAAAAAGTGGCATTTTTGTGAAAATGAGGTTTCATTACCAGATAACTAGCATTTTTTTCCATTGTTAGTAGCGGTTTATGGTCTATCAGGCCTTTTTTCAGTATTCAGAAATCTTTACTACAATATTATTAAAAAACCGGATAAATACCAAAAGATATGCCCCGGGTGAGGATCGAACTCACGACCTTAAGATTATGAGACTTACGCGCTGCCTACTGCGCCACCGAGGCTGGTGATAACTATTTTGAAATCGAACACCATTACTTACTTCAGACTGATGTTAATTGACAACAAGTTAATTGTTTGCCGCAAACATTTTATTTATTCATGAAAATGTCATAAGGTCAAATTGAATAAAGACAAGATTCAAATAGGGACAGTGCACCCACTGTATTTTAATTACGAAAGGTAGGTACTGTTACCCCAATCATTAAGGTTATCAATATGTTTATATTAAATATAGATAGGGTTATCTTTCTGAAAACATGCAGGTGCAGCTGCATCAAGGCAAAAAAAAAAACCTTTTTTCCATTTACAGTCAGGGAATTTTATCCAATTTGCCGCGTTGAAGCCATTTCACATTACTTCACTTTCAAAAAATGTCAGTTGTGATTCGAATATACTGACAATTTAAGCTGGTAGTCAATTAGCTTCGGAATGAATTTCCCCGACTTTACAATTTTATGTTAAAAATGAAATTAAATATTCGTCCCGGGTGCAAGGACCACTTTAGAAATGCAACGTCAGCCTTACAAAGTAGGACGCGGATTGTTCGAAAGAGTTACCGTGGCCCTGGCACACAGGCAACTGAAGGAACACGGGTGTGTTTTAGTCAGTAAGGTCAGAGGTCATTTGATGATTTCCCACCCAAAAAAAAAAAGCCTTACAAAGTAAAATCATTTATTTCGGGTATGCCGTTAAAACGAACTTTTGAACGTCAATATTTACAAGAAAATAGAATTTATTCTAGGTGTCACTTTCAAAAGGTATTTTCGTATGGAGAAGAATGGGCAAATGTCTTTTGCCCATTCTTCTCCATACGAAACTACCTGTGTGCATTAATTATTATAATTATAATAATTTATGGTATCATGTCTTGTATGGATCAGAATGTTGAGCCACAAAAAGGGATGAATGAAAGGCAATTGCATGCATCTGAGATAAGAATGCAAGAATGGATGTTTGGTGTTATGTGAGTGGATATAAATAAGAAATGAGTAGGTGTATAAGAGGAAGTCGGAAACTGAGACCGGTGACTGAAAAATTGTGTGGTAATCGCTTGTCGGAAAAAGAGGAAAATGTCGTCAGGAAAGTTTAGAGTACGAATGTGGATGGCTATACGAGTGAGGAAGACCAAAAACGATGGATGGACTGTGTGAAAGATGATATGGCTAGAAAGGGAGTGACTACCGAGATGACGACTAATAGAGAAGTATGGATACGTTTATAAACGTGCACTATCACACACAAACACTCACACACACACACTCATACACACACACTCATACTTAGATCATTATACTGAGTGGTCCAAATAGTGACGTCATAAATTTATTTATTTTTATATCATTTATTTTTATTTGATTTTATTTGATTTTATTTTTTTGATTTTATTTTATTAGGTGTTTTGATTTTATTTTAATTGATCTCATTTATTTATCATTATTATCATTACTATTAATTTGTTAATTTATATCTGGCTATGGGTGTTATTTACTTACCTGAAAATAAATGAATTAATGATTATTATTAGAAAAATGATTCCTCATGCCCAAGGGTATCCGAAAATACCCCATGTATGTGTCGCAATTCTTGATTGTTTTCGGGTTATAGTATTATTTTTTTAATTTCTTGTTTTGGTTATGGGAAACGCTTTAAAAAAATAAAAACTTTATTTTTACACAATCTTTTTTTTTTTAATTTTCTTTGTTATGGAATATTCTTTTAGATATGAAATAATCATCTTCTTTCCTATCATTAATTTAAGATACAAAATTTTGATCGGACGGAAACCAGCATGTCCTAGAACCATAAATTCCAAAATATGTGACATCTACCAACCCTGCACTGGGTCCGCGTGGAAGATTACGAGCCACTCCTTACCGAAAGGAGGCCTGTGGGGGCCCAGCAGTTGGAACATTATAGGCTAGATTTATGCTCTATACCCATCCAATACCAAGAGCTAATACCATTTGGTATTAGTTTATTTCCGAATTTATTTTCTATTCCCAACGAGTACCACATTTTAAAACCAATACCAAAACAAGTTTGAAGAAATCAGATACAGTCAGGTTCAGTAAAATTAAAATGCTTTGAGTGACGAACTAAGTTTCCGAAAACATAATAAATGTTCCCGAAAATCCTAACCCTAGACGTCGTAGGTCGACGTCAGTGGCATCCCGAGGTTCGGTTGGTTAGGTTCCTTTAAACCCTTTAGACAGAAATAGTACCCTAGATTTCGGTAAAACGCAATTTAAATAAAACTTTGTGTAGCTGAGTGTACAAAAAGTCACGCTTTGGTATTCGTTACTAATAGATTTTTTATTTAAAAAAATGTGGTACTCGTTGGGAATAGAAAATAAATTCGGAAATAAACTAATACTAAATGGTATTAGCTCTTGGTATTGGATGGGAATAGATCAGATTTATGGTATGCAAATAGGTAGGTAGGTTTCATTACCTTCATCAAAATCAAAATCAATTCTAAAAAGAGTGAACTTTTTAACGACTAAAAAGCACTCAGTAGTACAGTAACAGTCTTTCCAAGAATTCGTATGATAATTATATTATTGGGCAAATATGAGATCCGATCCTTTACTATTAAAATTTTCTCCGTATTGGGTAGTTACAAAGGCTTACAATTTTATTAGAAATCCAGTCTGCTAATTTAGCAGGCTGGATTTAAATATAGTTTCCACGAAATTAGGACGGACTAGAAACTGTTATTATTCGTAGATTAATCTTTTGTACTACCGTCAAACGGGGTGAATAGGGATGCAGGGGTGAATCGAGACGAAAGTTTAAAAGGGATTTTAACATTGAAATAATATAGTTTGTTGCTAAAAAGGACTCTAATGTGTTTACTGTATTATAATTAACGATTAAGTGCCCTTGTTGACAACAAACCATATTATGTCAAAGTTAAAATCCCTTAAAAGGAGATGTAGAGACAAAAATTTAAAAGAGTATGCTTAGATGGTTTGGTCATGTTGAGAGGATGAATGAAAGGTGCCTAAAAAAAGGTATTTAAAAGGCAGATGTGAGTGGAAACGCTGGGAGGGGACGCCCTAGGAGGGCATATAGTGACCTTATTGATGATGTTCTTCAGGAAGGTCAGATGCGTATTACTCGCAACCGGCGTACGTGTATGACCAGACGTATGAACGTAAACTAGGCAAAAGGAGTATGTAAGGATTGTAGCAGGTGGCGTCTTGTAGTTTCTGCCTACCCCCATGGAAAGAAGGCGTGAGTATGTAAAATCCCTTTTAAAGTTTCGTCCCGATTCACCCCTGCATCCCTATTCACCCAGGGCACGCCACAATTGCGGCGGTAAGACCCCTCTTTGAGGAGTGGCTTGAGAGGCGCCACGGCGTCCTCACCTTCCGCCTGACGCAGGTCCTCACCGGACATGGCTGTTTCGGGAGGTTCCTGTTTCGGATAAGGCGGGAGGAAACGCCCGGGTGTTACCATTGTGTGGATCGACCGGAGGACACGGTGGAGCATACGGTGGAGGTCTGCCCGGCTTGGGCGGAGCACCGCCGTGTCCTCGTGGCGGCGATCGGCGGCGGCGACCTCTCGCGTCCGGCCCTGGTTCAGGCCATGGTACGGAGCGAGAGGGAATGGGAAGCCGTCACCTCCTTCTGCGAAGCAGTAATGCTCGCGAAGGAGGAGGCGGAGCGCGAGAGGGGGAGGCAATCTCTACGCCCTCGCGCCCCTAGCCGCCGCAGGAGGAGGAGACACCCTGGGCGTCGGGAGTCGATTGCCGACTCCCGGCCACCGTAGGCGCGGGCTTGCGGACGGCGAGCAATGGGCAGCTCGCCGTCCGGTAAGGACCAGGCCCGGGTCGACGGCGCGTCGTGTTCCACGCGCGCCTCAAAGAGATGTCAGCAAAATAGACGGGGTCCGATAGGACCGATGCCTGCCGGGGCTGCGGATTGTTCGAAAGAGTTACCGTGGCCCTGGCGCACAGGCAACTGAAGGAACACGGGTGGGTTTTAGTCAGTAAGAGTCTGACACGCCCTTCCGCTCCGCCCAGAGCGGGAGACGTCATTTGATGATTTCCCACCCAAAAAAAAAAAAAAAAAAAAAATCCCTATTCACCCCGTTTGACGTTAATTACTATTAAATCATATTACGATAATATTTTATGATTGAAACTATCTCACAATGGGTTTAGAAAATTAGAAGCACAAAAATAGAACACACCGAAACTCTTTCTACAGATTTTTGAAGAAAATAACAAAATAATAATACAGTTAAAGATAAATTTTTAACAAATGCATTTCCATACTAATGTAGCCAAGTAAAGGGCACTAATCTGTCCGAAATAATATTGGAATTTACCTCGTCGGAATAAAGGCCATTTTGCCTTGTATTTCTAGCTACAATAAATATATTACTTCGGCACTATGAGAGAAATAACAACAGTTCTAATGATTCCAGGCAAATTGTGTAATAAACTTTGTATCTACAAGCATTGTGATGTTTTATGGGTTACCGAATCCATATCGATGTAATTTATCGTGTTTTGTTATTCTTTACCTATACGTTTTCTAAAGGGTATGTTTATAATACCTAACAGCTTTAATTGGGAAATTATTATCTATACTAATAAAATAAAGCTGAAGAGTTTGTTTTTAGGGTTCCGTACCTCATAACGAAAAAGGGAACTCTTATAGGATCACTTCATTGTCTCTCCGTTCGTTCGTCTGTCCGTCAAGACCCTTTTTTTCGGGAACGCGTGGAGCTATCAAGTTGAAATTAATATCAAACACTAAAGACCAGCACCCTAATTACGTAACACACGAGCTATCGCAATCTGAATCATTTTGAAGCCTATTGCTAATCCATTGTTTCATATGTTCGAAAAGTTTGTCTGCTCAACAACGTAAATAACGCAATGAATGTTGTTGAACTGTCAAAATGAAACCCATTCCTACTATTAGTGTGTTACATAATTACCCCTCAGGGCCGGGTCGACGGCGCATCGTATTCCACACGCGCCTCAAAGAGATATCAGCATCATTGACGGGGTCCGAAAGGGTCGATGCCTGCCGGGGTCGCGGATTGTTCGAAAGAGTTACCGTGGGCCAGGCGCACATGCAACTGAAAGAACACGTGTGGGTTTTAGTCAGTAAGAGTCTGACACACCCTGCCGCTCCGCCCAGAGCGGGAGAGTTTATTTGATGATTTCCCAGCCAAAAAAAAAAAAAGGTCTACCGTCCCTTGGAGCTCATAAGAAACCAAGCTTCTAAGTCAGAGCAATAAAAATATACGGCCATTTATGCGACATATTTTGATACTCGCAAATAAATTAAAATCTGTAGGATAGGTACTTCTCATTGACCTAGAATCATGAAGTTTGGCATGAAGCAAGGTCTCTCGTAAAGGAAAAATTTCGAAAATCATTAATTTGTAGTTTTATCATATTATTTTTTTTGCGATTATAAACTTACATTAATTGCAGTTGGAGAATTGATCGAAACGTATGTCGATTTAAAGGAGAATATTTTATCATCTACGAAGTTAAGTTTTTTCTTGGGATAAATTCATCCCAACTGAACCGTTCATTGTGCATGGTCCGACACACACTTTGACGGCTTTTTAACCGACTTCAAAAAAGGAAGAGTTTGTCAATTCGACTGTATATTTTTTTTTTATTATATTTTACCTCGTAACTTTTTTCTAGGTAACCGATTTTGATGCTTCTTTTTTCGTTTGAAAGCTGTTGCTTCTCATATGGTCCCATATAAATTTGATCAAGATCAAGTAGTTTTTGAGTTAATAATGTGTATTTTTTCCACTTAGTTTCTATCGATGATGTTTTAATAATTTCCTGTCACTGTTATTTACATAAATGAAGTAGTGGTATACGAATTTGTGTGGGGTAGGAACCACAGTAAAAAAGTGAAAAATAAAAACCTTTTTACAAAAGAAACAACTGACTTCCAAAAAAATCACTAAAAAGTGAAAAATAATTTTAATTTCGGAAGTCGGTGTCTTTGGTTTTTTATTTTCGTTTTTTGCCACCGACTTCCGAAATTAGAGTTATTTTTCACTTTTTAGTGATTTTTTTGGAAGTCAGTTATGGTCTTAACGCTCTAATCTCTGGAACTACCCGTTTGACTTGAAAAAATCTTTTTGCATGATAGCCCAATTATTGAGGTACGTCAAAGGCCACACACGCAGCACACACACACTCCACCATGCACAATCAACAGCACTCAACGCGGTTAACATCACGCGACGACCCTTATGAGCTGAGCAAAAAGAAAAAAACGTCAGAAAGATCGCTAAGCGACAACGAAGTTATAGCGCGGGTGGCGATGCGAGATGGCGACGCGAAAAGGAGGGTCGGGGGCCCAGAGAGTAAAAAAATAATGTGGCTCTTATTTTAGTATTTGTCTATCTTACGACTTCCACGTGAACGGAGTCGCGGGCAGAAGCTAGTTACTTATATTATTGCTAGGGCTTCGGAATATTTCAGGATATTCGAACGATTATTGAACCAAAAATAAGTATTTTCTATACCGAACATTTTGGTTTAAAATGCAACAAGGACAATGAGAATCACCCATAGTTAAGAAAAATTACTTCAAACGAAATAAATTGTATCTGAGAAACGAGTATTGCCTAATTAAAAAATCTTTCGAAGAATTTACGATTCAAGAACTTACGTTACGTTTTTTCTGGTGCTAAATATAAATATATTTTGCATGGCAGCATACGTAGCATAGCAACAATAGAAACGGAAGACAAAATGACAGATTGTAGAAAGATTTCTACGATGCGATGTCAAAATTCAAGAAAAGATTGACTTTTTGTTAAGAAAGTGATTTGTCTTTTCTTCGTAGAGTAGAGATCACGGAGTACTTTTGTGTAAAGAAAGAAATGGTCATGTTACGAGTGCAGCATAGGCTACTTCTCACACAAAGAAGCAGCATGCACTCACCTCTGCGTTTACTAACTACATCATAGCAATTGCAGACACTCGAGTAGTCGATTACTGTAACAAAACTGCAGACATTGTGCCTGTAGTAATATAGTCTTGAAATATTCTTTCATACCATCTTACCTGAACAGAGATATTTTAGCTTAGAACGATGGAAATCAGAGGCAAAATATAAAAAATAATAATTTGATATTCTCCATCATTTAATTGTCTTACATTTTGCGTATCACAGACTATTCTAAACATACGAGTATATTAATTCACACCCATAATGCATAATTTTATCGTTAAAACAAACAATTCTCTAAGAAATTGTGTCCCGAAAATATTACAGACGTTCAATTGTCCTTTAATTTTCTGTGTACATGAAGTTTCCAAGTACTATAAAATTTCCATAAGTTATATGCAAGAAATGAGAATACTAGAACAAATCCAAGAGCAATTGCTAATAGAGTAAGCACTAGTTCTAGTTCTAGGTACTCTGCCCACGAAATGTTGGCCGCGGGTGCGCGCAGATGTCTCGCGCCGCCGTGACGCAGCACGTGCTCCGTCCACCACATGGCCCGCTCCAATGGACGTATCGGCTGGTCACGCATGATGCTTCCAAGTTTTACGATATTGTGACGAAAACTGCAATTCATGAATAAGCGATAAGTCTACCGTAAATAAATTGATAAGCGTTGTAGCTGTACGAATTTTAATCTGTGTACCGATATAAACATGAAATTAACATAGTCATTTACAATTTTTAATACACTTCCTGACTATTATTAAAATACTCTCCAAATAATTGAATAGATTATTCTTGACGTTTTCGATTTTCGTGACGATCATCATGACGATAACGTGACAATCACATAACGATTACATGACAATGACAAATGACGCGATAACTATGTTTGAACGATAATACTCGAAATCAAAAGTCATATCATTGTTATGTACGCACACGATGAGAATAAGTAACATTCTTATCTGTATCTTGACCTTTTCAATTCATATGTACTGTCTGAGTTTATTTTAGACATTACTGACATTGGTAAAGGAAAACATCGTGGGGAAACATGGACTTAGTCAAGTCCAGGTTTGCCTTACGATGTTTTGCTATCACATGTAAGTCTGATTGCCAGCCCATCTCAAGCTGGCGTGGTGATGAAATGCTCGTGCCTTTTCTGTATGAGAAGAGGCCTTTGTCCTGCAGTGGAACAACAATATCTTGGTATTATTAAAGTTCAGAAGCACCACATTTCATTTTATTTTGAATATACAGCGTGACTTGTAATTCGACGTCGACGCGTCATGTTCGTGAACGGCGCCGTCAGTTGAGACTGGTCATCTCTTAACTGCCACGGCTTATTTTATTATTAATCTTATATTTTGAATTGTTTCTTAATATACATATATTTTTTTTCATTGTTCTCATATAGAAGCAACAAGAATAATGTACACAGGATTTTGTAATATCTTGATTTAAAAAGAGTGTCCTTGGAGTTTCTTGCCCGTTCTTCTCCATAGAGATCTACGGTTTGGAATGGGCAACTAGCTTCAACTTTCTGACTAACTGACCGACTCTTTGACAATTCAAAAGTGCCTGTAAATGGTTTAATTGAAATAAATACTTTGAGTTTGAGTTTGAGACGTATTCCGTCTAGGACGTTATAGTATGACCCATTTTCAACAATTAAGTACCCCGTGAAGCCTAGGCGAAAATTGATGGGATTCGAGAAAACCCAATTCCCTCCGCGACTTGCGAGACTTCCGTACGTGACCTGGTCATGACAACATGGGTGCCTAACATGTAGTGGATTACTGGAAGGTTAGAAAGTAGTGGGATGGCATAAACCAGTTAATTAATTTGAATATCACACAATTTTGAAATAGTTCAACCATTTGCAAATTCGATCTTTACCAGCATTATCGAATGTTTCATTGGTACCTCTAAATATTTATTTGACTTTTGTACCTCGTTAGATAACTGATTAAATGAACATGTCTTCCTCGTAATTTGTACGCTTATAACCGTAGTAAATTCTTGAGATAACTGGGTCAAAGTTCTAGTAGGTAGATGATTTTTTGAAATGGTTAATAAACTTCTTCCTTTAACTTTTAACTGTTTGATGGTTTCAACAGACTCCAAACAAAGGAGGAGGATTTTTTTATTTTTTTTATGTTTGTTCCCCGATTAGTCGCAGACGTCGGGACCGATTTGAAAAATTCTTTCTAACTTTGAAAGGGTGTACTTTTTAGGTGGTCCCATTGTCATTAGGTCAGGTTCTGATGATGGGATCCTGGAGAAATCGAGGGAACTCTTCAAATATTGTAGTCACACCGATAGTGATTTGGGTATTTTTTATAGTAACTCGTGCATTTGCCCTCATAAATTTGCCATTGGTGATGTGGAATTGATGATGAAGAACACAGATGATGAAACCACCGGAACTACTCAGTATTTCACGGGTTGCGATTCGATTACTTTAATATGGTTGCTAAGCAATTTATGCTTGTCACAAAGCATATGGTGTAGTGGAGCTGATGGTGAAGTACCAGGAGAACTCCTCAGCAATTAACGTCTCTGCATCCGAAAAATAAATATTTTGTAAAAGGTTTCATAAAGCAGTTCACATTAGGCTATTATAACTAAGATAAATAATTACAAACCGACCCCCAAAAAAAAAATAAAAAAATTTAAACAATTAAATTAAATTTTATTACATAGCAAGTAGGGATATATGAATTGGTGTTGGGTAAGTATCACAACTAAAAAGTGTTTTTTTTAAACCACTGACTTCTAAAAAGCACTACAAAGTGTATTTTAATTTTGGAAGTTGGTGGCAAAAAACGAAAATACAAAAGCAAAGACACCGAATTCCTAAATTAGAGTTATTTTTCATTTTGTATTGTTTGTTTTTGGAAGAAGGTTATTTTTTTTAAAAGGCTTTCTTAAAATCTTGTTCCATCAGAAGGTTTGTTAAAGTATTAGGTACCCAATGACATAGAAATGATGGCCTTTGAATTTGAGAGTTTAGTGTGAAAAGTGTTATTTAGAGAGGAAATCTTGGAACTTTTCAAAAATACATAAAAATTGGGTTTTCTCGAATCCAATGAATTATCGCCTGACTTCGTGGGGTAATTTATTGTTGCAATTGTGTCACACTATCACATCCTGGAAGGAATACGTCAAATTACAAGTCACCCTGTATAATAATTATGTACACCGTAAAACACTAATAACCCTGTATCAATATTTTTCTACCAAACGATGTAAAAATGTTGTCATTGGAATCGTTGCTATGGTTACCGTTTTGTTGCAGCTGGTTTATCATTTTGATATCTATCCAGAAGAACCTGTTTAATTATTTGGAGAGTAACAGAAGCCAATCAATGCCAAAGGTATTAACTCGTACGACATATATAAGTACTTAACAATGTTTCGAATGGAATATAAAATAATCAAAATTATTAGAGATTCTAATGACGATTCTAACAAAGGCAAAAAGTGCCTTTTATGTGCCTATTTGACATAAATGATTTGACTTTGACCTACCTTTTATCACCAATAACACTGTTAATAGCATTCTTAAAATCTTCCTCGTTCATTGTAAGCAAATCAAGTTGCTTTCCAATACCATGATGCTCATATTTTTCAACATTGTACCATTGATCGCCCAACATTGGTACACCAATCAGAGGTACTCCTGCAGTGATAGCCTCGTCTGTTGATTGCAGACCTCCTTGTGTTATGAATACTTTTATCTTTGGATGCCCTAAAAGTACATGTTTATTTAGTTCAATTAAAAATATATTTTAAACCAATTCGTAACTTTTCCTATCGTTATTTCACCGGGTACAAAGTCAGGGGGTTTGTAAAACTTTCATCACTTACTTAAAAGGTCCGACTGTGGAAGCCATTTGGATATCCTGATGTTCTTAGAGCGTCCTGGAAGTTCATCCTTGTCCCACTTCCACAGCACGTCATAAGGTAATTGAGAGAAAACTTTGGCCATCAATTGTACCCTTTCTGGAGGAAGCAGTGAAGGTTGGACATTTGTACCAAAGCTAATGTAGATCACGCCGTTCTTTGAGGAGTCCAGATACGTTTTAAGGTCCTGTAATTATACATTATTTTGATAAAAAATTTAAACCAAATATTACTTTAATAGGTAATCCATATATTATGATGAAAACCTAAATAACTCCGGCCCCAAACTTTATGACATGACATTCTGAAAAATGTTACGGCCTTCGCTAACATAATGTTTCGTTTTTATACATGATTGACAGAGCAAATTAAACTATTACGATGGGGACGACGGCGATGCCGATTTGCCCGTGTTTCGAAACTGTCTCAACCGCTGTCGAAGTTTCCCAAAGGCCAATTCCCGTATTTAAAAACGTTTAAAATCTTCACGTAATTAAAATGTCTTCTGAGCGATAATCAATTCCAAGATTGCAATGCGAACGTTTGCCCCTCTGAATTCGTTAACAATGACATTTTAGTTATATTCAATCATTCGTTTAAATCCATGATAAGCCATGATTCTTCTCGAGTCTAAAACAGTCGTAATAAAAAAAGGATCCGTTTAATGCCAAGATAAGCAACTACCAAAGTAGGTATTATTTGAAATGGAAATACATAATTCATTTGACTTTGAATGAAACATAGGAAGCTAACAATTTATTCCTAACCTTGAGAATCGATGTATGAGTATTCTGAAGACATATAGAGAATTATGTGTCGTAGAGGCTATCATTAGTTCAATGACGGAATTGCATTGTCATTTCGCTCGCCCTGAGTCTTTAATGAATCTTTCCATAACGCTGTAATACCTATGTATTGTCCCACCCAACAGTTTGTGGAAACCGGTAATAATATCCATAATTAAGAACCGTGTATCGGTCATACATGTGGTACCCTGCGTTCTAAAATGTGTGCATAAGCATATAAAATCATAATAAGCCTAATATTCGCACTGCTCTTTTTTTTTTTTTGGGTGCGAAATCATCAAATGACCTCTCCCGCTGTGGGTGGAGCGGAAGGGCGTGTCAGACTCTTACTGACTAAAACCCACCCGTGTTCCTTCAGTTGCCTGTGCGCCAGGGCTACGGTAACTCTTTCGAACAATCCGCGACCCCGGCAGGCATCGGTCCTATCGGAGCCCGTCAATGGTGCTGACATCTCTTTGAGGCGCGCGTGGAACACGATGCGCCGTCGACCCGGGCCTGGTCCTTACCGGACGGCGAACTGCCCATTGCTCGCCGTCCGCAAGCCCGCGCTTACGGTGGCCGGGAGTCGGATTCGCACTGCTGGGACACAAGCTTTCTCTCTGTAAGAGAGCTGTAATCAGTCAATCAGCAGTTTGGTGTATGTCACATGTCTTAGAATTTTTGGTTCTAGGACCGTTTCCTCACGATGTTTTCCTTCACCGTTTTGAGAGCAGTGGTGATGAAATAATTTACACAAAGTAAAGTGTCTGCATGGGTTCAAATCTGCGATATACAACTCGTAAGTCGCGGCCGTTTCTACTGGGCCACCACCGCTCAACATGATTGAGTAAGTGAGAGAAAATTATAAGTATAACAATAAAAGCTTACCGTTGGCAATTCTTTCACTGGCTTCTGATGCAACCCACCCAAATAAACAACACTAGGAGGCACTGGACGATTTCCTTCCCAAATCGGATGAGTGTTCAAAAACAGCATTTCAACTTTATTTTTTAATTCACTTATAGTTGGAATATTTGGTCCAAACAATCGTTTGCCAATTTCATTTTCTACTTCTTCAACTTCCTGCATAACTTTTGACATTCTATAGTGGTTCCACAATTCTACAAATTTTTCCCATTTCGTCAAATTGTACAAACGCTGGTTAAAGGCATCTGGGTATAATAGAGGATGCCAGGCTGATCCTATAGTTTCCACATTGAAGTTCATGGGACCGAAAGAAGACACTAGAATCACCGGTGCCTTAACAACGCTTGACAGAAGCAACGCGGGTCTTGCACAAGCTTCTAACAATAGCAAATCATACTTTTCTTCTTTTATCAATTTTTGCACGTTATCAACTTTCAACTGCATCTCGACGAGATCAGCAATCATACGGAATGCTAATCGCATTTGTATAATCAAATCATTATCGCCTGTAGAAGTTACTTCGTATAGTGTTCTCCATTTCTTGTAAGAAAAGTCGTGGACGTCGATTTCTGTTAGATTCGCTGGTGTCCCTCCATTTGGGAACGCAGGATCTGGTGTGATGACTGTGACTTCATGTCCTTGCCTGGCCAGTTCTTGAGTTAGAGGTCGAAACACAACTTGATGACTGATCGATGGAACTGGGAAAAATGCCAGTATTCTTGCCGCATCATTAGAAGTAATTGATAGAGCTAATAATACCAAGGCTATCGCCGTAGACATTATCGTACGGTATTTCAGATCGCTACTAGGACAGATAAATAAATTCATTTCCTTATATACCCAGTCATTACATAAAATATAAACGATCAAATAAAACAAGCTATGACCGTGACTTTGCCTGATTGTTTTGTCTTTGTAATTGTATCACACAAATTCGTTTGTACCAATTGATAAGATTTTTTTTGAGTCACTTTTTAGTTTTGTCTTGTTTTACTAAAGTAATGTTTCACTTTAATTATAGTTGTTTGTTTTCTACGAGGAGGAAGAAAATGTAACGGTCTAATTTTAGTCTAGGCTCCAAAGAGAAGAACTTCGTAATAATAAATAATAAACATTATACATACTTGTTGTTTACTAGTTGTGTAGTGTAGTGAGTAGTGTACTGTTTTCGGAGTGTCTCGGTGAAATATGTGCAATAATTGAAAGAAATAATGTGGAATCTGTGTTTTTGCTTGGTGACTTCAACTCACACCCTGGTGGTTTATTTGCGAAAGAATTATTAGATTTTTGTGCAGATCAATCGTGGTCGTGTGTAGATATGGAGTTGTTGCCGAGTGACTCACATACGTTCGTGTGCCAGATGAGCGGTACACAGTCGTGGCTAGACCACTGTTTAATAACAAGCGCTGCGGTATCATCTGTACTTAATGTGTCCGTCGTATATGATACCTACTGGTCGGATCATTATCCTTTATCAATATCAATTAAATGTAATATTAATGTTATTTTGCCTAAACGTATTAATCTTAGTAAAGTTTGTAGTCGGGTAAAGTGCGGGGAAAGGGACAACTCAGATAGAAAAATATTTTGATTATTGTAATTCTAATCTTGTGCAGATACATTATGTAATAATCAGTATCATAAGTTGTTATTAAACAAAATGTACCTTGATATCGTTAGTATATTATCTAGGGGCGCGGAACTAAGTTATAGCATACCTAAACGGAAGTACAATACATATGTACCTGGCTGGAACAAATATGTGAGTAGTGCACACAGGAGGCTCGACTTTGTTTTCAGATGTGGCTATTACAGGGTAAACCTAAATCCGAACATATTTATGATAACATGTGTAAGTTTAGAAAATTATTTAAATCAAAATTAAAATACTTTCAAAATGTAGCGGTATCTACATCGCCACATGCGAGCTACACGTCACAATGACGTCACGCAAAATCCTGCATCGTGCAAGCAGAGTTTACCACACAACTAGCATATATACAACATCCCGACATCAACAGTTGGGCAGTTGCCCACCAGACACGACATCCGTCTGGTCGGAGGATCCTCTCTTTTCAATAGAGTATGAATAGTATTATTATTATTGGGAGTGTTTTTTTTCTCAGCTCTTAGGCTGGTTTTAGCTACATTTACGGGCCAAAGCCAAGTAAATGCAGCGTGTGGTGTGTATTTAAGATGGGGGTGTGTTTTCTTCCTCTAACTGCATGAACTTTCTAACTATTCTGCAGGTGTTTAAGATGGCAGCTTTCTGTAGGTTAATATAATCGGATTCTTCTAAATCTATTAATTTCAGGCTATGGAGAAGATGGTTGGGGATTACGCCTGTCGTGGAGAGAACTATAGGGATAACGTTAACTTTTTCTTGTCCCCAGATTCTTGTGACTTCTTCTTTAAGATCAGCATATTTACTTATTTTTTCAGATATGGTTTTTTGTAGGTTATGTGTATTAGGAACTGCAATATCTATAAGGTAAGTGATTTTTCTTATTTTATCCTGTAGAGTTATGTCTGGTCTATTATAGTGGATAGTCCTATCTGTAAGTATGGCGCGATCGTAGTACATTTTGTGTGTATCATTTTCTAGGATAGTTTGTGGTGTGTACTTATAGTAAGGAGTGTTAGAGTTTTGTATGAGACTGTGTTTGAGTGCTAGTTTTTGATGAATAATGTTTGCAACCTGGTTGTGTCTGTGAGTGTAGTCTGTCTGTGTAAGGGTTGTGCATGCTCCAGTTATATGTTGTATGGTTTCTGATTGAATGTGGCATCTGCGGCATTTATCGTTTGTAGTGGTAGGGTCTTTAATGATAAATTTTCTATAGTTTCTGGTGTTGATGATTTGATCTTGTAACGCTATGATGAAGCCTTCTGTTTCCGGGAACAGGTTTCCTATTTTAAGCCACTTATTAGACGCCACTATGTTAATATGGGATTGTTCTAAATCATGAGGGTGTCTACCGTGAAGGACTTTTTTCTTCCAGTTTTCAATTTTTTGGTTCTGTGGATCAGGGTTATTTGTGTCTTGTATATTTTTTTCATTTAAGTTAAGTGGGGTGTAGTTAAAATCATTTAGAGAAATAGCTTTGTGTATGTTACTTGTGCGAGATTTTGAATACAAGAATGTTTTTAGTCTAGTTATTTGTTTCTGCCAAAGGTTATGGATGTCGATTAGGACTCTCCCTCCATTCTGTCTTTTGATGGTGAGTCGTTCGATCGCAGATTTAGGGTGCAGGTTGTTGTGTTTTGTGAGTATTGTGCGCGTTATTCTCTCTAACTGTTCGATATCAGTTTTGGACCATTTTATTACTCCGAATGAGTATGTCAATATAGGTATGGCAAAAGTATTCAAGGCTTTAATAAGATGCTTTCCTGATAGTTGTGTTTTGCAAACTACGTTAACTCTCCTTCGGTATTCTGTATTTAGTGTCTGTTTAATTGCTGTGTGGTCGAGTCCCTTAAGTTGTTTGTATCTTAAATATTTGTACAGATCTGATGGTTCCATTGCTGCAATTGTGTCGGTGTCGTTAACTGTAAAGCTACCAGGTTTGATTTTACCTCTTATGATATGTAATGTCTTGCACTTATCCAATCCAAATTTCATATTTATATCTTGGCTAAATTCTGTCGTGACTTCTATAAGCTTTTTCATTTCTTTTTCGGTTTTTGCATATAACTTAATGTCATCCATATAGATGAGGTGTGAGATAACTGTTTCTTCAGTGTTATGTTTCAAAGTCAAAGTCAAAAGTCAAATCATTTATTTCAAATAGGCACATAAAAGGCACTTTTGAACGTCAAAATTTACAAAAAAGTACTAGTTTAAAGTTGTACCCGGCCTGACAGTGGCGCAGTAAGTGAGACAAAGGGTTAAGGGCGAGGCAAAACCACAGAGGGCTCAGGGAATCTCCCTGATAGATACCCTTCCTTATAGATATCTGTCGTGTTATAAGAGAAGTGTGGCGGTAATTTAGCTGTAGTGTCGTTTTCCAATGTGGCATTATGATACGTAAAAAATCTATTATTTTTGAATTAATTTTGTAAATCTCTAAAATTTTTATCAACCAGGAGTGTGGTATACTATCGAAAGCTTTTTGATAATCTATATAGGTACAGTGAAGGTTCCCATTTTTTGTAGTGGCATGTTTATGAATAGTGGAGTCTATAATTAACTGTTCTTTACATCCCATGTGGCCCCGTCTGCAACCCTTCTGTTCTTCAGCTATTATATTGTGATGTTCGATGTGTGAGTTGAGTTTTGTTGTGATTGCTGATGTTAATATTTTGTAAATAGTAGGTAGGCATGTGATCGGTCTATATTGGGAAGGTTGTGTTGTGTATGTAGTTTTAGGTAGCATGTACGTTATTCCCGTTGCAATGAATTCGGGTATGTTCTGTTGTCCTAATATAATAGCTGTCAAGTTTTTTGCTATAGACTTGTGTAGTGTCGTTAGTTTTTTGTACCAAAAATTTTGTATTTTGTCTATACCCGGTGACTTCCAGTTATGTAATCTAGCTGTTACATTTGTAATATCAGTCTCTGTTATCTCTTTAAATTCCATTTTATCTATTGATCTCCATTTTGTTTCTTCTGCTGTAATCCAGGTCGCTTTATCATTGTGTTGCACTTGTTCTTCCCATATGCTGGACCAGAAAGTTTCTAGGTGTTCTTTTGATGGTGCGTCTGTGTTGTTTTCTGTTGTTGTGTCGGTGTGTGTTTTCTGTATGTTTCTGTAAAATACTTTTTCATTCATTGCAAATGTTGCATTATCATTTTTGCGCTGTTGTGCCTTCATATATCTCCTAAGCCTATGAACTTTAAGAGCTAGTTTCTGTTTTAATGTATCCAAAAATTCCTCAGGTTTTCTATTATTACTTTCGTGTCTAGTGTGATTAGAATAATTTTTAAATATTGTTTCAACTCTCTTAATTACTTTATTTGATCTGATGCCGTTGATATAATGTGTGAGTCTACCACAGTCCGCTCTTAATTTTTCTTTTTCTAGTCTCTGTTGCCATGCGGGTTTGAAAATACGACTTGTTCTTGTAGCTCCTGTGTGGTCCGTGATTTTAAAGTTGAGTTCTTCAGATATAACTACCGCTGTGCAATATATAAGTAAATGTATGTCTATAAGTTGTGTGTCATCAGATATACATTTTATGAGTATATTTTCATTAAATAAATTAACTAAACGAAATAGGTTAAGGGTGTATTTAAGTTTAGGTAGTTTTGGTCGGACTGCTGGATCCATCCCAGAGTATTGTGTTATTGTTGTTCTAAACTTGTCATCTATTTCTTGGATATACGAATCTGTAGTTAGATTTTGATCTGCAACAACTAAGGATTCTATATCATTTTCGAGCGTTAGGGTTAAGGATTCGGTTTGTGTGGATGTGTGTGCTGTTTGCGTGTGAGCTTGTGATTGGTTATATATTAGAGATTGACTATAAGGATGTAATTGAGTGAGCGATTGTGTTTGGTCTTGCAGAATATTTTCGTTTGTGCTTTGTGTTAGTATGATAGTGTCAGCGTCTGCATAGTTTTCCGATTCTTGTCGTAATTGTGTGCGTACTTCTTCTTTTAACTGATCTAATTCGATTTGAGACAAGAGTTTATTCCTAACTATAGTTCTTCGTTGATCTGATATCCGTTGTTCTGAAACGAAAATCTCAGGATATTGACGTGAAAAACGTTCATGCAGTTGTTGTCTGTAAATGGTCATGTCGGTCTCTAAGTTAGTGATGCATAGATAAGTTCGCATGATGAATAGGTTAACTTCTTTGCTCCATTTCATGCGAACTCTGCTTTGCAATGCTTTTCCAGCCTTGGTGGACGCGGATTAAGTAAGTAAGAAGGTAGATACCTCCCGCGCAACATTCTAGGCCGGAGTGGGTGAAACTGTATTCAAACTAGTTATGAGGGGTGACGATGATATGGGTGAAGATGGTATTGATGGTGATGATGTTCTTGAAGGTGCGTACGATACTGTACTTGGACTATAAGGCTCTACAGGGGTGTCTGTCCTGTTTGTCAGTCTATCACCATCGTCAATGGCTTCGGCTGTAGCATCTTTGTCGGTGGGAGCCCGCCTGTTCAACTCCTCACCGCTGACGGTTCGCATGCTGAGACACTTAGCGTCAGCTCCAAGTGCGCCCCGGCGATCGCCCCCGGGCAGCGGTCCTATACGTTTTCTTTTTGAACGGGTCTCCATTTTAAAGTGGGTTTCCAGAGCCACGTTAGCCACGCCAGTAATTTCTTGTTCGTGTGTCCGCCCCCCACGTGATTAGATGGTCAATCAGGACGTGTGGTTGTTTAGGGGGCTTATTATTATTATTATTATTATTTACACCCTGTTCCTCATACCTCTATACTGGTGACTCCGAAAATGAACGTCAGTGCAGCCTTCGTGCATTTACATCAGCGTGACGTCATCATCACTTCCTTCAAGCTTTCGAGCGGCGAGTCACACAGCCAGCCAGCACCCACGGCTTCAACGGGTATCCTGACCACCAGCATGCAGTGACCGCGCATACCTGGTCATCACCCTCAGCCTCATCAGCAACCTTGGCACAGCACACTGCACTCTCGGCCGGTCCACAAGCAGAGCCTTCAAACCTTCTCCTGGTCGACGCCAGCAGTCAGCCTCAACCCGGCGCTATACCACATCCGACGCACTGGAGCATAACGCAGCGCCACCCCGACTCACTGGGGTACCACCGCAGACAGTTCCGACTCACCATGAACTATGCGGCATCCGGTTCCGACTCACTGGAACCTCAACTGGCCCTGGCAAGCATCGCAAGATACAAGACTCAGCCCACTATCTACCTCCGGTCTCCGGGGGGGAGTGATGTAGCGATACCTACATTGCTACATGCGAGCTACACGTCACAATGAAGTCACGCAAAATCCTGCATCGCGCAAGCAGAGTTTACCGCGCAACTAGCATATATACAACATCCCGACATCAACCGTTGGGCAGCTGCCCACCAGACACAACACCCGTCTGGTCGGAGGATGCTCCCTTTTCCATAGAGTATGAGTGAACTTTATACCCTGTTCCTCATACCTCTATAAAAACAATCAGGATCATATCAGAATGGACATTATTCCAAAACATCACACTGATAAGAAATTCAATAAATATTGGAAGTCAACAAATAAATTATACCCAAGGTCGAACCTTCCGGTGAGTGTAGGTGAGGCTCATGACCCATGCGACATTGCTGGCCTCTTTCAATGCCATTTAAGGTGGCGTCACCGCTTGGTCCGGCGGCACAGGTGCTTGATGCTGAGGGTCAGCATGGAGACGTTAGTATCAGCTTTACAGCCAAGGATGTAGCTGTCATTATTAAAAAGATGGTGTGAGGTAAGTCCCCAGGTCATGATGACCTTAGCATCGAGTCGAGCACTTGAAGCACGCTGGAGTGCTTCTACCGAGGATACTAGCAATGTTGTTTAATCTGTGCACCAGCCATAATTATTTACCTAATGATCTCATGTACACTGTAACCCGGCCCTCGGAGTTGTACAGAATTGTTTAGGAGACTGAATGTTGATGGTCTCCTTCGGTGTTGTACTACTCACCACCGTGCTAAAGTAAATTTGTAGGGTATAATAAGCTGCTAGGGAAAGATTCAATTAAACAAGTACCTTCTTACACAATGCAATGTTTATTATAATAACACACTATTGAAGGTTCACAATATTGAATGTGGCTGGCCACATACCTTCCCCCATACACCTGGGCTTCCACACCAGTACAACCAGTCTCGGGTCTAGTTGTATTGGTGTGTTCACCTGCAATGAGACTATTACAATAACTCAAGAGTCGCTATAGCGAGTCCGTGAGGTGAACCACTTAATAGATACTAGCTCAATCATACAAGTACCTACCTATCAAGGTTGTGCTAACAACGGGAACATAAGATTATGCTAAGCAATCCGCGACACAACAATTTATGGCAACTGGTCTCATCACCCAGTCCATACAATAGGCCTAACTCTCTCATAGACTAAATCGCTACTTTACCGATTATTCTCGGTGATCTCTCAGTACTAATCCCTTCACTTGACAGGACTACGAACCTTGGCATCAAACACAGGATACCCCTGTGTTCGCACGTTACGTGGCCTACGGGTATAATAATGACGCTTCGTTACCTGGAGCGGCGAACTTCCCTCATCATCGATATCGGTTAAGTAAAGCCTTCCTGTCAAACGGATGACCACACCTCAAAGGTTGCCTGCACCCGGATCCATTCCAATCATCAGACCACGGGGCTACTCCAAAGCATCACGTCTCAATTATGTATCAGAGCTACAAGAGAAAAAAGGCTAGCATAAACAGCCAGACCTGTAACAATACACTCGTATCAGAAATCACATGTACGAGCCACGCCAACCCGCATGAACAAAGAATACGGTTGAACACTCACCGGATTCAGCTTCGAATGGGACTTATTGGAAACCCATCGGGTTATTTGGACACAGTCTGTTCCTCCAGAACTAAGTCCCTATTCCAAATCCAATTCGTATAATGTCACACACGTTGCGGGTCTTCCCCTTGCCGGATCAATGTCACAAACCTTCGAGAAGCTTCCACCAGCATAGACTAAATAGAATTCTTGTCTATTGGTTATTTTCCATTTCTTAGACATTGTTTTAAATAAAATGTGGGAAATTATGTCTGTATGTTTATTTATTTAAATTAACTAATACTTTTGTATATAATTTACAAGACATAATTTCTCTAGTGTTACAGAGAACACGCTGACAGCCATGCCATTGCCTGACAAAGATGTCGCTACTTGTTGCGTTATTTATTGATTTTGCAACGTCACAAAACGGTGATAGTTCCGACCGTAAAAAATAAAACGGGTGATGTGTCGGATGTATCTAACTATAGGCCTATCTCGCTCGCTACTGTCATAGCCAAGGTGCTGGACAGGCTGCTTGACAGACAGCTGGAGAAGCACCTTCATATACATGACGCTCAGTTTGGTTTCACGCCTGGTTTGTCGACTGAGAGTGCTATCCTCTGTCTCAAGCAGACTGTGCACGGCTGGAAATACTCCAGTGTACGCTTATTACCTAGACCTCTCGAAAGCGTTCGATTTAGTAAATTATGACATTCTGTGGCAGAAGCTGCACAGTGAGACAAAAGTGCCGAGTGAGATAGTGTCTATATTTAGGTATTGGTACAGTCACCAGTGGAACAGTGTGAAATGGACGGGAGTATAGTCCGTCGTCTACGGGATGGATTGCGGTGTGAGGCAGGGGGATTAACATCGCCCCGCTTGTTCAACCTTTACATGAACCAGCTGATCGGCGAGCTCAGCAGTGCTAATGTGGGTTGCTCAATAGGCGGAGTGCCTATAAATAACATCAGCTATGCGGATGATATGGTGCTGCTGAGCCCGTCGGTTGGGGGGTTGCGGAAACTCATGCGCATTTGTGAGACATATGCTGGGACTCATGGGCTCAGGTACAACCCTAAGAAGAGTGAGTACATGATTTTCAAAGCTGGTACCAAATGTTTGTCTTTTATACCGCGGATCACTCTTTGCGGTGCTAGTCTGAATAGGGTTACCCATTTTAAGTACCTAGGCCACTGGGTCACAGATAACTTGTCTGACAATCAGGATATCGAGCGGGAACGTAGGGCGCTGTTGGTTCGCTGTAACATGTTGGCACGTAGGTTTTCACGCTTTACTGAACAAGTAACGGTGACCTTATTTAAAGCCTATTGTCAGTCTTTTTATACGTGCAGCCTATGAGCCAACTATGTGCAGCGAGCATACAGTGCCATGCACGTATAGTACAATAATGCGTTTAGGGTGATGTTAGGGCTGCCGCGGTTTTGCAGCGCTTCTACTATGTTCGCGCAGGCGCAAACCGATGACTTTTATGCTATTATTAGAAAGCGGAGCGCCTCGCTACTAAGTTGCTTCCGACGCAGTACTAACAGTATCCTGAGCGTATTGTCCGAGCGGTGGGACTCGGTGGTGTTGGAGAGGTGGATGCACCTACATGCCAGTTCGTCACCATTTATTAAGTGATTATTGTTTTATACGGAGCCATATCAATTGAAGTGCGGAGTGAGACAGAGGGTTTGACCTCCCCTGCCCTCTTCAATTTATATATGAATGCCCTGATTGAGGCACTTAGCAGTCATCATATCGGTTGTCATATTGACGGTGGCTGTGTCAGTAATTAAAGTTACGCGGATGACATTGTGCTGCTGAGCGCGGTAGGTATTTCAGTCGGCGGTAATAGGATACTATTGGCTACATGTGAACGTTACGCAAATGCATAACTTTCTAAACATTATAAAATAACTCATGGTCAGTTTACCATGGGTTATTTTATAACGTTCAGAAAAGTCAGAACATTGTTTTTGAGGTGCGGACCAAATACCGTATGTGGACCTGTCGAGTCAGTGCACGCATTTGTCAGTAACCATGCAGCTCAATCACTTAAATCTCTTAAAAAGAGGTACACAAACGTTTTAAACATAAATTATTACTTGTTTTGTGTGTGTGTGATTTTACAGAAACGCTGAAACACGTAATTATTTATTTCTTACCAACAGCATACACTTGAATTTTCATATACCTAACTAAAGCAATACTGGGTTTCCCATACAAACTTTCATCCCCTATATCCACCCCATTTAGAATTATTTTTGAGACAAAAAGTAGCTTATGTCCTTCTCCAGGATGCCATATGTCTATCTCCAGGCGAATATTTTCGTTAGTTAGTTAATGTATCTGAATATTTGCAGGATAAACTATAGGAATTCATTTCTTACTTTATTTTTAAACTAGTTTTATTATCTCATTCTTAATTTAAAAAAAAAAAACTATGTAGGTACTTTGCATGCCGAAAGTAAAAATATGGTGATACCAAGACTGTGATACAGAAATATTATAATAATATGAATGTAAAACATCTGCATATTGTTTACCCATATTTGCAATTAAATGATTTTGAGTTTGAATTTAGTTTAGGCGTGAAAAGGTGAAAACAGACAGACCGAGTTAATTAAGTATGGAAGTATTGATGGGTGATGGACGCATACCAGTGGGGTAATTGCGTAATACTAACAGTAGGAATGGCTGTCATTTTGACAGTTCAACAACATTCATTGTGTTATTTACGTTGTTGAGCTGACAAATTTTTTACTAACTAAACTATTTTTCTTCCTTTGTCTTTTGATAGAAATCCGACAACTGACGAAACACGAAGTTTGCCGAGGGATATTAAGAAAATAGTTGTACTGTACAGCTATATTTCAAGATTGAGTCACGCACTATTGGGTTCATCATTTTATCCTAACCAGTGTCATCAATAGGGTATTTGACTAGGTTTTTTAGCAGATTTCACGAAACCTAGAAACCAGATAGGCCACAGTAAAAAAAAGTTTAAATATCTCAAAAAAGGACGGAGCTGTAAGCGTTTTAAAGTCTTAGTCAAGTATCCTATAGTCTTATCACAGTTATCTCATCTCTGATTTTGCATCACGGTCAATATCACAGTGATCTTTATTCTCATCACAATAAGGTTGCTGTTAGGTTGCTGCCGCTGACAAACATAACATAGTATTACAACACGCCTGCAATCCCCGAAGGGTTAAGCAGAGGAATATTTATAGTACACCCATATTTTGCCAGTTTTGTTTAAGTCCTAAGTAATAGAGGGCAGCCTATTGCCATCAACCGGGCACAAATCCAGACTCCGGGCTGCTACTGAGAAATTCCAGATTGAAAAACCCAATAACACTTTGCCCGACCTGGGAATCGAACTCATGATTTCATGCTTAGCAGTCTGTAGCACTTGCGACCACTAGACCAACGAGGCAGTTCACTGAAAAGTCTGTCAAAATTAAAGTGATCTTTATTTTCGTTACGATAAGGTTGCTTTCGGGTTACTGCGGTCAGAGGTCAAAATAACAGTGAAATGATTGTATGGGCAGGAAATCTTTCGTCGTCTTTATGTTTGGTATCTCTTTCCTTTCTTCTCATTGTGCTCAAGTTCTGCTATCAGAATATGGTGTAATTTATTTGTGTTCTAGCCCAGTACGGAATATTTAACTCGTATGTGGCTGTCGTAAATCTTGATCGTAGCAAGCGACATTTGGATTTAATTACACTGTTTCGTAACAAAATATTCGTGAAGTGCATGGTTTTTGGAACTTAAAACAACATAATTATAGGTGATAAAATAAATAAAAAATGCCTGTTTTTCTCGACGCCCGATCCCCGTCTGCTCTGACCCTTGTTCGAGCCAGCCCGTGCCGCTGAGCCAGTAGCTTTAAATTCGTCCCTTAATAATAATTCCGATCCAGCCTGTCCCTTGCTGCCTTCACCCAGCGCTGCCCTAAGCCGAGCTCCGTACGCGCGTGTAGTCGCCTAGTTTATAAGATTTTTAAGCCCTGGCTGGGGGCCTTAATTTATTTAGGCAACCACAGGCATGACCGGTTGGATAGGGCCGATGCCTGCCGGAGTCGCGGATTGTTCGAAAGAGTTACCGTGGCCCTGGCGCACAGGCAACTGAAGGAACACGGGTGGGTTTTAGTCAGTAAGAGTCTGACACGCCCTCCCGCTGCGCCCAGAGCGGGAGAGGTCATTTGATGATTTCGCACAAACAAAAAAAAAAAAAAGCATGACCGGTAAAGCAGCCGAAAACCTCCTAGGGTGACCTGAGAGAATACATTCACAAAAAAAACGACTTATTTCTTAAATAATGGGTCTGCGATCTGGAAATATAGGTACCTAAGTGCCAATGTGGCTGCACGGATTTTATGTACCTACGAAAACGTGGATTTGTAATGGTCTAAAGTCGCCAGCACTGGATTGATCAAGCATTGTGATCAGTGATTCTTTGTTGTAAAAACAGCATTTGATTCACATTATAATTACAAAAAGTATACCTTCTAACGAAATTCATTTAAAAAAAAAATAGGTTTATTTCTGAACGATAATCGACTTTAAAAGAAGAAGATCAGAAACTTGAAGTTAGAACAGCGAGAAAACAAAAACATTAGAAACACAAAACAATATGAAACCATACACACTCCCTAACACACGCACATTTCTCTAGATCTTCTACAAAATACACAAGAAATATCATTCACCAATTACAATCCGGTGTAACGCCTTCCCCCGTACGATAGCTTGTTTAGCAATTCAGCCGCTGCAGCACTGGACAAACGATACATAGGGCAGCACGGTAATTGAGTAGGTATACCCTCAGTAACGTCTAGAGTACACCAACCACCACCACATAACTATGAAAGGAGACTGGGCCAATATGGTTTACGAGCCAATTTTACAAAATGTTACTTACATTTTGAAAGGCGACTAATAAGAGGTATTTACAAATCAGATGTTAGTGAAAACGCCGAGAGAGGACGCCCTAGTAGGATATACAGGGTTATAGGTTATATGGTGGCAATCCGTTAAGGGGTTGTAGGAGAGTTCATTTGCAACACAATGACCCTTGATGACCGATATGAAAATGTCAACCATTTTCGAGCAATTAAAAAAAAAATTGCGGTATACAACTTTGAAAATGTATTTTTAAAAAAATCACAATGCATGTTTTTTTAAGTATTATTATTTGCTTCTACTTCAATACATGATAATCAACCATAAAATGACAATTATCTTTAATAGTTTTCGAAATTTCTATCATTATAAGCAGGTTATTTGACTAAAATAATCGATTTCTGCAAAAAAACACTGAAGTACTTTCTTTATCGGCAGAACATTCCAAAAACATGTTCAACTTCTCAGCTATCCAAGGAGAAAAAAATATAAAATATAAAAAATATAAAAATATCTTCAAAAAAATATAAAATGTCAAATTACTCTAAAATGGTTGACATTTGCATAGGGGTCATCAGGGGTTATTCAGTTGCAAATGACCTCTCCTACGTCCCCGTAACGGATTGCCGACATGTAACCAATAGCCCTGTATATGGCATATTGATGTAGTGACTTATTAGTGATGTTCTTCAGAAAGGTCGGCAGTCGGCGTGCGTGTATAACCAGCACCCTAATTACGTAACACACTATCTATCACAATCTGAATCATTTTGAAGTTTATTGCTAATCCATTGCTTCATATGTTCGAAAAATTTGTCTGCTCAACAACGTAAATAACGCCATGAATGTTGTTGAACTGTCAAAATGAAACCCATTCCTACTGTTAGTGTGTTACTTAATTACCCCGCTGATGTACGAACGTAAACGAAGCAAAAGGAGTATGTAAAGATATCATGAGCACCATGTATCTATCACATAATTAATTTACCTGCCTTTGCATTATATTTAATTCTTTTTACCTAATGTGGTATAGTAATTTTATTCTAGGTGCATCGTCTTCACATATGATTACATAATTAATGTGAACTTACATAATATTGTAAAACATTTTAAAAGAGTAACGGTGGAGTTTCTTGCCCATTCTTCTCCATACGAAACTACCTTTTGGAAGGGGCAACTAGAATCAATTCAATTTTTTTGTAAATTTTGACGTTCAAAAGTACCTTTTATGTGCCGATTTGAAATAAATGATTTGACTTTGACTTTGACTTTATCGCCCATGGGATAGAGGCATGAGTTTATGTATGTGTATGTGTGTACTTACTTTTTTGTAAAAAAGTTGTGGTCGACTTCTTGGTTAAATTAGCCCCAACTGAAATGTATAACAGCCCGTATTATTTGCACTAATAAAACAAAAAAAAGAAGAAAGAAAATTTGTTTATTCTGCACAAACAACACGCACAATACAAAAATAAAAACGATTGTAGACAAAATACATACACTAATAAAAAAGTAGCCAAAAGCCTCGTATTTAAAACTTTAAAAGTTTGATATTGTTGTACTATTTCTTGATGTCCAAACACCAAAGACAATAATAGACATACAAGACTAATCAGTTAAGTACTGTGAGATCACTGGTTAAAATAAGTCCACAAACGAAATTATTATTAAGAATAATTAGTTTATTCCACTTCTACTACAGCATGATTAGAAACTTCTGCTTATCTCAATCAAAATACAAAGGTATAGTTCAACCTTTCAACAAAAATACGTGAAAAAGGTTGTCCGTTAACCGAAAAACACAACTAGTAGTCATGCTGTTTAAGAATTTCTAACAATCATGCAATGAGGATACGAACATACAAAACCACAGCTAGAAATAATATTCATGCATCGATAGTTTTTTTTTACTTTTTCTTTTTGAACGATTATGTTACCAGTTTAGTAAATGAATAATGAAATAATCTTTTCTTTATAAGTACATGTAGGTATAATTATTTACTATCTAATTGTAACAGTTTAAAATAATACAAATCTACATAAATGTTGCCAGCTGAATAAACTTATTGGACACACACACATACATAAACTCACGCCTTCTTCTCATGGCGGTAGGCAGAGACTACAGAACGCCTTTTTTTTTATATGGCAGCTCGTAGTTGTGACCTCTGAGGTCCTGGCACAGCCTGGCTACTTAACCGAACTATGCACAGAACGCCACCTGCTACGATCCTTACATACTCCTTTTGCCTCGTTTACGTTTCATTACACTCAAGTTATTGGAATTCATTAAAATAAACCAGATATAAATTGTTTGATATTATTTGACATTACAAGCATTCAAACAGCAGGGTATGTTGCAGACAATATTCTATCCTAAATGGTTTTTTTTATGTTTTATAGCAATAGGAAATGGCACGCGATGTATTCCTTAATTTTCAAACAAGATTTTATTAAGTTCTAATTTTTCCCGAAGCTGTTGGTTCTGATTATGATAGGCTACATTTAGTGTACTTTTAGAATAATGTTAACTAAATCTTAAAGCTTTGGTTGATAGACCTGAGGAGAGACATATTCCTGTATGTTTTAGAACGTTTGCAGTCTACAGTGCGGCCGATGACAGAATGCGTTCTTGACGCCTGTCAGTTCCATACTAACGAATACGTGTTTTGCGAATTTGATCTTTATTAGCTACTGAAATTGTCGCACTGACAGGTATCAGAAACGCATTCTCTCAACGGCCAGACTGTAATCTGTCTTAATTTGCAAAAAATACCTCTAATTTTCCAACATTTTTTATAAGTTTTTGACATTGATTGCCACTGAGATGAGATTGCGACTAGATTCTGAACGTTTCAAATTACGGGAATTGGCCTTAGTTCCCATACAACTTTGCCCCAGTTTACCTCGAAACTGGTGTTCATAGGTATATCGGAAACACAACTGACCTCTCTATTGTTTTGACCACAATAGGTGAAAAGCCTGCAGTAAACAATTATATCGGTTTGAACCGAAAATGTACACACTATGCGGTTATGGTCTCTCATTGGCGATGGCGGTTCGGTTTTGGTTAATATTGGTTTGTGTTCACGTATTGTGGCGAATTTGAGGTTAACGCGAATGTTGACATCAACCTTTTCCCAACTATGTGTGGGTCAGCTTCCAGTCTAACCTGGTGCAGCTGAATACCAGTATTTTACAAAGAGCAGGGCTGCCTATCTGACCTCCGCAACACAGTTACTTGGTAGCACGATACCCCTTGTTAAAGACTGGTTGTCAGACTTTTGGGCTTCTGACTGTCAAAGATTTACAAAAATGACAGCCGGGACCAACTGCTTAACTTGCTTTCCGAGGCACGGAGGGGTCTCAATATGGAATGGATGTTCACCCATTCACGAACCGACCGCGGCAAGCGTAGCTTAACCTTCGATCGACCCGTTCAGCTGTTATTATTTAGCCACGAGCCCCTCTTGAACAATGATTGTGATTTTCTATTTTCAAAATTAGGGACTGATTTGAAATACGATTACTGTTTTTGATGGTGTGCTTGTCACTAACGTGTCGCTAATCTTGGGTTTGTAATGCAGAAAACGTGTAAATTTATTATAAATTATAATATAATCCATAGTATACCATACCTTTAATATTTTATATCCAAGTAACTGTGTCTGTCTGTCTGTCACTCAACTGCTAGACTATGACCTGAATTTACATGATGCCGCAGGCAAGTAAGTTGTTATTGTAATAAAATCGTGTATTTTATGAGAAAGTTTTTAACCAATTTCAAAAATGTGGAGGTTCTCAATTCGTCGGAATGTTTTTTTTTTGGTGTATGTTTGTTACGTGATGTCTCCGCAATTGTGGATCGATTTCGAAAATCTTTTTTTAATAATTACCCATATACCTATGTACATTTTATTAACTTTGCTTCGGTAGTTTTTCAGTTAGCTTCAATAATACATATTTTTTCCACTTAGTGTACATTGATGATGTTATAATAACTTTCTGTCACTGTTATTTACATAGCAAGTAGTGGTATACGAATTTTTGTGGGGTAGGTACCACAACAAAAAACTGGAAAATATAAGTAAACTTTTTTGCAAAAAAAAAAACAACCGACTTCCAAAAAAAATAACTTGTAAGTAATTTCGGAAGTCGGTGGCAAAAAAACGAAAATACAAAACCAAAGATACCGACTTCCGAAATTACTTAAAGTTATTTTTCACTTAGTAATGTTTTTTTGCATATCGTTTTTTTTTTTAACTTTTTATTTTTACTCTTTAGTTGTGGTACCTACCCCACGCAAATTCGTATACCACTACTTGACCTGTAAGTAACTACCCGTACCTTAAAAGTAACATTATGTTTCATAAAAATAGTCGTAAATTGCTGTTCAAATGCAATCCAGAAATAAACACAACCATTCATTTAATTATTGCAGTCCCATTCAAATTGATGTTTATTATTTTGACATTGAACATATACATTAATAACTGCATGCATACGAACGAACGAATGAACGAACGAATGAAACTTACAATGCCTGTTCTATACAGGCATTGTAAGAAAACCATTCATTCCACGAGTTATTTCTACATAACGTCACGCCTATTTTCTCCTAAGGGTTAGACAGAGGTGTACCTATAGTACACCCACATTTCGCCAGTTATATTTAATTCCCATATCGCTCATTTGGAGAAACATCAACGTAACTGCTGCTTTTAAAATTTTACAGGAGAGTAATTTAAAGTGATTTTATTTTTGTAATCTGTTACCGTCTCGTTCTGAAATGTTAATAAATCCCAATAAATATTCATTCAATATTTCACGCTAAATATTTCACGCCTCTGCTCCTCTGAATTTTTTTCGAGCACAATATAATTATATCGACAACTCATTTTTGGGAAAAAATACATTTATGTCGATGTTTCTCCAAATGAGCGATATGTAATCGGAGGCAAGCCTATTGCCATCAACCGGACAGAAATATAGACTCCGGGATGCTACTGAGTTACAGATGGAAAAACCCAATATTAGTTCGCCCGACCTAGAGTTTGAACCGTGAACGGGCGCCGTCAGTTGAGACTGGTCATATTATCTTAACTGCCACGGCTTATTTTTATAACTAATCTTATATTTTGAATTGTTTCTCTATATTTTTTTTTTCATTAATGCAAGAAGCAACATGAATAATGTACCCAGGATTTTGTAATATCTTGATTTAAAAAGAGTGTCCTTGGAGTTTCTTGCCCATTCTTCTCCATAGAGATCTACGTTTTGGAATGGGCAACTAGCTTCAAATTTCTGACTAGCTGACCGACTCTTTGACAATTCAAAAGTGCCTGTAAATGGTTTAATTGAAATAACTGCTTTGAGTTTGAACCCAGGACCTCATGATCAGCTGTCACGCTTGCGACCACTAGACCAATGAAGCAGTCACGAGCAATTTCCTTACGTACAGTCACCAAAGAGATAACTTACCAGGGTCGTCGGATATAGTTGAAATTTAGTAATAAACCGATGAATGTTTTTGAATTAAATTAAATTTGATAAATAAACTGTTTGTTGTTTATATAAACTACATTTGAGGACAAGATTTAAGAAATCTTTATAAAGAAAGAAAACTATGACTGACTGGCTCTGACCGCAGGGTGAGTCAGAGGCTTTTAATAATATAGACGGAGAAGGTACGTTTCTCTCGTTATCATCAGCCATATTTTAACTACTGTGGTACTATGGGAAGTGTTGGTTATTGCGCAATAGAAAAACTGTTTACAGTTCAAATCAAATTATAATTTGCGAACAAATTAATTACAATAGCATTCACATACTGTAGGTACACGACACAACTATACAGAACTCGCGACAGTTTCTAAACGTGTTCACTGCTTTACCGCCACCGACCAACTCTGCTTTAACTGTATTCGAGCGTTATGGCTGTGATTATTGTTATAATACATTGATTATTTTTAATGTGATTTTATATGTATATTTTTATCATATTTTTAATTCGTTATGACTGATTTTGTGATACATAATTACTTACTTGTGGTTAATTGTTTGTAAATTGTTGATTTATATGTATGTTTTTATTACGTAAATTTTACATAACAAGAATGGTAATAAAAGAGTGTTTTTTATATTATATTAAGTATATAAAAAATAAATGATATTTTTGAATCAAAGAGTTATTTAAACATTTTTCGTTTGACTGTACTGTTTTTGGCTTGAACGATAGATTTTTTAAATTAATTATGGGTGGCCCAATCGCCGGAAGAAAAAAAAAAATGTGGATCCGGCAACTGTGACCGCGGTCCCAATTAATTGCGGTCCCAATCACCGGAACCCTCACAATCTGATGAATTCTGCTTTTACTCTGGTCGAGTGTTATGTTGTAGACTCTGTAGAGCGCCGCCTGGCGGTGCTAGCGTCCCGGTTAGTCGAAGTCGAATGATCGATTTAAAGCTCTTTCAAACAGCTGCGACACGCAACTCGAATCACACGCGAGACAAAGACACCGCTCGTCGCGCGACTGGCGGTGCCTTTGTGTCGCGTCGCGTGTCGCGCCTGTTTGAAGGAGCCTTTAACATATTTCCGAGATATATAGGGTGACTGGTAATTAGTGACCGATACATAAACACATGATTGTACTCGTCATAACAAACAACTTTCCAAAAGAAACATTTTTTTTAATTTACCAAGCGCATGACCCAAGTCACCCCAATAGAATATTGAGTACTTACCTAACAAGAATAATACACCATCAGCTGTAATTTAATTTAGTAACTAATCCCTTTTTACAAACAAAATTATTCCACTTTTACCATGCATTATTCTTGTTTAATTAATTACTGACCGCGCGCGTGCTATCGGCTGTAAGTTGCTTGAAAAGTGGAATAATTTTGTTTGTAAAAACGGATTAGTACCTAAGTTAAATGTTATGCGCTTGGTAAATTAAAAAAAATATTTTCTTTGGGAAAGCTGTTTGTTATGATGAGTATAATCATGTGTTTAAGTATCGATCACTAATTACCAATCACCCTATATATTACCTACATTATTAACATAACAATAATCATAACATAACGCTTGCTACAATTATACAGATGGCATAAGACGACGATTCTGACAGTTGACGTTACCCGGTAAATTAATCTCTTGCAGCTAATGCTCTTAACTAATTCACATCAAAGGTTTTAATTGATATCACTAACATGACTGATTTGTAGTTTAATGATAATTAGACGATAACTTGGGTACAAGAGGCCCTAACACGAACGGGGGACGTAAACGTAACGTAAATTCGTAGGATTTTTGAATCGGTAACAACTATCCTATAGCATATTGGTTAAAAAATTTGCGGCAGCCTGGGTGGACGGCGCGTCGTGTTCTACGCGCGCCTCAAAGAGATGTCAGCACCATTGCCGGGGTCCGATAGGGCCGATGCCTGCCGGGGTCGCGGATTGTTCGAAAGTGTTACCGTGGCCCTGGCGCACAGGCAACTGAAGGAACACGGGTGGGTTTTAGTCAGTAAGAGTCTGACACGCCCTTCTACTCCGCCCAGAGCGGGAGAGGTCATTTGATGATTTCCCACCGTGGAACACGACGCGCCGTCGAGCCGGGGCTGGTCCTTACCGGACGGCGAGCTATTGGTGCTAGGCCTAATGCTCTATTTTAGTATTAAAACCAATATGGGTGTTAGATAGTTTCAACATTAGCGAAGTTTCAATTTACTAGTAAAGTATTTGCTTGCAGTTAATAATGTATATTGCTTTTTAAAATGAATAAGAATTATGAAAAAATACAAAAAAGGTGATGGTGTGAAATTATTGACTTATGCCATAAAAAAGATCAGGAAAAGGTGTATTACTGGCGCTACTATTATCTTTTAACTCTAACTTCCTTATCACAAGCTTGAAAAAACTTCTGTCCTTGTCATTTAAAACTTAATAAAGTGAGATAGCAATTTTCGTTACACAAGGAGATTCGTATGCAGTCATTTTCAGCGTTCGAGCCATCTGTCATGTAAAGTTTCTCTTATAAGTCAGATTTTCTACAAATCTCCATTTTAATATTCGGGAAGAACTGAAGCCGACTGAAACTGAAGCGTGCGAGCTATTCCCGACACTCTTGGGCGGGGCCATCCTGCAGACTTTTTTAGGGCGTGTGCATACGACGTTTTCAAAATTATTGAAACTCTATTTTATTTTCAGAACACGAAAATTTTTAAAATTCTGTTTTTAATTTTTTTGAACTTGTCATGTTCTGATTATGTAAGTCAATAAAATAGCACAAAAAATTGAGCCGTCGCGGGACGCCTGGCAGATGTGAAACATCGAAACTATTTTGTATAGAAAATATAGTGTGGCGACGCGTCGCCACGGCATGCGTCGCCACGCTAACAATCGGTTTTACCCGCGGCTACAGATGTTTCACATCAAAAAGAACTGAAAATATAACAAGTTGAGTAGGTATAAAATCAAGAAATAGATACTGTGAAAACTATAGTTTTGTGTTAAGATTTGCAATAAAATCTGATATCCACGTACAAAAACAATATTATAGTATTTTCAAAGTAATCTATTTTATATATTGAACAAAAAAAAAAAACGAGTACTGAACTACCAGATATTAAAACCTAGACTTTTAACTTCTATGACTATTAGTTTATTAAACTAAAATTCGACGGATCATTTCACCTTTTTTCTATTGAGTAGATTAGATATTAAAGAACATCAGCTAAAAGACCAAAGTATGAACATGACTTTAGCCAGTATATCTGTACCAATAGCTCAGAGAATGGTCTCCAACTGATGATACCATAAAACCATACTTACTTCCACATAAATTGCAGATAATAACAATTGGTACCACCATTGTCCTTCCATACGACCTTTGAAGAACTCTTTTGACCAATAAATGGCTCTGTACACTTTTACAAATTTAATTTTGCTGACGCTCAAATAGGATTCTCGTTTGGTCCTGTAGGTTTTCGGTCTTTCAAGGCGGTCGAATAAAATTTGTAAATGTTTCTATAGGGGGTATTAACAGGGTCGTTTTGAAAACTACTTGTGGAATTAGAGTATTTCAATAAGGTTTCGAGTAATACTGTTGTCTGTTTATTTCTATTTACTTAACTAGCCAGTTATTTGAGCAATAATTTTCCGCTCTTGATGGCGCACTTGGTTTTTACTGTATGTTATTTAAGTTATACTTTTTCTGAATGTTTTTGTACGTACTTTTACTGGAATTGCCTGTATGCTGCGAGAACTATTTTATCTCGCATCGTTTTAATATTTCAAAGAAATGTTTTTCTCATTGAAATAAAATAAGAGAAATGGTTGTTGCTAAGGTTTTTTTTTCTCTTATATTTGACAGTTTTGTTACATAACATAACAAAAATTCATGATTGTTTTCCTCGAAGGATTAGGAAGAGGATTAAGTACCTATAGTTCACCCACATTTCGCAAGTTATGTTTAAGTCCTATGTAATAGGGGGCGAACCTCTTGCCATCAACCGGGCACACATCCAGACTCCGGACTGCCTCTGAAAAATACTGACACAAAATCGGAATTCTGGAGTTCTGGTTCTACTTGGAATTCTGAGAGTTTTGTAATCTTTGGAAAGTTCGGTTCACTCCTTTGGCCACCATTAAGCAACTGAAAATATGTATATGACGGAGAAGGTACGTCTCTTTCGTTATCATCAGCCATATTTTAACTACTGTGGGCGTACTATGGGAAGTGTTGATTATTGCGCAATAGAAAAACCATTTGCAGTTCAAATCACATTATAATTTACGAACAAATTAATTACACTAGCCAATCACACGTTGAAGGTATACGACCCAACTATACAGAACGCGCGACAGTTTCTAAACGTGTTCACTGCTTGACCGCCACCGACCAACTCTGCTTTAACTCTGGTCAGGCGTTATGTCAGCTCTGTCGAGCTCCGCCTGGTGGCGCTGGCGCGGGTGTCCCGATTTGTCGAAGTCAAACGATTGACAGAACGTATTTCCGACATATAAGCATCACTGAATTTATTATTTCCTTTATTTCATTATATAATTACGTACGTAATTATATAATGAAATAAAGGAAATAATAAATACAAATTATATTTTTAAATATTAGAATATAAACAATATAAAAACATTTAAAAATATAATGTTAAGTAAATTTATTATTAAAAAATTTATTATTATGAAAAGCCTGTGACGTCCCACTGCAGGGCAAAGGCCTCCTTACTCTCTTTCCAATTATCTCTATTTAAAGCTGCTAAGGACCAGCACCCTAATTACGTAACACACTATCTATCACAATCTGAATCATTTTGAAGCCTATTGCTAATCCATTGCTTCGTATGTTCGTAAAATTTGTCTGCTCGACAACGTAAATAACGCAATTAATGATAAATGATAAATGATAAATGATAAATGATTTTATTTCTGTAAGTAGGTTTGTACAAACACTTTTACACGTCAATTATGTTTTTTAAACTAGATGAGGTCGGCGTTTCCTATCTGACTACTCTGAGAAGAAAGGCCGAAACAAACTCAGAGGTCACAGTCTCTTTTAAAGTCCAGACATAATCTTGGTCAGGTCATGCGAAGACCATGCAGATTGGTATCTGAAATGGTCTTTTGAGGAAAGAACCACACAGTTTGAGTGGACCTGTCCAGTCAGTGCACGCATTTGTCAGTAATCGTGCAGCTCGACTCAGGAAGTCAGGACTTAAGGAGCTCAACGATTCGACGAACAATACCAAAGAAAGGACATTTGGGTAGGCCGCATAAATTACTCAAACTGCCAGATCATAATTAAAATTAAATTAGAAAAAAAAAAAAAAAGCAATTACCCACATAGTCTTCACATTCACAAAATTAAAATAATATAATACTTTACAAGTAAATACTCATGTCATTGTATATATAAAATTTATCAATGTCAATGTGTATATATAAATTCGGTAATAATGTTTGAAGATCATGTAGATCGGTGTCTGAAATGGTCTTTTGAGGAAAGAACCACACAGATTAAGTCGACCTGTCCAGTCAGTGCACGCATTTGTCAGTAACAGTGCAGCTCAACTCAGAACTTAAGGAGCTCAACGATTCGACGAACAATACCAAAGAAAGGACATTTGGGTAGGCCGCATAAACTACTTAAACTGCCAGACCAAGAATAAAACTGAAAAAAAAAAAAAATGACCCACATAGTCCTCATATTTACAATAATGAAAATAACATAATACTTTTTATAGTAAATATTCATGTCTAAAAAGAGTTAGCAAACTAAAATCAACATTCACTGTGTAAATTTATTGGAGCAGCTCAATCCCAAGCCTTTTTGTCTTCAATATAGTCTTTCACATTATAGTAGGCTTTCTGGCATAATTTCCGCTTTATAAAAGATTTGAATTTATTAAAGCTTAGATCTTGAATGTGGCTAGGAAGTTTATTATAAAAACGTATACATTGGCATCTAAAGGAGCCACCAATTTTTTTGAGCCTGGTTGTAGGAACAAGAAATTTGTGTTTGTTCCTGGTATTTATATTGTGGATATCACTGTATTTTTTAAACAGATTAATATTTTTATGTGCATACAAAAGATTTTCATAAATATACTGAGAAGGCACAGTAACAATATTAATCTCTTTAAATTTATCTCTGAGGGAGTGTCTGGGACTTAATTTATAAATTGAACGAATTGCCCTTTTTTGTAAAACAAAAATTGTCTGAATATCGGCGGCATTTCCCCACAACAGAATACCGTACGACATCACACTATGAAAATAACTAAAGTATACTAAACGGGCAGTCTCTAAATCTGTTAAATCACGAATTTTTCTAACGGCGTATGCTGCAGAGCTAAGCTTTTTCGACAATTTGTCTATATGGGGGCCCCATTGAAGCTTGGCATCCAAAGTTATGCCTAAGAATACTGTTGTATCTTCGGGTTTCAACACTTCACCCTTTATGAGAACACTAGTTTCTACTTGTCTAACATGAGGTATCGTAAACTTAATACATTTCGTTTTTTTCTCGTTAAGAAGTAGGTTATTAACATTAAACCAGTTAACTACTATTGCGAGAGCGCTATTTACATTGTCAGTAACCAGCTGCTGACGTTTGAGTTTAAATAAAAGTGAAGTGTCGTCTGCAAACAACACTATATCATGTTTATCCTTTATGAGGTAAGGCAAGTCATTTATATAAATAAGAAATAAAAATGGGCCAAGAATTGAGCCCTGGGGGACCCCCATTCTTACTACAGATCCGGGTGAACGTTTTCCGTTAACATCAACTCTCTGAATCCTATCACTTAAGTAAGAAGTAAGAAGATCCAGAGAGGCGTTTCGGATTCCGTAGTGGTGCAGTTTCCTGATTAATGTTTCATGAAGAACACAATCGAATGCCTTGGACAAATCGCAAAAGATTCCCAAAGCATCGCATTTGTCCTCCCATGCATTATAAACATGTCCTAAAAGTTCAACTCCGGCATCAGTAGTCGAACGACCCCTTGTAAAACCGAACTGTTTGTTATGCAGTAATTTGTGTTTATTAAAAAAGCTTTGCATTTGATTCAAAATAAGTTTTTCAAAAATTTTACTAAAAGTAGGTAGCACTGAAATGGGTCTATAATTAGTAGGGTCTGATGTACTACCTGATTTAAACAACGGTATTATTTTACTGTTTTTCATAAGATCAGGAAACTCACCACAGTCAACACACTTATTAAAAATACCAGCTAAAGTAGGTGATACAATGTTTATAATCGACTTTGCAACGTCCACAGAATTGCCCCATAGATCTGCGGTCTTTTTAACATTTAACGTTTGAAAGGTTTTAATTATATCTTTACAGGTGACATATTGGAAATGAAATTCAGAATCACAAACAGGGACGTTTTCTTTAAGTAAAGACTCTGCAGCAGTGGGTGATGAGTTTAGAGATTTAGTAGTGGATACAGGAATATTTGTAAAGAAATATGTATTATGTATATTGTAATAATGTTGTTGAACTGTCAAAATGAAACCCATTCCTACTGTTAGTGTGTTACGCTGTTCCTCGCTGTTCTTGTTGAAGGAGTGCAACTCATCCCACCATCTCCGTCTAGGCCTGCCGCTGAATTGATTGAATTCAAGAATTTCTGAAACGTGACGTTTATTAGAGTCTGGATACTAAGGTGTATTTAACTTTAACTAAAAATTAATAATAACAATATATTCTGAACAAAGAAAGGTTTCATCGATATCAAAACAATGGAAGACCCCTCTTGATCTAAATTCGGTTGCAAACTAATTAAAATTATTTTTGAAGCTTGATGAGTAAATATTGTATCTTCAGAAGTTAATAATTTGTTGCTTATACTATGTTGGCTTGGAGAATAGAGATCACGAAAACAGACTGTCTAGACTAGAGCCTAAAATTAAACAAATACGCAAATTTATCTCGTCATCTTGTTTTTTAGAATTGCATATCAATCCTTGTTTCGCCGAAGGTTTGGGCAGAGATGTACAGTCACCAAAAGAGATATGTAACCAGAGTCGTCGATATAGTTGAAGTTTAGTAAAAAACCGATGAATGTTTTCGAATAAAAATGAATTTAATTAATAGAAAACAAACTGGTCATTTATCAAATAAAATTTCATTCGAAAACATCCATCGTTTTCTTGCTAAACTTCAACTATATCCGGCGACCCTGGTAACTTATCTCTTTTGGTGACTGTACCTATAGTACACCCATATTTCGCCAGTTATGTTTAAGTTTTTAGTACCTATTCACTCTTAAGGGGGATGCGCCAAGGTAGCCCGCGAATTAAAAAATTTCTTACGTTTTTTGCAATTTGCAGGTCAGTAACAGGTTGTATGTTGATCTCAATATGATTCGCGGCCATATCAAATATTTATTTATAGAATTATAATCATAAAAATCATCAATACATCTCTATAAGTTCATATTACCCTATTGAATTACTATTTCATGAAATCATGACATTTGAGGCCATTTCTAACTAAACCAGTTGTAGTACTGATTCTAATGATTATAGTTCGGTAAAGCCATATTAGTTACGGCCGCGAATCATATTTTAATCAACATACAACCTGACAGTGACCTAAAAAGTTGCAAATTGCAAAAAACTTAAGTATTTTCGAATTTCGCAGGCTACCTGAGCGCATCCTCCTTAAAGACTTTTTTATTGCACTCTAAATATTCATATATATATATAAATAACACGACTCCAAGCTATCGTGTGATAGTAAATTTATTCATTCATATACCTTACCTAACTTGGGTCACCGTTTAATTTGCGTCTCGCCTAAAAGTTTTTAAGTTGTTATAACTGAATTTGTTTTTTTACGCATTTAGTTGGGCTTCCAAAATGGCGGAGTCGCGGTCCCACAGGTATAACAATCAGAGGGTCAATGTCAAAAAATACAACTTATAAATTGACGCCATTGAGAGTAGGTATTTTCCACAGTTGAAACTTTGTGGAAGTCCTTTAGTCACAGTCTAAGTATCTGGGCCACTGTCTCCGAAGACCTAAAAGACAACCTAGACATTGAGCGCGAGCGCAGAGCATTGGCTGTCCATTGCAATATCGTTCATTTGCGAGAAGCTTGACATAATTCCAAAATAGCAATTTTTGGATATTATAATTCAAAAATTCAAAAGTACTGGAAATAGCGCGACGAATCATAAACTCACATCTTTCTATCTCCCTAATTTTTAGGTTTTAGCGTAACGTCGTATGAGTAGCAAAAATAATACAATTTGCTGCCTTTTTTATGTTTTTTTATTTTTTTGGATGCGAAATCATCAAATGACCTCTCCCGCTCTGGGCGGAGCGGAAGGGCCTGCCAGACTCTTACTGACTAAAACCCACCCGTGTTCCTTCAGTTGCCTGTGCGCCAGGGCCACGGTAACTCTTTCGAACAATCCGCGACCCCGGCAGGCATCGGTCCTATCGGACCCCGTTAATTGTGCTGACATCTCTTTGATTCGCGCGTGGAACACGACGCGCCGTCGACCCGGGCCTGGTCCTTACCGGACGGCGAGCTGCCCATTGCTCACCGTCTGCAAGCCCGCGCCTACGGTGGCCGGAAGTTGGCAATCGACTCCCGACGGCCAGGGTGTCTCCTCCTGCGGCGACTAGGGGCGCGAGGGCGCAGTGATTGCCTATCCCTCTCGCGCTCCGCCTCCTCCATCGCGAGCATTACTGCGTCGCAGAAGGGGGTGACGGCTTCCCATTCCCTCTCGCTCCATACCATGGCCTGAACCAGGGCCGGTTGCGAGAGGTCGCCGCCGCCGATCGCCGCCACGAGGACACGTCGGTGCTCCGCCCAAGCCGGGTTAAGTCCTGTAGACTTAACTCAAAATTGCAGATTTTTTAGTTATATCACCCTTGTGGCCAATGAGGCGATATATTGGCTCGCAAATTTGCGAAATGCACGACTGCGGTTAAGGCTACGCTGTTTACAGCGTACTGCCAGTCGTTATATACATGCAGTATCTGGGTTAACTACACGCAGAGGGCATACAACGCTCTGCGCGTACAGTACAATAACGCATTCAGGGTGCTGATAGGGTTGCCGCGCTACTGCAGTGCTTCGGGCATGTTTGCAGAGGCGGGAATAGATGGACTTCCTGTACTCATGCGTAAGCGCTGCGCATCCATCATGCGCCGGATTCGCGCCAACCCCAACAGCATTCTGAAGGTTATAGCGGACAGGTGGGACAGTCCGATGCTGGGACATTGAATACGCCTACACGCCACTGAGTGCATGTAGTGTGTAATAATAAACTTATAATTATCTTCTGGTAGAATTTAAGTACTAACATTAGTTTATAAGTTGTTGTATACTAACCCAAATGGACTAATGGTCAGAATTAAATGATTTTTATTTTTATTTTGAACCTTTTACATACGAGAATAAAGAACCTTACTGCCAATATCTCCCTCTAAAGAGACCATTGCACTATAATAACGCTGCAATGATTTTATTGCGTTCGAATGACGATGACAGGGAGGCGCTCTGTTGGTAAACATATTGAAATAACAAGATGGTGGCTTTAGTTCAGAGTTGGGCCATGCGCTGAAAGACCCTTGTACGGCTATACACTGAAGTATAGTACAACTACTTTTGAATGTCCCTCTGGAATGATCGCTTAGGAAAATAGTTGTACTGTACACTGCTGCAACGGTCTTATAGCGTTCGAATGACGATGACAGGGAGGCACTCTGTTGGTAAACATATTGAAAGAACAAGATGTTGGCATTAGTTCCGATTTGGGCCATGCGCCGAAAGACTCTTTTACGGCTATGCCTACGCTGATGTACAGTACAAAAAATTTCTTAATGCCTCTCGGGAATCATCGCTTAGGAAAATAGTTGTACTGTACACTGCTGCACTGATGTTATACGCGTTCAAATGACGATGACTGGGAGGCGCTCTGTTTGGTAAACATATTGTGTGCAATTGTTTTGTGAAATGCATTGAAAGAACAAGATGGCGGTGTTTGTGCAGATTTTGGCCACGCACTGATAAACCACAACGAAAGACCTTTTACGGCTATACACTATCGTAATGAAGTTTTTTGTCATCCTTTTCTGTCATCTGTGCTTAGTTGACTGTTATTGAAATTATCCCGTGTTTTTAGGGTCCCATATCTCAAAAGGAAATATTTAAACGCTTATAGGATCACTTCGTTGTCCGTCCGTCCGTCTGTCTGTCAAGACCCTTCTTCTCAGGAACGCGTGGAGATATCAAGTTGAAACTAATATCAAATGCGTAGGTCTACGATCCCTTGAAGTTCTAAAAAAATATAGTTTCTAAGTAAACGCAAAAATAAAATACGGCCGTTGATGCGATATATTTTGATACTCGCAAATAAATCAAAACCTATGGGGTACTTCCCGTTGAACTAGAATCATAAAATTTGACAAGAAGCAAAATCTCACACCACATGTAAAGGAAAAAGTCCGAAAATCGTTATTGTGTTTTTTATAACATAATAACTGTTTTGTTTTAATGCAAAACAGCTTTATTAAGTTTCCTTCAAAACACAGCATTTTTTGAATACTCGTTTGTTACGAGTATATGCTGGTGACTACATTTCTCCAACTACATTTTTGACGGAGGGGGACAGGGTGGTCTTACTAATTAACATAGGTTCGTTTCATTCTATAAATAATTATCGATTTTATTAAGCGTCATAGTTTAAATACGCGCACTTGACCCACATGACTCTAGCATATTCTCGTCCCATTTCCGAGGTCAGATGACTGAGCGGTCGGTCTTAAATTGGGCGAAGAAAACACCTATGCTAGGCAATGCTGTCTCCACTAACTGCAAGCATCGCAGAATCATTTAAGTCCCTTGTGACGTACTGTCACACAACGGCCGACTTATCGGCACGGAAAGGTCGACGTCGGGGACGTCCCACTTTTGAAACATGGCTTCTGAGGCCTGGGGCCTGCAGTAACGGGAGCCAATCCGGCTGATCTGTCTGATATTTAGCTGATCTGCTAACTACGTCATTTTGCGATTTAGGTTCAGGAGCACTAGGGAACGTATCCCTAGCTCATCTTATATGTGCGACAAATGGTCTGCTGTCGGATTGAACTAGAATAATGTGCACTCTGTAGACTGGCATTTTGGCTGCTTATTATTGCGTATAATATGGCAAACATCTTTCAAGTTCGAGTGCCACTTTGTCTGGTTCGGTCAAGTTCCTGACCAGAGTAGGACAGAATAGTATATTCTTAATTATGTACACCAAACGAATTACAGATATAAGTGTAGAATATTTTACATAAGGTTACACAATGGGCGGTCTTATCACTAAAAGCGATATTTTAAAGACATCTTTTGAATGCATAGAGTAGCCCGATCATGTGGGCTCGTTACCCTTCTTCCACGGCAGGCGTGGACAGGAAGTGGGTTTCCTTAGCCATGTGTAGAGGAACTGAGCTGTGTTCTATCAATAGCCTCTGGCCACCACCACTCTTGGCAAACCAGTGGAGCAACCTTTTTCCATTTGTCTTGGTCTGCCCTTCTCAAATATTCTTCTGACGACAAGCATCCCCTTACAAGGATAGCAAAATTTAGGTGATAATAAGCTTTAAGGTGAATTCTTAGCTGCAGCCCGCCAAATAAATTTTCTTTGTTTTTTTGCAAATTGCAGCTCTGTTTTAAGTCGTATGTTGATCAAAATGCGATTCGCGACTGAGGAATTATATATTTACTGAAACATAATCGTAAATTTCATATCAATCGTCGAACTTTGGAAATTTGTTCCACCTAAAAGTTTCATATGAAACATCCTGAAAATTTCGAGTTAGCGATATAATGTGGAAATTATGTCACGTTAACAGATATTTAACATTTACTTGGTTACTCATTCAATTATAAATGCTTAGGTCCGACTTACAGGAAATCGTTACGAGCATCTCCCTCTCTCTCATCTCTTTGCCCTGTTGTCTGGCGGTGGGAAAACGGTGCCTTCTTCCTCCGAGGATGAAGAGCGTTCATCCCCACTATCGCACTTAAAAGAATCGCCGCTCAGGTTTGCTACATAAGGTTGCTCTCCGAAGCCACCAGCGACCACGAAGATAATGTAAGCCTTTGATCTCCATTTCGGCATTTCGCTGACTCACAATCGGCGTAACGCTATACAGGGTGTAAAAAGACTCATCACATAGCCGTCAACTACGGATTCTGTACATCAAACTAAGTAACAAAGCTGAAAAATAATTACTGGGAAACTAATTTTATTTTTGGTGTGTATAATCGCTGTTTACGGTAGTGCGCAACGTAACGCACGCAAAACATTGTGCTTATAGCTGCATGGAACGGTACAGGGGTCGTGGGGGTATTTCAAGATGTTTTATAATATAATATTAAAACTTATTTTCCTAAAAAAACATTAGTAAAAGTTGGAATTTTGACCTTCAATATCTCCGTAACCGGAAGGTTCCCAGGTACAAACCAGAACAAAAAAAAATACAGTAACGAGGAGTACAAGTGACTCCCGGCTTCGTTAAGTTCTGTTTACATCCGTTATAAGGTGTATATATTCATTCACGAAATATTTTAAGAGATACATAGCTGGTACTGAACCAATAGACACGAAAAAAATTGATCTAAGTGTTTTTATTTTACGTATATTTTTTTTTAACCTTTTTTTTATTCCTTTTTTATATAATGATAAATCTGCCTTAGATATTTTGCATCTAACCTTTACTCACTATTCTATGAACGACCCGCCCGACGCGGCGAGGACGGCGCACTATGGGTAAATCGCGTAACGTAAAACGGGGCGAATAGAAATCGCGGGGTGAATGGAGACAAAACCAGGGAAGGTTTTTTACCACGACCGCCAGTCTTTTGAAATAAAAATGTTACTATTTGTTTTATTGTTTTAGAAACTGCAACATTTTTTTTTATGAGCTGGCAACTCCATTTCGGCGAGTAGTTAGGCGAAAGTAAGAAGAATGCCCTTTTTTTTTGGGTGGGAAATTGCAGAGCGGGAGGACGTGTCAGACTTTTACTGACTAAAACCCACCCGTGTTCCTTCATTTGCCTGTGTGCCACGGCCACGGTAACTTTTTCGAACAATCCGCGACCCTGGCAGGCATCGGCCCTAGCAGACCCCGTCAATTGGTGCTGAAATCTCTTTGAGGCGCGCGTGGAACACAACGCGCCGTAGACCCGGGCCTGGTCTTTACCGGATGGCGAGCTTCCCATTGCTCGCCGTCCGCAAGCCCGCGCCTACGATGGCCGGGAATCGGCTTGGGATTCCCGATGCCCAGGGCGTCTCCTGCGGCGACCACAGTAGCCATATTCTCTGGTGACAAATCGTAATTTTTTGTAAGTAGTCTTCTATATTATGCCCATCTATCACCGAATTGCACAACTCTCGTTTGCTACTGACAAATTTACCCGTTTTTCAAAACAGTAAACTTCTGCGCTTTTTTTTTAACTGGTACTAATTGCTTTTAGGACTACTGAATGTCTGACCAACAACTGTGAAAGTTTAAGGGTTCGCCTTCCGTTTATAGACCATCAAAATAGTGCTATGTGCAAAAAGATAAGAAACTAATAATTTGCACTGTTCCTATAACCAACCTGTTTTTAATTTGACCCTAATAGATTATATTTTTTCAAGAAAGGTGGTCAAAATTGTATCAAAATCACAAAGAACTATTAATAACACTCATCACTGTAAAGATTTTTATATCAATTTGACTTTAATGGTTACAAATGATTTTATCTGAAATCAAAAGAAATAGTAAAAAAAAAAACACGGTATATATTTTGAGAATACATAGAGAAAGATCACGGGTAACGAAGGAGACTAAAAGGTACGTTTATATATGGTAAATCTAACACAGCTTCTTCAACCAATGCCATATGTTTTGAAGAAAACATAATATATATTTTTGCGATAACAAACTTACATTTTTGCAGTTAGAGAATTGCCCGTGACCTATATCGATGTATGACAGAACATATTTTGAACTACAAAGTTAAGTTTGTTCTTGGGATAAATTCACCCCAACTACGGAACTCTTTATTGTGCGTGAATTGGTAGGTTTTCTGTGTTAGCCGTTCGTCATAAATAATCTGTACAGAATTACAGTACCTATATCAGTGTTGTGTCATTCATTTTGTAGGCTAGTTAAGGCGGAACCTTCAGGGCAGCCCGCGAAATTCAAATTTTCTTACGTTTTTTGCAATTTGCAGGTCACTGTCAGGTTGTATTTTGATTAAAATATGATTCGCGGCCGTAACAAATATGGCTTTACAGAATTATAATCATTCGAATCAGCAATACATCTCTCTAAGTTCATATTATTGTATTGAATGACTATTTCATGAAATCATGACATTTGACGCCAATTCTAACTTAAGTACTTTTAAAAGTATTTTTAAAGTAGTTTATATCACAAAAATAATGTGTATGAAATGCTTAATGTGCATATTTTGAATCTTTTGATATTGTTTTATTATAAGCCGAAAAATATTGATAAAGCCGCAAAATGCGCGCCTGTGACAGCTTGTTTTGTTTAGGTGGCGCCGTCTGCGCTGAGCTTGGCGTAAAATTCCTACTATTGCCTGTTTTTGAAGCATGCAACTTTTTTACCATAGATAGACATGTTTTGTAAAAATTTTCTTACGCTCAAACGTGTTTAGAGCGCGTGAGGTCACATAGAAATCAAAATGGTGGACACTAGACATCATTTGTTGTCATACAGATTTTAAGTAAGTATTCTCTTTAAAAATATCGGTATTTAGTGTATTTTTCTTCTTTCTACCGCTAATTTCAGAACCGCACAAAACTGTATAGGTACTCCCAAAAAAGAAATTCACACGAATAATTCAGCTCGAAAATTCTCTATGAACGTTATTTTGTAACTTTTGCTGTTAAGAGAAAGCCACAAAAAACAATTTTCTTGGAATGAGATGAAACAGAAATAGATAACAAGAGGTAAAAGCACCTATATTTGAATTTTGTTAGAACATGGTATTAAAAATTAATCTTATTTCTAAGAAGGTAGGGAATAAAAGAGATCATACATGAAAGACAGAAAGTAAACGATGAAAACACATTACAACGCGGTTGTAATCTCCGGAGGGTTATCCAGAGGTGTACCTATAGTAAGCCCATATTTCGCCAGTTTTTTTTTAGTCCCATGTAATAGGGGGCGAGCCTATTGCCGTTGCCCGGACAAAAATCCAGGCTCCAATGAAGACTTTTTAGAAAAACTAGTCATTTAAACAATTTTTATATTCATGTTGCGATAGTCTTCATGGGTATGATTTATTAACCCGTTAATATGTAGTTCATCGTTTCCGTGTAGTATATAAAATATCACTTTGAAACATAAGCGCTTTTATTACAATACAAGGTTTTTCTTTGACATGATTTAACATTTGGGTTGACATGGTTTATTTACAGTTTTTGTATTTTGAACTTTGTTCCCACAACCGGGGAGCTCTTAATACAAAATTAACAACTTGGACATGATTCTAAAGTTAGTTTTTGTAATTAGAACTTTAACTTTGTTCAAATAGAGTTCGAAAATATAAAATGGCTCCATGGTTTAAACCCTGGGTCTGAAGAGAAACCTCGTTGTGTAATGACACAGAATGTGCCTGCTGGTCATGCTCGAAGGAAGCCTATGTCCAACGATGGACATCAATTGATTGTGATGATGAAGCTTAGCAAATAATTTTGATTCTATCGGGCCTTATTTCTCTAAAAATGTAAAATAGTTATATAACAGAATGTTTTGCGTGAATAAATAATAATATAAATTCATTGACGTACTTTGGGAAGAAAATGTATACTGTAGTATCTTTTTATAGTATCGTAAAGGGGCGAATAGGCTGTCTCACCTTGCCCGTTTAAAGCTGGGAGCTGAGATCAACAGTTAGCGGGTATTTAGAGTAGGACAAATGTATTTCTGGTTGCTCATTTTCTTCTAGTTTCAGTACAAGATACAATAGCTAGAACGAACGTGTGGAGTAAACGTGACATAAATTCCAACGATTTTTAAATTGAAAAATACTCGTTCGCACATAATATTTACTTAATTTAAAAAAAAATATTTATATCTATTGGTGGTAATTATTTGTGCTTCTCATAAAAATGTTAACCTAAATGCTATAGAATAGTTGTATTTTCGATTTAAAAATCGTTCGAATTTACGTTACGTTTACGTCGCTCGTTCATGCTCTGGTTGTGTTACAAAATTGTCAGCCAGCATAATTGGCCCCAAACCTGTGACCGGACCTGTTGTCAGACTTATGATATTATACGTTAAAGTGGTAGGTGCACCGTTCAGCAGCAAATTGGCTTCAACCTACGTAACAACTTGTTTGTCTTCTTGAAGATCTTACGGCTTACCTCCAAAGACTTCATTAAAATGTTCGTGTTCATGGAATTTTATTCGCAGCCATTCCTTTTTCTTTCTTTTCCCACCAACATTGATTGGAAAATGTCTATCAGTATGTCCCAGTTAATTGTTGTCTAAAATTCTCTATTATAACCAAATTCACAAAATCTGTCATAACCATCGATACCGCCCGCTCCGCCCCACACTAAGCTACATCCCTTCTCACCTTGTATTTGCATTAAAATTTAATAAAACGCCCTGTGTATTTAACCTACCATTTGCCGTGTTGGGTGAAATTGACCCCGCCTGAGAATTAGCGATATTCTCTTTAATAAAGGTATCATTGGACCCGATTCTTTGGGCACTGATAAAATTAAACCTTATAATAACGTCTAACAATAATTATAATATTGTGATAATTTACTTGTACTCATGAACGTAAACAATTTACTACCGGACTAAATCTCAAATATCGATAAAACTATTAAGTTTGCTGTTCCATACATTACAACGTACTTTAAATAATTTAATTTTGAATAATTGTGTTAATTAAATGAACACAATTTTTCGACAAGCAAAATATGTCATTGCACTAACAATTTATGCATAATTATCCTGCCATCTTTTGTACCGCATTTACTGCATATAAATAACTTTGATACAAATGTGCAAACACAACACGTTGAAAATGTTTACGACTGTTTTGTTTTCAATATCCATACTAATAATATAAATTCGAAAGTGACTATTTCTGTATGTTACCTTTTCACGCCTAAACCACTGAAGAGATTTCGATAAAATTTGGCAAGGAGATAGATGGCATCCTTAAGAAGGACATAGGCTACTTTTTGTCCCGGTAGCACGTTCCCGTGAGACAATTTACGACATCCACACGGGCGAAGCCGCGGGAGAAGCTAGTTAACGATAAAGATGACATCATCTTAATCGATAATATCGAAAAAACTTTGACTAGTCACGGTAGGCTCGGAAGCAAGCTAAGTATTATAAAAAAAAATCACACCATTATATAGAAAGAAGAAAGAAAGAAAAATAGTTTATTTTGCACAAACAAAACGCACCTAACAAATGAACGACATTAATTTAGAGACATACAAAATAGCCAAAAGCCTCGTATTCATGTTACAAAAGTTATATTTAGCAGTTTTGTTTTTTTTTTTGTTGTTTTTTTTTTTTTTGTTTTTGTAGTTATATTTTGCTCAAAGTAATTTTGAAATCTTTTAAGGCTGCAGTACCTACCTACGACGAAAGTATTTAACCGACAAAGTCATCGATATCATCTTTCTGCCCTTGTTCTATCTTATTTGGGATCAGCGCAACACATTTTCTTCTTCCATTCTCCCCCCCCCTGTCAACCGTCACGCAATCATTCACTCCCTTCACTTTCATATTTTTCCTCACACAATCCATCTTAGAAAGTCAACCTGCATCCTAATTGCGTAACACACTATTTATAGCAATCTGAATCATTTTGAAGCCTATTGCTAATCCTTTGCTTTTTTGTTTGTGCAGAATAAACTATTTTTCTTTTTTTCTTTGCTTCATATGTCCGAAAAATTTGTCTGCTCAACAATGTAAATAACGCAATGAATGTTGTTGAACTGTCAAAATGAAAGCTATTCCTGCTGTTAGTGTGTTACGCAATTACCCTGCAGTGGTATCCTTAGCCTTTTCCGCGTTGCCGAAGATCGGTAAAATAAACTTTTCTTCGAATTTGCTTACCCCATTTCCAGCTTCCTGTCAAGTTTTAACTTCTTTCCCGTAGGGTTATTTCATATTTATTTATATTTCATCGTAAGGCTTTATCGCAGGACTCCTTTTGTGTTTCCAACTCAAAATGTCTTCCTTATAATGGTCAAATGGTTATAGGAAGCCCTTTTTCATTGAAGCAAAAAGTATGCGAAAAGTTTTTGAATATTATCGTCAGGGTATCAGAATTTGTGTTTTATTTCGAAAAATATAAGGTTTATATTGCCTTGGTAGTGAATTTTGTGAAGTATAGCAATATTGACTGTGATGAGTGAAGTTGTAAATGTGAATACGTCATTTTGTTATAGAGTGTTATCGAAAAAGTAGCGAAATGTTCTTAGAAGACTTTTTAAGAGCTGCGTCAGATATTTTGTAGCAGATTGTACATATGCTTATTTCATACCGGCCGTGCTCGTGATTGGGTCCTCGTGGAAGTTGGAAAAGAGCACAAATCAATAATAACACTTCACACTTCGCTAAATGGGAAAACATTTTTCCTTTCAAGGTACGGAACCGTCAGTACGCAAGTCTAACTCGCACTTTGCCGGCCTTTATCGCCTACCAACGCCATCTAGTTACACGTTTGTACACAAACTTTTTAATAAATAAAATCTATTTTCAAACTTGTATGATAACCTTTTTTGACAAAAGCTTCTCCGTCTTCGTCGTATCGATGATTCCACAAATATATTTAAGAACTCAGCCACGTCGACAGCGTTAGCAAGGCCAATCCTTGCAGAAATCTGAAAAACACCAGACAGCCGCACACATTCCAAGACTTCCTTATTACCCAATTTAGACACGGAAAATGAAAAAGAAAAACTCTGTAAGTTGTCCAGCTTATAACTTAGGCTATGAACATATCTTTATATATATAAAAATTACGTGTCACGTTGTTTGTCCGCGACGGACTCCTAAACTACTGAACCAATTTTAAATTTGATTTGCACACCGTGTGCAATTTGATCCAACTTGAAAGATAGGATAGCCTACATCTCAATTTATAGTCGCAATATTATTTTACTGGAAATTATTTGTCTATTATTTGACAGTCACAATTATCTCTTAGCTCCAAACGATTCTAATAGATGGCGGTATCTGTTGACTGGATTGAGTAAGTATTTAATAGATGGCACTATGTTAAAAATACAAACGTTTCATATAAGCTACAATTTAATAAAGAGAAAAGATATGATTGTTTGTTTGTATTGAATAGGCTCCGAAACTAAACCGATTTCAAAAATTCTTTCATTGTTGGGAAGCTATACTATCGCCGGGTGACATAGGCTATATTATATTATGCTTTGCTACCCGGGCGAAGCCGGGGCGGGTCGCTAGTATTATATAAATCCCAAATTCTCATTACTCTATGCTTTATGTAACAAAAATTGTGTTCCAGCCGTCTGTAACTACAGAAAAGGTATGGCTAATAAATTTTCAATGGCTTTTTATCCCTTTTACGAGGAAGGGACTGTTTGAGTCCACTTTTGTTGGAGTTTTATTGTAAAGATATATTTTTATATTATTATAACATCTATGGTATAGTAAGTAGCTTCTGTCCGCGACTTAATCCACGTGAAATTTCTTGTTTTAAAATGAAATATATTCTATGATAAGTTCGGAAATACTGTATCTTCTCATTATTAAAAAAAAACTCGGTGTCGGATCAGCAGTTCTGAAGATTATCCCTATTATACAAAATCACCATTTTTTCTCCGAGTTAAAACATACAGCGGGGTCATTACGTAACACACTAACAGTAGGAATGGGTTTCATCTTGACAGTTCAACAACATTCATTGCGTTATTTACGTTGTTGAGCAGACAAATTTTTCGAACATATTTATTTATTTATTTAATTAAAACACATACAACTATCATCACAGGCTAACCTAATACAATAGTGTAGTTATAATGAACAACTTAGAGTAATTTTACAAAATGCGGCCCGTGTGAATTCACTCAGAGTACAATTGAAGCAGTCAATCTGTTGTGACACCATATTGAGTGTACGCAGGGCGCGCGTCAGCGGCGCGTGCTGCAGCAGGTTGGTGCGAGCAGGCGGCACCCACAGCAGCGGTGGCCGCCTCAGTCGCCCCACGTGCCCATCCGGTACACACAACCCAACCGTCCGTAGAACGCCTGGGTTGTGTATTTTACCACGCATAATCTTAAATAAGTAAGTGGCTAGAGTTACTTCCCTTCTTACTTCCAGTTTATTATAGCCTACCATGCCCAGCACAAACAGAGTAGGATACAACAGTGGATACCCTGGATACACACCATACTGCTTCAAGTAAAGGAATCTCACAAATATGAATATATGAAGTATAAGTATAAGTGTAATATATGAAGCAATGGATTAGCAATAGGCTTCAAAATGATTCAGATTGTGATAGATAGTGTGTTACGTAATTAGGGTGCAGGTCCTTGACTGACTGACTGAATGATGGAAAATGCACTTCAGTGATGAATGTCTTCTGTTCCAAAAGTATTTAATGCAAATGTAAACAGATGGATCAGAAAACGTACCCAAAACGGTACGCAAAATTGGCATCCACGCCAATTTTGCAGTGCCATTTACAAATTAAGTGCTTTGACTTGAATATTTGAATACATATTTGAATAAACTTTTCATTTGATAATTGAGGTTAAAATCTCAATGTTCGTCGATGAACAATTTTGTAATGTTATTCAAATAATAATTATTGAACAAGTGATGATATATAAAGTTTAATCATTTTAAATGCCGATGAATGTGTTAAGTATGTATGAGCTTAATACTTACTATAACTTAACTTAGCTACGCTTCGCGTGGTTGGTCCGTGGATGGGTGACCATCTTTACATACCAGGACCCCTGCGTGCCTCGGAAAGCACGTTAAGCCGTTGGTCCCGGCTGTCATTCGTGGATCTTTGACAGTCGTTACGGGTAGTCAGAAGCCCGAAAGTCTGGCAACCAGTCTTACCAAGGGGTATCGTATTACCCAGTTATTGGGTTATGGAAGCCAGATAGGCGGTCGCTCCATGTAAAATACTGGTATTCAGCTGCACCAGGTTGGACTGTAAGCCGACCCCAACATAGTTGGGAAAAGGCTAGACAATGATGATTGATTATTGACTGTGATTGACAAAAAGGCCGATAGTCAATCTTTTGCAAAGTGGTTACTATGAAAACCTAAGTAAATATTCAATATCTTTTGAGCTTGTTGTTCCACTAAAGAAGACAAGGAGGTCTAAAGCTACTTAAATAAATTTGCATTAAAGACAATATTATAAAAAGTTTTGAATTTACATTACAGACAACATTACATTACATTACATTTAATATTGACATTAACATTTTTTCTGTTTTTTTTTTTTTGTTTTTCGTATATTTAATTTATTTGTTCTCAAAATTGACATATTTAACTGTTTTGCTCTTATGTAATCTAATATTAACTTTTATTACTGATATTTAAATATTTGTACGCCACTAAGGCCAAACATGACTGATCTTAAACTGTAATGTAATTTAATAACTTGCATGCTCTGTATGTGTACTCATGTTTCCACAAATAAATAATCTAATCTAATCTAATCTACATTCAAACTTCTTAAAATACACATACATAAACTCACGCCTGCTTCCCATGGGGGTAGGCAGAAACTACAGAACGCCACCTGCTACGATGCTCAAAATACCTATTGATAAAAAAATTATTTAAAAAAGCGACGCTAGCGCTAGAGTTCCAGTCCGGTAAGGACCAGGACCGGGACGACGGCGCGTCGTGTTCCACGTGCGCCTCAAAGAGATGTCAGCATCATTGACGGGGTCTGAAAGGGCCGATGCCTGCCGGGGTCGCGGATTGTTCGAAAGAGTTTTATTTATTTATTTATTTATTTTGTCCAACTTAAGTCTATCATTACAGGGGTAACCTAATGCGATAGTGTACTTATCTAAAGTCTCATCCTAAGTAATCATTAACTTATTATTATAATTACATTTTGTAACTTATTACAAATAAAGCATTCTTAGTGAATTCACTCAGAGAACAACAGAATAGGTCCGAGTCACTAGCTATGAGGTTGAGAGTGCGGAGTGCGCGCGTCAGTGGCGCCTCACTTAAAAGATTGGTGCTCGTGCGCGGCTCCGCTAGCAGCCGTGGCTGTCGTCGTCGCCACACGTACCTGTCCGGAACACACAAACCTATGTGCCCTAAAATATCCGCATTATGTAACTTCCCTCTAAGTACTTTGAATATGTACGAGATGAGTGCGAGATCCCTCCTGACCCTCAGTTCGTTATATCCAACCATACCCAAAATAAATAAAGTTGGGTACATAAGCGGGTAAAATGGGTATACACCATACATGCGCAAGTACAAGTACCTAACAAACTTGTTTTGTACTCTCTCCAACATGAGCCTATATTTAGATTCATGTGGAGCCCAAATGACTGCGTTACATTCTAATTGGCTTCTAACTAAAGCATTATATAAGGCGATAACCGCTTTAATGTAAGAAAAACCACGTACCATAGGGAGCATAAAACCTAAATTACGATAGGCTTTTCTGCAGCAGCTTGTGACGTGATCACGAAACGTTAGCCCAGTGTTGAATTTCACCCCTAAGTCCCTAACTTCCGTAGCCCTAGTCATTGGCAACCCGTCTATATTGTAAGTATTCACAATAGGAGTACGCGCGCGAGAGAAAGTGATTGTTACGCACTTTGAGATGTTGAACTGCAAGAGGTTGTTCTTGCTCCAGGTCACCACTCTGTCAATGTCTCCTTGAAGCCTGTCACAGTCCTCCAATTCACTTATCTCAAGCGATAGCTTGAGGTCATCCGCAAACAGTAAACATTTGGAGTCTTTAACAACTTCTGGCAAATCATTAATCATAATAATGAACTGCAAAGGCCCAAGGTTACTGCCCTGACTCACACCCGACCTGGTAAAATATGGCTCTGACTTGTGTCCCGCATATTCTACGTACTGTTGCCTACTGCTCAAATAACTTGCAAAAAACCTTAGCAGATGTGGAGTGAAACCAATGGCCGCTAACTTTTTGAGCAAAACATCATTATTTACTAGATCAAATGCTTTTTTAAAATCGAAGTAAGCGGCATCAGTTTGCCCCCCACTGTCAACTGTTTGCACCAGATTAGCCATGTAGCTAAGGAGATTGCTGGTAGTGCTTCTTGCTGGTCGAAACCCGTGCTGGACGTCTGAAAGCTGGCCGCTGACCTGTTGAAATATGCTCTTATGAATAGCCGCTTCAAAAACCTTCGCCGGAGTCGACAGCACTGCGACAGGCCTATAATTATCCACCGTCATCCCTGACCCTCCCTTTGGCACCGGAACGACGCGGGTAATCTTCCACTTCTCCGGAAACACAGCTCCATCCAGACATTTATTATAAATGTATTGCAGCGGTTTGGCTAGCACCGACCGACAATCCTTAAAGATGTAAGGCGGGATTCCGTCCGGCCCAGAAGACTTTTTCGGTTTAAGCTGTTGAAGCGCGCAACATACGTCCGACAGTTGTAAGTGATCAAGATGTACCCGCGCAGCTCCGTTTTCCCCGCCCGCTTCCGTCATAGCCGCACTTACGTCCAACTCAGCTTGCTCTGTACTATACACCGAATAAAAGTACTCAGCAAACTCCTGAACATTTCAACGAATTCGTTGAATTAAGTCAACGGCTCGCCATTCTTTAAAATCTTTTTCTGACTTCTACTACGTCGTCTAGATTGTGCATAATTCCAAAACGATTTTGGATCTACCAGCATTTGGTCTTCAACACGGTGTTCATACTGTTCTCGAGCGCCTAAAATCAAATTTTTAACTACAGTTCTACACTGAGCAAACGCGTCGTAATCAGTCCTCAACCCACTTGTTTTATGTCGTTTATGTAGAACAGCCTTTAATTTTATGTTGCGAATTATTTCAACAGTGTACCACTCAGGGTAAATATACCTAGAGCTTACACGACTTCGCATTTTCTTTGGAACGCAGTCATCAAAAATCGAATTAATAATAATGTATAAATAATTTAAACTCATTTGCAAATCTAACTCATACATAGGAGCCCAATCTACGGCCGCAATTAATGAGTACAGTACAAAAAAATCTGCTTTATTAAAATTCCAGCTTACAGGTTCATGTGTATGCGCCGTCGGTTCTGCTGAGCCCGCGCGCAAGCGCTGACGCACGCGCATACTCACCGACACATAGAGCGGCGGGTGATACGCGTCTACCGGCACGAGTGGCACCTCCGCCGCGCGCACGCTCACACTCCCTTCCTCCGCAAATGTACTCAACACTAGATCTAATTGTCGACCATTGCAATTATCTACGTTGTTACTCTGAGTAAATCCACAATAAGTTTGAAAACATTGAAAATAATTGAGAATGTTTACAGGACAAGAATGCAAGTTGAAGTTACCCAATACTATCGTGTCATTATAACATTTACACAACTGTTCAATAATCCTAAATAATACCATGTATTCATTTTCGCTACTGCTAGGCGGGTTACCGTGGCCCTGACGCACAAGCAACTGAAGGAACACGGGTGGGTTTTAGACAGTAAGAGTCTTACACGCCCTTCCGCTCCGCCCAGAATGGGAGAAGTCATTTGATGATTTCCCACCCAAAAAAAAGGAAATTTTTCTTACTATCGCTTGTTTTCACGCCGGAATGGAGTTGCCAGCTCAAAATAAAAAGGTTGCAGTTTTTAAAACAATAAAAAAATAGTCACATTTTATTTCAAAAGACTGGAGGTCTTGGTAAAAAACCTTCCCTGGTTTTGTCTCCATTCACCCCGCGATTTCTATTCACCCCGTTTTACGTTACGCGATTTTCCCATAGTACGCCGCCCTCGCCGCGTCGGGCGGGTCATTCATACTCGTAGAATAGTGAGTAAAAGTTAGATGCAGAATATCTCAGGCAGATTTTTATCATTATAAAAACAGCAACAAAAAAAAAACTTTTTTTTTTACATATGTTAAATTAAAACAGACCAATTTTTTTTCGCGTCTGTTGGTTCTGTACCAGCTATGTGTCTTATTATATTATTTTGATGACGTAATCATAGAATTTATGTTTGAATATGGAATCTATTTCGAGCCCTTCGAACTAATTCAAAATGTTATTCTCATATCACATTACGACTAAACAACTTTTGGGGAAAATAGGTACAAATAATTGCAGAAGGTTAATATAATACAATATAATGTATTTAACATATATTATTAAATAGTTATTTCCTTTTTCACTTACACTAGGTGTCACCAAAATGAATACATAAATAGAAGCTTGCTATTAGATTTTCAATTTTCGGTGCTAAGCTGAGCGTTGAAAATCCAACAGCGAAATTTGAAAACGTGCTTAAAAGAGTGACAAAAAGATGATACTTAAAAATGTGTACGTCCGTCCGCCTTGAGTAGGCAATCCCGCTATGACTTTGCTTTCAGGATAATAGTTTACCAAGGCAAAATTTTTTGTTGTTAAACCGACATGTTCTAGAACCAAAAATTCGAAGACATGTATTATGACATCTATCCGCCCGCAATGGGCCCGCAGGGTGGCATACGGCTGACTCCATATCACAGAGAGTAGGCCTATGTCTCAGCTTTGGGAAGAAACTCAAACTCGAACTTCAAATAAACCAATTACAGGCACTTTTGAATTGTCAAGGGGTCGGTCAGTCAGAAAAATGAAGCTAGTTGTCCATCCTAAAGCATAGTAGGTACCTATGGAGAAGAACGGGCAAGAAACTCAACGGACACTCTTTTAAATCAACATACGGTTACAAAAAAAATTGGTGACATCATTCATGTTGAAATTATACATGTGAGAACGATGTAGAAAGACGTGCACGTTAAAACCATCCGTAATAAAAATTAATAACAACTCAGAAATGAAATTAAAATAAGCCATGGCAGCCAAGACATGACCAGTCCCTACTGACGGCGCGCGGCGCCCGTTCACGAACAGTACGTATGGATCAGCACCATTCAGTTCAACCATTTTGAAGGGAACTTAGTGATCCAACATTAAAGGATTTTTATGCTTATGATATTTTACCAAAACATTCGTTATTATTTTTCATCAAGCAATTGAAAATTTTAAGTCACTCGTTCCTTTCAGCGTTTTTCTCCATGACCTGTATTTTAGAACTTAACACGGGTACATACTGGCTAGAACAAATAAGTACCCTGTATTACATCATAATAATTATTATGTTATGAATAAATTAGCATGACTTCGCTAATAGTCGTAGTCGGTGGTGTTAGAATTGTAATTCCTGTCATTTATTTATTTAAACTTCTCACACAGAATAACATACTGGTAGAGAATGCCTAAGGCATTAAAGGCGGACTTAATGCTTTAGGCATTCTCTACCGTCAACCAAGACACCACGTGTGGTGTCAAATTTGGTGGTTTCGCGGAGAATGAACGGAGCCTTCTTCATCCGAATTTCGTGCCTTATCTAAAGTTGATCTTCGGCGGATATTAATTTACATTATAATCACACAGTATCAATATTTACGTAATTTATGGAAATCTTTGATGTTTCCATGATATTAAACCTGTTAATTTTCCGTTCAAATTGGCTATATTGAAAATTAGCAGTCATTGATAAAGTTTGGTCACAAGGTTGGTTCTGATCCCACAACTTTCTGCTAAGAAGTGGATTCTTAAACCTTTCGGCTACTAGGACAAACGCGTCCACCATCATAATAATATACAGGCTATAATTTGAAATACCTTCAACCTCTTAAGCGGTCATTGTTCTCATCATTATGAACTTTTCCTATGGGACCAAACCTGAAATCGCGAAAAAAATATCAGCTATTACCTACATTTTGACAAGTTATGCAAACATAAATATAGGGAACATCTGATTTATTTTTCGCTATTTTAAGTTTGGTTCCATAGTAAAAGTTGTTCATAATGATGAGTAAAATGACCCCGTAAGAGGTTGATGGTCTTTAAAATTACACCCTGTATACTTACACTTAATAAAATTCTTTAATTAATTCATTCATTCACTGACAACCTATCCTGCGGGGTATAGAAGCATGTTTGCACAAGAGTTCCATGTCGACGATGAATTACCAATACCTCCTAAGTTCTACCTATTTATTCGATTTTTAGCTTTTAATGCCAATCGAAGTAAAATGATATTTCGCGTGTACTACATACTAGCCAAACCTTCTAACACGATATTTGACTATTTATTCCATTAAACACTAATAGAAAATTACTTCTAAATTATGAGACGCCAATTTTGCTACGAGTACTTCCTAACTTTAAATAAAAATTCTTAACTGCTATATTATTGTTGAAATTTTCTAAAAATACATACAAGATATTGGTAGTTTGTCGTCGATATGTAGTGAAAGTGAGCACTATGTTTTTTTTTAAATTTCCTTTCCTAAAGGGGTCGAATGGAGGAGTAAAGTTAGTATGGATGTTCTTCATTCTTGCCGAAGGGAAATCCCTTCGGATGCACGGCTTGTATAGCCTCTAAATTGTCAACGCGTTGTTGGCACGACGCGCGGCATATGTCGCGGGTACGCGCGGAGGCCGCGTGGCATAGCGGCGCCTCTGCTTATAACGACGATATCTCTAAAGTTTTGTATGGGAGCTATTTATAAAACTCACGTCGTTGGAATCATTATGAAATAGGCTAACACGTTAAAAATGGATAAGCACAGTTTCCCATTCAAATATAAATCAATATATCAATTCTAATTTGAAATCAGGGTGAGGTAGATTTTCCCAAGTAATTGCACAAAAAAAAAACAAACGCTATTACTAAGCATGAGGTACTGGGTTCGATTCCCAGGTCGGGCAAAGTGTTATTGGGTTTTTCTATCTGGAATTTCTCAGCAGCAGGCTTGAGTCTGGATTTGTGCCCGTTTGATGGCAATAGAAAGAAAGAAAGAAAAATAGGTTTATTTTTCACAGAAACACGTGCATACAAAAAAGATAATTAGCTCTGGTAACAATGTAAAATAAAATTAAAACAAACAAAATAGATCTATAATCACGAGCACAAAACAGAAATAGTCGACAGCTGCACGTCATGACTGTGACAAGAAGGCTTCCACTCAGCATGATGCTGTGCTATGGGGGACCCACAGCACAGCGCAGATTTTCAGTGGTTACCCAAAAATGACGTACGGAAATCAAGTCAGGTTTAATAATTGGTAGTATATGTAACAAATTAAAATAAAACAAACAGTAAGCACTAAGAATAGGCCCCTATTAGATGGGACTTAAACATAACTGGTGAAAAGTGGGTGTAGGGACTACAGGTACACCTCTGCCCAACCCTTCGGCGAACAAGGCGTGATGCTATATATTATCGACACCTTTAAAGTACTCGCCATGGATGGTTTAGGTACAAATTTGGGTCACTTTCAAAATCACATTGTTTCCTTATATTATTTCTTCGCTACCAGAATGTTGGTATGTTATTGGCTAAAATCCGAAAGCAATATATTGGAAGGGAGCGTCGATATGTCTACGAATAGCCTCATTCCACACAAGCGAATATAAATCATAGAACTGTAGGTACTTATATAAAACGGGACTTTTTCTTATATGGAAAATCCCTTCGCTTATATATTTGGATAATATTTTATTCGCACTGATTTTGAGATGAGACGGAATGAGGGATGGACGTGAATTCAAGAAAATTATTGGCAAGGACAGTTTTTTTTTGGAAGGTTTTCAAGTTTTTTTTTTTTGCCTATTTGTAAGCAAAATAAACTTAATGATGAGACGGTCTGATGTTAATGAGCAAAATTCAAACAAATTGATGGACTTTTGTAGAGTGTCTCTCTGCCTCGTTGGTGTATTGGTCGGAGACGTCCTGGGTTCGATAATCAGGTCATTGACGGGGTCCGAAAGGACCGATGCCTGCCGGAATCGCGGATTCATCGAAAGAGTTACCGTGGCCCTGGCGCACAGGCAACTGAAGGAACACGGGTGTGTTTACTGATGTCCCTCCCAAAAAAAAAGTGTTATTTGGTTTTCCATCACGAATTTCTCAGCCATACAGGCGTGATTTCCTGTAAAGCTATTTGGAGACCATTGTCTACTATCTTACCTGATAGTTAATGATAATCTGGTTGACGATAGAATGCACTTGTCTAGAAGCACAGCCAAAAAGTAACCTATACAACCAACACTTGAAGATTCGCAAGTAAAACAGATTCCGTCAAGGAATCTGACCTATTTCTTACCCAGAAAAGACACTTCAATAATGAATGAGTACGAAAATGTAAATATAGTAATAAATATTCATTGGACTGTTAAAATATAGGCAAAACAATAAAAACAACCGTCCAAAATGAAGGTGATTGAATGGAAAATGAAGATGAAATAATTCATGAGCATTTGCTTTAAGCAATACCTTTGCATATTCTTGGTCAGATTATTTCTATTCAAATTTTTGAAGGGAGGGATGGCAAGAAGCTGCCTATTGTAGGTCGTGGCCTGATATTTGTGGGATCAAAGTTCTGGTTTATAAGTTTTGGGTAAAACACATAATTCAAAACAACAATAAAGTACTTAGTTCTTAATTCAAATTATTATACACGATAAATGTAATAATTGATGGACAAGGAAATTAGCATTCGTTGGTATTCGGAAATGCGATTTTTACCGAGGGACATTAAGAAAATAGTTGTAATGTATACAAGTTGGTTCATTAATCCGAACTAATTGTAAATCGAGATGAGATGGGACGACTTTATTACCATCGTGGGTAGAACCTCGTTAAGGCTGGCAGCGGAGCGTGAGGATTGGCACAAGAAAAAGAGAGGTCTATGCTTAGCTGTGGTTGAAGTCGGGCTGTGAATGATGATGGTGATGAATTGTAAATCCTTCTCACTGTGCAAACAATACCCGTATTATAACCAGACGATACTGATATGTTAATTGAGTCAAATTTGATTCATATTGAACGAACCGCTTTGTGTAAATACCCTGCGTCCATCCTTAAGGGGGATGCACTAAGGTAGCCCATGAAATTGAAATTTCCTTACATTTTCTGCAATTTACAGGTCAGTATCAGGTTGTATGTCGATCTAAATATGATTCGCGGCAATATGATTTAGCCTGCAATAAAACACAAATTATTTTATTTTATTTTATTGTATTAAAGGAGTTGTATTGCTGATTCTAATGATTATAATTCTGTAAAGCCTGTGTTGTTACGGCGGCGAATCAAATTTTAATCAAGAAACAACTTAACACTGACCTGCAAATTGCAAAAAATGTAAGAAAATTTCAATTTCACGGGCTACCGTGACGCTTTCGCTTTAAAAAAATGGACTAACGGACTTCAAACAATGCTCCCGCTTCCACTTATGCTAGTGATCGATTTCTCTCAATAAATACGTACCTTGAGAAGTAATGCGCTGCAGTCCTCGACCTGGATGAAAACCAACCTAATCTAATATAGTGCGACCAACAATTTGTTTCGCTAACAGTAAAATAACGTCCACGACGCTAATAAAAAATAAATAAAAAATATTATTTGGCACAGTATCTTCCGCAAGGAGCACGTAGTGATCGGTAAGTAACCAGTTACAAACTCAATTCACCAATGAGTAGTTAGCAGCCAAAATCTCACAGCACTCGTATTTCAATGGCGGTCCATACACGACGCTACTTACTAAGGGCCGGTCCACACGTACGGTGTAACGCCGCACCGTTACTACGATGCAGGGGGCCTACTCTCTAAGCACGAAGTCCGTAGCTTCGGCCTTCGTTACGGGCGTTTCCTACTCCGTATCACCTACGGACTTACGATTAGTCCCGAACCCGAACTAAGAACGAATGACAACACGATTTGACTGTTGACCCTACTCCCGATGTGTTTTTGCCCGTCCGAAAAGTTGAATTTGACACTTGTATAGACGGATCATTATGTCATTTGATACGACATCAAAATAGTTATCGTGCTGCCTACGAAAGTTAAAATTTACCAAAAACTTGAACCTATGGCTGCATTTTTGAATGCTCGATGAAGCTCTACACGAAGAGCGGAGGCGATGCCGATTATATTTGCGCCAAAACTTTCGATTGGCGAGTATTCCCTCTCAGTATATTCAATGTACTCTGTGGTATTCCCGACGTTAAGTTCTTAAAGAACTAAAGGCTGGAATTATTTGAAGACTTGTGTGAGCATATAGTACCTCTTTTGCCTCAACAAATACGAAGAAATGGTGTGGATCCAATAATGAAGGTAATTGTTTGATATAAGAATGAAGGACTAAAGCTAAGGTTATACTTATTTATTGAAGATTCTGCAATTAATTGAGTTGTATTTACTGGTGATTTTGTTTACTTTTGGATCCTTGCTGCACTCAACTTTTATGCTCGGGGGAGGTACCAAGGTGCAGTGGGCCTTAGCAGACTTACATTTGGAATTTTAAAAGGCTGATGGAGATGCCTCTTAGCAGCTAGAGAGCTGCTTTATAAACCCATCACAGCAGGTATTTGTCACAATGCTATATTTTTCCTTATAATGCATTGAACAGGTGAACAGTTTTTTTTTCATAAATTTCAGGGCAAATATTATTTTTGCAGGTAAAATTGTCATTGCCTGCTGTCTTACGCAATATGTGTAATCGGGCAGGTTTAGAAGCAACTTCCCTCTCTGACTCTCTGAGGAAGACCTACAATTAGAGTGCAGTAGACAGGGAGGGCAGCGATATGAGTCTATGCCCGCTCATCAAGCTCTTCAGCAAGGGCAAAGAGCGAGAGACAGATTACCGGAATTGCTGGACAGAAATAGGTACTTATGCAGTCTCACAAGAAAACTACTCTACTAGTAAAATTATTTATTTTACAAACTGTTTATTTTGTTTTCAGGACATAATGGGTGTTGGGACTGGCGCGGGACGATTCTGACATAAGAAAAAGATTTCCACAATAAAAGTATTGTTTTTATAAACAAAATGTTTTCTTTTTATTTAGCACCAATCAATTTGAAAAAAAAATACATTCAACAACACAATGTAACAATCAAAACATAGATTTTCTTTTATTTATCTATGTAGTCTTAAATTATTCCTAGGAACTTAGTTTCTCTTACTAGTCTACTTCAATATCAAATACCTAATATCTGAATAAAATTAACAATCAACAATACACTATATGTTTTCTTTTATTTATCTATTGAAGTCTTAAATGATTACTAGGAACTTAGTTTCTCTTACTAGTCTACTTCAATATCAAATACCTAATGTCTGAATAAAATTAACAATCAACAATACACTATAACAATGATAACACAGATTTTCTTTTATGTATCTATTGAAGTCTTAATTTATTACTAGGAACTTAGTTTCTCTTACTTGTCTATTTCAGTCTCAAATACCTAATATCTGAATAAAATTAACAATACATAGATTTTCTTTTATTCTAGACTAATCTCAAATTAAGAATCAACATTATACAATCAAAAGATTTTTTTTAAACAATCAACACATACCATTTTCTATTACTTGTATAATTTAATCTTAAATAATTGCTGGTAACAGACAAGCTTTCATTCAGTGAATTATTGAGTTGGAAGACCAGACTCCAAGCAACAAAAGAGATGAGGAGCTCGGGAAATAAATGTTGCAACATTGTGAACAATGTTGCAATTATAGAGCAACGGAGAAAAAAAAATATGTTACTGCCTGCATCATCCAACTGCTGGGCAAAGGCCTCTCCCTGTAACTTTCAAGAGTTATATGTATAGCTAGCAATTTAAATGTTTCTAGTTATGTACTAAGTTACAAAGTTCCACAATGACAACCCTTATTTCATCAGGCACCACATTTCTCCCGGATTCAATTAGTAGTCTTTGTTCTTCCACCTCAATACTTCGACTTCTTGCTGAGTCGGCAGTGAGGTGTTGTCGAACTCGTGGATGTGCACGACGAGAATTTAATGCTGTAAACAAATTAAAATAAAAGACCTTGGGCACAAATGTATGGACTCTGGTCCTGGACCCAATAAATATAAATAGTATATCATTAGAAGGGTATATTCTCATAGAGCACGAATAGATATGGCGCTTGTTCTGATATGTTGTCCGATCGGAGTTCGCGTACATTGAATATTAAATCAATTTTTGATTAAATCTCTAAGTATTTTTGAAATATTTTTCAAACGGCCGAACCGATTCTAATGATTTAATCTTAAATGAAAGGTATACATCTCTCCAGTGTTATAGTGTTCATAAAATGTTTTAAAAAAAGATGGCGACCGTGAGCTTTAATGTATTGGGATTTACCGTAATGTGTTAGGATTTATTTATTTTTTGCTCGAAAGTGGAAAATAAGTAAGTACTTGATTTTAATTAGTTTCTTTACATTTATATTCTATACATACATAAATACATCACGCCTGTCTCTCAGAGGGGTAGGCAGAGACTATGGATCCTATACCCAACTTATACCCAACTTTCACTCCCATAAGTCAACGTAGGAACCAACACAGCACTACATACAAACCACTTGCTCAACTCTTTCACCATCAATTCTACTTTCATTACATTTTGGTTAAAATAAAACAGCTCTTTCATTTTAGTATATTTTTATTTTACATAACACATACCTACTTCATTACAATAATAGGTACCTACTTAAATAACTAAGCATCGTCAATAATTACATTGTTCAAAAAAATTGCGGGTTCCGTGAAACCTTGATGTCTAGCATATCCTAGGTACCATATTATTGAAATAATATGAGCACAGGAGCCCACAGTGCGCCGACCTGTCAAGCATGTACAATAATGTTGAATAATTGTATTATTATTTGAGTTTATTAATACATAGCAAAAGTATTGCTTTGACCTAACGTGTCGAGACTGAATGCGACCTCGCAAAAGCCACGTATTTTCTTGTATGCCATATTGTTGTATGTCATGTAAGGCATCTTCCCTATATGTTTCGATAGTGTAGAGTCCATTATGTAAGTGCTCGCTGCAATACGATTTTGCAAGTTTGAGCTGATAAGTTCCCAAGGACAGTAATATGACATCTTCTTCGCTTAATCGAGGAAATCCTTCGACATCATTGGCTTCCATTCTTTGGAAATCAGCTCTTCTGTGATTTAGTCGTTTAGCTTCTACGTAGTTATATAAAATGTTTGGTGTGTGCATTTTTTGTGTTATTCGTTCAATAAAACCTTCTGAATGTTGACTGTCGGTGATTGGGATGTGGAAGTGGTTTGTTATGGCAGCTGCTATTTTCAAGTCACAGAACATGTGAAGCAGTGCATTATTAAAATATTTTTGTCTGAATAGTTTGAATTCGACCTTAAATCGCCCATTTACCACCTCCACTACCCAACGACATATTGTTACTAGTCTTGAATCGTTTGCTTGATCGGTGGTGAGCTGCGTATCTTCTCGGTTTTTCGTCGGTGGAACGTGATGGACATATCCACGACCTTCGATGTGACTCAAACTATCACGGAAGCCGCGGTCTAAAATAAAAACATCATTCGGCTGCAGTAATGTGTGAAGTGGGTGTTGATCGTTATTCATGATTTCGCTCATTATTTCAGCATCTGTTTTTGTGGCTGCAAATGGTCCTATCACATCAATTATGTAACCATCCGATGTTACAAGCAGAAATGGCTTTAAAAGGTTTTGGTATTTGTGTAAGCTATAAGATAGCCTTTGAAAAAGAAAATTGCTGCTTTTATGGATATAAATATACGTTCCATCACAAATAATTATAGCTCTTGTATTTTCCTCATTTCCGAAAAGATGTTTTGGGATCCTGAGGTTTCTATTCAAAATGTCGTTTCTGTTTAAATGTTGAAATCCCAAATGATGTACCACATAATCGTTGCTGAGACACTCTCGAGCGATGGCCAAAATGCGTTCAAGTTTTCTTCGCGACATAGAAAACAACGTTGCAAGTCTCTCGTCGGGTTCGCCTGTTCGTAGTTTAGTGATAAGAATACCCAAAGCCGTTCTAGGATCTGCACACCTTTGACTTAATGAAGGCGTCTGTGATAGCATAGTATTGAACTGTTCATGGGTACGTCCAGTCCAAAAATGCATTTCTTCCTCGTTCATACCTTGCAATTCATCAAATCTCAATCGACGTCCATTTTTGAAAGCATTCCTAAGTATATCACAAACATCACTGAAATGCGCGGCCGTAAAGTCATGAGAGATGTTACAAAAATCAGGTAAATCGTCCCAATTATTTCCGTGCAGATGTTCGTGACATACTCTAGCGCTCTCGGGAATATACAGTTTATGTTCCATTAAAACATGAACTTTTACAACTTCCGGGATTCGATGGCGAGTTGTATTATGACAGCCTCGAAAGACACAATGCGTTGCTGTGTTTGGCGCTCTCTTGTAGTCCGGTACATGAAGCACATCATTTTGTTGCGGTTGCTGTTGTGGTGGCAGTTCAGGTTGATGCCGAGTCGCATTTTCGGCCCTTTGCCAGCTACGATGGCACACCTTCCGTCTACCATCGAACACTACCTGAAACAAATAATATTGAGTAAGCCTTTTAGTTTATAAATCCCTTTGAAAGAGTAAGGTCGCTCAAATAGGAAACACTAACGAAAAGCTTTTACTTACCTGTTTAAACCTGTATACAAGTCACTATAGGTACACACGGCTACACATCAAGCTATACATTTCCAATATAAGCTGATCTCACATTGTATAGGATTTCCGTACAGTGTGAGATCAGCGTAAACTGGAAATGTATAGCTTGATGTGTAGCCGTGTGTACCTTCTTATTTATTTATTTATTAAAACTTTATGTACAAGTACAAAAAATACCGTACAAAGGTGGACTTAATATAGAGACAAAACATGGCAGGTGCAACATAAAGGGATTCATTATTTGTTATTGAACGTGTGTATAGTTCAAGAAAAATGGATTAGCAGACTTAACTGAGATATAACAATCGTCTAATCCATTTTTCCAGAAGTTTAAGTAATACTATTTAGGTACTAACCTCCAAAACAGCATTTTCTTGTATGAATGCTGCTAATTCTGGACGCGTTGTCGGCAGATTTTCAGATAAAATATGTTCTTGATATCTGCCTCGATGTAGTCCTCTTCGGCACATCACACAAGAACGGAAGGATTCCATTATGTTAAATAGTCCAACCGTAAAGCACTTCGGTAGTAATAGTTCAAGCCAGGGTCAACGTAAGATGCAGAAAACAGAGTTCAAAAGAATGCAGGGGTCAAAATCGTTGTAAACGTGATGAGAGACGAATACGTAGTCACACTAGTCACACACATAAACAACTAAAATGGCGGCGCGTGCGCCGGCCCCGGCCGCTGCCAGGTAGCGGGCGGGGGATGGAGGGGGATAGCTGTGTTTTGCGTCTCCAATGACCGACCGGACCTATTCGCAGAATAAGGCTATTGTTAATACTTGCTTGGTAATAATAACTTGTAAGCCTAAATCTATATGAATGCCTTTTTACCTAAATAATAATTCATATTAAAAAAAAAACTATGTACGTACCTATATAAATAATATGTTTATGCAGTTTTTGCCGATGTGGAATGAGTTCATATACTCATTCCAGCTTAGTAATCACTACACAATACGTATTTTATTGATTTTTTGCGCACTATCCGAGATACTGAGAACACATATTTTATAAGCCGATATCTCGAATCGGACAACAAGTTCAAATGTACCCCAATAATAACTTTTTTCCTCTTGAAAAGACCTATCCATCGATGTACGGTTTGAGCCCATTGGTCATAAGGACCAAAATGCCCAATGTCCTTTCAGTCAGTTTTAAGTAATTTTCTGAAACATGACTTACATAATCTCTTTTCTACTAAACAATAATACTTACTTCACTAATTTTGCATTGGCAGCTCCCGCTCCAGTGTATCAGTGAATATTGAGGGTTGCTCTTGGGAAAGTGGGTTGGCAGGTGTAGCAGCAGATATTTGGGTGGGTGTGATGGCTGCTGGGTCGTCTTACAGGTGGACCTACAACAAAAACCAAAATATCATTGACGGGAACAACAAATATATAATTATGCGTTTGTTATTTATTGTTATTGATTTTTTTTAAAGTCATGGCAAAGACTCCATGCAACAGCATTATAAAAGCATTAATGCTGTTGTTTTTACCATTCAAACATACTATCATAAATTATAAATTTAATTATTACTTACCAATGGAAAAGCTGGCACTCTTGCCTTGGCTTGTGGCTGTCCAAAACCCTCTCCCATAATTAATAGTAACCTCAATTTCACTTGGGAGAGGGTTGTTGCTACCGATGGGACTTCACCTGTAGCACATGCTGATCGTCTGGCAGCTTCAGCAGCTTTATTGGCTAAATGTTTTTTTATCAGCCCGCACCTAAAAGTTGGTTAATTTTAATTACATAAAAAACGATATACAAGCCAGTATACTCCTACAGATAATCATTTGGAGGATGACTGATTATCATTGTATGCACTTTACTGATGACAAGACTTAAAAATCAAATTAATATTGACGAGTAATGTATTATACTCACCCTTTGCCACTGCTCCACAGACTTTGTGCAACTTCCCATTGAATTAAGGGAGTTGCACAGGTTTTCCCACAGCCTTTTGAACGAATTCTTTCGTCGGCACCCCTCAATAGTCAGCGTGCCAACTCATTATTCTCACTCATGAAATTAAGGAGGGCATCTATTTGCGCGTGAGTTGCTGCTGGAGCGATTGGGGCCATTTTACAACATTAATTAATATTTAATAACGAAAACATCCCGCGTCGTGTTAATAAATTGCGAATTGATGCAATTATTTAGTGTGGTTGTAAATAATAATAAACACTGACATGACATTTCATTTGTAAATTGCCGTCAAAAAGAAAAAAGGCAAAGGTATTAACAGGGTAAAGCTACAATCCGGAGATAAATGGCTAAAATAGTTCAGTTCTATATTTGGAAACATAATAAACAGTTTATTGTTAAAAATGTGGTAATTTTATAACGATAAAAATATTATTTTTTGTTTATTAAGCTTGAAAACCACAAAATAAGTAAACCGGTAATCGACCGGTAAAATAGCCCAACTCTATCGTCATGCGCCATTCGTTCACGAATAGTGTCTATGATTCCGTTAGAAACCTAATAGTCCGAAATCAATAGGGAGTAGGGTTTACTGCATCGTATCGGACTACCTTCGGACGGGCCCGTCTCGTCGTTGACGGAGTTAGAGAGTAGACCCCCTGCTGTGGGCAAAGAGTGTTGTAAGCATGAAGGCTCTTACAAACAGGCGCGACACGCGACGCGAATCGCACGCGACACAAAGGCACCGCTCGTCGCGCGACAGGTGGTGCATTTGTGTCGCGTCGCGTGTCGCGCCTGTTTGAAGGAGCCTTGATGAGTATAATCTGGCCTCTCTGGCGCACAACCGCCTCGCCCTCGCTCGCCTTGTCCGCCGAGTTGATGTCCGGTGGTGCGACGCTGGAACGCACCTTGTGGCATACGTGGAATATTTGTATGCAGGACGCCGCAGTGGCACCGCTCAGGCGCAGCGCCGTAACCGCACCGCATTGAGTGGACCAGCCTTGAAGCCTTATTAACTACATAGTTTGTGATTAGCTATGTCATCAGAATGTCACAGTACTTTTGAGACATTTTGGCTACTCATCGGTGATTTAAGTTTGTAGCTGGGTGCTTTTGAGTAGCGCCGTGGACAGCGGGCCTATGCAACATGACATGTATGGTGCAAGCAATCAAACAAAATTGCTTTATTTTTTTAAACATCCTATATATTTTGAAATTTTCTATCAAGTGATAAAATAATTAAATCGGGTATTTACATGAAAAGCAGTATTTCATGAATATGGCCATTCCTTAATTAACATGACAATGATCGTTAATTAAATTCGAACACAATTCCTTCAATTAATGGATCGTGAATATCGAATGTAAAAAATATGTAAAACATGAAAATATGATAAATGATTTTATTTCTGTAAGTAGGTTTGTACTAACACTTTAATACATCAATAATATGAAGTCAGACTTCCGAATTTTTATTAAAATTGCCTTGGTAGTACGATTACTGTCGAAGCATTGTCCATACCACCTATTACCATAGGTATTCCAAATAAAATGATGTATGTTTTGCCTATTTTCTCTGATAGCAAGTCACAAACTAATGAAAACGGCCATTGAAATACTAGTGTCGGGACATTTTGGCCACTTATTGGTGATTTGAGTTTGTAACACTTTACTATAAAGTAGCGTTGCTTTGTGTGCCTATGCCTTACAATATTATTTCACACAATAAACTTGAAGGTGTCCAACTAAAACTAATTCAGAACTGGGATATAATTCAAACTCACAACTGAGCCTAGAAAATCCTGGAACATTAAACTATCATATTGTCGCGGGCTTAGTACTGGCACTCGTCTATTATCCGCTGTAGAACTCAGAACTTTGTTAAAACTTCTTTACAGGGTGACATGTCATCCCCGCCAACTTACCTTTACAGTCAATGAACTGCAAAACAGGGGATTGTGAACCGTATTGAGGTGGAAAAAGAGAGGTTGTCAGATGGGTGAAATGTTAAGTATGTTGGTAATTTGTAGCACCCAGAACGCTTTACAACGCAGACAATGTTCGCATTTTGGGACACACGGGTGTATACAATGACATACTAATTTGTCCGCATGGAGCTCGGAAATTATCCCACGGGAGCCTACCACGGGGATAAAAACCTAAGTGCAAAATTGAATCGAAATCCGCATTCAGCCGTTAAGGCGTGAAAAGGTAACAGATATACAGATAGAGTTACTTTCCCACTTATGATGTTACTGATGATTTTTGAGGAATGGCTTGAGAGGCGCCACGGTGTCCTCACCTTCCGGCTGACGCAGGTCCTCACCGGACATGGCTGTTTCGAGAGGTTCCTGTTTCAGATAAGGCGGGAGGAAACGCCCGGATGTTATCATTGTGTGGATCGACCGCAGGACACGGTGGAGAATACGGTGGAGGTATGCCTGGCTTGGGCGGAGTACCACGGTGTCCTCGTGGTGGCGATCGGCGGCGGTGATCTCTCGCGTCCAACCCTGGTTCAGGCCATGGTCCGGAGTGAAAGGGAATGGGAAGCCGTCACCTCCTACTGCGAAGCAGTACAGTTTTCGGGGCCCCATTATTGTGACTGCACACTCAAGTGTCATTCTGTCATTTTATCTGTGTATTGTATATCAAATATTGGTCAGGGAGGGGCCAGAGCCTTTCCATAGTTCTAGATAATCAGTTCACATTAGTCACCCAAACCCATACATGTCATACAATAGTCTTGCACCAACCGGGGGTTGTCCTTGGGTACACTTACATAGTGCGAACAGGGATAATCGTCGGTTGGTGCCCCATTCCATTAAAAACCTATATCGGTCCTCTGCGAGTTGGTACGAGTATCGGCCCCTCGTACGCCTTCCTAAGGTCTGGAAACGCAGGCTCTCGAGTTAAGTCAAATAGAAAAATAAAAATAAAGTATGAATTATCCCATTCCAACTGATCCCGTACACATTTATAATTAATTTACAATTAAATATAATTGGAAGCTATTGCTTAAATTGAATAATTAATATTCATGCCATTTGTCACGCCACGGCTTGTGAATAATTTAGGCATTATAATTTACCTTATTACTTGATTGTAGCTTCCCATTCAAATATTGTAAAGTTCCGTGGCATCGCCAATATTGAATCGTAATTTTTCGGTGAGCCTTCTGGGCTAGAAACCTTAAGCCAAAATACGATTTCTAAGCGCTAAGAAAGACAATCTTTTCCAGATTCGTAAATTATTTTGTGTAAAGGAATTGGTTTCAGAAATTCTTACGTATTTAACCTAGTCCCTCCTGCATGTGGCGTCCTTTTTGTTTTCGTTGTTAGATTTTCAAATGACCTCTCCCGCTCTGGGCGGAGCGGAAGGGCATGTCAGACTCTTACTAACTAAAACCCACCCGTGTTCCTTCAGTTGCCTGTGCGCCAGGGCCACGGTAACTCTTTCGAACAATCCGCGACCCCGGCAGGCATCGGCCCTATCGGACCCCGTCAATTATGCTGCACGACGCGCCGTCGACCCGGACCTGGTCCTTACCGGACGGCGAGCTGCCCATTGCTCGCCGTCCGCAAGCCCGCGCCTACAGTGGCCGGAAGTCGGCAATCGACTCCTGACGCCCAGGGTATCTCCTCCTGCGGCGTCCTTTTAAGAGCTAAGAGCACATTGCAGCCACATCGGGAAGCAGCGCATAGTATTTCAATACAAAAATGCGGTGCGACCCGCCTGTAGCATGCGATGGTTCATGCAGAATGAACGAAAGTGCAGAAGGATTTTTTGCAATGCGGTGCGGTCCGCCGAAATCTGCGTCAGCCTTTATATGATAGAGTTACGTTTGTCCTATGCCTATGTTACTAGGGCCCTAATTCACTATGACCAATTAACGATTCCTTACTTCGAAACCACATCCATTCCTCATCTAACCACGACATTGCTAATAACGTATTCTCTATGATACAATTAACGAAACCGTTTCTACAAGACACGATATTGACGTGGTTTGCACGTGGTGAGATTACGCGGGGAATAATAATTAACATACAGAATTGGGGTTCTGGTGATAAACGATGAAAACCCTACCTTTCTGATTAGAAAACGATCTAAGTGTCCTTACTCGTGATTTAAGACTTCTTTTTACGGGCTGTCTAACACAGACTAGCAAATTATAAATTCCCTCTTCCCGTTGACTAACGTCCCAAGCAGTGTGTTCCAATAAAACTTTTAAAATGACATATAACTTACGGATGGTTTTACACACGTTGAATAACTAACGGACTGCTACCGATCTGCTGATGTAACTTCCCGAGTTTTATATTAACAGTAACTGTTCGTTCGCCTGAGCTGAATTACAATGGAGATGAAATAGATTTTGTGAAATACAACAGTGGATTCATTTTGTTTCGTGTGTTTTGGGTCGGTCCTGGCTCCAACTGACCATTAATTGGGATGGGTACAATGATTTGAAAAACCTAATAAATATTGCGTCAATGCATAAGAGTTTTAGTCCATCTCGATCTTAGAATCCCGACCATCAGTCAGTTCATGAAACGTCTATCCAAGCGTTTCTTCGACTCCGCCGCCACTCACCGCAACCCTCTGGTTGTCGCGGCCGCCCGTTATGTCCCCTCCCAAATCAGTCATACCCGCCGTCCCCGGCATGTCCTAGTCGACCCAGATGACCCCATAACCCTCCTCCAGGAGAGCAGTAGGGCCACCAGTACAGTGCACAAACACAGACCGCCATCGTTCTGACCTCGCCAACGAGGTCCCACGCGACGACCCCCACGCATCCGTTCCCCCCGTCCCCAGTCCGATGAGGCCTCAGCCCGCGCCGTAGCTGAGCCTGTAGCTTTAATTTCCCCTGATAATAATCATGAAATTATAAACCTTTCGATCCAGCCTGTCCCCAATCGCGCTGCCCTCTCTCAGTGACGCCCTAAGCCGAGGTCCGTACCCCACAGGGGGTGCCCTTAGCGTGCGGTCATTTAACTTATAAGTTTAGCAATAATTTTTCCGCTCCTGGCTGGAGGCTTTTTAGAGTAAAATCCAAAAGGCAACCACAGGACAGTCCGGCTAAGTAGCCACGACCCCCAGTGGTCAAAACTAATAGTTGCCATTCAAAAAAAAAAAAAGTGTTTTAGTCTCTTTGATAAAATCGTAACAAACACACGGACAGACAATTTTTTTTTAAATTTTTGGCGTAAGAAGCCACTCGCCTCTGCTTTGCAATGGTGCAATGTTAACACGTCAAAACATCGAGATTACTGTGCAATATCTAAGTTTAATTTAAATGTTTTTATACACACATAAACCTTCTGGAATAAATGCTCTAAGTGATGGTAAAAACCTAGGTAGGTAGTGACCTTATTGGTGATGTTCTTCAGAAAGGTCAGGTGCGTAGTACTCGCAACCGGCGTGCGTGTATGACCAGATGTATGAACGTAAACGAGGCAAAAGCAGTATGTAATTATCGTAGCAGGTGGCGTTCTGTAGTGTCTGCCTACCCCCATGAGAAGAAGGCGTGAGTTTATGTATGTGTATGTAAGTATGATGATAAAAACTGCATCAACATCCATTGTGTGGTTTAGAAGATCTAAGCGGTCACAGACAGACAGGAAAAGCGACTTTGTTTTATACTATGTAATAAAGATAAAAATAATTATTACAATTATCATTATTCATTACCTAAATTCGCCTAAGAGGCAGCTCGTTGACCTTAAAAAAAAACAATACACAAAAGCCTTTTTAATAAACGCTAAAAATATTTATTTCCTACATACATATTTGAATATTTATTGATGAAATGATGTAATAACAAAAAAAAAATACAAAAGAAAAATGTTGTACATTATCTTGATTGCTTTGTACTCTGCCAATATCTTAGTGAGTATCGATCCATAGCCTCGTAACTCAACACTTACCAACGACGCAGCTTTCTGTGGAAGTTACTTAATTAATGACTCCGTTGTTCAGTTTTCAATTATGTAAGAATACATTTTATTATAATTTAACGTTTTTTTCCAAAGTAGTCGAACGTTTTATTTGTTATAACATCATTATGTTATAACAAAAAATTCATGAATAGACAAAAAGAAAAGAAAAATGTTGTACATTATCTTGATTGCTTTGTCTTCTGGCAATATCCTAGTGAGGATTGATCTTTAGCCTCGTGACTCAACACTTTCCAACGAGGCAGATTTCTGGAGAAGTTACTTAATTAATGACTCCGTTCAGCTTTTAATTGTATAAGAAGTTTATTGTTTAGCGAGTTCGCAGAATAAACAGAAGCCGACCTTTATCAGATTTATTATTTTGATGTTTATTTATTAGAATATCCGGTTAAGAGATTGGGAGCAATCCGCAATGATTTATGATGATTAAATGAAATATTACAGAAGATTGGCCATGGGCAATTGAGCACCCAGTTGAAATGGATTAAAGCTCAGAAATTAGGTTAGATGAGAAACTACAATAGGAACCTCATACTTAACTACGTTAACTCACACACTAAATTATTACTTGTTAAAATTTTGGAAACATCATCTACTTTTCAATATTTGTAAATATGTGAGCACCATGTATCTATCACATAATTAATTTACCTGCCTTTGCATTATATTTAATTCTTTTTACCTATTGTGGTATAGTAATTTTATTCTAGGTGCATCGTCTTCACATATGATTACATAATTAATGTGAACTTGCATAATATTGTAAAAAAAATTAAAAGAGTAACGGTGGAGTTTCTTGCCCATTCTTCTCCATACGAAACTACCTTTTGGAAGGGGCAACTAGAATCAATTCTATTTTTTTGTAAATTTTGACGTTCAAAAGTGCCTTTTATGTGCCTATTTGAAATAAATGATTTGACTTTGACTTTGACATACAACATCTCTTGCGAGGCGGGTAAGCTCGGCGCTTATGCTGTTAGGAAGCAGATATAGAAACCGCGCGTTTGGTCTATTTTAGCTACGTCTACAGCATTATGTCGTGTGGCACTTTACTGTGGGGTTGAGCTGCTGACATTGAATCCATTTTTAACCGACTTCAAAACAGGAGGAGGTTCTTAATTGGTTGGAATCTTTTTTTTTGTGTATGTGCACCGATTAGTCGAAGACGCCTGAACCGATTTGGAAAATTATTTTTTTATTTCAAAGGGCATACTGCCCAGGTGGTCCCATTGTCATCAGGTCAGGTTCTGATGATGGGATCCAGGGTAAATCAAGGAAACTCTTCAATTATTATAGGCACACCTATAGTAATTTGGGTATTTTTTATAGTAACTCGTGCATTTGTTTTGAAAAGCACCATTTGGTGAAGTGAAATTGATGATGAAGACCTTAGATGACGAAGCCACTGGAATTACTCAATAATAAGTATTTCACGGGTTGCGATTCGATTACTTTAATATGGTTGCCAAGCAATTTATGCTCGTCACAATGCATATGGTGAAGTAGAGCTGATGGTGAAGTCCAGGAGTACTCCTCAACAATTAACGTCCCTGCATCCGGAAAAGGAATATTTTGTAAAAGGTGATGAGCAGTTGCCATTAGGCTATTGTAGCTTAGATAAACTCCAAACCGACCCACAAAAAAAAGCGAAAAGAGAATCAATTACATTTTATTACACGGCAAGTAGTGGTATATGAATTTGTGTGGGGTAGGTACCATAACTAAAAAGTGGAAAAAAAAATATTACAAAAAAAACAGCCGACTTCCAAAAAATAAACACTACAAAGTGAAAACTAACTTTAATTTCGGAAATCGGTGTCTTTGGTTTTGTATTTTCGTTTTTTGCAACCGACTTCCGAAATTAATGTTATTTTTATTATTTCGCAAAAGAAAGCTGTCAGAGCCATTTATAATCTACGTCGCCGCGACTTTTTTAGCGAACTATTTAAAAAGATTAATATATTATGACATGACGGTAACTTGACAATTCATTTATGAAAATATTTTGTGTGTAAGAAACAATCTACATCTTTATAATGATGTCCCTTATAAGGGGGGAGACCTTTGCTCTGCAGTGAGATATACAGGCTGACATTTTTTTACTTTGCTCGGGACCATGTGATCCCTGCCCTTTGGAAGGCGTACGAGGGGCCGAAGCCATCTCGCAGAGGCCCCTAAGACAATTTTTATGAAATGCAGCACCAACCAACGATAATCCCTGTATGCACTGTGCAAGCGCACCCCAGTACAACCCCCGGTTGGTGTAGAACTATTCCAGGATACGAATTAAAAGGAAAAGATATTGGACTATGGATTTGGGCAGCTAAAGTGGACTGGTTACCAATAGATATGGAAGGACTCTGGCCCCTGTTTGATCAATCTATACTAATAATAAAGCTGAAGAGTTTGTTTGTTTGTTTGTTTGCTTGAACGCGCTAATCTCAGGAACTGCTGGTCCGATTTGAAAAATTATTTCAGTGTTAGATAGCTCATTTATCGAGGAAGGCTATAGGCTATATATCATCACGCTAAGATCAATAGGGACGGAGCACCAATGAACAATGTTTCAAAATCGTAGGTTTTTTTTTTCCTTTTGAGAGCTTCCGCTGCATGCGCTGCGTAAACGGTTAAAGTTTCACAAGAATCATGTATTACAGAATTGTTCCCCTTTAAAAGTTCTAAAAAAAAGTCTGCGACAGCTTATGTCTATCTTTTAAGGTTGGCTCACTATGAACTTTTTTATGCTAACCAAATTTGTTCTAAAATAATGCATTATTTGCGAAGGTGTTTTTATAAACATGATATTAATCCTTATCCAAATAAATACGTTATTCATCACAAGTATTTAATTTAAAACAAAATTGCCCTTTACATCATTTGATTCCAATGAATATCTTAGGAGATATCGCAGTATTAAAATAACATCGCAGCAAAATAATGGTGCAAGGCCGGCGGCGGGTGGTCATGACGGGGAAGGGCGGTGGCCCCAGTTATCTCTGCGAGATACCAAAAATGACGTTCAGTACCCCAGTAAAAATTGAATCGGTAACCCAGTAAAATTTCTAAAACCTTAAAAATAAATTGTCCTAGAATTTGTATTGGTTAACCCGGTAAATTTTCTTGGGTTTGCGCATATTATGGTCCCGCGTTACTGCAGAGCCCCAGTAAAAATTCATAAACTCCCCAGAAATATTTTAAGAAATTATTTCTCCGTGTACTGATAAAAGCGTGATGTAGGTACCTAAAACAGCCCCTTAACGTACGTATTATTTTAAAATATTTCCACCCTCTACGTAAACGAAGTCGCGGGTTAAAGTTAGCGTTAGCCCACTATTCCACGCGGACGAAGTCGCGGGCAGAAGCTAGTGTTTTATATATGCACGGATAAAATGGCAGGGAGTGACTTGCATACTCAATAATGACTCCCCGGGAACTGTGGCTTGCACAAAATGACATAGCGACAAGGTGGCAACATGTCCAGAGGTGTTTAAGGAATGGAGACGTATTCCACGGCTATCAGAACAATCCTAGAGCCCGGAAGATGGTCAAGATCACTACCAGCACTTACTGGAATACTTCCTTCCTCCGAGCACGTTTGCTCTTGCGAATCTCCACTCAAGCCGGCCAATAAAGGCATGAAAGATTAAGAGCTCTGTTCTTCGTCAATCAATAAAGGTAAGCCAGACATCTCTGGCTTACCTACCCTATCTCCCGGGAGTAGTCTTATTCCTCACCAGGAACAAGACTAATCCTGGGACATAGGGTCCGCGGAGCCTGCGGATTTCTGTATCTCTCTTGGTGTGGCTCTTCACCCTAGACCTGTTCCAGTCAAGTAAACTCTACCGGCAAAGACCTAGAGTTCGAAGCTTTATTTTTAATTGTTTTTACCTGTTGTGGTTTGTTATAGTAATTTCATTCTAGGTACATCACCTTCACATATAATTAATGTATACAAAATATTGTAAAACATTCTATAAGAGTCGGTATGGAGTTTCTTCCCCATTATTCTCCATAGGAAACTACCTGTTGGAAGAGTCAACTCGAATCAATTCTATTTGCTAGTAAATTTTGATGTTCTAAAGTGCCTTGTATGGGTCTATTTGAAATAATTGATTTGACTTTGACAAATACGGTAGAAATAATAATAATAATATCAGTCTGTCATATTGTTTCACTTCAAAAATGTCAAATGCAACCTCTATCTCTTACTTGTCAATTGTTGTTTTGTTTGTTTGTTGTTGTTCTTGTTCTTATTTTTTTGTTGGTTTTTGTAAGAATTAACAAAAATTCTTCCTTACCCTCAATTCTTTTTTAAATAAATCACACTTGAGCACCAATTCATGCTTGTAGACCCAGCACAGCAGCCCACCGTAGGCCACCGCCACCGCCACCGTAACCGCGGGCTTGCGGACGGCGAGCAATGGGCAGCTCGCCGTCCGGTAAGGACCAGGCCCGGGTCGACGGCGCGTCGTGTTCCATGCGCGCCTCAAAGAGTTGTCAGCACAATTGACGGGGTCCGATAGGACCGATGCCTGCCGGGGCTGCGGATTGTTCGAAAGAGTTACCGTGGCCCTGGCGCACAGGCAACTGAAGGAACACGGGTGAGTTTTAGTCAGTAAGAGTCTGACACGCCCTTCCGCTCCGCCCAGAGCGGGAGAGGTCATTTGATGATATCCCACCCAAAAACAAAAAAAAAAGCACAGCAGTTCAGGCAGTGCATTGTCTGTCAGTGAATGAATTTAAAATATTTTGAATTTGAACTTATAATTTGAAAGTGAATGATTTTCTACTCATGTCTTGAAGTTTTGCAGGTAAACTATCGGTAAACCCAGACTCCGACAGTTCCATTTCTCCTACAACTACCCAGATACGAAGAAGGACGATTTTTTAATTTAGTTAAGTTACATAGGTATGTGAAATAAAACGTATTGTCATGTCAGCGTATATACCACCCTATATAGGGTAAAGTAGACATATGTCTACTTTCAAGTTGTTTACTCTAGGCAAAATCAATAGAACCCTTCGAAATAATTACATCAAAATTAATTACAGTGCCTTGTATTGTTGTCTGTTATGTACTTGACTGTTTCAGAAATTATATCTAATTGTTATGTTCCTATGTTATGGGTATTAATGGAGAGAATAGATCTTGGTTTACCGTTACCCCTTATTCTAAGGTTTACCCTTACCCCTTGTTCTTAGGTTTACCCTAAATTCTTGGGGGAACGTTTACCACATAATAATTAGTCACAATCAATTATGCTTGCTTATGCTACTTGCGTAAAGTCAAATTAACACGGTGCGATTTAATTGTCAGTTTTATGCAGTAAGTTCAATCAGTAACAAAAGTTGCAGTAAAATAGCTTTTAGACGATACATGTAATTTTTGTTCCAACAATTTTATTGTATGGTACAGGCAAGAATGATTGAATGATTTTGATTTAAATTTGTAGAAAATTTCGCCGTTTAAATAGGGCTTTGGGTCGGTTTAAATTTAATTTCTGATTTAATATCCATATTTTACTTACATGAAGCGACGGCCTATATCATCCTAACCCATTGTTAGTCAAGTTCGTTATGCTAAGGTTAGACCATCACCCAAATTGCGTAACACACTTTCAATCACAATCTGAATCATTTTGAAGGATATTACTAATCCATTGCTTCATATGTTCGAAAAAAAAATCTGCTCAACAACGTAAATAATGCAATGAATATTGTTGGTCTATCAAAATAAAAGCCTACTACTGTTACCTCCTTACTAATAAACGTTGTATAGCGTCTGTGTAGTTACACACCGATTTCTCTCTTTCAGTCTTCAGTAATTTGACGTTCGAAAGAAGAAGACAAAGCGTTGTGCAACTATTCAGACGCTATACAACGTTTATTAGTAAGGAGGTTAGTGTGTTACGCAATTACCCCGCAGTTTTAGATGTTTGTTGTGAAATGCGACGTTTCTGAGCGTATTTCGTATCATCACGAGGTAAATAAGATTATCAATTCAGCAAGGCTGTTAGTGGGATTAGCAGGCATCACATATTTAAGTATCTCCACTTATAGAAGGTATGAATACGCTGGTAACAATAGTTTATCCCACTGTAGGGATAGACATCTTCCTGTACAGGGAATGCACGAGCATTTATCACTACACTCGCTCAAGATGGGTTGGCGATTTCAGATTTATATTAACTTGTAGGTAGATATTATTTATTTCTATGCACCCTCCACCAAAAACAACTAAATCAAGAACTTTATTAGCTTTAAAAAAACCCTAATAAATTCAAATGAACCTTCTTACTAAGTAAATCTGGAGCTGTCAGTACATGGGTGGATCCTAAAATCAGTGTGATGGATCACCACTTAAACCCAAGCAGTTTGGTCCCGGACTTTATAGGGATTCAACGACGAAATGTAAATATATATGTAATGAGGGACCGGGTGTAGTGATTTAATTTTGACTTGCTTTTAGATGTACTTTCTGAGTTTATCTTGGACAATGGTGAAAGGAAATATTTTGTAAAGCTGGGGGCCTACCTCCACCTCTTATAAGAGGCTGCTATAGCAGTATTATTTTATATTTTAATCTTACATCGATGAGGGACGAAGATGGTACTAGACCCCCAGTTTTCAATAGTTTAAAATTGTCAACAAACTATAGTTTTTAAATGTTAAATCCCTTTTAAAGTTTCGTTCCGATTCAACCCTTTATTTTTTTTTATTTTTTTTTCTCCCGCTCTGGGCGGAGCGGAAGGGCGTGTCAGACTCTTACTGACTAAAACCCACCCGTGTTCCTTCAGTTGCCTGTGCGCCAGGGCCACGGTAACTCTTTCGAACAATCCGCAGCAATATCCGATTCACCCCTGCATTCCTATTCACGCCGTTTAGGCTCCCACCGAGGATCGGGCTCAGTGGCGTTCACTAGAAGAGGCCTAGGTCCAGCAGTGGACGAATATAGGCTGATGATGATGATGATGAGGCTCACGCAGACAGGCGCGACGCGACTCTAATAGAACAATTTCTATCAAAACTTCATGGAAATTGTTCTCCTAGAGTCGCGTCGCGCTGTCGCATCGCGTATGTCTGTTAAGCCTTTTGACAGTACCGGAAAATATATTGTATGAAAATATGCGTCAAAACATAAAGTGCAGTATGTTCCCACATATTGTTTCTGCACGTAATGATATTCAAACATCACAGCGCTGTAACGAGATAGGTAGGAACGTTCCACGACCTTACGTACGTGTACAACATATTTATGGTTCTGTATTTTTAAATGAAAAAAGTCATGGCATTTGTAATTTTTTTTTTTTTTTTTTTGTTAATTATTTTCTCTTTACTTCATTAAAAAATCGCAGGGAAGTCCTAGATGTAACTCGCATAGACCAGGGAAGCATGGCACAAAAAGGAGGAGGCCTATTAATTCAGCAGTGGGTGGAACAAGGCTCCTTTACTCCCAACGGTATTCCAACGTTCATTCCACTTCTCTCTATTTTACATTTATAAGGACCAGTCATTATAAAACTTTTTTACAAAAAAACAACCGACTTCCAAAAAAACACAAAAAAACGTGAAAAATAACTTTAATTTCGGAAGTCGGTGTCTTTGGTTTTGTATTTTCGTTTTTGGCCACCGACTTCCGAAACTAAAGTTATTTTTCAAGTTTTTTAGTGTTTTCTTTGGAAGTCGGTTGTTTTTTTGTAAAAAAGTTTTTATTTTTCACTTTTTAGTTGTAGTACCTACCCCACATACATTCGTATACCACTACTTGATATGTAAATAACCGTGACAGGAAATTATTATAACATCATCAATATAAACCAAGTGGAAAAAATACGCATTATTAGGGATAACACAAAAACTACTAGTCAGAACTTGATCTAATTTAAATGGGACCATATGTGAAGCACTAGCTTTCAAATAAAAAAAGAATCATCCAAATCGGTTCACCCAGAAAAAAGTTATGAGCTAACAAACATAAAAAAAACAAAAAAGAATACAGTCGAATTGAGAACCCCCTCCTTTTTGTGAAGTCGGTTAACAAGAGTCCAGCACCCCAATTGCGTAACACACTTTCAATCACAATCCCAAGGATTTTGGAGTAAATTCCTAATCCATTGCTTCTTAATTATGTTTGAAAAATTCGTCTGCTCGTCTGGGTAAATAACGCAGTGATTGTTGTTGAACTGTCGAAATGAATAGCATTGCCATTATAAGTCTATTAAACAATTAGCCCACAGCTCAAACGTTCCATCACCGCATTATCTGTTATAATGTTGAAACGTGATTGTGACTTTGGCCCATTTCTAATTTCATATGCGGTAGAATATGTCAAACTATTCCGTTTTACCAAGCCAACCGGGTATTTCCTTAACACATTACCAATTGCAATGCTTTTTATTTTGACAATTCGGCAATATTCATTGTTACTAACCACTTTAGATTTGTATTGTTACTAACACTAGGTTAAGAACATTGTTACTAACAAAATGGACCAAGTCTGAAATAAATTTTATTATTATTTCCTTTATTATTATTATTATTGCGTTATTTACGTTTTCGAGTAGACGAATGTTTCAAACATAATATGAAGGATGGATTAGGAATTTCTTTCAAAATTCTTCGGCTTTTGATAGAAAGTTTGTTACGCAATTGGGGTATACGTTTCTGAGTGACATTAGTCAATTATGTGCGTTTGAAAACTGAATATTGAATGAAACAAAAGATAATCATGAGCGTGACTGTCATATTTTCAATAAAGTACGGAAACCCTTGGCTATCGAGTACCTTTCTCACATGACAACAGATGAAATAAAGAAAGAAAGAAAGAATAAATGCAGTTCACGTCAATAAGACGAAATAAATGAAGCAACCAAGAAAGCAGTAGCTCTTCAAATCATCCGTATCCAAGATGAATAAAATAATTTAAATTGCCATCTGCAGTAGCAGAAGCCAATTACCTATATCCAGCAATCGAAGTCTACCTGCATATTTTATATGAAAACTTTTCTAGGTAAAAATGAAATGAAATGAAACGTTTATTTATGTAAGTTCTTTTACACATCAATATTTTTAAAACTGTGCTGGCATTTACGTACTTGCCTTTTCAATCTTTTTTGCTCTAAGGTATGACACTTCTGTAGTGACTTGTGGGATGTTTTTTTGGTACCATACACCTTAGGTGCGAAAAGAATTCAACAACAAAACCTATTTTCATATCCTAATCCATGCATCCTAAATAATTAATTATATTTTTCTATACAATTACTATACATAAGGGCATCTGTACACTATATTCGACTCATTTTCGTGTTTTTTACGAACTGCATAAAAACAGATCAAAAATTCACGAATGGGCGCTGTGCATTCAATCGTAGTCGATTCGTATTCGTGATTCGTTTGGGGGAATTTTTCATCATTCGTTTTAAAAATACGAATCAAATACGAGATTCTACGAGCAACGATCCGAGATTTGAGTATTCACTAAAAACATTTCTTATGCAGAGATCGCGTTTATAATGTGTATAGCATTTCGCGCTCACTCATATAACACGAATACGAACCAAATACGAGGTAGTGCATAAACGCCCTAAGTGAGATGCATTGTAATATTTCAAATAGAATAACTCGCTGGCTACTGAACGATATTGATTTTGTGTAAAATATATCGATACGGATCTAATGTATTGGCATCCCTAATCCTTGTCATGTCATGTCAATCAACTGTCAAGTTATTGCACTGGCTGCATTCCGAATTACGCCATAATGGCTCATAGCGCTCACATCAATAATTTGCGTTCCGATTTAGATATCACGATTATGACAGCTGAGAGCTGTCAACAATTCGGAACGCTCGTGAACGCGCTTACAGTGTTTGCTCAACGTCAACCCCAAACCTTTCACAAGAAAGAAAGACCGGCAGGATGTTTTTTTGTTAATAAAAGTTCTACGTATTGGCTTTTCTGTTTTGTTGGTTGAGATATATTAGGTCTTTACCTATGAAATTGCCGTTCTGCAGTACTGGCCATTTCAAATCAAAATAATTTTTGTTTGGCTATGAATTCTAATTTCAAATTAATTTTATTTTAAAAACATGGATTTTTTTTTCTAAAAGTAGTCATTTCTTTATTGATTAGTGTTACATTTTCATCGCATTTCAATCTTTTTCGTCATCATGGATACGTTAAAAATTCGAGTAATTATGGAATATGAGTACCGTCGTGGCAGCAACGCGGCACAAGCGGCACGCAACATCAACGACGTTTACGGAGCTAACTCTACAAACCAACGCACCACCTGTTATTGGTTTGCTCGCTTCCGTTCTGGAAATTTCGACCTGAAAAATGAACCTCGCGGTCGTCCGAAGACTTTGGTCGACAATGACGAATTAAAGGCGATTGTGGAAGCTGATGATACACAATCTACGGCTGAATTAGCAGCAGCTTTCGACGTTAGCGTCAAAACAATATTGGTCCATTTGCGTCAAATTGGCAAGGTAAAAAAGCTTGACAAATGGGTGCCCCACGAACTCAATGATCGCCACCGCGAAGTACGCGTCGAGACGTGCCTTGCACTGCTCAACAGACACACAAATGAAGGAATTTTGAACCGCATTGTTACCTGCGATGAAAAATGGATTCTGTTTGATAACCGTAAGCGCTCAGCAAGTTGGTTGGATCCTGGTTCAGCACCTAAACAATGCCCTAAACGAAAACTTACCCCTAGAAAAGTGATGGTCACTGTTTGGTGGTCTAGCGCCGGAGTGATTCATCACAGCTTCTTACCAAACGGGGTGAGCATTACTGCAGATGTGTACTGTGAAGAACAGAACACAATGATGGAGAAGCTGGCGCATCTCCAACCAGCATTGGTCAATCGCTCGTCTCCGCTGCTCCTGCACGACAACGCGCGACCTCATACTGCACAGCAGACGGTCTCCAAGTTGCAAGAACTGGGGTTGGAAGCTCTCCGTCATCCGCCCTACTCACCAGACCTTGCGCCTACAGACTACTACTTTTTCCAGAATTTGGATAACTTCTTGGCGGGAAAAAAATTTAATACCCGAGAGGCAGTACAAAATGCCTTTGAAGAATTTGTTGCCTCCCGTCCAGCTGATTTCTTTAAGAAGGGCATCAATAAACTGCCACTGCGATGGCAAAGATGCATTGATTGCATGGGTGATTACTTCGATTAATACAAATAAAAAATTCATGAAAAAAATTCGTTTAAATTTTTTCATACAAAACGGCAATTTCATAGGTAAAGACCAAAGATGCGACTCAAAACAACTTAACAGCACAACGGACAACTGTCATTTTTGACAGCGCTCACGATGATATTAATTTAAGGCATGGTCGGCATTATTGCAAGATGGCGCATGACATGACGTCATCTATGGTGATTCACAGGACATCGTTATCGCGCTTACACTAATTCGGAACGCGTGTGCAATTGATTACAGTGCATTTCGGAACGTACTCGTGTTCCTTACTAAATATAACCTCAAAAACTTTATTTTCTTTTTAAATAAATGCTTTCTGCATGTTGTCCGTCATTAAACTTTGCCGTCATGGGCATATACTTGTAATTTAGAACACGCAAAGTAATTTTGCCTCGCTGTTGGTTCTGGGGCGAAAGATGTATGGGTGCAGAACAATCTCCTTTATCAGCCCATTGTTAATTGTTTCTATTCTAAGGGGTGCTATGTCGGCAGTATGAGGCCGCAACGAAAGAATGAAAGAACTTTGACATTCATATAAAATAACGTAACGTTAGGCGTGCTAGAGACTTGTTCGGGTCGCCATGATATATTTTACCGCCCGGCTATGCCGAATCATGCCGACCCGACCAAGTTTCTAGCATGCTTTTTTTTTTTGGTGGGGAATCATCAAATAACTTCTCCCGCTCTGGGCGGAGCGGGACAGCGTGTCAGACTTTTTCTGACTAAAACCCACCCGTGTTCCTTCAGTTGCCTGTGTACCTGGGCCACGGTAACCCTGTCGGACAAACCCGCGACCCTGGCAGGCACCGACCCTAGCGGACCCCGTCAGTGTGTGCTGACATCTCTTTGAGGCGCGCGTGGAACACAACTTGCCGTCGACTCGGGCCTAGTCCATACCTGACGGCGCAAACTACGGCGCGCCTTCGGTGGCCAGGAATCGGCTGCTGATTCCCGACTAGGGGCGTGAGGGCGCAAAGATTGCCTCTCGCTCACGCGTTCCGCTTTCTCCTTCGCGAGCATTACAAGTCTCTAGCACGCCTAACGTTACGTTATTTAATATTTGAACGAATGAAAGAACTTTGAACGTCATTTGAATAACGTTCAAAGTTCTTTCATTCGTTCGTTGCAGCTTAACATTGGCGGGGTAACAAATAACTAATAATCACATCGAGCTGTTTCATTTGCTCGCCAGCCAGTGATACGATGACGGTAATTATCTAACTATACAGTTTAGCTCGATGTCGGTACTAAGGGTACCTGCATGTAAAACGTTACCGCGGAAATGAGTGCATACGTGGTGTGCGACGATTAGATCGAAACGCATCGACAATTTCACTGGTCCAATTCTGTTGGTAATGGAGGTAACATTCGCAGTAATGTGAACCGCTTTGTATTGCGACCAAGCTAGCATAAAATGTGTTCAGGTAATAGCGTGAATTAGCACAAATTTTGTGTCGATTGGGAATTTTAGGGTGTGGTTACGACAAATATCTATTCATCTGCATCTTTTGTTTTTATTTTTGTACCATTTTTAGGGTTCCGTACCCGAAAAGGAAAAACGGTACCCTTATAGTATCACTTCATTGTCCGTCCGTTCGTCTGCCTGTCGGACCCCTTTTCTCAAGAACGCGTGGAGATATCTAGTTAAAATTAATAACTAATACGTAGGTCTACGGTCCCTTGAAGTCCGTTCTAAAATAACGCAATAAAAAATACGGTCATTTATGCGTCATATTTTGATACCCGCAAATAAATTAAAACCTATAGAGCACTTCCCGTTGACAAAAAGTCATGAAATTTGGCAAGAAGCAGTCTCACAGCACAGGGCCGGCAGTCTCGACATAGATACCGACAAAAATCGGTCGTTAAGTCCAATCGAAGTCAGATTTCTTTAATAGATTTTCAACCTTATGCTTTGGAAATAAAGTTGAAAATCTATTAAAGGAATTTGACATCGATACGACTTAGCGACAGATTTTTGTCGTTATCTAATGTCGAGACTGCAGGGCCAGGTAAAGGAAAAAGTCCGAAAATTGTTAATTTGTAAGTAGTTTAATCACACTTATTTTGTATTACGAACTTACTTTTGCAGTTGGAGAATTTACCGTGACGTATATAGATGTAATGGAGAACATGTTTTTCAACTAGAATGTTAAGATTGTTCTTGGGATATATTCGTCCCAATTACGAAATCCATCATTGTGCGTGGTTCCACACGCACTTGGCCGTTTTTTTTGTAATTATTATTTCACGCTTTTCAATTAGTTTTTTCTGTAACTATATTTTAATTTCATCTCTCTTGTTTTCCAATAAGCCATAATCAAAATAGACCTTCACAATGTAATAATTTTTTACAATATTTTATAAACATGTGACGGTTATCCCTAGCCTGATAGTCCATCGCAATATATCTTCGTATAAAATTATCGAGTTGCAGTTGAAATTGCGCAATGGAAACACAAATCTTGAATTATCGTGTCGTATTCAAATATGGAACACAAATTGTGAGCTGCCAAACCAAGACTTATTGCAGCCAGTTTTAGTGATAAAAAAATATATTGCTGTCCATTCTTTGTGTGATACTAGTTTTTCATGTGGCTTTACTGGTAACTGAATTGACTTTTCTATCAGGTTAAAAAAGTATGAAAGTCATAATCTGCCTACACTTTTCCCGACTATGTTGGAGTCGGCTTCCAGTCTAACCGGCACCCTAATTGCGTAACATACTATCTATCACAATCTGAATCATTTTGAAGCCTATTGCTAATCCATTGCTGTTCGAAAAATCTGCCTGCTCAACAACGTACATAACGCAATGAATGTTGTTGAACTGTCAAAATGAAACCCATTCCTACTGTTAGCGTGTTACGTAATTACCCCGCGGATGCAGCTGATACCAGTACTTTACATGGAGCGACTGTCTGGGTTCTGACCTCCACAACCCAGTAACTGGGTAATATTCTTTGGTAAGGCTGGTTATCGGACTTTCGGTCTTCTGATTATTAGTAACAACTTTAAAAGATCTACGAATGACAGCCGAGATTCCGAGTCACGGAGGGGCGTACCTTAACCATGATCAACCGATGTGACTGTTTTTACTTAGCCAAGAGCCTTTTATTTATTTATTTATTTAAACTTCTCGCACACAATAACATACAAAGGCGGACTTAATGCCTTAGGCATTCTCTACCAGTCAACCAAGGGTGGTGTAGAGATAAGATGGCAGGTGCTCTGATTAACAGGCGTTAATAATAATAACAAATATTAAAAAGATAACATAATTAATTATAAATAAAATAGGTATACAAGTACCTAAAAAGGTTATAAACTTATAATAGACGTACATACATATTTACTATAATATAAACCTACATTAAATATAATAAATATATATTCTATATATATTGTTCACATAATTATAATTATATCAAACAAAAGAGAAAGATATGGCTGGAAAGGGTATTCAGATGCTGACTATTAGAGATGTAAAGAAGAAAAGACATCAACCCTAAATAAGTTGGGATAAAGCCAGGAAAATTATGAATTGTACCAAATTAATTTATTCACTACACTAGGTACAGTCGTCGGCACATCAAGTTACCACAAACTGTCAGATTTTCTCAACCGATTTTGAACTTAACTATCAACATTTTAAGGTTTAAAATCGTTTGGAGAAATTTGACAGTTTCGTGTAGCTTGACCTGCTGGCGACTACACAAATAATTATCTATGACCGATCAAAATCAACCAAATGAGTTGGGTAGACTTTCAAAGGTCGCGTGGCTGTTAGTCAGATTTAAATCGAATAAAAATTTGAATTCCTATATTAAATCTTGGGTGACAATCGAAGGCTGTTCGATTTGATTCTACATATTTTATTAATTCGTATACCAATAAAGAAAATAACAAATAGATATCTCGATTACTCGATTATTTTGTTTATTTATTTTATGTAAAGTATTTTTGTTGAATATTGTAGATAAGTAATTTAACAAAGCGATATTAACGAGTGAAAAATTTAAGTTCATTTCGAAGTCGGAAGACTGAATATTTTTATTTTCAGGTGTACAAAGTTTCCAAATGCTTCATTACACCTGAAACTAAATAATTGTTGTTCCGATATGAAATTTATTTATTTACGCAATTCTTACCTACAACTACCATTACAGATCAGCGATCCAATGCGATAGAGTGCCCTTACATCCAAAATCCTTAAAAATGACATCCAATATCCTAAATCTTAACCTACATCTCAATAATATAATTATTATTAATGATAAAATTATTGCAATTCATCAACATTTTAGTGCACTATAGAAGTGATCTTTCATAATTTCATTTAGTAATATTGGCAAGACAAATCAATCAAAATAACTAAATATTTGACAGCTATTTGTGACGTTGCCAACTTTATGAATGCGCCCTCTCCATTTTAAACCCTATACAAACAAACATACAAAAAAATGTCACCCAAAACTTCCTACGGACAATAATTTTATTATACGGCATCCTGCCGGCTGCGCCAATCGTATGAACCGAATAAAATGTATTGAGCCTCGTATTGAAATTTATACCCCAGAGAATTGATACGATTTTATTGTTTTATTTATAACGAGGAGAAATGACGACCATTATTTATAGGGTTTAGTGGGCAGAAATATATGTTTTTGAAAATCGGCTACGGACTAAATCTAGATTGATTAAATAATGTAAAAAAGTATCCAGGTAGGTATCCTAAAGCCAGATTAAATGAAAATGATGATAAAATGTAATAGCTTAATTTTTTTCAGTTTATCAAAACAATAGAAGGCTCTTTATAATGGGTGTTGTTCAGTTATTGTAGAATTTTTCTCCAAAAGATATGCCCCGGGTGAGGATCGAACTCACGACCTTAAGATTATGAGACTTACGCGCTGCCTACTGCGCCACCGAGGCTGGTGATAATCTGTGGGAATAAACGGATCAGAATCTTAGTACAAAAGTTTTTTGCTTTTAACTATGTAAGTACCGAGTTAAACTCTCCAAATTTACGTGAAATATTTGTTTATATTTTGTTTATTTAAAATAGGTGGGTACGCCAAAAGTAGGTATTAACATTTTACATTATAATTAATACATTAACCAGGCAAAGTAAGACAATATTGTTCTTTGTTACTATTTTATGGATACCTTGGTGACAAAATAACTAAATAATAAGTCCCGTATTACAGAAGGTCACTCAATACTCAAGCATTACTTAAAACTAATTTCAACCAATCAAATGGCTTGAATGTAGTTTTAAGTAATGCTTGAGTGTTGAGTAACGTTCTGTAATACGGGCTTAAGTGTTTTAAAAGATTGAAATCGTTAGATTCGCCCTACCGCGTCAGAAGACTGTCGCCTTTCAGTTTCATTCTGACACCACTGACACACAATCAATCAAAATCAAAATATTTTATTTCAAATAAACCAACATGGGCACTTATGAAACGTTAGAAGCTAGGTGCACGTTTCCAATTAGTTGTTTCCTACGGAGAAGATGTCGCACGTTGCCATGGAAACGCCGTATACGTGATTAGTGATGGGTCGAGATAATATTCTCCCTCTATCTCTTCTGCAATATTCTTTTAGACGGAGATTATTTTGCAATATTTCTTTCGACGGGGAATTTTCTCGGATAATGGAGTTTTTTTTTTTTAAGTAGTATAGATAACTACGATGGGCAGGAGGCAATAATTGTAACTGGCAATACCAAGTTATGATCAAAAACGTGTTAAATTACAAAATCAAAGTCTTTTCTGAAAAAGTCATGATTATTATTGTGTTTTTAATTATTTACCTTTCCTATAAAGTTTTTTTTGTACGTTTCATTAAATCTGATTGTTAGTAAATAATAAAATTAGTTTTAATACAGAAATCCTTACCTATTTAACATTATAATATCACCTACCATAATAAAAAGAGAATCTATGATAATTTTCTTGGAAATATTCTTGAGAATGTTCTCGCTCAGGAGAATTTACTGAGAATTTAAGTTATAGAGTAGATTATTTTTCAATTATTTTTAAATTCTCTCACAGCTAAGTTCTCGCTAGGAGAATATTCTCGGGAATTTACTATCGCTATACGGAATATGAGAGCTCACTTTTCTAAGTATTTACATTTTTTGTGCGACACAGATTCAAACCTTTGGGACTAGGTACTTTTAGATATAACAAATAAATTAAAATCTAATTTCGTGAAATCATTGCGTTTTCAATAGTCTGCGATTGCCAGCACACAGGTGCTGTGCATGGTTCGCGTTCCTACCAAGTATCATAATAAGCTTTAAGTACCGCAGTGGTATGAATACAGGCCGATGTTATAACTACAACTTGCAGTAGAAGAGTACCTCATTAATTTCATCACTACAGATGACTATTCCACATCCCATCTTCTTGAAAAAAAAGCTTCTGACTCCTTATAGAACAGAATAGAATAGAATTTTCTTTATTTGAGTAACCCAGACTCAACAAGATTATTAGTAAAACTTACGACTAAGTTAGTAAATAGAGACACTAAACAAAAACAATACAAGATATAAGGATTGGTCACCGTAGTGGCATTCCATGAGAAACGGCACAACAGTGACCCACGTAAACACAGTCCAGGCGACTCGCAAACATGCTTAAGATACTGTTGGAGCCGCCCCGCACCCTTATAACCGAATAAAGGTTCCACAGGCGCGACGCGACAGTGCTGCACAAAGGCGCCGCTCGTCGCGCGACAGGCGGTGCCTTTGTGTCGGGCGTCGCGTCGCGCCAGTGTGTACAAACCTTAATGGTATTAATAAGTGACAAGCTTGCACTTCATATTTTTTTTAATACAACTATTGAAGACTTAAAGAAGCTTATGTCCCTCTTCATGTCCCAAGGTATCATGTGTCAAATTTCATAACGAACGTTTCAGTGGTTTAGGTGTGTAAAAATGACAGACAGACGGACAGAGTTACTTTCGCATTTATAATATTAGTATGAATTTAGTTGCTTATCCCATAATTATACTATTTATCCTGGCAGTGATCCAAGGAAATGAATGTACTGTTAATGAAAATCTGGAGATTGGCGTATTTAGCGTCTTCATTATTTATGTATAAGCGAAGCTAGGGCAAGTTATGTCTAGCTTCAAAGTGAAATTAAATCTCGAGATTAACGAGCAATGTTCAAGTTTACGTAAATTTCTGCAATTGGCTGTTGATAAATCGTTCAATCAATCACAGCAGTCTACGTGCGCTTATCAATTTGTCACATTAATTTTGCGATAATTTGCATTCGAGAAACTAGCACTAAGTGTTGAATTTATCTTAAAGCGGTGGAAACACCTTCCTACTATGTAAATCTTCGACCTATTTCTACTTGATAACTTAGCAAAAGGCAAAATAACTTGCTTACAAAAAATTGCTTATTTTTCTGGCAATTACTGTTAGAAGCAATGCAAGCAACGAGCGATGTTGCAGCAATAGGAAGTATGTTTATAAGTACAAACACCCTAGCTTTTTATTTTAAACCGACTTCAAAATAAGGAGGAGGTTCTCAATTCGTCGGAATCTTTTTTTTATGTATGTTCACCGATTACTCGAAGACGCCTGAACCGATTTGAAATTTTTTTTTGTTTCAAAGGGTATACTTCCCAGGGGATCCTATTGTCATCAGGTCAGGTTCTGATGATGGGATCCTGGAGAAATCGAAGGAACTCTTCAAATATTATAGGCACAGTTATAGTGATTTAGGTATTTTTTATAGTAACTCGTGCATTTGCCCTTGGAAAGCACTACTTGGTGAAATGGAACTGATGACGAAGACCACAGTTGATGAAGCCACCGGAACTACAAAATAATAAGTATTTCACGGGCTGCGATTCAATTACTTTTATATGTTTGCTAAGCAATTTATGCTCGTCACTGCTGTGTGCGTTGAAGTGGAGCTGATGGTGAAGTACCAGGAGAACTCCTCAAAAATTAACGTCCCTGCATCCGGAAAAGCAATATTTTGTAAAATGTGATGAGCAGTTGACATTATGCTGTTGTAACTTAGATAAATAACAAATCGACCCACAAAAAAGTGAGAAATAAAAATTATATAAAATTTTATTACATAGCAAGTAGTGGTCTAGGAATTTGTGAAGGGTAGGTACCACAACTAAAAAGTGAAAAATAAAAACTTTTACAAAACAAAACAATCAACTTCCAAAAAAAAACTAAAAAGTGAAAAAGAACTTTATTTTCGGAAGTCGGTGGCAAAAAACAAAAATACAAAACCAAAGACACCGACTTCCGAAATTAAAGTTATTTTTTACTTTGTAGTGTTTTTTTGGAAGTCAGTTGTTTATTTTTATTTTGTAAAAAGTTTTTTATAGACCCTGTGTGCTTTTCCCCAGAAGGTCAAGTTTTGTACATAAAAACGTTAAAGTTCAAGTCCATCTCAGCGACAATAAATGTCAAAAATTTGTCAAAAATGTAGATAAATTCAATTTATTTTCGACAGATTGAGACTGAGATGAGAATCATAACGTTCTTAAAAATACGGCAACCCTCAGATATCCTTAGATTTGAGATGAAGAAAACATGAACAAATAATCCAAAAGATATGCCCCGGGTGAGGATCGAACTCACGACCTTAAGATTATGAGACTTACGCGCTGCCTACTGCGCCACCGAGGCTGGTGATAATGCACCGAAATAAACTATCAACTTACTTTCTCTTCGATTTTTTTATCGGGAGTTTAATAAGCAAAGAGAATGAATGTTGAGAAGGTTTACTCTTTATAAAATCAATCTATAATTTTTACTGCTCTGCAGGGATTTCTAGAAACAAATTTTACGTAGCAACACCAGATACAGTAACTCAATAGCCTGTGGTTTTTCAACTGCAAAGTAAAACGCCTAGATAAATAAGAAATACAACTATATAAATAACAAATGACTAAGATAAATAAATAAATGAATTTTTTAGATATTGTGCACTTATTTACTCTCCTGATTTGCAAATTTCGCAAATCCTAATCTTCGCGGTAATTGCGTAACACACTAACAGTAGGATTGTGGTTTATTTAGACAGTTTAACAACGTTCATTGTGTTATTTACGTTGTTGTGCAGACAAATTTTTCGAACATATGAAGCAATGGATTATCAATAGGCTTCAAAATTATTCAGATTGTGATTGATTGATAGTGTGTTACGCAATTAGGGTGCTGGGTTATGCTCGCCTTTGTACATGAGCTGTCCTTGTAATAAGTATTGTAACAATGTCTCTGTAATTTATGTGGTAATTTAAGAATAAGAAGTAATGAATGAATGAATGAATGAATTCTCTTCTCATTCAGAGAAGGAACGATCATTGATCACCACGCTTGCTCTCTACGTGTTGACAATCGAGCATTGCCTTACGATGCAGTGATAAAAAGGCCCATGTTAACTATTATTTTTATTTATTGTTAAGTAGGTGAAATCAGGTAAATTAAAGAAAATAAAATAAAAAATTATAGTAGTAATAATAAAAATTATATATTAAAAAATATAAGGTATAACGTTAAATACAATTTTTCTTAAATGTATGTCAAGTTCAACCATGATTTGTGCCCGAACTAGGTAATCTTGTGTTTCAGGCGATTAGAGGTAACATTAATTGATTAAAGAATCACATATCATATTAATCTGATTGGTACATAAATGTAAAAAGGTATATAAAATTATAGTATCAAAAATTAACAATAATACAAACAATATTTACTTTCCACCACCACCGACCACCAATTGTCCGTATATTTAAATCACTATCATTCTTTGACAGTTGTGTGACATGGGTACAACACAAAAAATTTACGTAGTGTGTCAAATCGATAGACAATTTATCTTGACTGTACCTATAATAATTCGCGCGCCGATTCAGTACTCGTCAAAACAAAATAGCCACTCGAATGAGTTCGAGTGGGTTTTCTGTATATTTTTGTTTATTGTAACCTAGCAGGTGGAGATAAGTTATCGCCGAATTTGTCATCAATACATAACTCTTATCTACATTTCACTGATATTATTTTGGTAAACATTGGATTTATTTGATAAGTTTTTATTTTTCTGCATAATATTCGCAAACTGAATAATAAAAGAGCTACCACAAGTGACGTTAATGAGGTATTACTTCTAAACCGTAAGGCTCATCGTCCACGACGCTACTCAAAAGTAACGTGTTACATACTCAATGAGTAGCCAGAATGTCACCGCACTAGTATTGCAGTGGTGGTCCATCCACGACACAACTAGCCGCAAATTAGTTAGTAAAGGCTCGTGCACACTGGCGCGACACAAATTCGACACAAAGTCGCGCTGTGGCGTCGCGCCTGTTTGCGGGACTTAACGCGATTGTAAGTTGCGTCGTATAGAAACCGCTAGCGAAATTCTGCCTATTGGTGATTTGACTTTGTGACTAGTTATTTCTGAGTATCGTCGTGGATTTTGGGCCTTACTACCCAGTGAAAACGTAAAGTAACCCGATACAGATTAAAAAGGCCATACCAAAGTTAGACAAAATCAAGCCTCTAATGTGCAGTGTAAAGAAATATTTCAGAATGTAAATATGAGGACTTCCATATTCATAACTTCTCCACCATTTCACTGGAATTATTTAAAACTTTAACTGGGAGTTAGACTGGAGTCGCGTCGTATAAAAACCGCAAACTCAAATCACCAATGAGTAGCCAGAATGTCACTACATTCTGGCTACTCATTGGTGATTTGAGTTTGTGACTGGCTGTGGACGATGGGCCTAAGTGTGAAAAGATTTGACAGCCCGTAAGGTTGGTCAGATACCATTCAAATCTTTATTTAATTATATTATCTACCAGTCCAAAACTTACACTACATACACACATTTTTCACGACACTTTTTTAAGTCTTCAAAACTCGCCGCGAAGTCTATTATAAAAACAAAATAAAATCAGTACTTTTTAAGTAAGATCTTCAATTTTCCATTGCCATTGATGATGGGAATGTTACTTATGTATGCCGTCTGGTTATCAAACTTTAGCGCCTCTGAATAAACTGGAAACAAAAGAATTATAATGAGAATTTCCAAATCTTAAGAACTCGAAATTGGCGAAATATCTTTGGAGCTGACATTGAGTTATTACTTATTGGTGGGTGGTCTAAGGATTTAGGAGAGAGTATTTTTTCACACATTAATATTCTGAACATTTAAATGGAAAATACATTCATGATTGAATCAGAATAATGGAATCTGATGTCAGAAACAGGTAAGTCAATTTTTTTTACACATTAAATCCTTTCAACAACTCTACTGACAACAGGCATTTCATTACTGTCGAGTTCTCGTTTAAACATTAATCTTGTTGTGTTAGCAGGTTCACCTAAGATTGGTTTTTTATTGGGATATCCCTCATATTCCTATATGCCTGCTTGATACTAGAAACTGAAAAGGTTTCAGGTACCAAGCTATGTCTTACTCACACCTCTAAAAAACTAACCATAAACAAAAAAAAATTGATTCCTTCTAGACCTACATGACGGGCATTTATGAAACATCAGAAGCTAGGTGCACGGTCCAATTGGTCGTTTTCTAAAAAAGAAACGATTGCAGTACTATCAAGTTAACCTTAATTTTGCATACTTATAAGTACCTAGTTCTTTACTTCATCGTTCAGTTTTTTTTTAATGTTCATTACAAGACCATCTTCTTTACTCCTTGTACCACATCCCAAAGGCGTGGCATCTTTAATGGCTGACTATTTAACTGCACTGTTCATTTCATTCCTGCCTTTTATTCAAACGTCACGAATGTTCGCAATATCCTCGTTGATTTTCTACAATTTATCCTTGCTGTAAGGAGTTGACGGTTTATTTAAAAGGTCAGCGTCTTTTTTTGGAGATGTGTTTACAATTTGACACCAAATTTTAGGGGGTTTGAAAATAGAATGTCGTCGATGGGTTTATTAAGAAATGTGTCAATTATTATGATGGCCTGATTCACCATCTATGGTTAAGTTCCGGTTAACTTACTTGGCACATAATTTCATACAAATTCTGTTCCAATTTTTTATTAATTCGGTGAGCCTAGAATTAAACCGCTAGTTTTAAATTCTTCACATCACATACTTCCTCAAAGTTCATAATAATTATCATCCGTTTCTTTGGGGTCGGGGTGACAGCACTTATTCTTCTTTCTTATATCTCTATCATCTATCACCTCAGTATTCAGTTTATCTATTTCTCACCATATTTTCATCTTGAAAATTTATTTATTCGATCTTCCTCTACTGTCATAAAGTCAACCACATTCATACTCAGAAATTTCCTCTCGACGTACCTCTCATTGCTCATTGCCCGGCAACCAAAAACATGCACCGTTTACTTCTTAAATTTGATATAATAACCAAAATTTATTTCTGCCCAAAATATTTAAAAAATACCTTGTAATTTCCACGGTAATGCCTTTCGTTTAGAGGAAGCAAAGGGCCCTGTCCACATAATTTAGTACAACTTGGTAACAAAAAATCTTAAAAACAAGCAAGGCTTTAATTACGGAAAACTTTCACCATTCTTCAGGAGCTGACAAAGGTAAATTAAAATTTTATGAAACAAGAAAAAAAACAGGATTTGACGAAGGGTTCTTAGTTAAACTCTTTATACTTACGTACTAAATTGTTTTTAAGTTTTACGATCAACAATATTGAAATTGATATTCTTTTTGGTCCTCAATTTTCGATGCTTTTTATTTTTCGTAAGTAGTGCAGTATTATATACCTGTGTTTTGTTTTTGTAATATTCCTCTTTCGTTTAAAACATATTCAACTTATTTTAAGATTTAGGTACTTGACCGCCAATTCATTTCATCCTTGATTTTTTAGAAATTTCATACTCTTGGGTTGACATGCAAATTCCCCTTGCAATGGATGTCGCTGCAATTTTTTTTATTACAAAAATAAGTCAATATTCCTCGAGTGAACTATAATTTATATGGATTTATTAACAGCGATCAGTCGATTTATCCAATGATGTTATTAATTATTCCTTTGTAAACTGGCAACGTATTCTTTCTTATTCGTTCAAATTATCGAAAGCTGTGTGTCTTTGTCTCGATATTATATTTTATTTCTTTATCACAGCAATTTCCAGTGAACGCGTCTCTTCGAGTTCCTTCTAGCAATACGAGTCATATCGTCAACAAAACGGTGAGTAAATCTCACCTTCTGTATTATTAAAAATTCTGCTTACCTTATCTCCTATTATTTGTCTTAGGTATTGACCGTGTTTATCAAGCTGAATTTTGGTCTCAACCCCGGGGCTAAATGTCTAGCCTGTGAGTCGTAATGAATTAACCTCTCGAGACTACACAACTACACCTTTTGATCCAATCTTGACGGCGCACGCCGATTGGTGGATATTCCAGTTATTTATATTTCTATTATTCTAAAGTACACTATTGCAAATTTATTTATTCATAATGATTTTTATCAGACCTTAGTATTGGAAGTCCTTGTCTTCTTCATTTAAGACCGTATCATGACCACGGTTTACCTTAGCGTCGTCTCTCAAAACAGTATATTTCCTAGAAACCTTATATTTAACGTGCGCGTCCTTATAATACAGATTGCAATCGAGCTCTTTAGGACCTATATACTATAGCAAAGCATAAGCATAATCAGCCTATAATGTTCCCACTGCTGGGACACAGGCCTCTTCTCTTCGAGAGGGAGTAGGCTGTAATCCACCACGCGAGCCCAGTGCGGGTTGGTAGGTGTCACATGTCTTCGAATTTTTGGTTCTAGGATATGCCGGTTTCCTCACGATGTTTTCCTTCACCGTTTTGAGAGCAGTGGTGATTAAATTATTTACACAAAGTAAAGCCTGCCTGGGTTAGAACCTACGACTTACAACTCGTAAGTCGCAGCCCATACCACCAGGCTACTACTGTTCGCACCGGGTCACTACTGCTCATTATAGCAAAATCGAGACTAAAAGCTAAGCTATTGACGATCTTGTCCGTCTAAGTTTTGCTCTTGAATTATTTTTTATAGAAGAAAAAAATATCGACAACCCTATCTGCAATTCTTTTTGATTATGATTTGATTGTTTAAATTTTGTTTTTTTTTAACTTTCATATTTGTAATTTTCGGTGTATTTTTTATTGTTTATCAAAATGATACTTATTACAAGTGGCGGATGTGTTTTCTTTAATATATTTCGCCACAGTATGTACTGGCTTATGATATATAGGTTGGCAGGGACAACAACGCACAAACTGAAACCATAAAGCCAGTACATGATCCTAGACCCACGAGCATAGAAAAATTGATCTATTCCCATCCAATACCAAGAGCTAATACCATTTGGTATTAGTTTATTTCCGAATTTATTTTCTATTCCCAACGAGTACCACATTTTTTTAAATAAAAAATCTATTACTAACGAATACCAAAGCGTGACTTTTTGTACACTCAGCTACACAAAGTTTTATTTAAATTGCGTTTTACCAAAATCTAGGGCAATCTAAATATAGGGTTAGGGTTAATAAGCTGGTCTTCAAATCCCCGCTTCGCGGGACTCCTATTTCTGTCTAAAGGGTTTAAGGGAACCTAACCAACCGAACCTCGGGATGCCACTGACGTCGACCGTCTAGGGTTAGGATTTTCGGGAACATTTATTATGTTTTCGGAAACTTAGTTCGTAACTCAAAGCATTTTAATTTTACTGAACCTGACTGTATCTGATTTCTTCAAACATGTTTTGGTATTGGTTTTAAAATGTGGTACTCGTTGGGAATAGAAAATAAATTCGGAAATAAACTAATACCAAATGGTATTAGCTCTTGGTATTGGATGGGAATAGAGCGAGAAATTTCTAAGGTTGTCAAAAAAAAATCTGCTGTTTCATAGAAAAGTGCAATACCTACGAAGTATTTTTTTTATAAATTACCTTCGGTAAATTTCAACGCTCATTTCAACGTTCAGAATAATTATGAATCCATGGTAACAGGATGTCCGTCGATGTCCCTGCCACCCTGTATTTTTGAAAGATGAGTAAAGTTATATTATAACAAGCCGTGCGCCCTAAGGGATTCCCATCAGCAAAAATGACGAACTTTCATAGAAAGTTTCATCCCCTGTTTAACGCCCTTAGAGGATAAAGTACCAAAAATCCTTCTTTAGTGCTCACATTCGCTACACAACAAGTTCACTTGCGTGAAATTTTATGCTACAGGGCCGGCAGTCTCGACATAGATAGCGACAAAAATCGGTCGTTAAGCCCAATCGATGTCAAATTTCTTTAATAGAATTTCAACCTTATGCTTTCGAAATAAGGTTGAAAATCAAGTAAAGAAATTTGACATCGATTAGACTTAGCGACCGATTTTTGTCGCTGTCTAATGTCGAGACTGCAGGGGCTGGTCAGTGAAAGAGTTATGCAAATAGCTCGTAAGATTTACAAGGATAGTATAAAGCGCAGACCACACCGCCAGCTAGCGAGCGAGCTAGCGAGCCGGGCGAGCATTGTTTCACGTCTTTACATTCTCCGTTTCACACCTAGCTAGCTGGCAGTGTGGCATGCGCTTTACAGTAATGCCTTACTAATAAAAAAACTGCAAAAAGACTGCAACTAAATTCCAAAACAAGATCACTTTTCAAGAAGTCCGATGCAGTTGGTGGCAGTTATTTTAGTTGAATCTTATTTGATAAATAAACTGATGACGTAGATGACTAATTCTTCACACATCGACACCGTTTCTTTCTTAGAAGAGGAGATTAACAGTCGAAATGATTATGATATCCGAATTTATATTCCCAAGAATCTAGACGAGACAAACACTTTTTTAGACTAATTTACATAGTTTGTTTCAAAGTCAAAAAGGTTTTACCTCCAAAAACCCACTTGGGATAAAACTAACGCGTTAAATTGTCAACAGACCATTTAAAATGTGTTTAAATTTTTGCCCCTACCAGTTTTATGCGCCAAAGTTTTGGAGGCAAACTCAAACTTAATTCATTAGAGCCTACTGATGCCGCTAGGGTAAAAAGCATTTTATAATATACGATGGTAGGATTAGGATAAGTTTTGTGAAGAGTTAATCAACGGTCCAGAATTTTGTCAACTACTTTAGCGTGGGTTTTGAGGCAACCAGATTGGGTTGAATATCTTAGAAAAAATGTTTTTGCCATTTTATCTTTACAACAACTCAATTGCTGAGCGTAGTGTGGGACCCCAGCTGAGGGACCGATGACCTTAAAAAGGTGACTGGGGTTACCAACTTTTTTTCGGCCTCAAGTTACAAATGCTCATGAAGCTTAAAAAAATACGGGATTCATCTTTTTTATCCGGGACAGAAAAAGAAACATTGCATTTTTAGTTAAATTTTGTTTTATTTAGACTTAAAACTATTCTTCGTTATAGACTTTACTGCACGCAACAAATCTTTTTCTGGTATAATATGTTTATAAAAAGAGACAATCAATATCGTAATTAAACATGGTGCAGTTCGGCTTTAATTAAATTTGGTATGCATCTGTTACGGACATTAGTCCATTTTAGACTCATTTGCGAAAATACCCTTTCAACTCTGAAAGAGTCTTCTAAATGCTAAAAGAAATTATTGTGAAATCCAAATTACAAAGCAATTTGTAATTTATTTACTTAATTACACGTTTTTCCGCCACTTCCTACAAATCGGAAAGTAAGGTTATTTTGTCAAATGAAAAATTCGAGATTGTTTATGGTGCAATTGTGTTACATGGTGATGTACGAAAAAGAAATAGATGGATTTTTTTTTTTTTAATTTTTGTTTGGAATAGATTATAGATTTTTGTTAATGCGTAGTGCGTACCTATGTATTTATAGAAATAAGAGACATTGAAATTTATGCAAAAAATACGGAACGTCCCTTGAAATAGGGGACGGATGGCAACGCTAGCTGGAACAGAAGACTTGATGCGGAACGCGGAGCACAGGTCGTTGTGACGCAGCCTGGGAAAGGACTATGTCCAGTAGTGGACTGCGATAGGCTGAGTTGATTCATTGATTGCATTGCTGGGCAAAACCAATACTCTAATGATGAATGTGTTGCCTAAACAACCTGGGTTACTTTCAACAACAATTATTATGGTTAAAGCAATCCAAAATAAGAGTCATTTGACTTCAAACCATCACGAATAAAACACAAAGATTTGCTGTCAATACTAAAAAAAGGAAAGAAAGAAAATTTGTTTATTCTGCACTAACAAAACGCACCTTACAAATGAACGACATTAATTTAATAGACATACAAAATAGCCAAAAGCCTCGCATTCAAGCTATAAAAGTTTGACAATTTTGTCTATTGCTTGATGCTAAAGCCAGGGACCAAAGACAATACACTTTGCTCTGTGTTGCGACACTGGCAAATGACAACAAACAAACGATCAAAACAAAAACAAAATGCCGATTGCAGTGTAAAAAAATGACCACTCAATCATATATTGCATTCCACAATGTGTACTTAGATGGTAACTTAAAATATTATGAGATCATTACGAGCCCTGTCGGACACAGCAAAATAATAGGAGAGAAGAAGCTTTAAAACAAATTTTAACAAAACCAAAAATCAAAATATTTTATTTCACATAAACCAACATGGGCACTTATGAAACGTCAGAAGCTAGGTGCACTGTTCCAATTGGTTGTTTCTTATGGAGAAGAGCCGGCAAGAAACTCCACGGTTACTCTTTTAAAAATAAGGGGCTTTTACAATGTTTCAAATTACAGTGTTGATAGATATGGGAGGACAGTGTAGGCCTGTCAACAAGTAACAGGCACTCAACAAAATATAAAAAATATAAAAAGGTCTACAAATCTAGTCTACAAGTTAGGCCTACAACGTTCTCAAATTCACAAAATAAAGAAGAATCTATACAAAAATAAAAGCCTATTTAAACCAAATGACATGATTGCCATTACAACTGTAAAACATACACATAAAAATGAATGTTAATGTGTAACAAAATTCAATATCGCTCATTTTGAGGAACATCGACGTAAATGTAATTTTCCCAAAAATGAGTTGTCGATATATATTGTGCTCGAAAAAATTTTCAGAGGAGCAGAGGCGTGAAATATTTAATATGAATTTGGGATTTAGTATCAACATTCAGAACGAGACGGCAACAGATTACAAAAAATAAAAAAACGACTTTAAATCACTCTCCTGTAAAATTTTAAAAGCAGCAGTTACGTCGATGTTTCTTCAAATGAGCGATATGTCGATCAATGTTTATAAAAGTAATTTTTTTTATGTGTATTCATTTTCCTGCAACCCTCCGTACTAGCGTGTGGCAATTATCTTAATTCCCTGTACAGTTTATTAATTTTCATACATAAATGATCTAATTGAAATAAATTACCCTCAAACGGGGTGAATAGGGATACAGGGGTGAATCGGAACGAAAGTTCAAAATGGATTTTAACATTGAAATAATATAGTTTGTTGCCAACAAGGACACTTAAACGTTAATGTAATACCTTAAACACATTAGAGTCCTTTTTGGCCACAAACTATATTATTTTAGTGTTAAAATCCTTTTTAATGATTCGTTCCGATCCATCCCTGCATTCCTATTCACCCCGTTTGACGGTACTTGATTTTGGCTTTAATCATTGTATAAGAACTGGTTAACCACTTTAAACTATTTGCCTGTAAATACGTAGAAGTAATGTACTTATCAAAACTATCTAACTAAGACGGCCTTTACCATACTGTTGTTCTCAGCAACAGACTAGGCAATTACAAATACTATGTCTAAGCAAGGCTAGGGATTCGAATAAAGTATCGATACCTAATTAGTATCGATCTATAATTAATTTTCTCGATTTTCGTGCAATTCTTGAGCATTTTCTACTAGACACTGGCCTCTGTGACATCAATGCTTCGAAGCCATTTTTATTCGACTAATGCTTATAAAAGAAGTCATAATTCGGATAACTATGAACAATAAATTATTTATTTGCTAGGGACTGATTATTATATCAAAAATATTCGAAGTTTAAAAAAATTGGTTAATTATCGAAATTTTAAGTTTCTTCTATCTATATCTACATTTATTTTGATTCTATTGTCTACAGATTCTATTATAAATGTTTACTATTATGAACGATATCGATAATTTTGATTCGACACGGCATCCCTAAACGTAGGTGGACAAAGCCTTGGTTACATAAGTTATTATTAGCAGACTATTGTTCATGAATTAAATTGATGTAAGGAGCAATAACTTCGTGAAACAATGGGCGTGATATTGGGTGCCCTTTCTCTATTGAGTATGGGTTATTATTTAGAATCGATATGTTAGAGTATGTTGGGTTTGCCAAGGTCGCAGATTGTTCGAAAGAGTTACCGTGGCCCTGGCGTACAGGCAACTGAAGGAACACGGGTGGGATTTAGTCAGTAAGAGTCTGACACGCCCACCCACTCCGCCCAGAGCGGGAGAGGTCATATTTGACGATTAAGAGCGGGTAGTAACCAAAATTGCCTATCTTTAATTTAATTTTTCATGAAATTCATAAGACTTAGGTATAAAATAAAAATAATATGAGTAACTAAATGTTTTTTTTTTAACTTTTTGTGCAACAGAAACACAAAATATTAAAATTTTCTCGATAAAATAACATCACGAAATTATCCCTAATTTTCACGTTTTTTCAATTTGTACTCAATATGCTAATGACTAATAGGATAATTTTTAATGATTACTTGTATTAAGACAAGGCGAAAATAACTGTGTAGGCATTTTTTGAAATTCCTTTTATTTTTGGTTTTATTACGACTACAAGCTTTAAGCACTTACGATGTTTTTAGTTCGTGGAAGAAGTTATCTTCCGTCGCACGTTAACGGGAACTTCAAGCATATTTTTGTTTCACAAATCAGTCGCCGTCGCTCTGTTGAGACGAGAGGACTGCGCTTGAATTTTAAAAAAGTGTGTTGGGTTGACTTCGGCGCTGTGGTAACACCATCATCTACGTAGCCTTTTATCAACTATGTTAGGGTCGCTTTAACTCCAGTTTAACCGGATGCAGCTAAATACCAGTAATTTACATGGAGCGACTGCCTATCTGACCTCCACAACTCAGTTACTGGGTAATACTTTGACAGTTGTATAAAATGGCTATAACATGGCGAAACGCGTTTGAGCTGGACCTTCAGGACAGACAAAAAACAAATTAATGTTCTAGTACCTAAATCATAGTGTGGCTAGACTCAGCTTCTGCTTCTGCTCATCATCTTCCAAACCTTTTCTCAACTATGTTGTGGTTGGCTTTCAGTCTCACCGAATGCAGCTGAATACCAGTATTTTATATGAAGCGACTGCCTATCTGACCTCTACAACCCAATTACTAGGTAATGCGATACTCCTTGGTAAAACTGGCTGTCAGACTTTCGGGCTTCTGACGACCCGTAACGACTGTCAAAGATCTACAAATGACAGCCGGGACCAACGGCTTAACGTGCTTTCCGAGGCACGGATGGGCCTCTGTATGTAAATATGGTCACCCATCTACGGACTGACCGCGACAAGCGTAGCTTAAGTATCGACTCGTGCGGCTGTTATTATTCAGCCACGAGCGCCTGAGAGCGCTGATAAAGCAATATTTTTTAAGATGACCACATTGTGTTCTGCGACCATTTGTTGCAAATTCTCTGGGAAACAGGGAAAAGACAATTTTAAAGAAGTTTCTGGAATGCTCACATTATAAGAAATGTTGTTAAAAGCAAAGTGTCTGCATTGGTCAGAAGAAAATATATCTTGTAAATAAGTACAGGATGACAGGGACATCGGCGCTCAAACGGAAACCATGAATTCAGTACAAGATCCTGGAAATGTCTCGCAGGTTATCAAAAAAAAAATCTGCTGTCATGTTTTATAATATTTATTGCTTAATCAATAAGTCAAAATGTCAAACCTAAAGTTTTATGACAGCTGCGCGCACAGATCATTAAAGCCCGGCGGCGCATAAGTCGTTTCCCCGGAATGTTACCACGTTAAAAATATTACTCGTATGTTTATATACTTTTTGAACTAGGCTATAGTGTATTTATTTTATTTCTTATTTTAATGTTTATTTTTAATTTTCATATGCTGCACTGGTTGACGTCATCACGTCAGCGCCGGCTATCGCTGAAAACCAGCGCTGGGGCTCTGTCTCGCATAGGGTCGTAGCATTATGCTGAGCGATTGCCGTTTTGCGTGAATGTGACGCATATTTTTCCCTAACTCATTATTTTTTGTATTTGTGTGTTTTTTCTTTGCGTCATGTTTACCGCAAATAAATTTATTTTCTTTCTTTCTTTCTGTTTCATAGAAAAGTGCAATACCTACGCGGTCAAAATGTATGCCAGAGCAATTGTTTTTTTAATAACTATCGAATACTTTCAACGCAGGACGGTTCAAACTCATGAACTGAATTCATGGTAACAGGTTATGCGTCGCTGTCTCTGCACCCTGTATATTTTCTGGTGCAAAAAGTACTAAATAAACAGTCTCCTAAATTAAAATCTGTAGGTTCAAAAACCAAAAACCTCCTAAGGCCGATCGTCCACAACGCGACGCAACCAATCACAAACTAGTTAGTAACGCGTTATTAAAAGCTACTGCTTACAGGCGCGACGTGACTAGTAGAACAATTTCTATGAAAACTTCATGGAAAATTTTGTACCAGAATCGTGTCACACCGTCGCGTCGCGCCTGTCTGCGGGAGTCTTAAGTCGCATTCCGCATTTAAAATACTAAGTACTGAGACATTCTGGCTACTATTGGTGATTTAAGTTTTTAACCCGTTATTTTTGAGTAGCGTCGTGGACTATGGTGCTTACTACCCTCTTTAAAGGGTAAAGTAACCTGATACAGATTAAAAACCCATACCGCAGTTAGACAAAATCAAGCCCCTAACGTGCAGTGTAACGAAATATTTCAGAATGTAAATATGAGGACTTCCATATTCATAACTTCTCCACCATTTCACTGGAATTATTTAAAACTTTAACCAGGAACTAGACTGGAGTGTGCCAGATTTGTTAGAGGGGAACTCTGGTGGATGGTTTAGTAGAATAACACCCAGCTTGGTACCGAACCGACCCACAAATAGTTCTAAGCTGTTTTAAAGTTTTGTATGTTTGTAATTTTAACATGCTAAAGGGTACGACTAAATTCCGTGAAGTTGGGTTTAGAGGTTGGTGAACACAACATAAGCTGCCTGTTACGTTCCTAGTGCTGGTTAATAAGCTTCTCAATGGCAGAAAAAGCAACATCCTAATTGCGTAATACAGTATCAGTCACAATCTGAATCATTTTGAAGCCTATTGCTAATCCATTGCTTCATATGTTCGAAATATTTGTCTGTTCTATAACGTAAATAACGCAATGAATGTTGTTGAACTGTCAAAATGAAAACCATTCCTACTGCTAGTGTGTTATGCAATTACCCCGCTAGTCATAAAGCCACCTGAGTGAATAGGTACAGTCACAGCCAAAAAAAAAAAAAAAAAACTATCACTTAGGTTAGTACTTTCAGGGGTAGCACTTGGCTTTGGCCCGTGTTAAGGCTCCCGCAAACGGGCGCGACGCGACAGCGTGACACAAAGGCACCGCTCGTCGCACGACAGGCGGTGCCTTTGTGTCACGCTGTCGCGTCGCGCCAGTGTGTACGCGCCTTTACCCTAAAAAACCGGCAGATCAGTGCCGAGATACAAAAATGTATACCAACAAATAATAATAATAATAATAGTGTTCGTTGTACGAAAGAATCGGCGCTACCGACTACGCACATTGCGTCGTAATGTCAATCCGCAGACTGATTTTTATTCCTCTTCTTCACGTGTCGGTCGAATAATTTTTTTTTTTTTTTTATAAAAAAAAAAAAATTATAATTTCTTAACCAGGCCAACAACAAGATTGTAATTAAGATTGATGTCAACTCGACATTGGTCACAGGTGTATGCTATTTTGATCTTTGTTATCAACATTTTAAATATAGTTTTCTATGCTATAATTTGTTCAGTACTTCAAAAGAAAAAAAAGAAAGGAAAGAATTTGAGTCGAAAATGTAGGAGACTTGACTGTACACACGAAGTCATTTTCCAGTGTGATTTGGACTCGCATTGTAAAGGCGTTCAGTACAATATGAGGACAATGTATTGAAAATGTAGCTTTTTTGTATCGTTGTGTTCTTATTGTGGTTCACAGAGGTTAACTCATTCAAACATCATTATTTTCTCATGTTATTTTTATTAAATATAGTTTTTCATTTAATATAGTTGCTCGTTAATCTTTCTCGTGACGTCGCACACTGTGGCGTAATCTTCGGACGCATGATGACGTAGGCAAATACTCATTGTTTATCCAAAGATCTGAGGCAGTAGAAGAGCTCTTTGTGAAGGAGCTTTTCCGGGAAAGTACAGTTAGAGCAATATAATTGCTAAGGAAATTGATGTTCTACGTCAATTTGTCGTGTTATAGCCTTTTCATACAGCTATCAAAGAAGGACGGCTTGTGATTTGCTTATACGGACAGTTTAAATTGGTAATTAATTTGCTTAGCCCCGGTCACTTTCATGCGCGCAAATATTCGGTCGAGGTTCGCGCACTTTGATGTGTGTCAGAAACCGACACGGCTTGGAAAACCGTGAATGTGGGAAAAACCGTGCATTATTAATTTGTGAATGTCGTCCTAAACTTGCGCGTTCGCATATTCGTGCGAATGTGAGTGACCGGCATAACAATAACTAGTAGTTCTGTGAGCTGTAGAGCTCGTGAGTCTATCTTTGCACAGCTTAAACTGAATAAATGTTCACCGCGCACCTTAAAACAAAAAGCGCGTGCCAAAGAGCGCGAAATGGCTCAAATATTGTTTTGTTTACGTTTATCTTTATATATTTTTTTTATCTCCGCATTTAGAAAAATTTTGAAAAACTGAACCGACAAAAAAGTCCATATAGATAAATCATACCTGCTCACAAAATATCAGGAAAATCGATTGAGAAATGCGACCTGTAGAGGAGAACAGACATCCGGACATACGAAAGCTTTTTGCCCAAGCTAAAACGGAGACGCTTCGCACTCACTCGGTCAATTAAATCCCTGACTTTCGAACTACGAAACCAATTTCTACCGCCCAGCAACATACGTACAATCCAAGTTGGTATTTAATGTGCTTAGCAGTATTTTTATTCATTTCCGTGGCATTACTACTACCAAATCTAATTCGACCGGGCAGCAGTGACACTGTGTTCCTGTTCGAAGGGTATGAGTAATGGTATAATTACTGGTACGAGGGACATTGTGGACACGTGTCTATGATAGTGTAGCGGCATCTACAACGCCACATGCGAGCTACGCGTCAGACTAACGTCACGCAAAATCCTGCATCGCGCAATCAGAGTTTACCGCGCAACTAGCATATATACAACATCCCGACATCAATCGTCGGGCAGTTGCCCACCAGACACAACACCCGTCTGGTCGGAGGATCCTCCCTTTTCCATAGAGTATGAGTGAACTTTACACCCTGTTCCTCATACCTCTATACTGGTGACCCCGAACATGAACGTCAGCGCAGCCTTCGTGCAACTACTTCAGCGTGACGTCATCATCATCACTTCCGCAAGCTTTAGAGCAGCGAGTCACACAGCCAGCCAGCACCCACGGCTTCTACGGGTATCCTGACCACCAGCATGCAGCGACCGCGCATACCTGGTCATCACCCTAAGCCTCATCAGCAACCTTGGCACAGCACACTGCACTCTCGGCCGGTCCACAAGCAGAGCCTTCAAACCCTCTCCTGGTCGACGCCAGCAGTCAGCCTCAACCCGGCGCTGTACCACATCCGACGCACTGGAGCATAACGCAGCGCCACACCGACTCACTGGGGAATCTTCGCAGACAGTTCCGACTCACCGCGAACTATGCGACACCCGGTTCCGACTCACTGGAACCTCACCTGGCCCTGGCAAGCATCGTAAGATACACGACTCAGCCCACTATCGACCTCCGGTCTCCGGGGGGGAGTGATGTAGCGGCATCTACAACGCCACATGCGAGCTACGCGTCAGACTGACGTCACGCAAAATCCTGCATCGCGCAATCAGAGTTTACCGCGCAACTAGCATATATACAACATCCCGACATCAATCGTCGGGCAGTTGCCCACCAGACACGACACCCGTCTGGTCGGAGGATCCTCCCTTTTCTATGGAGGTGTGAGTGAACTTTACACCCTGTTCCTCATACCTCTATAATAGCAACCCCACTTTCGAAGCTTCTGGTATTGGAAGATGTTTTTTGGCAGCAGTGGTCATTTAATGTCAGGTTGGCTGCTTGCTTGAACTTCAGAGCGATGAAAGAGTGTTCATCGAGTTTCTTGCCCGTTCTTCTCCATAGGAACCTACTATGCTTTGGAATGAGTAACTAGCTTCATCATTCAGACTGTCTGACTTCTACTCAATTTAAAAAAAAAACTGGAACTGGTTTAATTGATATAAATGCTTTGTGTTTGAGTTTGTAACGTACAAGGCGTAGTTTCTACTTACCTCCATAAAATGGCGTGAGTTTATACAGGGTTATTGGTTATATGTCGGCGATTCATTAAGGGGATAAAGGAGCGGTCATATGCAACAAAATTACCCCTAAAGACCCTCATGCAAATGTCAACCATTTTCGAGTAATTTGACATTTTATATTTTTTTAGTGGTACACAACTTTGAGAATTTAATTTAAAAAAACAATGAATGATTTTTTTAAATTATTATAATTTCTTCTACTTCAATTTATAATAAGCAACTATAAAATGACAATTATCTTTAATAGGTTTACAAATCGTTACAATTTTTTATAATTTTGAGCAGGTTATTTGACAAAAATAGTCGATTTCTGCAAAAAAAACAAACAACTAAAACATGTGCAACTTCTCAGCTATCCAACGAGATACAATAAGATACCAAGTATCTTCAAAAAAATATAAAGTGTCAAATTACTCGAAAATGGTTGACATTTGCATAGGGGTCTCAGGGTCATTCGGTTGCAAATGACCTCTCAATTCCTCTACATTCCCTTAACGGATTTCTGATATATAACCAATAACCCTGTATATTTTTACATAGGTATAGAAAGCGATTTTAACTTTCCACAACAGAATTAATAATAAAATTCATCGCATAAATCCCTTACTACATTTACAGAAACTGCAGGTCACACCAGCCATTTATGTAGGAAGCTTAAAACATCTGCATATTCACTACAATGCAAATATTTATGCAACTAGGATTTAAGCCTGCATAAATACATGGAATTGAATACGCGGTCAAATGCGACTGGGAATTATTTATTTGCATAAAAATTATGGCACCACGTAAATAAAATAAAAATGGATTTCATTAAATACAGTATTGTCTACATTTCTTTTTCATTTGTCCTTTCGCATTTGCTGGAAGAAATTTCTTAAGAAATAACCAGTACCTTTGTACTCAATACTAATATACCGTATCTGTATCTATTTTACTGTGTGAACATAAATAATAATATTATAGAGGTATGAGGAACAGGGTGTAAAGTTCACTCATACTCTATGGAAAAGGGAGGATCCTCTGACCAGACAGGTGTCGTGTCTGGTGGGCAACTGCCCGACGTTTGATGTCGGGATGTTGTATATATGCTATGTAGTTGCGCGGTAAACTCTGCTTGCGCGATGCAGGATGTTGCGTGACGTCAGTGTGCGGTAGGTCACATGTGGCGATGTAGATACCGCTACAATATAAATGTAATAACTTCTGAAACAGTCAAATGAGACATTCAAATTATTATGTAAAGTCAAGGAAGTTAATTGTTAAGCAAACTACGTACAAACTTAAATCGTCCGTGTATTCAAAATCACTAGTGTCATTCTTTGACAGCAGCTGAAAACCAGTATTTTATATGAAGCGACTGCCTATCTGACCTCCACAACCCAGTTACTGGGTAATACGATACCCCTTGGTAAAACTGGTCGTCAGACTTTCGGCTTCTTAAGACCCGTAACGACTGCCAAAGATCCACGAATAACGGCTGGGACCGACGGATTAACGTGCTTTCCAAGGCACGGAGGGGTCTTGATATGTAAAAACGATCACCCATCCACGGACCAATCGCGGCAAGCACAGCTTAACCTGATCGATCGACCAGTGTAGCTGTTATTACTTAGTCCTAAGCTCCTCTTTTTCTTCTTTGCTATGATATGTAAACTCATGAGCACTAAGCTAGTTGGTACTCACGACTCAATTTATCCTTCCTAGAAAGTTTAGTAGAACTAAATACATTGACCACTCGTACTCAATTCTTGTTTTCCAGAATTCTGGTCATAATATGCTTTGGGCGCTGCATTTCCCGAGAACTCAACCGTTTCTATTACAATTTTTATTATCTACCATTACTTCCGATAAGTTTATCAGTTGGGTAATTTATAACCAATAAACTTTAGGTAGGAACTTTTCCAGCGGTTTTAAACAAAAAAATCGTGAAGTTTTTTAGAAGACTCATGTTGAGCAACAGACGTACGTTTACTTATTTATGTAAGCTGCAGTACGAACGTAAGCAGAACAAAATATTGAAGAATTTGATATTCTAATCGTGTGTTTTGACTAAAACTCCTAGCGCTCCGTAGTAAGTGCACTACCTAGTACTTACAAGCTTGCAGTATGTGCTGAATACACAAAACAGGGAACAGACTACCTTAGAATGTGTAACATGAGATATTTGAAGGCTTTGAATATATGGGATATCTTATCTTAGATGATAGTGCTAGAAAGGGGGTGACTGCAGAGATGACGGCTAATAGAGAGACGTACGGAAGAACAAGTCATGTTACGCTGACCCATAATAAATTTGGAGAAGGGTTAAAGAATGGTTATGATCATGATCTTAGCACTATGCATAATGAAGATGATGGAAATGTGTCTAGCATTAAAGAAAATTATGGTAGAAATACTAAAGGATTTTTTGGTGTAAAAAAAAATTGGAGGACGGAAAAATGGGGGTTTAGACTGGTCCACTCAAATCATAATCTCTGGAAGACCTATTATCGCACATTGTTTGATTTTTCTCATAATATGTTTGACAAATGATATATTTTTATTTCTCTAAATTGGTTTAAAATCACTTTTACACGTCAAAACGAACGGAAATATTTAACTGATCCTCTAAAACTTATTGAACTTCTAATGATGTACACTTTTTTAAATTAATGAACCTTGGCTATTTAGTATTTTTAGGACCCCAAAATAGGAACTATTTCAGGTTCATAAAAAGAGGCGCAATCGTTATATATAAGAGTGATCAATAATAATTATTTTTGGGAGCGCAAAATGGGAATTATTAAAGGTTTGATTAAATACATGTCAAAAAGAAATAAAAATATTTTAAAACTAGTTAGGGTCGGTGTATGCTAACCAACTATTCTGGATGAAAAACCGAAACAAACATAGAGATCAGTCTCTTTTAAAGCCCAGACATTATCTTGGTCAGATCACGTGAGGACCATGTAAATTTCCACATTGATAACTGTAATTTGTATGGTGTACATAATTAAGGGATTCTATTCTACACTAGTGCCTAAGACTCCGTTGTAACCTGTATTACTAGTTTAAAAATATATTGTACCGTGTTTTTGTAAACTGTATACAGTTTTTATTATTTATTATTGCCGAAATCACCAAGGGATAGGAGGATACAATTTAAATACATTATCTTTAATAGCTAAATATCGTAAAGTTCATCAGAATATTTTCCCCTACCCTACATTTCACATCGTTATTTGTATGAAAGGGTTCCGTGACAAGTTCAGAATCTCATTAGTAGTGACCTGAATTGTTGGACAGAGATCTCTATAGTGGCATAATTAGAGCAGGGTGGGTGGAACAATTGACGTCCGTGGTAATTATGTGGTAGGATTTAGAAATGTGGGGGAAAGTTGTTTAAAAAATATTTTTATTTTAATATACATATTTATTCGTATAGCGGAGTAAAAAAATTAGTTAGGAATATTTTTATGTAAAATATGTAGGGTTTTGTTAAATTGGTATGCTTAGAGATGTTACTAGTTTCAAAACCACACTTTCGGTTTTGTTACCTCCTATGAGAATTATGATGTGTTTACTAAACTGTTGGATGAAAATGTTCTCTATAAAAATAAATAATTATGCTTAATATTAAAACAAACCCAGTAAAACGACTAAAGATTTTGTTGGATTTGGTTGACATACGAAAAATAAGGAATGTTAAAATAAAGTTAGTACCTACTATACAAATATTATACAAGCTAACACGAAAATATGTATAGTATAGGTAATATTATGTAGCTGCAAGTATATATAAAAAAGGGTAGACCTCACTGGGCGTAAAAAAATCGTTCGCATCGCTGTCAATGAGATAAGTGCAAAAGGCTGACAGCAATGTCACGTTGAATGGCAATGTTGATTCTTCAGCCCAAAAATAGGTCAGCTTCTGAGTGGATCAACCACTTGAAGATGTAAATAAAAAGGGTACTGACTAAAAATATTAAAATATTTATCATTAATATTAAATAAGTACTATAATACTATCAAACAAAAAAATGATAATAACAAAATCTTGCAAAATGAAAAATAAATATTGACTTGGCTAACGACTAGACACTGTCTCAGTTTCCAATTTCAATAGGTACTGAAATCAACGAAGTAATTGTCTTTCTAATCAGCCGACAATTAGTGTCGCCTACCCTACTCTTTTATCTCGGAACAACAATTGCTCGCGTGGTAGGATTGCGCCACGATTAATGTATACATACAATACGATATAGTGAAAAATAAAAGTAGGTTCTCACACTTTTTAATACAATCATGTACATATGGGAAATGGCATAGAATTTTCCTAGAATCATTTACTCTAGAATACTCTAAGGCTGAAGGCCAAACCACTAAACTAGGGACTACTTATTATTTGTTCCCTAGTACGGTAGTAGGAGGGAACAAACTTACTCACATTCCGGTGAGAGTAAACTCATAGTTCGTTTTCCATTATACAGTGAAACCTGGTTAATTGGGATCTCAAGGGACCAATGATTTTGTACCATTTAAAGAGGTTTTCATTTATCCAGTTTTCCAATTAGAGAGGTTTAAAATTATCGTTGTCTCATTTACAGAGGCTCCCGCTTATAGAGGTCGAAATGTAGGTACTGTTATTCCATTTATAGAGGTGGAAAGGTTAATAAAAATGCGTATTTTTGGTGTTATTTGTTATTGTTACGTGTCGAACCCTGTCCCAACCTGATAAATGTCTCACTTATACAGGGAATTGAGCTACAGACTCCCAATTATAGAGGTAAACATCGAAAAAATCCTAGAAATCAAATCTTATTTAACCAGGTTCGTAAAGTCCCATTAACAGAGGTAATTGGATGAAAAAGTGCCGGGACCTCATTGAAATTCTCAATAATAGAGGTTTCTCACTTATCCAGGTCCCACTTAACCAGGTTTCACTGTAATTGTTTATTACGTCATATTTGGCATCCACCATTAACACTGTAATATAAAGGGTCCAATTGTTTATCTTAATTAACCATTGAAATCACGAGCTCGTTGTTAACTTTTTCCCTCCATTTTTATGAAAGCTGTCAATCTCTTGACATTTTTTTAATATATTTTGTAGTCAAATAGGTGTCAATTTTATCATTAAATAGTATCATAGTGTCATCACACTTGACTTAATGCTAGTTAACAAAACAGGTAGGTGTTGCAACCAGCACCCTTACTAAGTTATCAAATAACTTGTACTAAGGGCAGTGGTACAAGTCTATCATACTTAAATTAAAAAAAAAAATTGCATGTAGAACAAGTGTTTTTTATACTAAAGTTAACATAAAAGCATATTTTGCGGAATTTGAAAAATTCATTATACTAAAACACATGACTTATTTACATGTTATTTTGGTCATAATGCATCAGTTAATGAGACTCATACATAACCCTTCCTTTCAGCCGTAGTCCGGTAAAAACACTATGCATTTTTAATTAATTCTAATAATGTAACCCGTTTAAATACTGGGGCAGGAATAGTTCCTTCTTCCTTTAGTAGAACGAAAATAACGCAAGAGTAGTCTGACGAACTTTGCTCTTAATAAATCGATGGAGCCAGATTATTAGTTATTCATAGAAATAGTACTTCGAAGTAGAAAGAAATAATAGCGTTGGAATATTTAAATTCCTTACTTAGGCAGTAATTTCAGTAAAACATTAGGTATTCAGATGGTAATGGCAATAAAATATTTTAACTCGACTGCGATCGAGCAAAGTTGAGTACCTGTTTAGCATGTCTATATGTTTGTTCATAGCCTTAAAATCAGTCAATGCAGTGATTCGTTGCATAATCACAAAAAGTCAAATAATAGAATTTATAAAAAAAAATGTTTATGTTTAATTTAATCTTAGACAATAGACATAGTAAAATTCTATTGTTTTTACGTCATTAAAGTTTCATTTCCTCCATTTGTAGAAAAGAATAGAATACTATTTATTATGAGTACACCATACGAATTACAGATTATGTAGAAATTTTACATAGGGTGACACAATGGGCGGTCGTATCTAAAAGCGATCTTTTACAGACAACCCTTGGATGGATTAAAGGGAGGAGAGACAATACTGCAGGTAGTCAGTGGTGTACCATTTACATATACAATAAATAAACATACATAAAATATGTACTTATCTATATATATAATATACAATAATAAACATGAAACAAGAGCAAGGAAGCTAAATATAATGATGATGTTTAAAGAAAGAGGAAGTGTTTTTTAACCAGAATTTTAAAAGTGGACAAAATTTCTTCATGCTTTATCGACACGGGCAAGGCATTCCATAACCGTACAAGACCCTAATTCACTATGATCACTTAACGATTTTTTACTTCAAAACCACGTCAATTCCTTATCTAACCACGACATCTACTAATAACGTATTCACTATGATACAATGAACGAAACCGTTTCTACAAGACACGATATTGACTTGGTTTGCACGTGGTAAGATTACGCGGGGAATAATAAAATTACCATACAGAATTGGGGCCCTGTTGAACTGTAAAATACTTGTCATAAAAACTGGTGGAATGCATCGACATCTCTAGTCTTAAGTTTTCCGATTACCTCAGATGTCTATTATGTGTCATGATTATGAAGGAACTTGAAACGTTCTTGTACAAACATAAGAGACCTTTTCATCCTTAAGAAGGCTTTTAAGGTAAGTAGTACCTACCTACCTCTTGGAAGGAACTTAAGTATCTATGCGAAAGCTTAGATAGAATACATAAGGAAAATGATACATTTTTATTTACTTACTACTACTTCAATTAAAACATTGATAGGCACCTTTTGAATTGTCAAAGAATTTGATCAATTATACAGATAGTTCATTGTATTATATTCCAAAGTGTAGATTCCAATAAAGAAGAAGGGGCAAAAAACAATGGTTACACGTAGAAACAAGTTATTTTGAATCAGAAAATCACAATAGAATGACACCTTTTCTCATATTGCAAGCCACTTTACATCATTTCTTCGATGTCAATAAGCAATTTATTTAATACCCAACAACGTCCTTTCGAAGTCGAATCAAATATTTACAAAATATAGGAAATGAGACGACATATAAATAATATTTCACAATAGCTGGCCTTCAATATCACAACAATTCTTACTGCAGTTAACGCAAGCAAAGTTAAACTTTATTACGTAGAAGTAAGGTTGATGATGAATGTATGTATAAGTGTGTGAGCCAAGAAAATAAATATCCATGTCACTCCCAGCCTCTCTGATATTTTATCAATTTCGTTGGGTGCAAATAGTTTAGAAAGGGTTTTTCAAATCTATCAAAGTAAATTATGCAAGGTTTTCTTGATAAACCGACTGTACCTACGTAGACTATCAAAATTTTAAAATTGCCAATTTATAGGAGAACGGTTTAAAGATTTTTCGGTACATTTATCGCAAATTCTCACTAAGTTTGGGATCCTGAGACAGTATTTTTAGGGATAAATGGTAATTGTTAGGTAGGTTTAGGTAGCCTGAGTCAAATTGTGACAAAAATTTATAGTTTTTTAGAAAAGAAAGATTCGATTGCTTACGTTGAATTTCACTCAATTATTTTAACCGAATCTGACAGTTTCCATTATATTCAAAGTCAAAGTCAAATCATTTATTTCAAATAGGCACATAAAAGGCACTTTTGTAATTCAAAATTTACAAGAAAATAGAATCGATTCTAGTTGCCCTTTCCAAAAGGTAGTTTCATATGGAGACGAATGGGTAAGAAACTCCACCGTTACTCGTTTAAAATGTTTTACAATATTATGTAGGTATACATTAATTATATAATTATATGTGAAGACGATGCACCTAGAATAAATTTACTATACCACAATAGGTAAATAGAATTAAATATAATGCAATGACAGGTAAATTAATTATGTGACAGATACATGGTGCTCACATATTTACAAATATTGAAAATAAGATGATTTTTCCAAAATTTTAACAAGTATTAATTTAGTGTGTGAGTTAAAGTAGTTACATGATGTAAAAATCAATGTCATAAAAATTATAAATTATACAATTAAATTAACAACCAGTTTGATTTTGTCTAGATTCATCGGAATTTTATTAAGAAATTATATCGTATGTGACGAATTCAACAGTTTATACTGAATATAGCACATTACATTTTTGTATTGAATGTGCCTCTAGAAACTTTTTAGTGATTCGTAACTTAAGATATTAATTTTAATTAAGATTATTATATCAGTTATCTATAAACAGTATGATGCAATAAAAAGACTTGATAACAAATAAAATTCAACTTTATTAAAGAACACACATTTTAAAATAGGTACTATGAGGAACATATTGCAAATCAGTTTAAAGGCAATTAGCCATTGGAGGGTTAATTATCTAGTGCTAATATTACGTGTGTGGTGAGATTTAGGTATTGTGCGCGGTTTCATTATTGATTACGTGACGCTTTCGAACAGGGCAACAGGGGAACAGGGGTTCGTCGCTCGGGAAATCGCATCGCGCATAACAGGCTTTAGTATAGCAGAAAATGACAAAAGGTAAGCCAAAAAGAGATATGTGAGTTGAGGTGAGGTGACCACTAAATTGGTCTTGGTGCTGAAACTAATGCTATCAGACAAACTAAACTTCTTTTTTTCACAAAAAAATCACATACTTAGACGACTCATCCCTTGTTACATTTAGGCCCATTAAAAAGCTATTGGAGATAAGATCTTTCAATTCTCATTGGTTGCAACTCTGGCCTGTGTATTTCATAATTTTAGGCCAATAAGTTACATCATCTCTAGCTATTATACTGAATGAATTTAGACTCTGTAGAACGACTTCCCTAACATTTTCGTAGAAATTGTTCTACTGGAGTCGCGTCGCGCTGTCGCGTCGCGCTTGTTTGCAGGAGTCTTTAATGTTTTATACATATAAACCTTCCGGAGTAAATTCTCTAAATAATGGTGAAAATCACAATCAATCGATATGAAATTGATCGATTGAAACAGCCCTAATACAAAATTAATAAATTATAGTAAAGAAATTACGATGTTTTATCGAGTCGCAAAAGCCGCCGACACTTTAATAAAAGCTTGCAAAAAAAAAATACAGCTATCAACAAAATTTTACTTTTATTCCAAAGAAACAAGGAAAAAATTTAAATCTGTTACGTGTTGTTCGCAAGCGGCCGTAAAACTAAAGACGCCGTTAGTATTACTGCTATTTCTCTATTTTATGAGTGCGATAAATCTACTTTAAAGATGTTTACTGTTTGTGGTCGGCCATTTTATCTGCGAGTGCTAACAAATGATTGTTGGCAGTGTCGGACAATACGAGGTCTCTTACTGAGCGTGAAATTTCACGATATTAAGGGATGCGCTAAGGTAGCCCGCGAAATTCAAATTTACTTACGCTTTTTGCAATTTGCAAGTCAGTGTCAGGTTGTGTATTGTTTAAAATATGATTCGCGACCGTAACAAATATGGTTTTACAGAATTATAATCATTAGAGTCAGCAATACAACTCCTCAAGTTAGAATTGGCCTCAAATATCATGACTTCATGAAATAGTCAGTCAATACGGTAATATGAACTGATAGAGTTGTATTGATGATTTTTATGATTATAATTCTATATATTTGATACTTCCGTGAATCATATTTCGATCAAAAAACAACCTGATACTGATTCGCAAATTGCAAACAACTTTACCCACAAGGCTATCCTGATGCTTTCGCCTTAAATAGGTAGTATTTGTCCAAAAAAACATTGCCTATGGTCCTATTCTAGTGCGAAACCTAACATAACATTACGCCTGTAGTCCCGAAAGGTTAAGCACAGGTGTACCTATAGTACAACCACATTTCGCCAGTTTCTTTAAGTCCCTTGTAATAGGGGGCGAGCCTATTGCCATCAACCGGGCACAAATCCAGACTCCGGGCTGCTGTTGAGAAATTCCTGAAGGAAAAACCCAATAACACTACCCGACCTGGAAACAGGATCCAGGACCTAATGTGCAGCTGTAGTGCTTGCGACTACTAGACCAATGAGACAGGCAAGGGTGTCCGATTCTAGTGCTTTGTTCGATTTTCATTATGTTGTATCGAACACATTGCCCTACGACCATAGAAACATAATATACTAGCGGATACGTGGCGTGTGCTACTACCTACGATAAAACAATGCATTAGGCACATTCAGTCCATTCATGAAGGTTTTTTTCCATTGTTTTAATAGTTTAAAACCATTTTCGCATTATTGCTATTCTAATAAAACGCTTTGGTGCACATCGGTTTGATGGTTTCAGTCTATAACGGACATAGGTCGAACCATTTTTTGTGGTTTATAAAATAACTAGCTTTTGCCCGCGGCTTCGCTCGCGTTAATTTAGATTTTGACTATCAATTCGGGTTATAATTCAATCATGATTGAAAGACACGTGGCGCCATCTATTATCATAAGAACGTTATTGTTGTTTTCCTCGGGAACAGTACTTTTTTGCGGGATGAAAGGTACCCTATGTCCGTTTCTGTACACCTGATAACGTATATGCAAAATTTCCGGATGATCGGTTCAGTGGTTTAGGCGTGAAAAGGTAATAAACAAACTTACTTTCGCATTTGTAATATTAGTTAGGAAGTTAGGATTAGGATTAGGATTTAAATTGATTGGTGGTCCCGACACTATCTTACTGCGATGCCTTGTTACAGTCGTGCATAACTTGGCAAGAGTCGTTAGATGCGTTTTTCCTTTCTTTAACAACTTCCTTCTAAACATACATGTTTAAAAATAAATTATGACAATAACCATAGAATAATGACAAGCAATAAACGTGTATTGCTTTTTGTTGCACTAAATGTGCATGCGCAAACTTACTCCCACTACGCCAAAATCTTGCTAAGTTACGGGCGAAGATATACGACTATACGAGTGTACGACTATACATCGGCGACACTTTACATCGATGTAACGTTACTTCGAAAACCTCCAATGCGAACCACTTTGCACTGATGTATTGATACCTCGATACTTATTGCAACGATTAAGACTATTGTTCGAATCTTTGAAAGTGTCGTCGATAAAACAAGCATCACAGTAAGATATTAAAGTCGGGGTAACGTGATTGACGAATTCGAACAAACACTAGAATAGGTCGCCCTTTCTCCTAGTCCTTTTCTGTTCATTATAATGCTGACGTCATCACGAGCAATGCTCATTGCTTGTCTCTGTAAGAAGAGGTTATTGCTCTTCAGTGAATAAATTATAGGCTGGTTTTATTATACGAGTTATTCGCAAATTCAAAGCATTTATTTCAAATAAACCAATGACAAGCACTTTTGAATTGTCAAGGGGTCGGTCAGTCAGAAAGATGATGCTAGTTGCCCATTCAAAAGCGTAGTAGGTACTTATGGAGAAGAAAGGGCAAGAAACTCCACGGACACTTTTAAATCAAAATATTGCTGTTATACATGTGAGAATGATGTAGAAAGACGTGCACGTTGAAAGCGTCCGTAATAAAAAGATAAAAAGTAAAAAAAAAAAAAGTAAACAGAAATTAAAATAAGCAGTGGCAGCTAAGAGATGACCAGTCCATACTGACAGCGCCCGTTCACGAACATGACGTATGATTCAGCATCATTCAGCTCAACCATTTTGAAGGGAACTTAATGATCCAACACACACGCCACCACTAGCGAGACATTTGAGTGAGCATGACTTACTCTCAGCCGCCAGGGCACATTCAAGTCAATGAAAGGCGTACCCATTAAATAGTAGCTTTAGAGTCGGTACATAGTGATCACACATGTGTTATGAAATAATAAAATATTAAGAGATACAATTTATTCAATGCAAATATAGTTTTTACTATCTTCAGCAGCTCCAACAATATTTTAAAATGCTAATCAATTAGTTTATGTGCGCTTGTGGAGCAAGACCAGCGTTGAGCCAAGCATTTTTGTCAGCGATGTAATCCCCCAACTTATAATATAGGCCTGCATAGTTTTCATTTCATACGCAATTTAAATGTCGGTTTATCCAGTTGGGGTATGTGGGGAGGTATTTTATTGTATCATTTTAAACAGTACCCCATGAAAGATGAGTCTACTTTAGCCAGTCTGAAACCTGGTTGAACGAATAAGTCCATATTTCTAGCCCTATAGCAGTGTATTTCAACTATTTTACTGAAAAGATTAAAATTTTTCCTTACGTACATGATGTTTTGATAAATATGTTGACAAGGTGCCATCATTATTATTCATTATCTTCATAAAAAACGATGTCGACTGCGGTGCTGGACATAGTCTTCCCCCAAGTATCACCACGATGACCTGTCCTACGCTTCCCGCACCAAGCCGTTACTCATGGCCTCCGGAAGGCAATTTAGATCCTACGAACTTAATTTTCATTACAGATACACAACTCAATCTTCAATTCAATACAATGAAACCAATTTCCTCTTCTTTTCAGGAAAAGAAATATATTGATCTTATATGTCGCGCTTTATTATTGGCTCATGTAATAAATCCTGAGTCAAATAAAGTATTGTTTGAAAGGAGAATCGTCATTACACTGTTCCATGTAATACGTACAGTTGACAAAAGACTTAGATTTCCATGCAAAAATAATCATCTTTAGAGTAAAAATTTTACGTCATGCAGTATAAAAAATATAGTTTGCTGTAAAACAGGCCTTAAGGTACCTACAAGTTGTTTCAAAACTTAAACTCAAAGCATTTATTTCAATTAAAACATTTATAGGCACTTTTGAATTGTCAAAGAGTAGGTTAGTTAGTCAGAAAGTTGAAGCTAGTTGCCCATTCCAAAACGTAGATCTCAATGGAGAAGAACGGGCTAGAAACTCCAAGGAAACTCTATTTAAATCACGATATTACAAAATCCTGGGTACATTATTCTTGTTGCTTCTATATGTGAGAACAATGGAAAAAAATTAAGAAACAATTCAAAATACAAGATTAATAATAAAAACAAGCCGTGGCAGCCAAGAGATGATCAGTCCCATCCCACGGCGCCCGTTCACGAACATGACGCGCGGATCAGCACCATCTAGCTCAACCATTTTGTAGGGAACCGAATGATCTAACACACGCGCTGCCATCAGTGACACATTTAAGTGAGCATGACATCGTCTTAACTGCCATGCTTTCAAGTCAACATAATAACAATGACATAATAAACGAATCCATGGTACTCACATTAATAAAATTGAAAAAATGCTTCTAAATTATACAAAACTATATATATGTTTATAACTATGTATTTTAGAGATAAATAAAATTTTACTACCAAAAAGAAAAGATAATCAGTAATATCTAATGGTATTCAACAATAACAACATATTTTATAAAAAATAAACATTAAGTTCGCAATGTCAGAAAAAAATAAAAGGGAAGCATCTCTTCCAAACATTCAAATTTTGACTAGTGAGCCCAAGTGACTGTGGAGCAGGACCAGCCTTAAGCCAAGCATTTTTATCTATGATACAATCATTATAATATGCTTGTCTACATAGTGTGCGTTTTATGCATGTTTTTCTCATTTAGTTGAAGAATATTGAGTGGTATTTTATTATAACATTTAGCACAGTACTCCATACAAGAAGTATGTACTTTAGACAACCTAAAACGTGGTTGATCTAATTCTTTCCTATTTCAAGTGTTACAATTATGCCTGTTACTTATCTTACTAAAAAGATATCGATATTCTCGAACATACATAATGTTTTCATATATCTATTGACAAGGTACCGTCATGATGTATTTTTTTTAAACAGTTCCCTTAGAAATTCGCGTTTGCGGAGGCTGTAGATGGCTCTGACAGCCCTCTTTTGCAGAATAAAGATAGAATCAATATCTGCAGCCCGTCCCCACAGCAGTATACCGTAAGACATGATACTATGAAAGTAACTAAAATATACTAGTATCGCGGTATCCACGTCTGTTAATTGACGGATTTTCCAAACAGCGTAAGCGCCTGAACTTAGCCGCCCTGCAAGTGATGTTAAGTGAGGACCCTACTGTAGCTTTAAGTCAAGCGTTATCTCCAAAAAAACTGTTTTTTCATATCTCTTTATTCAATACAACGTAAAATTTACTACTTCTAACATTCGGTAAAGCGAATCTTATGCATTTAGTTTTCTTCTCATTTATTATCAAATTATTTACAGTAAACCAATTATGAACCTTATGCATAGCGTTATTTACGTCGTCAAACTCCTGTGCATATCTGTTTATTTTAAAAATCTGTGATGAGACATCAGCAAATAACAACACAACATTTGTGGTCGGTTTTGCAATAAATGAGTTAAATCATTTATATATACTAAAAACAGAGACGGACCCAATTTTGAGCCCTGCGTAACACCCATTTTGACTTTTAAGTCCAATGAATTCACACCGTTTATTTGAACTTGCTGCAGTCTATCATTCAAATATGATTTTACTAAGCTAAGCGCAAGTTTACCCAGTTCGTAATGCTCAAGTTTCAAGAGCAGTGTTTCGTGATTAACGCAATCAAATGCCTTAGATAGGTCGTAACAGATGACTATTGCATCTTGTGCCTCCTCCCATGCGTTAAAGATTGTGTTTTAATAAGGTGACACCGGCGTTGGTTGTACGACGTCCTTTGGTGAAATCATACTGCTGATCGTGTAGGATGTTATTACGATTTAAATCATTGAGCATTTGATTTAACATTACTTTTTCTAACACCTTGCTGATAACCGGCAAAACCGATACGGGTCTATAATTATTAGTGTCTTTGCTGTCCCCAGATTTGAAAAGTGGAATAACTTTACTATACTTCATTAAATCTGGGAGTATCCCTTGATCAACACATAAATTAAATGTTAAAGCTAAATAGGGTGCAATAGTCTGAATAATAGATTGACAAACTTTAGTAGACATGCCCCACAGATCTGCGTTAATTTTGATCTTAAGTTGCTTAAATGCTTTTACAACGACCATAGGGTTTATATGTTTAGATTTAAATTCCATACAACAGGCTGAAACATTTGCTCTCAATAAATCAATAGCATGTGAGGGCGAGGAATTTAAAGTTTCTGTAGTTTTAATTGGAATATTAGTAAAGAAAGTTGCAAATTCTTGAGCAACATCGATGTTATCACTAATGAGACCGCGGGAAGTGTCTAGAGTGTAATCAGTATTGTGCCTTTTGTTCCTGTTTGTTTCATTGTTAATAATTACGTAGGTATACATACATACATTGTTAAGTTCGTAGAGATTAGTGATAAGAGAGATATCATTTATTTGTCAGAAATATGAGTATACACACACAAAGCATGCAAGATGTTAAGTAAATAGTAGAAAGGATCACAGTCATGTTTTACCTTAACGACGTACAAATATGTATTCTAATAACATTATATCAGTTATTTAATTAATTATAACTATTCATAATTAAATTTACATATAATGTAAGTACAGTATAAGCAGTTCAAACATCAATTAAATTAGATAAGTAGGAGAACAAAATATTATCGTCTTACGTTAATTCAAATGTCAAAATCAAATAAAATACTTACAATAGTTAACAGAACCAAACTTCGCCCCTAAATTAGAATTATTATGTTTTCACCATTAGAAACTCGGCAATACTTCAGAAACATTTGGCTGTTAAATACTCATTTAGTTTTTTCTTATCCAAGTTAGTAACAGTTATGTGTCTGAGTGCTTGTGGTAGATGGTTAAATATACGCGGTGCTATACAGAAAACACTTTTACGCATTAGTGCTGTATTAGATGGTCTCACACACAATCTTTGCTTATATTTATCTCGTCGGTTGCGGTTATCCATATTTGATAGTTTCTTAAACAAATGCGGGTTTGATTTTACGAACACCGCAATTTCAAAGATATAGATTGATGGGAAGGTTAAAATTTTATATTTCGCAAAGTGTGGGTTGCATGAGTTGGTTGTTTTTAAACCAAACATGGTTCTGATGCATCTCTTTTGTGACCTGAATATTAACTCTTTGGGGGTTTCCCCAGAAAGTAACACCAAATCTCAGAAGATGACTAAATATGCCATGATATGCCGTGAGCTTGGCTTCTACACCTAGAACAGGAGCGATTGTGTAGAGCCTTAGAATAATAACGCATAGAAGCCGCGTCTAGAACAAAACACGAGCGATATAGTTTGTCCACTTCATTTTCTTTGTGTGCGTGAGCCGAATGTGTCTACGTTCCTCAAACGCACACAAATATAGCTTTCAGTGATACCATTACCAGGCCGTTACCCACAAAAATATGGATAAATGCATTAATATGTTGCTGGGTCGAATCAAGACAAGTATTTTATGTTATCAGAAACTGGATAACATGAAGATGTTTTTTCATGTAATATAACATATTTTTACGGTAGGTAAAATTCAATATAAAATACCTAATGCCAAGTTAGTTTATCGAAACTGGTAAAATGTTACATCGTATTCAATAGCGTAGGTGGTACAGCTTGACAAAACAGAGTGTGGAAAAACTGAAGGCGCCTCTAAGGGACGTGTTAGTAGACACAGGCACGAAATACTATGACTCGAAAGTCTTTACTTTAGATGTATGTTATTTTTAGAACATAAGTCGATATAACGATGGCTGATTCGATAATAACCGGTCGTCATATCAAATATATTTGTAGTTTCTACTATTATCGCTACATACTCCTTTTTGCCAAACTGTTGGTACATTAAAAACAATTTTTTTTGCTAAACAAAAGTAAGAACAAAATTGAAAGCAATGTGGGTATTTTTTTCCTCAGAAATAGCAACACTGTATTGCTATTAGTTAGGTTATTAAAATTTTTGTTTGATGATCGATTTACGTAAAAATAATGTATAAAATGTAAGTACTTACTTGTGAAATGTATTTTGATCTCATTTTTTTTGTTTGCTATGATATCCCTTCACGCTACAAACTGTAATTTTCAATTATTTTAAATTATTTACTCCCGAGCTGCGTTCGACGGAACGTTACCTTGAGTACTGACGGCTCGCCGAAAGAAGTTAGCCACTATGGCTAAGTTTTAGTTGCCTCACTTTTTGCACTCGTACTAGGTTTCTATGCGTTATTATTCTAAGTGTAAAGTATATAGGCGGATTTACTCAGTCGCTTGCTAAACTCCTCTATAATGTGGTTTTCAGTTTAATTCTTTATCAATTGTGTGTCCTAAAAACTTGCTTACATTCGCTTTACTTATCTGTTTGTTATTGTTATGTATATTCAGGTTATTATTAATATTTAAACGCTGAATAAATAACATTAATTTCGTTTAGTTTAGATAAGCTAAGCTAAGATAATTTATTATCTTGTAAGTTTAGGTATCCTAGCCCTTTTGAATTACTTTAAACTCATGCAAACTTTTGAAATATTAACTAAAACATAATATCACGCCTTTTGGTACTCCCCAAAAGTTTTGACGGATGTTTGTGGATGTAAAGTCAAGGGAATTAATTGCTAAGCAGATTAGCTACCAACAAAAATATTGTTTGTATATTCAAATCACACACATACAACTCTCATTCATTGACAGTTGTATGAAATCCCTATTACACGAGCAATTGACTTGGGTGACAATATGCTAGTTACGTCACAAAATAAAATTCCGGGATATTACTGCAAGAATCCTGATAGAAAACTCAATAACACTTTTTCTGACCGGGAAATGAAAATTAGAATCCGATTCCCGTACAGCGTTCGCCCTTGCCACAAAAAAGGCCAACGGAGCATTTGAGATACAGTCAGAGAAATTAACTGGTAAGCAAATGGACATCGTACATCAATTTTACATGTTAAAGCCATTTCATGCAACTGTCAAATAATGATAATTGTAATTTGAATATGAGAACAATTTCAGATGGTACCTAGTAAGTTTGCTTAATAATAAATTTCCCTGACTGTACACAAAGTATATATTTAATTCAATGTCAAACTTTGCCTATTCAGCACACGTAAAATAACATGCCTAGTTGAAGTTGAACCCTTATCTCTTTTGCAAACTGTACATATCTATTTGTAGGTTGCTGACAGCATTAATTCTTCAGAAAACATGTCTGAGGACAACATTGTATAGTACCGAATCGTTAAGAGATGTTTTCAGAACACGGGGTTTCTTATATTTTTATTTTTTTTGGGAATTGCAACTCGTGGTTTTGACCACTGAGGTCTTGGCTACTTAACCGAACTGTCCTGTGGGTGCCTTAAGATTTTACTCGAAAAGCCTCCAGCCAGGAGCGGAATTTTTAATACTAAAACTTATATTTAAATGACCGCACGCTAAGGGCACCCCCTGTGGGGTACAGACCTCGGCTTAGGGCGTCACTGAGAGAGGGCAGCGAGTGGGGACAGGCTGGATCGAAAGGTTTATAATATTATGATTATTAATAGGGGTATTTAAAGCTACAGGCTCAGCTACGACGCGGGCTGGGGCCTCATCGGGCAAGAGAGGGTTTCTTAACACTGACTGGCATTTATAGACTTGAAATATGTTTATTCGTTAAAAATAATATGCAATATTTTAATTACAAAGAGACACATTCGTAAACAATATAAATATGACATTCATTTACCTATATTAACAATATGATTTATTATAAAAAGTACCTATGTTACTGCTATTCCTGTATACAATAAATTACCGCTAGCTATTAAACAATTAAATAAAATTGTTAATATAATTATAATGTATTTTATAATCTGCATGAGTTTTTTGGGAAAAAATTATGTGAGTAAGTAATTCATAATTCCTTCCTTGTAAATCCAGATTATAAACAGTCCGTGTGCCAAATTTCAGCCAAATCCGTTCAGCCGTTTTTGAACCAATCCGGTACATAGATCCAGACAAACTGAAAAAATCCTTCGTTACTTTATTATATGTATAGATCACCCATAGTTATGAATAAAGTCTTAATACTTAGTAAATATTATGTGTGAAAATAATATTTTCAATTTTAAAATCGTTCGAGTTTCCGTCACGTTTACTGCGCGCGTTCGTGCTAGACTCACTGTTTTGCTATGTTTTATTTGTTCATATAATTTTTAAAGACTGTGGCTATATCAAAAACGTGTTTTGAATTATCTGCAGGGCAAATCTGTGGTTGTCGCGGTCAGCTGTTTTAGATTAGGCGACCGTTGTTAAGGCGCTGCCCAAACGTAGGACACCGAAAATACTCAGTTTTTTGTCGCTCAGTTAAACGTATCGATACATATTACAAGCCAGAAAAAAATTGAGTGTATTGTCAAATGTTCAATGAAAAGACTTCGAAAATATTTCATAAAAATAAAATATAATCATGATAAAACAACCGTAAAGCAGAGCTCAAAAAAATATATTTCGTCGCATAATTCTCAAAATTTTGAGCGTAAACTATCATGTTGTAATGATATTATAAGGACATCCATCAACTAAACAAATACTTAAAAGTTATGCCACTGAGCTGTGCATTTTTATTTATTTAAAACTGCAAAATAACTTTTATTTTGGTGGTCATTCGATTCAACTAACATCAAACGCATCGCTGATTTGAATCTTATTTGCTGCCGCGATGCGTTATTTTCAGTTGCCTAAAAATGTGCTTCTTATCGCGCTTTAATTTGAATGTCTACTTTAGGATTTATTGTCTTCCGAAGTATCTAGGTTATAACATAGTTAGCCAGCGTGTTGGTAAATGCTTGTTCCTTCTTTGTATTAAAAGAGGCCTTTGCTCAACAGTGCAATACAATTCTGCAATCCAAATGAACCCAACCGTAGCGTTCGTATTATGTCTACAAGCATAAGTTACTCACAATGAACGTCAAAGTAACATCGATTGTATTTCGACTGAATTGGAGAAATTCACAGGTTGACCGGCTCGAACTCACAATAGCTACTTCAATTAAACATTACACGTCCGCAAGCGAATTTCAACCTTATACCTCGATTAAAAGGCTAGTTTTCTTCTGCAAAAATGTCCGCTCAACTAGGCTTTTGTCTTACAAACCTTAGCAGGTGTTTGAATTCGGGCCGAGCCTAACAATGGAATTTTAAGATCACTTATACCCTATTTGTTTTGTATTGCTATTGAAGGTATTACCCGCTTTAATTGTTCCAAGCAAGTTTTAATAATATTGGCGAAGATTGAAGAAGTTTTAAGCAATTAGTCAACAGAATATTAATTGGTTTTATGAAGTAGGTATGAGAGAGGAAAATCAATACATAATAGATACATATGAGCATAAAATGTAATATCCTAATAACGTAACATGCATTGTATTTCTTCCTTATGCCAAATAAATTATTATTATTAATTATTATTATTATATGATTAAAAAAAACTGACTCACTCACTGACCGTCTCATCAACGACCAGCCCGAACCTTTGGACCTAGAAATTCGATTTGAAACCTTGCACAGAGGTTCCCTTTGAGCAGTGGTGGCCCAGTGGAAACGGCCGCGACTTACGAGGTGTAGGTCGTAGGTTCAAACCCAGACAGGCGCTTTACTTTGTGTAAATTATTTCATCACCACTGCTCTCAAAACGGTGAAGGAAAACATCGTGAGGAAACCGGCATGTGCTAGAACCAAAAATTCGAAAACATGTGACATCTACCAACCCACACTAGGCCCGCGTGGTGGATTACGGTGCTCTCACCGAGAGCAGGCCTGTGTCCTAGCAGTGGAAACATTGTAGGCTGATTATGCCATCCCAGAGACAAAACTGAAATAATTACATCATATGCTCTCACCTTTCAAACCGGAATACAGGAGCGTTGCTTCGCGGTAAAAAAGGAGATAGTACTTTCCCAGATGAGCTCAATCAAAAAACGCTTTCCTATTACACCCTTAATACAGTACTTTTATCTCACGAAGCGACGTGCGCTTTACTTGTGGTTACTAATTATACAAACACGCTGTGAATGCATGAGTAAGCGTAGGAGCTCTCTGTACCGTCCGAGATAATGGCGAAGTCGGAACTGTGTGGGTGTGTGCGTGTGTGTGTGTGTGTGTGTGTTATGTTCTGACGCTACTCGTCTTCACGCACACATTTACAGCGTGTTTGTACACTTTGTTACCACAAGTAAAGCGCGTGTCACTTTGTGAGATAAAAATACTATACCTGGCCGTATAACCGTGGCGGTAGAAAGAAAGAGAGAAAAATAGGTTTATTTTTCACAGAAACACGTGCACATAAAAGAAAACAAAATGAATTAGAATAAAAAACAAAACAGATCTATAACCACACAACAAAAAAAGTCAAGCTGTACGTCATGACTGTGACAAGACTCAAACTCAAACTCAAAGCATTTATTTCAATTAAACCATTTATAGGCTCTTTTCAATTGTAAAAGAGTCGGTAAGTTAGTCAGAAAGTTGAAGCTAGTTACCCATTCCAAAACGTAGATCTCTATGGAGAAGAACGGGCAAGAAATTCCAAGGACACTCTTTTTAAATCAAGATATTACATAATCCTGGGTACATTATTCTTGTTGCTTCTATATGCGAGAACAATGAAAAAAAATTATTAAGAAACAATTCAAAATATAAGATTAATAATAAAAATAAGCCGTGGCAGTTAAGAGATGACCAGTCTCAACTGACGGCGCCCGTTCACGAACATGACGCGTGGATCAGCACCATCAGAAGGCTTCCACTCAGCATGATGCGTTGCTATGGGGGGACTCACAGCACAGCGCTGATTTCCAGTGCCACCCGAAAACGACGTACGGACGGTACTGAAAACAGTTTATATTTTTATGCATCCACCCTTTGTCTAGCTAGAACGTCTAAGGTGCTTAATCCATACATTGTTCTAAAAGTGGACAATACAGACATAGTTAACGGAAGCTGTAAACCAAATCAACGTCCCGAACACGATGACTCTCGAATTCGATTCAATGGAAATCCTAAACCGTCCAACGTCTTTGAATCGATATGATCTAATACAGGATAAGTGGTTCGTAGAAATGTCAAGGTGTATCAATCTCAGATCAATGTTCAGTCATAGAATATGAAATTCGTGTGGAAGCGAAACTCATGTTTAGTCAGGAAAATTAATTATGAAACAAATTATGTAACCTTCAGTAAAAATTGTCCGTTTATTAAAATCACAAACGCTATTCTTTGACAGATGTATGAAATGGCTATAAAACATTTGCTTGAACAATTAATTTCTCCAAGGGCCCGTTATTTGATCAGTAGTCAAACATACTAATAGTTGAAAATGTTAGTTAAACTAACAATTGATAAAAATGACAGAAGTATGTTGTTTGACAAATGGTTAAGCTAACTAAAGTTAAAAAAAATACAATTTGCTGTAAAAGTTGACCATGCGCAGACCGAGTAGTTAAACTTTGACAGCTACTGACTATTGTCAAGTGACTAATTGTTAAATTGACTTTTGGTCATGTCTAACTATGTACCAAAAAACGGGCCCTTAGTCACAGCAGATTGTATCACCAGTGTGACTAACAGGTTTTTTTGTCCTGTTCGTCACACTGGTAATTTGTTTACACCATTTACCACGTACTATTAGTGCAGTGAAAAAATATCGATACAAAAATGCATTTTGTAGTTAAGTACTTACAGATCATCGATGGTGGAAAGGAAAACCAAATGTAGCGCTATTTGGCCAATTGTTCAGTAGAGCTGTTTAAAGTTTAAATTTTACAAAAAAATTACTATGTCAACTATTTTTATTTATTGTTATTGTTTGTATTGTATTAACTGTATCTTTTCTTGCAAAATCATAACCTACTGATCATAACACCCTGACACTCATTAGCGTACTCAGAAGCCTAATTGCGAAACAGACTGCCTTATGACAATCGCTTTCATGTCGACTGTTAAATAATAGCCAACAAACAAACATTCATTCAACAATTCACAAACATAATTTATTCATTACTAGCAGACCCGACAGACGTCGTCAACAATTTTAAATTAAACATTTTTTTTTTTTTGCGATTCCATAATTACTTCTAACGAATCTACGGTTGAGTCATAATTTTTTGATATCTCACTATTTACTATAGTCCCTATGTCTAAATTATTTAATTTGAAGAAAAAAATGGTTTAATGACGTCTACGTGTAACCTCTAATCTTTTCATTTAATCAACAATTTAAATGTATTTATTGCACGAAAAATAGAGTCTTTCATAAAAATTAAAAAATACGGGTAACTTATAATTTTCTATTCTTTCTAGCTAGGCAATAAAAAGTACCGCTCAAAATTATGTAATGTTGTCAATTGTACAGCAAAACAAATTTGGTGATATACCGACAGCAGCGCCACCTACCGGGTCCACTTGTTTTTATAAACCATCCAGGAACCCATTGAAATATACACACAAATATTTCATCCAAATCGGTCCAACCGTTTAGGAGAAGTTAGGTGATAAACACACGTACAGAAGAATTACTATTAATATAATCATAAGCTTTGGTAGGTATACTAATAAAATTATACGAAAGCAATAATTCTAATATTGAGAGTTTTTTTCTTAAATTGCTAAGATATTTTATTTACTGAAAATGTGAAAATCAGGAAGACCCCGATTAGAGGAGGGAATTAGGAGGAAGGGCTCGTGGCTAAAATGATAACAGATGCACGGATCAATCGAAGGTTAAGCTACGCTCGCCGCGGTCGGTTCATGGATGAGTGACTATCCATTATACATATATCGAGACCCCTCCGTTCCTCGGAAAGCACGTTAAATCATTGCTCCCGGCTGTCATTCGTAGATCTTTGACAATAGTTACGGGTAGTCAGAAACCCAAGACTGACAACCAGTCTTACCAAGGGGTATCTTGTTACCCAGTTACTGGGTTGTGGAGGTCAGATAGGCAGTCACTCCAAGTAAAGTACTAGTATTCAGCTGCGTTCGGTTAGACTGGAAGCCAACCCCAGGAATATTTGGGAAAAGGCTAGGAAGATTGAGGTAAAATTAGCAAGAAACAAAAATTCGGCGACTAAAAAAACCTTAACAAACCAAATTAAAGATAATTGTACCAATTCGACCCTAATTTTTTATTCAAAATTACCTGCATTCAATAACCTATCTCAAAAAGGCTTATGTTCACATGTGGAATCTAAATTAATTGAAGATGACATTAGAGGAGCGGCCAGGATAATGTTCAGCAGCGATGTGGTGGCGCCTTACTCCAGAAACAGAGAACATCCATAGAGACAACATCCAGAGTCCAGAGTCTATAGAGTGAACATCCATAGCCTGCGGATAGTCTCACCTTCCCCGACACCCCTGACCCTCTCGACCTAAATTTAACCTTCTTGAACATAACGGTCCCCCAGTTAATTGCAGCCGTGAGCTCCTTCCGAAGTGGTTCCACTGGCGGCCTCGACGGCCTGACTCCACAACATTTAAAGGATCTTTTGAGTTCAGGCGTCGGGGAAGTTGATGAGTGTCTTTTGAAGGAGCTCGCAGCCCTGATTAACCTCATGCTCACCGGCCATGTGAACGATGCCATCGTCGATAATCTCGTATGAGGCCAACCTATTTTCACCTGCGCTAGAAGGACGGCGATATTTGTCCCATCGCCGTTGGGTTTACACACAGGCGTACAGCAGCCCAAATATATTGTAAGTTATACAGCGAAACACTTACACCTAAGTTTCAGTCCCTGCAGCTAGGTTTTGCCTCGAAAGGGGACTGTAAGGCTGCCGTACATGCCCTTTCCACCTTTCTGAACTCAAAAAAAGGTGAGTTCATCCTCAAGATCGACGTTAAGAACGCCTTTAACTCAGTGAAAATAGACACTTTGTTGGCTGAAGTCAAAAAGGAACTTCACGAAATGTATGGTTTTATGTTTCAGGTACCCTTCTTAATTATTACACAAGAACAATGTTTTGGGATCTGCAGTAGGATGCCAACAGGGTGACCCTCTCGGGCCAATAATTTTCAGCTTAGCTAATTATCCTATTATCCAGAAACTAAATTCAAAATTTAACGTGTGATATTTAGATGATGGAACGCTAGGAGGTGAAGTAGATATCTTTTTGAAAGACCTGCAACTCCTTTAACAGCAATTTAAATCTATTGGCCTGGACCTGAACCCAACTAAATGTGAAATTTACCTTTCTGACATTACTGACAGACAATTGACCCTAGCGAAATTTAATGCAATAGCCTCACAAAATAAAATTCAAGAAAGAAGTTCACTGCACCTCCTAGGTTCCCCAATTTTAGAAGACAGCTTTTCTCAAATTCATCAACGATAAATTTAAAAATTTCAACGACATTTCAGACAGACTCTCTAAAATAAATGTAAATGAATAAATAAATTTAAAAAAATCAAAACATAAATATATATATACATATATATATTAAATGTATTTCAGTATGTGAATTTTATACATTTTCTACGCTCCTCCCCTTTATGGCAGCACAGTACAGCTCTTGGACAAAATTGATTAAATTATTCACAGCACACTAATATCGATTTTAAATGTGGCTTTGGATAACCGAGCGTGGCTTCAAGCCTCACTACCCATTCGTTTTGGTTGCCTAGGCATATTACTAGTATTAGCTTATCGACTTTCCTGTCCTCTGTCCACAGCACTGAAAAGTTGACCGGGAAAATTTTAGCCTCTTCCCTGGTTGACTCTGAGGTGCCGTGCTTGACCGATGCGGTGAATGCCTAGAAAATGGCTTGCCCGGATACAGATCGGCCCGTGAACCCATATTCCCAGATATAGTGGGATCAGCCGCTCTGCAGTTTGGTGCGGGATAGTGTTATTAATACGTCCAACACTACTGATGAACCCGTGCCCGTCTTCTGGCAGTGGGTGAGTTGGAGTCAGGCCTCTGGCTTCAGGTGCTACTATCACGCAACATAGGTACTATGCTGGGTGACACTACCTTCCGGCTCGCTACTTGTTTGCGTCTGGGCGCTTCTTGCTCGGGCTTCTGGCTCTGCATCGCTGCCAATGCGGTGAAGGTGTCGACTGCCTCAGATACCTTGGCCGATCCTGCAGTAGGAGCGCAGGCCGGATAGCAGGACACGGCAGCATCAATGACATCATCTGTCGTGCTCTTGACATTGTCGGGTGCCAGCTGTTCTAGAACCCAATGGCTTGGCACGCGACGATGGGAAGAAACTAGACGGAATGACGATTGGGGTTGAAACTCTAGGGCCACGGGGTTCGAGTGCCCACTTAGTTTTTCGAGACATTGCCAAGCGGGTGGTCGACTCTTCACGTGATCAGAGGGCTGGCCTACTTTTTGGCCAAAGACTCAGCATTGCCATACAACCTGGCATTGCTGCCAGCCTTTTGGGCACTTCTCCTGTTTACCACGATGCGGGCGGATTTTTTGATGCCCTATTTATTTTTATTCTTTCCCCTCCATTTTTTATATACTTGTACATATTATTATTTAAGACTGCTAGCTTTTAAATTAAGTAAATAGAATTGAAATTGCAAAAAATACAATTACATACAATCATGACTGAGTTGAACGTTTTCAACGCCCCGAAACTGAGCATTTAGAATGTGTTCGATGTGGGATTGTCGCTTCTAAAAATTCAAATTCTATGGTAAAACTTGGGTTAAGTATTTTGATTGATTCCGCTACATACTTATATTTGACATCGCTCCATTTGGTAAACCTACTCTAAAGTTGTGAATAGTTATTTGAGCACGTTTAATATTGTAGATCAATAACTTCCCTTTGCTAAATCCATCAAAGGGAAGTTGATGACCTATAAATAGACTATCGTGAAGGCACGTTTTAGGTTATATTGATTTTGTATTGGGATGAAGATTATTTTAAACGGAATTTACTTCTGCACGAGTCAAATAAAGTATACTCGTAATACGGGTTGGTGGATGTGGCATGTTTTCGAATTTTTGGTTCTAGGAACTTGCCGGTTTCTTGGCTTAGTTTTTCTTCACCGTTTTGAGAGCAGTGGTTGTTAAATAATTTACAAAACGTGAAGTGTTCGTAAGTTGTGGCTGTTTCCATTGGGCTACCACTTGTCAATTAAAATAATAAGTTACATTCCAGGGTCCTAAATAGAACTTGAGCCTTACATTGAAAGGCAGATGCGGCTACATATTGTTGTCATAGAAACGAACTCTTATCTATTTGTCGTGGCCAGATCTTAGAATTGATCATTTCATGAAGTTTTCGACCATTTCATGAAATGGTTGTATTTCATGAAATAGAACATCAACCGCTGGTCACATCATGACGTGGTCTGGCCAGATCATTGAATTCTCAACGTTTGATGGTATGAACGGTTAAACGCACGACTATTTCATGATGTGGCCAAACTAAGATTATCCACCGGTAGAGGCGTTGATGTCGCTTAAATAACACATTACGACATAATAAAATGGCAATATTACCAGGAGAACTTAGGGTGCAAGAACGAGCGAAGCGAGCTCAGGACTTGGGGAACCTCGACTCGGACAGGTAAGGTTCGAAGCGGATGGCGGGGTCTAGTGAGCTAGCAAAGCGTGCGAACTTAGACCACACCATTCCGTTGGTGGTTATTTTTTTTTAAACCATTCAGAAGTAGGAGCACCGCGCAGCGGGGCTCCGTCGAGTACGTCTTATCAAAGTTTCCCACGAAATTCAGTACAACAAAACGTATAAATGGCGCCAAAACCCAGCACATCACCGCGAATGCGCTAAAGCGAGCGTTGCCACAGATAAGTAAAAATTGGTAGGTATCAAAACTTATTTGTAACGCCAGCTACCTTTTTTGTAATTGGCGCGCCCAGCTCATGCGTTCCATTAGAAAATAATAATTGATGGAAACTCCTTGGTGATATAAACTTCTTTGGATTGCCCTGTATCGTATTGGTATAAATACTTGTTTTATATCATTATTTTGTTACAGAAAAAGTGTTTTATTATGTGTCTATTTTTAAATTTCGGTATTGTGTACCGTTTTCAAATTTATAATTCGAATTTTACAATATGAGAGTATATAAAGGTGTTTATTATATAGTGATCTAATTATTAGAAATAATTTATTTTAATAAGTGTGTTCTTTCTGTAATAATAACACCTAATTCATTTCACCCTCTCATTCAATCTAAACTTAAATTTAAAACATTCTGCACTACTGCCTGGAGGTGTCAAGTTGGAAAATTTAGGTAAGAGATCCTCAAAATCCAACATAAACAATATTATCAATATTAGCTGGCCATTTAAACACAACCTATTCATGAAATGACCAAACACTTCATGAAATGATCAGTTCTAAGATCTGGCCACGACGTATACAGAAGGTTTTATCCTTTTCTTTACACATTCTAGTCCGCTTCAGAGTTTCATCCGTCTAATTTAATAAAGTCACTTCCTTTGAGAGCTGGAGAAGCTAGCTCTGATAGTATAGAACCCTTCGCGTCCTAGAATACATGAATTCTAGATTTTCTTCAGGTTTTTCGACAGTGGTCTTTTACGGCTTACTTTTAGGTCGTTTTAAATCTAATTTAAGTTGTTTTTTGGCCAGTTTATGGGGTCCATTATTACTACAGTTTTTTTTTTATCTCACGAAGCGACGTACGGTTTACTTGTAGTTTACAAATGTCCAAACACGCTGTGAATGTGTGTGTAAGCGCAGGAGCTCTCGGAATCGTCCGAGACAATGGCGAAGTCGGAAGTTGTGTGTGTCTGTGCGTGTGTGTGTTATGTGCTAACGCTACTCGTCTTCGTGCACACATTCACAGCACGTTACACACTTGGTTACCACAAGTAAAGCGCGCGTCGCTTCATGAAAAAAAATACTGTACCACAAATTATCTTGACTTTGCTGTCGTGCAGTCGGGTAATAAGTGTTCTACGTCCGAAGAGATTTACTACTTCAAGCAAATCAAAGATTTTCTTACTATTTTATTATTTTCATTCCTTCTAGATTTTATTTTTTTGCATTTTGGCACAAAATTGAATAAATCACGATGAGTTGAACAGTGTTTATTTCATTTCAGAAGCTAAGCTTCAGAAGCTTAAATGGTAAGAGGGTATAATATATTGCTATATTGAATATAATATATTGCTATATTTAATATGTATTTATTTTATTTTGACAGCCTCGTTAGTCTATTGATTGCAAGCGCTACTGTTGAGTATGAGGTCCTGGGTTCCATTCCCGGGTCGAGCAAAGTGTTACTGTGTTTTTTCATGTGACAATTTTTTTTTAGTAGCAACCCGGAGTCTGGAGTCTGCCCGGTTGATGGCAATTGGCTCGCTCCCTATTACATGGGACTTAAACATAACTGGCGAAATGCGAATGTACTAAAAGGTCCACCTCTGAGAAACTCTTTATGGAAACAAAGCGTAATGTTATGTTATTGATATTTTTTTACTCATTCAATTCCTAAATTATTTCATACTTTATTTGTTATGTTATATAATGTTTTAGTTGTTTCTCTCTAATTGAATCCTTTAGAAATGGTTCATAATATTCAAGATTTAGGACGAAAACCATATGTATGTTCCCTCGTCTTCTATAATATATATAATATGTATATAATATAATATGTCTGCAGCACGCGTAATGCATTTCCCGTGTTTCTTTCTAGCATGAGTTCGTTTTACGTCTAATAAAACGTTAGCGCTATCTCATTTACGGCTGAGTTCATATTTATTGTTTAGTTTTAAATACATGTGAAGAAAATATTAGGGGCTAAAGATTACATGATTTTCTGGCAAAATTTGAGTCGCATCGGAAAAAATATATGTTTTTTTTTTGTTTATGTAATTAAACATAACGGCACAAGATAGCCTTTACCAGTGGTCATCATACCTACATTTAGTATGAGTTCGGATTGCCTTTTTCTGCCAACCCACGTTAAATGTGTAAGTGATATAATATTACAGTATAACAACAATAATTAGTCAGTAAATTCACTCTTATCGACTAAAACTGTTAACAACCTATTTTCAATCACATTTACAGGATAAACCAACACGACAAGTGGCAAATATCGAACCACTGCAATGGCCCACCCATTGAATACGTCCTGACCAGAATATCCGACAGTACACACAAAATCCAAGCAATTGAATGCTCTTCACCTAAGTATGTTTAGCAATTAATTGTAAGCTGTACTATTCGGCTTCGAAATAATCCCAAAACATGATGAAAAGGCAAATATTGTGAATACATGCAAAAGTTTGAATATTGAGGCTTTGAGGGGTAAGTAAATATGTTTCAATCGAATACTGTAAAGAGGAGTCGTGCATGCGTGCAGTAAACGCAAGGAAAGAGCATTCATTACAACAAGCCTGTTGTGACCTCCTTTGTGTTTGTCCGAAATACTGAGAAATTGCAGGGTATTGCGTTTGTCACATAATTTATGCCTGTTCAGAGCGTCGTTCCTAAACGCTAGAGGCTTGATCAAAACTATATGTGCAATTCTTTTAACCTTATTAGCATCCTATCTACACTCTACACGGCCAGAACTAAAGAGCAAAGAAGACGACCGTAAAAAAAAATATTGTCATTGTCCTTGGACAGACGTGTGTGGAAAAGGGAAAGGGGAAACCTTTGCCCAGCAGTGGGACATGCGGGTTAAATATGTAGAGAGATACGTGCCGACTTGAGACGTCCTCCTTGTTTTTATCTGTAATATCTTCTAAAAAAATAACTTATTTATAATGTATTTTGCAATTGTACCGATCAAATAGTAACGCATCTCTTGGATTTGCGCTTCCTCTCAGCATAGATTTGATTCTTACATACTAAAAATAAACGCCAATAAACGAAAACTACAAACCAGCACATATGAAAATGCGTATCAAAGTGAGTCCATTCGTGTGTGGTATTCTTTTGTTCGTCTACCACCGCTTTGAAGATTGAGTAGCAATTTTCCCAAGTATTTGAGGCGCCCTCAATACATACTGGTAGTACATCATATCCTGAAAAAATAAATATATTATTGACCGAGCGAGCGCGAAGCGCGAATGAAGCGTCTCCGTTTCAGCTTGGGCAAAAACGCTTTCGTATGTCTAGATGTCCGGCGGCTGGCTGTTCGCCTCTACAGGTCGCATATCACAACCGATTCTCGTGAAATTTTGTGAGCAGGTTCGATAATAATGTAGAATTTATTGTCGATTCAGTATTTTGAAATTTTTCAAATTGTTTTAGATATGGGGGTTAAAAACGTAAAAAAAAAATTATACATTTATACGTACAATTTATACGTAAAATAATTTCGCATTTTTCGTTTTAAGGATTTTGTTTTAAGGTGCACGGTGAACAGTTATTCACTTTTAAGCTATGAAAAGACAGACTTGCGAGGTCTACAGCCCACAGAACCACTAGTAACTAGTGGTTCTGTGAGGTGTAGCGGAGAACAGCCATCCACCGGACATCCGGATACACGAAAGCATTTTTGCCCAAGCTGAAACAGAGACGCTTCGCGCTCGCTCGTTTAGCGGCAGCTAGTTTAGCGCCTGCAGATTGCTGGTCATTGGTTTCAATCTCGGAATGGGCCTAAAAGATACTGGATTTTTCGGTCAATAAATTCACTGTTGGCTTTCACCGCCGTTTGGAGGTAGGATTTGTGGTGTGATCTGTGTGTATGTCTGAGCTTGCATAGCTGACTGGTTATTATTACGACGGAATGAGCTATTTTATTAAAATTCGTGCCGAAACGAGAGGAGTTTATACCATACAGTAGTTGAGCCTATAATGTTCCCAGCTGAGTCACAGGCCTCCTCTTCGTGAGAGGAAGTGGACTGTCATCCACCACGTGTGCCGAGTGCAGCTGACAACACAATGAATGACACGTCTTTAAATTTATGATTTTAGGACATGTCGATTTCCTGAAAATGATTTCCTTAACCATTTTGGGTGTGTAATAGCAGAAAGGCCTTTAATAACCGTAGTCAAATACGTACTAGACAGGAACCACTCGTCATCACAGATATTGTTAATTACATGCATGTGTCCACGGATACTTTCTTCATTGAAGTGGCTTTCAGTGAAGTCCTTACAATCAGAATTCCAGTCTATAGCACAATTTGTGAGGTGGCGTATTGCTCTGGATGAAAAAGAAGTAGTATTTAAACTATAGCCGTATATTTAGAGAAATTCTACATTATCACGAAATAGGTACAGCAGGCTTCATACAACGAGCTAAAATGCACGCACAGATAGACATGTTTCTCGTACGGGTTAGCCTTCGCGTTTTAAGCATTATTTGCTCTATAAACCAATTGTGTGCATTAATAACCGTGGTCTCAACAAAAAATTACTTTATAAGCCAAGAAGAAATTCTCGAAAATTGCCTAACAAGAATAAATCCTAATGTCCAATAGCTCAGGCGCCAATAGTCAATAGCGGTCATTGCCCTTTCCCTAACATCTCTTTAGAAACTCAAACAATTTAAACCATGTTTGGTTTTGCGAATTATTGGAGCATGTTGAAGACCACCATAGATATAATTGATTAAGTACGTTAACGGTTTATTTCGGTTTTTGAAATAAAAAGTTCTAGAAAATGCATGTGGGTGCAATGACCGCTATTGCTATGCTATAACGCGATAACTTTATCAGTCATCATGCATGCGGCTGATGTGACCCGCCCATCTCATCTAAGGCGTGCACTACATTTGTTCGGGTTGGTGTGATTCTGCACAGCGGGGTGGCAAAATCGAATTATATTTGCCACCCAGCTGTACCGAATCATGCCAACTCGGGCAAGTGAGCCGAGCCAGTGTGTATCATCCCTAAGCCTGGCTGCCTTTTGGGATTGCTTGCAAATAACCTTTTCTTTGAGGTGGTGTATAAAAGGAATATCTGAAAAAATTGTAGGATGCCTTTACCAAACAGTGAAACAGTACCTATCGGCCTTATTACGAAACAAGGTTCATCCTTTTAAACCCGAGACTTAGTTGATAATTTTGTATTATGAACCTTATCTCAATCGAAGTAAGGTTCGAAACATAAAAACTTGCTCAAAGGTCTAAGCGCCAACTACGGCAACTATAGCCTTTGTGTCATATTTATATGCCATCGGCGTCTCTGACTATATTTTAAAGACTGTAATTTTGTGTGATCTGTTTTCTGTGCATTCCCTGAACCATTCAGGTATTACCTAACTGTATATGTGCGTGTATTGTCCTGAAACTATTGTGTACTTCGCCGTGTAAAAGTGGTTTGTGTTACGATAGCCGCCTCACGGTTTTATAATTTACTGATTACTGTTCATTTTCGTGTATTTACTTGCAATACAAGTGTGATTTCGCCTATTAACGTGGTTTCATTACATAACCTTCGTCAAGGGAACACCGTCACCCCCGCCTACAACACCAGACTCTCGCTTTTCTTACAAGTATTATATATCTAGCTCTGGAGTCAGGCCTTCACAATGATTTTAATGAATGTTATGCAAATAAATTATTATTATTATTATATAAAACAAGACGGTGCCACTTGCTTTGCCATCATCAAACATAATTTTATCATAAGAAACTATGGGTCGTTTGATATCATGTCATGTGTGTCTTGTTGTCTGCATGTTATAGAAACTGATGGACGCTTCTAAAGGCGCCAAAATTGTAGCCAAATTTTGGGTCGATTCAATTTAGATTGCTATCGACACACTAAGAAGAAAAAAAAAACATCACGGCTGAATTCACACTTTTTTTTATAATATTCACGTCGCACATACATACGTGGTAGGCCTCTACTATATAATGGGGTGAGCCTAAAGCCATCGACCGGGCACAAATCAACTCGTCGAGATATTTTTAATAGAAGAACCAATTACGCTTTGCTTGACTTAAGGATCGAACCCAAGAATTGGGTCCTGCAGTCGCGCTTGGCATGACAATACTAGAGAAGATTCTGTCTAAAAAGGTTCAAATCTCAATACGAGTACAAACGCACAAATCGTAAATAAATTACTGGGTCAGATGTCTAAAATAACCAATAAAATTTGGGTTCTAAATCTGAAGCTGCAAAATTTCCCCAATTATATTTCTAATTTCCGAAACGCTCGTTACTTACCGGCGTCGGTCGGGATAAGCGCGACTCGTCACAATTACTGAAGTAATTTCCTTTGGAATTTTTAACGATCTCCTGATTAATACGGTTAAAGTTTGGCAGTTGACTGGATATCGTTTTGTGAGAAAAATTATAATTTGAAATCGAAATATGATTATAATATGTTCATTCTGTTATTTTTCTACTGTGATGACAAGCCTCTTCATGGTCTACAGAGTAGAAACAAGCAATAATCACCTAGCTCACTACACGTTGGTGATTTCACATCGATCAAGTCAATATTTTTTTGGATATTTCCATCGACTTTAATTCGTAGTGCCTGAAATTTATTTTCACACGAAAATTTGAAATCTCTCTAGACGCAAAAAAAATGAGACCTTGCTTATCAAGCCCAGATTACGTAAATATTAAAACGCGACAATTTTTTTTTTCTAGTTTAACGCGGTTGAGCTACATTTTCTCGTGAACCCTTGCCCCATTCCGCTTTAATACTGTCCCTAGATTCTTAACTTTTAAACTCGTTACGTCTTTATCGTCATCTCTTTCTTCGACATCATCTTTCTCTATGTCTGTCTCTGTTACGCTTATACCATCTGCAAAGTTTGGAACTAACCAACTGCTGGTACCCACCGGTGCAGTTTACGCCTGTGATAATGAATTAACTTTTGTTTATTTGTCACTCCGTAACTTCATGACTCTGATGTAAGTACATGTGGCCCTGGGTTTTAGTAAACAGCTTGTTTGCGTTGAATTAGTAATCTCGGGGAAGATTGGATTTTGTTCCCGTGTTTATTTGAGTTTATAACTTTATGTAATTAGTTTCTTGTGAGTGGGAGGGGATTTTGTACTTAAGTGAGAATCTTGGAGGATTATCGTTAATAGAATCCGATGAAGCTTGATGGATAAGCTGTCAATTCGCTATATTGATCTGGATTTTAGTACAACCACCTTTGTGCTCCTATGCCTTTATATTTTTTTCTGTATTAAGTGTTTTGTGTGTATATGAATAACTAAATAAATAATCTTTGCCAACTATGTTTATGTATATAAGCTTACCAAGGCATCTGACAACCATTCTTATCGAGAGGTATCTTGTTACCCAGTAACAGGGCTATGGGGTCAGATAGGCAGTCACTCGATGTAAAATACTTGTAGATTCAGATGCATCCGATTGGACATATAATATAGTTGGAAAAAGGCTAGGCAGATGATCATGAGCCTTTTTTTTTGGTTCGGAAATCATCAAATGATTTCTACCGCTCTGGGCGAAGCGGGAGGGCGTGTCCGACTTTTACTGACTAAAACCCACCCGTATTTTTTCAGTTGCCTGTGCGCCAGGGCCACGGTAACTCACGGTGGAGCATACGGTGGAGGTCTGCCCGGCTTGGGCGGAGCACCGCCGTGTCCTCGTGGCGGCGATCGGCGGCGGCGACCTCTCGCGTCCGGCCCTGGTTCAGGCCATGGTACGGAGCGAGAGGGAATGGGAAGCCGTCACCTCCTGCGAAGCAGTAATGCTCGCGAAGGAGGAGGCGGAGCGCGAGGGGGAGAGGCAATCTCTACGCCCTCGCGCCCCTAGCCGCCGCAGGAGGAGGAGACACCCTGGGCGTCGGGAGTCGATTGCCGACTCCCGGCCACCGTAGGCGCGGGCTTGCGGACGGCGAGCAATGGGCAGCTCGCCGTCCGGTAAGGACCAGGCCCGGGTCGACGGCGCGTTGTGTTCCACGCGCGCCTCAAAGAGATGTCAGCACCATTGACGGGGTCCGATAGGACCGATGCCTGCCGGGGCTGCGGATTGTTCGAAAGAGTTACCGTGGCCCTGGTGCACAGGCAACTGAAGGAACACGGGTGGGTTTTAGTCAGTAAGAGTCTGACACGCCCTTCCGCTCCGCCCAGAGCGGGAGACGTCATTTGATGATTTCCCAACCAAAAAAAAAAAAAAAAAAGGGCCACGGTAACTCTTTCGAACAATCCGCGACCCCGGCAGGCATCGGCCCTTCCTGACATCGTCAATGGTGCTGACATCTCTTTGAGGTGCGAGTGGAACACGACGCGCCGTAGACCCGGACCTGGTCCTTACAAAACGGCGAGCTACCCATTGCTCGCCGTCCGCAAGCCCGCGTCTACGGTGGCAGGTAATCAGCTATCGACTCCCGATGCCCAGGGTGTTATCTCCTGCGATGACTAGGGGCGTGAGGGCGCAGCGATTGCCTCACCCTCATGATCAGAAGCCTACTAACTCCTGTCACTAAACTTAAATTATCCTGAGAGTAGAGCCTACTAAGGCATGAAAAAGCGACCTCATGCCATTTATCTCGGTTCCCTGTAATTTAGGACCAACTCTGAGTCTAATTTAAATTTAGTGACAGAAGGTGGTTTATTGATGCCTCTAATAATGTATCTTGATTTATCATTGGCATTAAAATAACAGCTTGTCATTGATTATAAATTATTATCAGAAAATCTACAGGAAAGGCAATATTTCATGTACTTAAAGTCTTCGAATGTGAAAGTTTTATTACTATAACATCAGGTAAAAAGGAATCATTTAATAAATTGTAGTCTTATTCTATGCTGAAAGACTTGAATAATCAAATATCACTAGGTAACACTCAAAATTTCCCGGAGAAAATTCGTAGCATATTTCGTAGATAATCATGAATCTAATACCAAAAAAAATATTATTTATTTAAATCACGTATAAATATAGGTGCAGTGAGTGATGAGCACGGTGAGCGCTTTCACCAAGATATTGCTTCAATAGAAAAGCATTATCAGGGTAAATGGACCGCTACAATGCTTGCAGACTACTGTTGGTTTTTGTTTAGAGAGACACCAACATCTTCTTACAACAGGCAGGCCAAAATAACAAAATCAAGTTTATTTTTTACGTCTATTTTATTTAACGTTAAAATTAAAAATAAATTTCTCTTAAAAGCTATACTTGATTGAGATGTTTTATTGACTGTTCTAAGTTGTCTGTAGCATGACGATTCCGAATCACACAATCAGATCTCAGGGAAAAAACAAATGGTTGCCTAGTGATATCTCAACATAAACTGACTTATAACCTAAATATAAGTCTCAACTTTGCTAGAGCTACGAGTATCTATCATTCAAGAAGAGGAAAAGATCAAGAAAAAATCTCTCCATTACGCTCAGAGCAATTCCTCGGAAAAACAACACGCTTCATTGTTTAGAGAGATTATAGTTTGGGTTCTGTTAAAGCATTGCAATATTTTTTTTTACTAAGCCCGACGTTTAAGGTTGAACTAGTCGCGGGCTCGAACTAACTGGTGGGCGTGGTTAAAAAGCACGCTGGGTCACCTGGCTTCGTGTCCGACAGAGATAGTACCAGTGATGAGCAGTTAGACGCTAGTCTACACGCATAACGTCTAGTTCGCACGCACACAAACACCGTTATTTTAATTCATAGTAAAACGAGCGCGTAAAAAATGATGAAAAGTCCTCTGGAAATTCGAGTTTTATGATAAAACCACTGTAAAAATCAATTACAAATAAAGTTTACTAAACTCTTCGATAATTGAGCTTTATTGGTGCCGAATTTGTTTTGGAGATTTTAGAGTTTTTTTTGTACTTATTATCCCCCAAAGTTGAGTTAAAATTTGCAAGAAAAACGAATCTTTGTTGGCTAAAACTTTTTAATGGCTTTTCGGCTTTTTAATTGACATAGGTAGAAACAATTTTTGTGTTTTATATAAATGTAGATAGATTATATCCGCTTTTTGCACTTGTCGTTTTTAGTTTGTGTGACCGCTTTGTTCTTCTAAACTATGCAACGGATTTTGATGCAGTTTTCACCATCATTTAGAAAAAATATTCAGAAAAGTTTATGGGTACGTACAATATACATTAAATAATCTTAAACTAACATTTAATAAAGAAATCTAAATTTTCTATCAAGTCGTAAAAACCGTGTAAAGCAGGAACGATTCGCTACTTATTAAATAAAGTAGCTTTTGCATTTTATTATGCAAGACAGAAAAACAGGAAGATAGGTACTTTTTTCTTAGAAATTCCGTACCAAGTCTTGCGAATTTTCTTTTAAGTGCATAAAATTACTGTAGGTATTATTTTTTGCGGGATGAACTTTATAACCATTTTGTTAATATTATTATTGTAGATTTTTATGACTTCGCTCTTGCAATTTATTATACATAACTCTATCTATAAATATTTTAATTAAGATTAAATTAAGTACGGTCACCAAAAGTGACCAGGGTCGTCGGATATAGTTGAAGTTTAGTAAAAAACCGATGGATGTTTTTGAATAAAATTTAATTAAAATTATAGGAATCAAACAGTTAATTTATAAAATTAAATTTCATTTGTAAATATCCATCGGTTTCTTACTAAACTTCAACTACATCCGATGACCCTGGTTGCTTATCTCTTTTGATGACTTTACATACTTAAAAAAAAATTAGATACGCGATTCCTGTTCCTTTGTTTTCTCTCAATTTCTCAGCAGAATCAAACTTGCATAGCTTAGCTTGATCAGTCTTTAATGATCCTACAGCTGGAACAAAGGTTTCTGTTCTATGAGAAGAGTGCGCCATAAGCTGCAATCCACCACGCGAGCCCAGTGTGTATTAGTGGATGTCACATGTCTTAAAATGTTTGGTTCTAGGACATTTTTTCCTGACATAATATTTTTTCTGGTTTCCTCGCGATGTTGCTTTTTTATTGTTTTTGAGTGCAGCGGTGATGACATAAATAGCACAAAGAATAAATTACTTTAAAGTCCTATCGGATGATCAATACTTTTTTACCATACCTTTGCTATTGGGAATCGTACCCAAATCAACATGCACAGTTTATTCGTGTGTGTGTGTGTGGGGGTGTGTGTGTGTGGGTGTGTGTGTGTGTGGGGGTGTGTGTGTGAAGGGTTATGCGTGTGTGTGTGTGTGTGAGGGTGAGTGTGTGTGGTGTGTCTGTGTATGTGTGTGTTGTGTGTACTCTTTGTGTGTGTGCTCATAAGCATTCTTAGCCGTTAATGTTCCCATCGTACTGCTAGGAGATATGCCTCCTCTCTGTAAGAGGGAGTGGACCATAATCCACCACGCTGGTCCAGTACGGGTAGGTGGATTATAACTTTTAATATCCAATATAACTCATTCAGATAAAATACAAAGTACTCAAAAGAAATATACAAGTCGTTTTCTCTCCCACGGAATCCCAAATAATAACAACATAATAATATTTAATAACATCGCAAAAGGATGCCTTTATTAACGTCATGACGTCATGTCTGGTACGGAGCTTATGACTTGCTTCCAGATGTCACTACATTATTCTCTGAGTCGTCAGATACCTATGTGCCTACATGTATGTAATGTTTTACGTCATTAGATATTTTTGTAGGTTTAAGTATATTTTATTTGGAGAAGCAATAGGCTAGTTCAGGCAGACCTCCACCGTATGCTCCACTGTGTCCTCTGGTCGATCCACACAATGATAACACCCGGGCGTTTCCTCCCGCCTTATCCGACACAGGAACCTCCCGAAACAGCCATGTCCGGTGAGGACCTGCGTCAGGGTATTGTTACCACTGATGCGCCTGTCGTACTTTTTATTAAGTATTTCTGCTTAATTACAGAAACAGTTTTAATACTTTCCCGGACAAGTCCTTACAAAAAAAGCTCTATTACTTACATGATTAAAGTTAAACAAAATTACTCTTCTTGGAAATCCAACAGGACGCTGAAATATTGTTTACATTACAGTATGTTTTATTAAAAGTAAACTGTGATCGTTTATTGAGATACGATTGAAATAAGAATACTCTATTTAAGGACGAGGCAAACAAAATTATAATAATGAAAGTATAATTGAGTCGTTTAATTTTTCACAAAATAATGTTTTTTTTAGGTATCTACCGGTCCTTTTAAATAGATCGTATTTCAAGGAATCAAATTAATTATTAGACCACTGTAAATACAATCCTTGTTTCCACGTTAACGAAAAATAATTTTGTTTCGATTTGTCCTTCTTGCATGGGGGGAAACTTACTGTGCAAGAATAATAACATCCTCTACATATTAATTATAACGTCTTTAAATTCGTTCTCTCTCACGCTCACTGATAATTTTTAGATCTTTCCTTGCAATACAAGCACAACTTTGACAATCATGTTGACATATCAAAAACATTTAAACCATGGCTTTCCTCATCAGTTGGACATTCATTTCACTGAAGAGCTGCAGAATAAGAATTTGGTAACAATTTGTCATTGAATCTAAAGCTAATTTATGAATAGCTATTCTCAATCTGCCAATACCACGTGTCTCTGACTTCTGGGCCGGTCATTTGAAAAGGGTTGACGTTAATACAAAGGCAGAGAGGATTAATTTACACTCGTGCAAGGTGGTTATGATAGGAATCGTAACAAATAACGCTTAATTGTGGATGAAAATCCACAGTTTATATTGTGGTTCTATAATTTTTGTATGTGTGATTTCAGCTATGCTAAAACTGAATTTGGATTGAAGACTATTCAAATATTTCTTTATTATATTAGAAATAATAAATAAAAAAGATTATTAGTTCAAAAAATATTTGTGCCAGCGCGAGGAAGCCGAAGATTAAGAACAAAAAAAAAATACTATCTTTTTCCCGCGAAAGTTACCCCATGAGAATGCATACTTCTGCTACTACCACCAGGGTAAAAAAGTATTATATGACCCAGGTCATGGTCTACGAGTACCTGTGTACCTACCACACCGCAATCCATTCAGCTGTTAAGGTGTGAAACGGTAATAGATAGAGAGAATTACCTTCGCATTCATAATATTAGTATGGATGTAGCATTTAGATAAGGTCTTAAGAGCGTTCATCCCGCTCGGGCTGGCACCATCACATTTTTTGTGATATTTCTTGATTATTTTATTAAATTTAAATCAAAGTACTATTTTTTTAACCAAGTACTAGACGTTGGTATTTTATAATTATTTTTAACATTTACTCGTAAATAAAAATATTTAATCGTATTAAATACTACAAATAGTAAAAAGAAATACAAAATGTCAATTTTTATGTGTAAATACCAAAATAACTGTAAAAAATAGCATACAAACTTATAAATATCAACGATCTAATTCTCGGCTGAGAAAAAAATAGTACTGTGATTTAAATTTAATAAAAATAATCAAGAGAAACCACAAAAAATGCGACGTTGCCAGTCCGAGCGGGATGAACGCTCTTAAGCTACATTATGTTATTGCATGTATCGTATTGTATGATATTGTATCCCTAAAATAGCCGATAATAGAATATCTATTTTGTGGGTCCGCGGAGTGAGACTCTGAGTATCTTTGTTTACACAGTACAACCCTCTAAATAACGTTTACCTTCCCACTGCAACTACCCTCCAAAATCGAGTTACCAAAACATTAATTGCAAACTCAATCCTATTTATCCACTTCGTTAACCAAACTTTGAATGGAAACGGCAATCAGTAATTCGTTCAAAAAAGACTCGAAATCACTTAAAGGTTGCCAGCAAACAAACTCCTGGCTCCATGAAAAGACATTTTATCTTGAAAAAAAAAAATCGTTTCAAATGGTTTACAGAACTTTTCTGTCCAATAAAGTTGAGCTTTTAAGTTCAATTAGGTTTATTTGAACAGGTTTCCGGCTCTCAAATACAAATCAAATCAAAGGTGATTATGTTGTTAAACTTGGGGATCAACGTTATTGATTTTAGGTTAAGAAAGGTGTCATCTCTTGGAGTATTTTTCAAGAGAGGCAGATCATCATTGGATATTTATTGAACTCATACTTTGCTGAATTATGGAGTATCAATATTGGTAATATTGGCTTATTTAGTTAAGATGGTATCTTATTTTTATGAGGGGCTCGTGGCTAAATGATAAGAGTCGCGCGGGCCGATCGAAGGTTAACCTACGCTTGCCGCGGTCGGTTCGTGGATGGGTGACCATCAAATACATATCAAGAACCCTCCGTTCCTCGGAAAGCACGTTAAGCCATTGGTCCCGGCTGTCATTCATAGAATTTGACAGTCGTTACGGGTAGTCAAAAGCCTGAAATTCTGATAACCAGTCTTACCAAGGGGTACCCAGCAACTGGGTTGAGGAGGTCAGATAAACAGTCGCTCTATGTATACAAACTTTTTTACAAAAAAATAAAAACAACTGACTACCAAAAACAAAAAAAAGGGAAAAATAACTTTAATTTCGAAAGTCGGTGTCTTTGGTTTTTGTATTTTCGTTTTTTGCCACCGACTTCCGAAATTAAAGTAATTTTTCCCTTTGTTTGTGTGGTACCTACGCCACACAAATTCGTATACCACTACGTGATATGTGACAGGAAATTATTAAGATATCATCAATATAAACTAAGTGGAAAAAAATACGCATTATTAAAGATAACTCAAAAACTGCCAGATCTTGATCAAATTTATATGGGACTGCATGAGAAGCACCAGCTTTCAAATAAAAATATCATCAAAATCGGATCACCTAGAAAAAAGTTCTGGCGTAAAAAAGATAAAAAACAAAAAAAAATACATTCGAATGGAGAACCTCCTCCTTTTTTTGAAGCCGGTTAATAATAATTGTATTTAGCTGCATCCGGTTACTGGAACCGACCCCAACTATGTTGGAAAGGCTGGGGAGATTGATTGCTATCTTATTTTTGCGTTACATACAAAATCGTCGATGTCCCTGCCACCCGGCAGGGAGACATCGATGCTTAAAATGAAACCATGAAGTCAGTACCTGATTCTAGACCCCGTAGCGTAGAAACATATCAACGATTATCAACAAAAAAACATCTGCTCTTTCATAGAAAAGTGCAATACCGACGCGGTCAAAATGTAGGAACAGCATTTTTTTTTAAAATAACCGATTAACAATTTCAACACAGGGGGGTTGAAAATCATGTACTAGATCCAGGGTAACAGTTCGTGGGTCAATGTCCCGCTAGCACCCGTATATTTCGTTGTTTTAGAACGATGTCCTTGGTATGAGTATCTATTGATTAAATTCAAATGCTTTACGGGTGGGGATCGGTGATTCAAGGTTCAATATTAATAGTATTTTGTTTTCATAATAATAATAAGAATCTGTTTTTCATATGAGAAGTCTTCAAGGTCAATCCAATATGTAAAATTACAATAAATTCATAAATTTAGTGACAAGAAAAATTTCATGTGAAAATGTGTGTTTTAATTATATAGGTACATTTAGATTTATTAGAATTTAAAATCCATATTTTATAACCAAATTCTGGAAAAAAATATATTGTATTAGTTATACGTATACATTTTAAAATTTGTTGGTGATCATTTTTTAAATGGTTGAATGTACATTCTACCAGTACATCTACATGGAAAAAAACATTATTTTATAGCAAACATTATTTTGTTTATTTTATGTTTATAATGTACGTATACAGATGCATTTAAACATTTTCTGTTCTATTCTTAATCAATTAAAATTTTCTGGTGTCTCGTTTAATCATTAAATGGAGTCGCCGACCGTTAATCATCGTCTTCCAAATTCTCAATTTCGCACTCTTTATTTCATTAATTTGATTGTCCTTCTACTTCATTATCACGTTCCTTTGGCTTGACAGTTTAATGAAAACCGAAAATATTTTTAACTTATTGTTTATTTCTTTTGCTGAGATTTTTTTTATTTATAAATTAATTTAATTTGAAGAATCTTTATTATTAATAAAGTTTATTAAATGCTGTTACCACACTTGACTTATCCTATAAAATTATCAATCACCGTAATATTCGTTTCAAAATGATTTAATGACTTTTAATAGCCTCCAAAAGCCTCGTTTGGTACCTTATTTTGTTAGTAAGTAACTATTATTGATAAAATCAGCTTACAATTCAATTAAAAGGCCCTGTACAGTGAAACCGTACACTTTCGATAACTAAGCATTTTTACGTAACTTCATTAATTAATATTAATTGAGTAATTCGTTTGATTAGTGATCATCGCGTATGCTCCCTCGCTCCTTTATATTATAACCTTTGGTCCATTAAATACATTTATTTTATCTTAAACGCAGTAGTATCATTGACTATCTTCCAACCTTCTACATGCCCTATCTAGTTTATTTATAAAAGAGTATGCAAAACTATTAATTTTGTACATAAACGTAAAATACTATTGTTTTGATTTTAAAACAAAACACCAAATAAAATAAAGCCGCTCTAATCACTTCAAGGCTTTAAGTCTTTTACAAAACAAAATTAATTAATAAGTTATTGTAAAAGTTGCTCAAAATTCTAAACAACCATCGAACTAAACGTTAGAATTACAAACTTATGATTAAAATCAACATGTTTATTCATCAGGCTACCTTAAGTTTCTTCGAAGTAACATAATTTATACAAACAAAATATACAAGAGCGATGAGTATGAATACTAAAATCAATAAGCTTATAAGTAGGGTTAGAACTAGTTCTATTTCTAGGTACTGCGCCCACGACATGTTGGCGGCGGGCGCGCGCAGATGTCTCGCGCCGCCGTGACGCAGCACGTGCTCCGTCCACCACACGGCGCGCTCGAGTGGACCCATTGGCTGATCATACATGAGAGTACGAAGTTTGGCAATGTTTTGACGATACCTGAAATTGAATAAGAAATGTGACATTATTTGGTGACAACTGGTAGGTTGACAAACAGCCCGAAAATCCACTTGATGAGAAGTCGTTTTGGTATCGTGATGCCGTGGAGACTGTGGTTTTGTTTGTGCAGAATAAACTATTTTTCTTTCTTTTTTTTATGTGCCTGAAATTTTACCTACATTCATAGCTTCGAAAACCGAGACAGCAATGGGGTTTGACGGCTGAAAAAGGTTCTTAGGTATATACAGGGTCAAATTGAATAAGCTAGTGGAACTCTGCAGACGTCATGGCTATCGATATCTAAACATGATACAAATAAAAAAGAAATTAATTTGATGAGTTTTTTTTTGGGGTCATCAACCGCATCTGGTGTAAGTAGTCGTTTAAAAAATCAGTTTTCTTTACGTAAACTTTCACAAACGTGATGAGTATCGACATCTAAACACGAAAAAACAAAAAAACAACTGATTTTCTCAACTGAAACTTCAAGTAACAACACCCTCAGCGGCCGTTCACCCCAAAAACTCATAATTTTTTTATTTGGCCTTGTTTAGATATCGATACCCATCACGTATGCGGAGTTTCGCTAGCTAATTTAATTTGACCCTATATATTATAGGTGTAGATTCTCTCTACGTGTGATGCCTTAACATGAATAGTGCTTTGGCGCAAAAAAAAAATGTAAGTATTTTATTTTTTAATTATTTATTGAAAACAATGTTGTACTAAGGTTTATTACAGGCCCACTATTAAACCTCTACGGTTTCTCTTAGCTCACTATGTTCTGAAATAGTGTCAACTCGCTATCAAACTGTCAGAATTTTTATTCGATTTTCAACTCAACGTTCAACATATTAAGGTATAAAATCGTTTGGAGAAATTTGACAGTTTCGTGCAGCTTGACCTGCTAGCTACTGTACATCAATAAAGGTTGACTAATTGTTTCACTGTAATATTATTGAGCTAATATAGTGTTCTTTAAGTTTGCAATTAATATGTCAATCTCTAATGGGTTGATTTAAAAGAGCCGCTATAAGTAACATTAGTATTTCCTAAACAAAGCTATTAAAGAATATCTTAACTACTTTAACTCACACACTAAATTATAACTTGTTAAAATTTTGGAAAAATAATCTACTTTTCAATATTTGTAAATATATGAGCACCATGTATCTATCACATAACTAATTTACCTGTCTTTCCATTATATTTAACTAGCTGACCCGGCAGACTTCGTACTGCCAAATATAGCCTGTCAAAATGATTTGTAATGTGTCATTTTTTTGTTCCTACATATTTTATAGTCGGGGCAAAAAATTCTCATGAACAGAACTGTCACCCTGGTGATAGGGCGTTGTGAATAAGAAATATAATTAAATAAAACATATATAAGCATTTAAAAATAAGTAATCTCTTTATAGTTAATCATATGAATCATAATTATTAACAAAAATCAGTTTTATTTTCATTGTAGTGCTTTGTGATATACGATGTTTTTTGTTTGATTATCTGGCGCATAGACAAACAAATCTGATGGTTTTCCAACACGGGAACAGGCAACATACAATTGACCATGTGAGAAACATGGGTTTTCCAGATTAATACCACAAACACTTAATGATTGCCCCTGGGACTTGTTTATGGTCATAGCAAAAGCAAGCCGAACTGGAAACTGTAGTCGTTTAAAGTCAAACGGCACATCATTCGGAATCATTGGGATGCGCGGTATGAGTACGTCTTCTCCTTTATACTTTCCTTTCAGTATAGTTGCTTTTATCACGTTGTTAAGTAATTTTTTTATCGCTAACCGTGTGCCGTTGCAAAGACGCGGTTGGTTGATGTTTCGCAACGTTATAACTACCGATCCAACCTTTAATGGAAGATTGTGAGGTGGCAATCCTGGCAAATCCAGCGAGTTTAAAAATTCTGGTGGATAGTTCACTACATCATCTTGGTTAGTAGCCGAATCAACTGATTTATATATCCTCGATTCGCCTGTAATTTGTTCTTGTATTTTTAAATTTAATTCATTTACATCTATATTTTTTGCAGCCAATATAGCTCGTTCGCTCAACCAATCATGGTTTCTGTAATTTTGAGAAACATCTGGAAACACCTTCTGAATAAGTTCATCTTTTGATCGAGTTAACTGACAAAAACTTTGAGGAATGTTAATGCAGCCAGTTAACATGTCTATAGGAAATTTGCCATTACCAATGTCAATGAGTTGTTTAGAGAATATGTTTCCAGATTGGTCATTTTGTAATTCGACACGCATATTCTTGCTTAAATGAAGTACTTTGACATGTTTCCACAAATTGGAGGACTTTAGACATGCATTGAGTTCATCAGCTGGTGTTGATCGTGGAATCACTGGCAATGTTTGACGAAAATCTCCTGCTAATAAAATCATTGCACCACCAAATTGGTTATGATTGCTCCGTATATCTTTTAATGTTCTGTCTAAAGCCTCCAAAGATTTTTTATGTGCCATCGTGCATTCATCCCAAATAATTAATTTCAATTTTTTCTAGTCTTTGTGGTTCCAATGGTATCAATTTCACTTTACCATTTGCGCAACACAATCCATTAGCTTCGTTTTTATATTTCAATGCCTTACAATGTGAGCAAACCGAGTTCATCGAACCAATAACAACACATCGGTAGTTACTGTAGTCAATTGACACATCGTACCTGAAAGCAGCTCGATTCAAACTTGCGCGATTATTAGTTGAATGTCGCGCTCGCGCTTCACGCGTTTGTGATATCCGAATTCTTTCACGTTCATTTCGGCCGTTACGTTCTTGTGCAGCATGATTAGATCGGTAATTAGCTTGGTTTGTAGCATTTCGGGTTCTTCTACCTAAATTGCTTCGTCTAATAGGAGGCATATCTATATTATAGATTATTTTGTCACATGCAATAATTAGCGATCATAGGTAAATAAACACTGCACAAAACACTATATAGGTACGAATTTGTTATGTGTATCAGTTGATAAAAGCAAACTCATTAGCTCATTAGAGTAGGAGGTAACCGAAAATCCAAGAAAAAAACCCACTGACATTGACCGTTTGTTGTTGTTTCAACTTTTTTTTTAATTTGATATGACTTGGAGTCAAATCCTTCAAGCCGTATTTAAAATAGGGATATGAAAAAATTAAAATAATAAAATACTTTTGGTAACGCTGTTTTTGTTTGACTGATGTAATGACTTGAAAACTGATGCATTTTAAAGTAAAACAAATGAAATAATATCGCGAAACCGACCAAATTGAACTATTCGATTTCGTTTTCTTTTTCTTTTTTGTTTATCTGTGCTCCAATGCACACTGTTTTGATAGATATGATTGAATTTGAACTTTCTCAGAACAGAGGTAATAAAGTGCAAATTGACTCTTTGACGTTAGGAACATACCTACATTGTTTAAACAACAGTCACTGCTTGTAATTCAATATGAACTTTATACAATAGCAATAAAGCTCGTTTTAGTTAGAAAACGTTTGTATGGGAAAAAGAAAAGGGCTGTTTTTAGGGTTTTTCCGGCAATTATTCGAATTTTTCTCGCCGTAAAAACCATCTTTGAATTTCAACGAACATTTTAAAAAAAGAATTTGTCAAATTGGTCCAGGCGTTGTTAAGTTATGCGCTTACCAACACATTTTGCGATTCATTTTTATATTATATTCGAATTTTTCTCGCCGTAAAAACCATCTTTGAATTTCAACGAACATTTTAAAAAAAGAATTTGTCAAATTGGTCCAGGCGTTGTTAAGTTATGCGCTTACCAACACATTTTGCGATTCATTTTTATATTATAGATTATTTTTACCTAATGTGGTATAGTAATTTTATTCTAAGTGCATCGTCTTCACATATAATTATATAATTAATGTGAACCTACATAATATTGTAAAACATTTTAAAAGAGTAACGGTGGAGTTTCTTGCCCATTCGTCTCCATACAAAACTACCTTTTGGAAGGGGCAACTAGAATCAATTCTATTTTCTTGTAAATTTTGACATTCAAAAGTGCCTTTTATGTGTCTATTTGAAATAAATGATTTGACGTTGACTTATTAAACATACCTTTCATCTCTAATAACAGTAGTGATAGCATTTTTAAACTGTTCCTCATCAAGTGTTTCCAAGTTTATTTTTAATCCAATCTTGTGATGTTCATATCTTTCTACATTATACCACTGGTCAGCCAACATCGGTATACCAATCAGAGGTACTCCTGCTGTGATAGCCTCGTCTGTTGATTGTAAACCTCCTTGTGTTATGAACAGTTTTATTTTCGGGTGCCCTGTAAACGAGGTAAAACAAACATTATGGCTGCTGAAGTAAAACGTTCATCCAAGTATGCTGGAAGAGATTTTTTTAGAAATAAGCATCACCTTTGTACGTATTTTTTACAGACTTCAAAAAAATAGGAGGTTTTAAATTCGACTGTATTTTTTTTATGAGTGTTAGCTCGAAATTTTTTCTGGGTGAACCGATTTGGATGACTCTTTTTTTATTTGAAAGCTAGTGCTTCACATGTGGTCCCATTAAAATTTGATCAAGTTCTGACCAGTACTTTTTGAGTTATCCTTAATACTGCGTATTTTTTTCTACTTAGTTTATATTGATGATGTTTTAATAATTTCTCGTCACTGTTATTTACATATCAAGTAGTGGTATACGAATTTGTGTGGGGTGGTGGTACCACAACTCAAAAGTGAAAAACAAAAACCCTTTTACAAAAAAACAACCGACTTCCGAAAAAATCACAAAAAACGTGAAAAATAACTTATAAAACGAAAAAAAACCAAAGACACCGACTTCCGAAATTTAAGTTATTTTTCACGTTTCTTAGTGTTTTTTTTTGGAAGTCGGTTGTTTTTTTGTAAAAATGTTTTTTTCAGTTCCGTTCTTCCTTTCTGTTTATATGTGTATACATAAACGATCAAACAAATATATAAACGTTAATTCATTGCTCATTTGAAATTAAAACCAGTCTAAGGAACTTGCAAACTGTTACCATGAATACAGCACATGATTCTTGAGCCCCCCTCCCTCCCGAGTAGAAATTTTAAAACGGTTATTTAAAAAAAGTCTGCTGTTTTATAAAACTGAATTCATGCCAACAGATAGCGTATCGATGTCCTTTGTACCCTGTATTTCATCTTAACCGTAATTTTTATTATTATTAAATGAAAAATGTCTTGCCAAGGTTAAAACTGATGCAGGTGCGTTTACATGATTTACGTTCTTGAATAATTTTATGATTTAACTAACCTGTGTTAGTAACTCTTTATTAGTTTATTTAAAGACGACAAAGCATTACAAATCGGTCGGTTCCTACTTGTCAAGAAAAATATGATAAATTAATACTGAAAGAAATATTCGGAATCCTAACTAATATTATAAATGCGAAAGTAAGTTTGTTTGTTACCTTTTGACGCCTAAACCACTGAACCGATAATCCTGAAATTTTGCATATAGGCACGTTGTCAGGTGTACAGAAACGGACATGGGTACCTTTCATCCCGCAAAAAAGTACTGTTCCCGAGGAAAACAACAATAACGTCCTTATGATAATAGATGACGCCACGTGTCTTTCGAATCATGATTGAATTATAACCCGAATTGATAGTCAAAGTCTAAATTAACGCGACCGAAGCCGCGGGCAAAAGGTAGTCCATAATAATATTACGTTTAAGTGTCAAAGTAACTCTGTCTGTCTGTCTGTTTTCTTTTCACGCCTAAACCACTGAACGGATCGTTATGATAATTGAGAAATAGGTAGCCTAGGACCTGGAGAAGGACAGCGGTTACTTTTCATCCTGGATATTGATATTAAAAATAATGGAACACAAAATACATGCCGAAGTATGAGACGAAAAGCTACTCCTAATCCTGACGAATATTATAAATGCAAAAGTAAGTCTGTTTGTTTGTTACCTTTTCACGCTTAAAGGCTCGTGCACACTGGCGCGACGCGACAGCGAGACATAAAGGCACCGCGTGTCACGCGACGAGCGGTGCCTTGGTGTCGTGCTGTCGCGTCGCGCCTGTTTGCGGGAGCCTTAAACCACTGAACCGATCATCATGAAATTTTGCATATACGTTGTCAAGGGTACAGAAAAGGACATAGGGTACCTTTTATCCAGGAAAAAGTACTGTTTCCAAGGGAAAAAACAATAACTTTCGACGGTCACAATTGCTTTAGGACTCTAGACTGCGCTACGTTTCTTTCCAAATCATGATTGAATTATATTATTAGAAACTTTAATTGTGCGTTAACAGTTTATTTTTATTTTTATAAGTACTAGTAGTATTTTGTGAGTCTAGAGTGAACTCCATGTACGTTGTCAGGGGTACAGAAAAGGATATAAGGTAAGTACCCTTTATCCGGAAAAAAGTATTATTGTTCCCGAGGGAAAGAACAATAAATTTCGACGGTCATAATTGCTTTAGGGCGCTAGGTGGCGCTACGTGTCTTTTGAATCATGATTGAATTATATTATTAGAAACTTTAGTAGTGTGTTAAGATTTTTTTTTTGAATATATATATAGTACATTTTGTGAGCCTATAGTGACCTCCATCACCGATTAACAGAACATCATGAAAGTTGGCACATAGATAGTTAAATTTATAATTATTTATTTTTAATGGACAAGGATTTACAGGATTTTTTTTTTACTTCCACGCAGACTAAGCCTGGGGCAAAAGAAATTATCCTATAAAACTTACGGAGAAGATCTGATTGGGGTAGCCATTTTGATATTCTGATATTATCCGTACGGCCAGACAATTCATTTTCATTCCACTTCAACAATACGTCGTAAGGTAGCTCAGATAATACTTTAAGCATTTTTTTTAAAACCTTGGGAGGCAATTGATCCGTATTCACATTTGTACCGAAACTCGTATAGATAACTCCGTTTTTGGAAGCGTCTAAGTAAGATTTGAGGTCCTGAAATAACACAAAAATGTGATATTAAAATTATCAGCCTATATATATATCTTTTTTAAGCACGCATGGGATATACTTCAAAGCAGAACTCTGCCAAATTTGGATGCCGTACACCCACACCAGAAAATCCGCCGGGGCTGCGGATTATTCGAAAGAGTTACCGTGGCCCTGGCGCACAGGCAACTGAAGGAACACGGGTGGGTTTTAGTCAGTAAGAGTCTGACACGCCCTTCCGCTCCGCCCAGAGCGGGAGAGGTCTTTGATGATTTCCCACACAAAAAAAAAAAAAAAAAATTATCAGCCTATTATTTTAAACTGCTGATGCCTCGTTTTATGCAATTAAAAAATGAAGACGTAAATTACCATGATACATGGTCAACAAGAAACATAATAGCCTCCTTACCCATCAATATTAGCTTAAAACTCGTACATCGAGGAAGTACTCTCTGCTTTTGCATTAATAAAGACTTATTTTTTGACGCGAATTTTGCTCATGCTGGATTTTTCACCATAGTTAATCATGACATTAAAAGGTGATAAAAATTTGAGTCTTTAAATGATAAATGATATTATTTCTGTAAGTTTTTAAAAACACTTTCACATGTCAATCATATTTAAAGGTTTTACGTAATAAAGGTTTTCACTGCATAAAATAAACAATGAGTAGTCTTTATTTCCGCCGTTAACGCATATAACATAATTGCAGCGATTCGGAATACTCAATGTGAGTTCATTCAAATCACGTTGCGGAATGGCCGCCCACGTCCTTTGTAACAGGCGAAAACGATTTTCTGGTGGGTGTGTGTGTACGGCATCCATATTTGGCAGAGCTCTTCTTTGAAGCATATCCCATGCGTGCTTAATGGGATTCAAGTCTGGCGATTGAGCAGGCCGTAGGACGTTGATATTAGCTGTAGCAAGTGTGTTTGCAACGACTCTGGCAGTGTGTGGACGTGCATTATCATGCATAAGCAGAAATGAAGCGCCAAATTGGATCCGCAAAGGAATGACAACATCTCGTAAAATCGTTTCAGCGTAAATCTGTGCATTGAGATTGCCTCTGATCCAAATCAGTTCGGTTCTTCCGCTGATCCAAATACCCGCCCATATTATGATTGTTCCACCACTGTATGCATGGGCTTCCTGGTATGATTTTAAACGTTCTTGGCATCCAAGGGTCCTCCAATACCTTGTAGTCTAGTGTATGGCCTCAAACCAAAGCGAGGTTCGTCAGAAAAATACACAAAACGCCACTCTTATTCTGCCCAATTTCTGTGTTCACGAGACCATTGTAAACGGGCTCTGCGATTGTGGGGCTCAATAGGTAATACATGTAGTGGCCTTCGGGAACGGAGGTTGACTTCATGCAAGCGATTTCTTATGGTTTGGTTGCTTATTAACATCCCTGAAGAACTATGAAGCCTCGTAACCAACATCATCGCGGTCATTGTACGATTTCGTCGAGCAGTAATTTGTATGTTACGATCTTGTCTGGGTGTGCTCGTCATCCATGTCGCTCTGCCATGCTACCAGTGATGCGGTTAAGTGCCCAAAGTCGACCTATAACACTCTGCGTAGTGCCCAGAACGATTGCCACAGCACGTTGCCGAGAACCAGCTTCCAACTTTCCCCTTGCTCTGATCATTTCTTCTCGAATGAAATGACGTCTTTTCTCCATAATTACGTTTTTTTGTATTGATTCCACTCAGCAGTATGGCAAAAAATACTTTACTTATTTGACCTCAAACCCGTTGCAGGATTATGACAGAAATTAAAAAACTACCCCATTTCAAATGACGAAATTTATTAAAAAGTATCCATAAGAGTTTAAAAAAATATAATTAATAAACCAGATTTTTTGTAACTAGCAAAAACGTGCTTGATCCCTAGACACTTTTGATGTGTGATTATGATGAGTGTGATATTTGTTTTCCTTGGAATACTCGTACTTACCGTTGGCAACTCCTTCATAGGTATCTGATGTAAACCACCAGTATACACTACACCTGGAGGAACAGGTCGAATACCTTCAAACACAGGATGAACATTCAAGAATAACATATGCACATTCTTATACAATTCCGATACACTTGGTGTATCTAGTCCTAACTGTTTTCTAATCACCTCAGTTTCAACATCTGCATAATTTTCCGCTATACGATGGAAATTATACAAACTGAATATTTCCACAATTTTCTCCCATTTTGTAAGATTGTTCGATCTTTGTCTTAAAATGTTTGGGTACAACAGAGGGTGGTCGGGAGCACCAACAGCTTCCAAATTCCCAGGCATGGCTCCTAATGAACTCATTTGGATTACAGGAACTTTGTAGATATGGGAATATAAAAGCGCTGGTCTTACACATGCTTCTAAAATCAATAGATCAAACTTCTTTGTTTTATCTTTAACTAACTGTTGTACTTCATCTGTTTGCAATTGTTGCATTACTATATCTAATATAGTTGGGTAGTATGTTTCAAATTGTTTTTTCAAATCTTTTTTATTTTCTTTTCCGATTTTGTTCACAAGTTTTTCTGACCATATCTTGTATGAAAGATCGTGGACGTCAATTTCGGTGTAGTTAGACGGCGTTTGTCCTTTTGGGAAAGCAGGGTCTGTTGTAATAATTGTGACTTCATGTCCTCGCTTGGCTAGCTCCTGAGTCAGAGGTCGGAATACCACTTGGTGACTGATAGACGGAGTAGGGAATACTGCTAATATTCTTGCTGCATCGTTTGCACTTATTACAACACTGACTATACACAAGATTATCAACATCTTGACAGTTTGACTATAACTTGGAAACTGATTGTATGCAATTTTACGTTTATTCTTCCGTTTTTATCAAATTATACTTAGGTATAATTATTTTGTTTTGCATTTATAAAGCAGAATACATCATACATAATGTAAATCTTTGGGTACATGTACTTACAGTCGTGGTAAAAGGTCATTAGTACCCGTATATCAATGTCATGCGTAATAAGTTCGGTAATTGAGGTAATTTTTATAAAACTTACTTCCGCGGGCGTATGAACATAGTATTTGCAGTCATTCGCTTTTCTTTATCTATTTCGTGTCCCACTGAGTTAGTAAGTTGGTTAGTTCTTCTAAATTACGCAATGGGTTTTGATTGAGAAAATTAAATTAAGGAAACACGCTCGTTTTCCGCTCAGCTCAATGGAACCGGCAGGTACATTTTTTATTATTTATATTCTGTATTATACTTCGGCTGTATTCGGCTGCCTTCGTAAAAAAAAATGGAAGTGGATAATGTAAATTTTATACCACAAGGACATACCACATTCTTCGCCTTTTTTATGGTTTAAACGGATTCCTTTGTTTCCGGATGGATTTGTTTATTTTTAGGGATACAAGCAATGTTCATGTACCAACTTATTAAATTATGAGTATTTTAATGTCTGTCAGCAGTGTCATTCATAACTTTGGTGAAAACTGGAAAAGATTTTTAATACTAGGTTAAATTAAATTAATTGGTAAAACTCCACAGATGTGACGGGTCATCATCTGCCTGGCCTTTTCCCAACTATCTTGGGGTCGGCTTCCAGTCTAACCAGATGCAATTGAATACCAGTATTTTACATAGAGACCAAAGAAAAATACCAAAGAAAAATAATAGCTAAATGATATGAAAAAATTATAGCTGAGAAACAAAAGCAGTTTCTCAGCATTTTTTTTTTTCTTTTTTGATAACCAAAATAAAAGTCTTTTCTCAGCAATTTTTTTTTCGTCAATCCTACTTAATTTGATGTACAGAATGTGTGACGGCTTAGTGAGGGGTTTGTTTACTTCCTGTGTAAACCATGCACCCACGTACATGCAGCTGTAGGTACAGGGATCGTGGGAGTATTTAATGTTAAAGTGAATCCTCAGCTGTAGCTAAGGATTCACCTTAAGTTATAACATTTAAACATTTATTATTACCAAATTTATATATACACATTGACATTGATAAATTTTATATATACACATTGACATTGATAAATTTTATATATACAATGACATGAGTAATTACTTGTAAAGAATTATGTTATTTTAATTATTGTAAATGTGAGGACTATGTGGGTAATTGTTTTTTTTTTCTCATTTAATTTTGTTTATGATCTGGCAGTTTGAGTAATTTATGCGGCCTACCCAAATGTCCTTTCTTTGGTATTGTTCGTCGAATCGTTGAGCTCCTTAAGTCCTGACTTCCTGAGTCGAGTTGCACGATTACTGACAAATGCGTGCACTGACTGGACAGGTCCACTCAATCTGTGTGGTTCTTTCCTCAAAAGACCATTTCAGATACCAATCTGCATGCTCTTCGCATGCCCTGACCAAGATTATGTCTGGACTTTAAAAGAGACTGTGACCTCTGAGTTTGTTTCGGCCTTTCTTCTCAGAGTAGTCAGATAGAAAACGCCGACCTCATCTAGTTTAAAAAACATGATTGACGTGTAAAAGTTTTTGTACAAACCTACGTACAGAGATAAAATCATTTATCATGATTTCGTAAAAAAACCGTCAAAAATCGAAGGTAACCAGATGGTTCCTAGGTATGGTCTAGTAAAAAAAAAATGATCTTAATATCGGGAAAAATGTGACTCTTGTCTTCGTAAAGGGTATTTCACACCCGTTATAATCATATAATATAACTAGCTTTTGCACGCGGTTTCGCCCGTGTGGATGTCGGAAACTTTCCCACGGGAACATGCTACCAGAACAAAATTTTCACCTTGCCAAATTTTATCGAAATCCCTTCAGTGCTTTAGGCATAAAAAGGTAACATACTGACAGAGTTACTTTCTAATTTATAATATTAATATGGATTAAGTTAATTTTTTTGTTCAGTAATTTTTTATTTGAAAATTTGTGCCCTTCACGTGTATGAAGTTTTTCCAGTAATTTGATATTATTAACCATCAATGTCAAGAGTAACACCTACAGTCCATTCACAGTTTGACGTCACGGTTGGCGCAGTGGTTAAGCGATTGACTGCTGCGCTGCGTGTCACGGGTTCGATTCCCGCACGGAACAAATATTTGTCTGACCTACAAGTAGTTGTTCCGGGTCTGGCTGTTTGTGTATATGAGTTAAATGTTTGTAAACGCACCCACAATACAGGAGAAATTCCTAGTGTGGGGCAACGTTTTTAAAAAAAAAAAAAAAAACAGTTATTTTACCTCTGACAGCAGCAGCCCAATAGCAACCTTATTGTAACGATCATAAAGATCATTGTGAATTTGACAGGCTTGCCAATGGCAGTAACCCAACAGCAACCTTATTGTAACGATTATAAAGATGATTTATTTACTTTATTTATTTCTTTAGCCATTAATGTACACACATATATAAACAGACAAGAAGAAAGGAACAGAAAAATACGTACAAAGGTGATGCTTATTTCTAAAGAAATCTCTTCCAGCATACCTGCGATAGAAGAGTATATTAAAGAGATATGTGTAAAAGTAGTAGGAAAAAATACACAGAATCTAAAATTATTTTCCAATTTAAATATAAACATACATTATGAGAATATACTTACTTACATACATACATACTTCTAAAATAAATATCACTAAAATATATAAGAATACGAGTATCATGTAATTTAAATAATAAATACATATACAATTATGACTGATGCATTGTGAATTTGATAGACTTGTCAATGGCAGCAACTCAACAGCAACCTTATTATAACGGTTATAAAGATCATTGTGAATTTGACAGACTTGTCAATGGCAGCAACCCAACAGCAACCTTATTGAAACAATTATAAAGATCATTGTGAATTTGACAGTGATGCAAACTCAGAGGTAAAATAACTGAGAACGGGCTGTAACTGCGTTTTTATAAAAACTTTTGTCTATGGGAGCCACAGATTCCAAATGATTTCAAAAACAATTTCGCGCCATACGTATTGGGGCACCAGCTGCATATTCCGAATAACTTGCTAAGTAGAAGTAATTAAGGCAATCTGGGCCAGTGGTAGGCGCTTGCTCAAACTTGTACCACACATATCTATCTAGGTACGAGACCGTTGCTGTAAGGAAAACTTTGAACGCTAAGTGGTTGCGAATACAGGGTGGCAGGGACATCGAAGCGCAAATTGCTACCATGATATCAGTACATGATTTTAGACCCACCAGAGTTGAAATTTTTCGTCGATTATTTAAAAAAAAACTGCTGTGCCATACATTTTGACTTCCAGTCTAGCCCGACGCAGCTGACTACTAGTATTTTACATGAAGCGACTGAATATCTGATCTCCACGACCCAGTTACTGGGCAACACGATACCCCTTGGTAAGACTGGTTGTCAGACTTTTGGGCTTCTGACTTGTAACGACTGTCAAAGATCTATAAATGACAGCCGGGACCAACGGCTTAACGTGCTCTCCGAGGCACAGAGGGGTCTTGATATGGTCACCCATCCGTGAATAGACCGCGGCATGCCACAATTCATTTAACCACGAAGCCCTCAACCGATATAAATAATAATGCATCCAAAATAACTTACTTGCTTGTTTTGGAGTAAAATCACATCACAAATCAAAGACGTTATCGATAACCTTTTAATAGGAGAAATAATATTGTAAACATTCATCCAATAAGTGTTTACGTATCTAATTAAAGAACTTTAGCAATCGAGATTATGGGCGCATGCTCATAATCTCGATTGCTAAAGTTCTATATTTGCCGTGCCTATTCCATACCCACAGATATAGTCAATCTCATTTTACGATCTCAGTTGACGACAATTCCCAGTAAATTAAAACTTCACTTAGATTAAAAGGATCACAGCTGTCAGATGTTGCAGTTATGCATAGTAAAAAAATCTGATTTGTGATAGACACATAAAAAATGTCTAAGAAGAAAATGTGGTACTCGTTTTGATGATTACGGATATGTGTAACTTTGTAAGGCCCGAAACCCGAGTTTTTGCACTTTTTGTAAGGACGGTAGTTAAACACGTCTGTGAAGTATACACAAATAAGGAAACAGATTTTTTAAACTGATGTTTCTGGTAACTACACTATGTACGGTTATTGACGCCGGAGAAAAAATCGAATCGTTTTTTTTTTTTGTTTTATCATGATTAGAAACTAACAGCCATTAAGTCTGTGAAGATTCACTACTTAGCTAATTTAATTCGACTCTGTTTATGTTTATAAAAAAACAGCATGGGATTTACGAGTGAAATTAACAAGTATCTTACAAACTTCAATTATTAAATTTGAGCGATGTCGATGGTTCCATCCGTCAGTCTCGCAACTCTAATTAAGAAACTTCAGCCAAATAGAATTATAATCAATATACATTCCAGAGATATTTATGCGTTCAATAAGACTTGAGGAATGGCGGGAGTTTCACAACTATCCGCCATTTTAAAATACTTACCGTTAGTTAAATAATTTTAATTTAAAATGGAGTTCGAAAACCCAATTTAAATCAGCGCCATCTAGTTTAAAAACATAAAAATAATACATTGGTCTTTTAAGATTAGGAATGAATATTGAATAAATGGTGAAGGTCTTTACTTGAAATTCATAATTTATTAGTTACTTAAAGTTTTGAATCTGATGCTTTTAATATTTTGAGTGTCGATCTCTTGATATTTAATAGTTATTAAAGGTTTTGATATTTTCAAAGGAAGATATTTTTTTTAAAACTAAGTAGGCAAAGGAAAATATAGTTTGAAACAGTGAATGGCATATAAACAAGAATCTGAAATGAACCAACACACATACATAAACTCACGCCTTCTTCCCATGGGGATAGGCAGAAACTACAGAATGCCACCTGCTACGATCCTTACATACTCCTTTTTCCCCGTTTACGTTCATACATCTGGTCATACGCGTACGTTGGTTGCGAGTACTACTCACATACAAAAAGAACCAAATCCTCTAAATAATAAATTAAATCTAAGAATATATACACTAATATGTCACATTTTATATTAACCATTTTCTCTCTAAAAAAGTCAAAGATTTAGGTATTTTTCAATGAAATACTTACTATATTTATAGAACGATTCAAATTCAGGCAGCATGAGGCCCGGCTTCCACCAAACAAAGGGGGGAAGAGAGGAGCTGTGCCGAGACGAGCTGCGTAGAGGGCAGTGTGTTTAATAATAAGAAGAATAATAAATAATTTTATTTCGGACAACTATAAGGTCCATAAATTGTTAGTAAAAAAAAGGTTTGGACTTAAAACACTATTGTTAGTAACTTAATCTAAAGACGAATTCATGAGAAGACCACCCATCAACTAGACAACGAGAAATGGACTCTAGGATATAAGTCTTCTCACAAATTGCCTTATTATTTCAGAGGAAGTGACTGCCGCCACAGCTTTCACGATGATATTGTGACTGCCTCTTATTCTGCTCAGAAGTAAGGTCGTTTTGTTGCGGATGATAGCATGAAATTCGTCGGTATGGGTTACCGCGAACATTTCCGACGCGCTGCAAAAGCGAGGCAGTCGCAACAGCATCCTAAAAACATTGTTATATTGGACGCGTAGAACATCCAGCGACCTTTTGGAGTAGTTGACACAAAGATTACTGGTTTAGAAACTCTGACAATAGGGTTTAAAAAGCGTAAGAAAAATATTATTTTTATTGCTAAATGGGCGTGCTCTTGACCTCGATCACGCCTGGTGTAAAGCGATGGATGACGTCTATGATGGGACGAACTTGTTTCCACCAATGCGGAGATGTGAGCAGGCTATATAGAGCGTAGCAGTGCTGTGTCTAAGTGTTGAGGCAAGAAAACCGTTCCCAACCCGCCTGCAGTTCGCGCACAACTTTATGAGCCCTCCGAACGTAGGCCCGAGAACAAAACCACGCATGGTACAGTTGAGTGAGAGTGAGAAGGTTCCCTCGGAAACCTATATTATGCATACTGCGCAGCCACTCGCGTGCAACTTTCGGGAGCTCATAAAGTTTTGCGCGAACTGTAATATCCACACGGCGCTCATATTTCCGCTACACATGCACTTAGAAAAATAAGACTTCTCTTCTCCTCGCTCAAATAATGTCCACTGAGCGCTACTCCTGAGCATAAGGTCCCGGGTTCGATTCCCGGGATGGGCAATGTATTATTGGGTTTTTCCATCTGGAATTTCTCAGTAGCAGCCTGGAGTCTGGATTTGTGCACGGTTGATGGCAATAGGCTCTCAATGTGTTACATGGGAGTCCAACATAACTGGAAAATTGTGGGTGTACCTACAAGAGGTGCAACTCTGCCTAACCCTCCGGAGAATACAGGCATAATGTTATCTATTTATTGTCAGCAACGAATGTGCTCAGCATACCTACTTAAGATCATGACTACACTCTTTAAAGTCACCACACGCCATCAAATTGCCATTTAGACTTTAAAGCTCAAACTACATCTCTCTTTGTGGCCCATACGGCTCGTCCACTCATTATTGCACTTAGTAAACAGATCCAACAAAGGCTTGAAGCCACGTCTTTCATCTATTGAAGACGATCTATTGAAAACGTCTGATACCGGTTTAATAGATTCCTGATGATGATAGCTTATTGTTCGTAGTTTGGGATTGGAAATAATGTTGTAGAATAGAATAGAATAGAATACTTTTTATTATGTACACTATAAAAATTACAGATATAAATGTAGACATTTTTCACAGGGTGACACAATGGGCGGCCTTATCGCTAAAAGCGATCTTTTACAGACGACCTTTGGATGGATTAAAGGGAGAAGGAGAGACAATAATGCAGTGCTGTGTATTGAGTGTGTAGTTTATTTGGAAAGTGGGTTATGTAAGAATTTGTAAATAGAAACAAAACACCCGAAAAGTAATAAAAAATACTCACGCTGAAAGGGTTTAAGCTCAGCATAATGTCAGATGGCAACACTAGGTACTTGTACTACCATCTCAGCCCACGAGTGGCATACGCTTTCTTGTTCTGAGATACTTCTTAGGGCCTAGACAACTGACAATCGCTTTCGTATTTCTTCGACTACTTTTAACAGGATTGATATAAGCTTTTCGGTAAGCAATACGTTTTTGATCACTTCATCATCGTTATCGCTGATAGAGTGTCACTATGTCTAGGACCTCAGGTGTCTAATGTTATTAGAAAACAAGATGGAGTAGGAATTTCACACATACATATAACTAGGTATCTAAGGATTACGTCTGCATTCTCAGACGGGTAGATGTAATAGTACACCCACTTTCGAAAGTTATGTTAGTTTGGGGATTAGTCCTATTGTCGGAAATACGTTAAATCAATCGTTTGACTTTGACAAATCGGGACGTCAGCGCCACCAGGTGGCGCTCGACATAGTCTACAAAATAACGCTCGACCAGAGTAAAAGCAGAGTTTGGCGGTGGCGGTCTATGAATAATAAAAGTCTATTCGTAGGTGGCGGTCAAGCAGTGAACACGTTTAGAAATTGTCGCGCGTTCTGTACAGTTGTGCCGTGTACGAGTGTGTGATTCGCTAGTTTGATTAATTTGTTCGTAAATTATAATTTTATTTGAATTGCAAACGGTTTTTCTATTGCGAAATAACTAACACTTCCCATAGTACGCCCACAGGAGTCAAAATATGGCTGATTATAACGAGAGAGACGTACCTTCTCCGTCATATAGGGTGAGAGCCAGTTGCCATAAATCGGGCTTAAATACAGATTCGGTGCTGCTACTACGAATTTCCCAATAGTAAATCCCAATTTAATTGTAAATTAAAACCGCTTAGCACCTGCGTTTGCTACAAAATACAACCTTACAACGTACAACGTACCCACTGCTGGGATACAGGCCTCCTCTCTGTGAGCGAGAGTGGGCTACCACGTGGGCCCAGTGCGGGTTGGTGGATGTCACATGTCTCAGAATTTTTTGGTTCTAGGATGTGATGAGATGAGGATGTGTGTGTGTGTGTGTGTGGTGTGTGATGGTTGTGTGTGTGTTGGTGTGACTTGTGCCGGTTTCCTCGCGAAGTTTTCCTTCATCGTTTCGAGAGCAGCGGTGATGAAATAAATAACACAAAGTAATGTGCTAGCCGAGTTCGAACCCATGACCTGTGACAAGTCGGGGCTGTTACCACTGGGCCACTACTACTCACAAGATAATTGAAAATAATAATTCTCCTTTATCCAATCAATATCTACTTTCGCGAAGAATTAAGATAAATGATTTTATTTCTGTAAGTAGGTTTCTACAAACACTTGTACTCGTCAATCATATTTTTTAAACCAGATGAGGTCGGCGTTTCCTATCTGACTACTCTGAGAAGAAAGGCCGAAACAAACTCAGAGGTCACAGTCTCTTTTAAAGTCCAGACATAATCTTGGTCAGGTCATGTGAAGACCATGTAGATTTGTGTCTGAAATGGTCTTTTGAGGAAAAACCACACAGATTGAGTGGACCTGTCCAGTCAGTGTACGCATTTGTCAGTAATCGTGCAGCTCAACAATTCGACGAACACGAAGACATTTGTGCCGATTCTCTTGTCACAAAATTCTCTAAACTAGACTAAAAATCACTAAAATTTTATTAATTCCTGTCAAACGACGATTTCCCATTCTGAAATAGACTAAAGTGACACAACTTAACTATATTTTAGTTTGACAGCACTAAGATGGCACTGAGTTATTCGTTTAGTGAAAATGGCAATTTTGCTATTCTGAATTTGACGTTTTTCACCTAAAATTTTGGCTGTCTAACTAAATCTGGCTATTTTTAATCGCGACTACAAAGGTGTGGAATAAAATTAGTTGTCATGAGCTAAAATTCACCACAACACCTCGACTTCAGATGCAAAAACAGTACTGTATCTTTTTGTTTTTATTTTGCTTATATCTCGAAAATGGTGTGTCCTATTGCAAAAATAATAAAAATTTGGACCCCTGTATAGAACCCTTAAACCCCTAAAACTCTAATGTAAGTAATATTTTCCATACAATACAAAAAGTGAAAAATTCGATATAAAACACGTCGAGGCTGCACCCCGTACGAGCCTACGGCTCTAAAAAATAATCACAGGGTAGGGCAAACAAGTACCACGTGGAGTCGCGATTGTCAAATTAAATTTTAGTTCCGTCAAAATAATTTTTAAATTTAGAGATATTTTGTTGCAGAATAGCTTTAAGATTCTCATAGCCAAAAGTAAGGAATTTTAGTGATAGTTTAGTTCGGTGTACAAGAGAATCGGCACCAATATCTACTTTCGCGAAGAATTAAGACATTGTATACTAACGAATATTCAAACTAGTTACAGTGAGTAAACGCAAAAGTTTGCGTTAAGTTTAAATTTTCCCGGCTACGTACTGCAAACACATGGGTGCTACTGCTACTCTGAGTTCCAAATACGTTACCTTTGCGTATGAAGATTATACAGCGCGTGTAGTAACACGATTTACTATCTACGCATTAGTCATGGACCCAAATGCGGTGTACACTATTTTTCCGTGCATTGGAGATACTTAATTAGAAAGAAAAAGAAAGAAAGAAAAACGTTAACCTGCGGTAAACATGATGCAAAGCTACAACTAGCTTCATAATATCTTAATGACTGACCGACACTTTGACTATCCAAATTTAAAAAAATTTTATAAATAAAATTATTCAATGCTTTGAGTTTGAGTTTGCCGATCAGAATAATAATTATGATGAGCCTGCCAGTACTTCTTGGCTCGGTCTCTATCTCTCTGTCTCTACATTAAGTTGAAACTTAGCAATTTTTATTTTACTTTTTCTTCCTATATTATGTCATAAATTTATTCCTAATTTTATATTATTTAATTTTATAAGCTAATGACTAACTGTTATTTCTATTGGTAATGTTACGTTTACAACCTTTTGTTAATGTTTTTATTTTATATTTAAATTTTAACGTTGCGTCGCTGTGATATCAAAATGTCGTATTGTTTAAGTACCTGTTTCAGGAAACACAAAAAACTGTTTTTTTTTATAGTACTGTGTAAAAAGTAACTTTTTTTTTTGGGAAATTGCATAATTTTACGGTGTCTATTCAACTATAATATCCTTAAAAACAGATTGTAACTGGTACCTAGAAATTTGCAAACATACGACCTTTTGCCTTTTTTTTTATATATAAAAACCAAACATACGACATTTTGATTGTCTTTACGACATATTGACTGATAACTTTTGATAGAAAGACGTTTTGATATCCAAACATGCGACATTTTGAATGTCTTTACGACATATTGACTAATAACTTTTGATAGAAAGACGTTTTACTGTCTCTAAATTAAAGAAATAAAAAACAAACTCCACATTCAAAATTATTATAATACTCAAAAATAATCACCCAAGTACAAAAACTAGACTTAACTAGAATTTAAAACTTAAAAATGGTCTTTTAATAAATACTAACAATTGCTTTTTCAACATTACATAATTGTAATAATCAGCCTCATTTCTAAAAAAATTAAAAATCTAAAATTACCAGCCTCCATTTTTTTAGACCTTATTAAATATTCTCGTGTTTAAATTTAGCTAACAAAATTGAAATTGCAAACTGTTTTAAACTCAAAAACATGGTCAATAAATTCAGACTAAAAAAGTATTATGCCTCTATTTGGCCTTAATTGCTTAATTAATCTTAATCAGCCTCATTTAAAAAAAAACTTATTACAAAACCTTGTAAAGACTTAAAAATACTCAAAATAAACGGATTCTTTAAATTCAATAACAAAATATTAGGTAAATCCTTTAATTAGTTTAAATGCCATTTAAAAAAAACCTTTATACTTAAAATTAATTATAACTTTTCGGACGGAGAGAAGCTAAGTCGACTAAATTTATATACTGTTACTAATTCCTGAACAGTCGACTAAGTATACCTTTCAAACAACATTAATATGGGCAGTTTCATCTTTGTTTGAAAATTATATGTTCTTGATATGAGGACAAGATGATTGATTTTGGCATGCATGAGGTAGGGTATCATAATAAGAATGGTAATTTTCGTGAAGTAAAGTTTTCAGGTCTTGTAAATCTTGAAACTTGCGAAGATCAATATTTTTCTTGGAATTGTAGAGTGCAGGCAGTGTGATGTTTGGATTTGGCAATCTCGTTCTTCGGGGCAAAAGAGTCCAATCGTCATCGTACATAATTTTATATTCAATGGAGCCATTAGGATTATATTTTAAGCAACGAATGTCGTTCACAATATTATCACCAGCCCTGTGACCAGGTCGTATACTTGAGTAATATTGTAGTTTAGAATAATCCTTGAAAAAATTGTAGTTAAGACTGTGTACTTCGTATGGACCTGGATTCTTTCTGGCTGATTCTATTATGCCGACATATTCAGCAGGAATATAAATACAATCTTTCTTCTGAATTTTTCTTTCAATGACGCTGTGCTCTGAATCTACCTCCATAAAGGTATGCCCATGTTCTAAATATTTGTGCTCAATAACTATTCCAAGTTTAACAGCACAGTGTAAGATTGCATTTGCAACTACTTGGTTCCGATTTTGATAGCAGCAGCCATCGGACCATAACACAATTTTAGACAAATAGGTTTCGGATCTTTGAAATTCTGTATTAATAAGGTCACTGTATAGAGACGCAAATGCTTCTGCTTCTAGCCCACCATTCACTTCATCCCACAAGTAGCACCTGCCATGTCGCGTCACAAGATCATACGAAGTAAAATTGTGAAGTTTTAATTTGGTCTTGTAATACGCTTTGGACACATTCAGTTTTGGTGCCAATAAAACTGCTTGAACATCCACACAATATACTTTCATAGTATTGTCAATTTCCGCAAGACGTTTGTCATTTGATTTTTCGTTTCTGCCCATGGTCTTCCTCAAAATGTGTGAATCATAAGTACTTTGATCCACTCTGGACTGAGTAAATGCAAAACAAGTATCACATTGATCTTTGCGGTTTTGAAACAAAGTTATGTTTTTTTTCTTTAGTTCTTGTACAAAGTGAGTCCATGAAAATTGTTTAATATTGTCTTCAACAGCTTGTTTTTGGTAAAAGCTGTAAAGTTCTGTCAATGATGACCAATTAGGTTCCAGATAAATCTTTGTTGAATTTGCACGACAGTAGTGCGATTCCATTTTTGGCAAGGCATCTAAGAACGATTCTAGATGATTTTGACGTTCAGTATGCGTTTGCAGTGGACGTGGTGCCGCTAGGTTAGGAATTCCACTATCGTTGCTCGTGGACCACATTCTTACACTTTTTTCACCCAGATCAAATGTGTTTAGAAACATTTGTTTGCAGACACGAAATTTTTGCTCATCGACTCGCAAGTAATAATTAAAAGTAATATTTCTACGAGAGCTGTCATTATTCAGCCTTCTAGACGTTGGTGATACTTTGGTAACTAAACTTGCTATATAAACTTTCCTTTGTTCCCAATTTAAGTTTTTCCAAAAGTTGATATGAAGTTTTTTTCTTGCATCTTCTGTCAACTTTCTACAATCGAATTTTGCGGATTTACAGTTACAAGCACTCTTCATTTCTCTAGCAGGTTTGGAATTAGTTTGAGTCCATTTACCTGCTTCCTTTTTTATCCCTTTATACGTTTTACCTTGCATACGCCTCAACTTTTGTCGGTTTCTGTCCCATTGAGGTTGTCTTCTGATACCACGTCTTTTTTTTGCTAACGGAATATTTTCCGATTCAGATTCACAAGCTGTGAAAGACTCCTCATGATCTGGTTCATAATCATAGTCTTGATCATCATCACTGCAATTTAATTCTAAATCTTGTTGCACTGTTTCTGATATTGAGCTGGATGTATCGTTTATATCGTGGTTCCGAAATTCACCAGTTTTTTCGTCTAGGAAATATAATGAAGAAATTAAAGGAGATGAGCTATAACAAGGTGCGTTTTGAATATTTTCAGCAGTAATTTCATTTAAAATGGACTCCTCCTTATGTTCACCATAGTTAAAGCTTGATTCTAGTGTCATTGTCGGTCCTTTTGAGGTGGATGAGGTGGCTATATTATCCAGAGTCAAACTCAAATTTTGGAGTTCTGTTTCATTTAGAAAATGTGAGCTCAAAGTAGATGGACTGGAACAAGGTGATTTTTCGATAACAGCTATCGTTTCCTGTACTAAGGTTTCCGTCGTAGTTTCATCTTCATTATTCAAATCTACTGTTTGTTGTGGTAGTTTGGCTATTAAATTAGATGAGGTAGGTGTAGTGGACATGATCAAATCAGATTCAAAGGTACATACAGCAGTAGTAGGCTCGATTATAGCTGGACTGGAACAAAGTGGTTTTGGAATAACATTTGCTTCCTGTACACAGTCAAACATTGTTTCATCTTGATCATTCGAATCTGCTTCATCATCAAGACGGCTATTATGCATCATATTGTTATCACTGATACCTGTTAACTTGAGTGCTCTTTGGAGAAGATCTGCTCCTCTGCCACGCCTCTTCATTGTAGTCACGACTCTGACCTGTGAATGAAATTTTAAAATTGAATACTTTACTACAACACCAAAAACAGATAAATACAAGAACAATAACTTATTTGCAACAAGCAGCCTTATGATATTATTCCATTTGCCTGCAAATTACGTTCTAATGTAAACTCGGACACTATAAACAAAAATGGACCAAAACTATAAACAAAAATGGTTAATTGCCCTCTAAGCTGCGGAAGTTTGATGACAGTCACCCTGTGTACAACTACTACCCTCCTTGTCAAAAATCGGCTTAGGTAATCTTATAATAGAAACACGAAAATTAAAAGTCAAAACCTCTTATGTGTGAAAAAAAACATACGCCTTATTGACAATTCGTCATTCTAATACGATTTAATTTAAATATTATACAAAAAACATAAATAAACAGTCATTAATACTATTCAATTTAACTATTTCATTTAGTACTTTAGTCATTTAGCCGGTAACAACACTAAAGTTACAAAAACAATTTGACGGTTGAGGTTTTTGAATGTCCGCTATTATTATGTTTTGTATAAACCACTGGTCTTATGTATTTACTGTAATAAGCATATTAAAATAACTTACCTCGTTATTGTGGATGAAAACACCTTGTTTTTCTATTGTTTTAAGTACTACTTTATGCACTGTACACTTTTTGAAACTTTTCACGGTTACCGCAGGCAAACGTCAAAATATCTTATCTGTCAAAATTATTAATCAAGAAGTCGTATGTTAAACATAAGATAATTTGAAAAAGTCATTTAAAATAAGACTTTTTAACTAGAGCCGTAAAGTCCATATTCGTAAAACACGACGACATATGATATTTTGACACATTGAAGATTACGTTTCAAACAACGCATCACAGCTATTAAAAAAAAACAATAAAAAAACATACGTCATTTTGATATCACAGCGACGCGTTGTCTCTAATAAAATGTTTCAATACTAATAGTGTTTTTAAATTATGTAGTATTAATCTCGCAGTATTTGTAATGTTGAAGATCCATAATAGGTACAACGAATAGATAATGACATTCGTCAAGTAACTGTATTTAATAAGCTTCTTAAATTAAATTACTATTACAATAATTATAACTAAACTCCATATGAAATAAGATTAGAAATTTAAATAAGCCTTTTTTACAGTTCGTTCAACCGATTTTGACTTCTATTGCGTTAGTGGCATGACAAATAGCAGCTGCAGTAAACAGATGGTATTGTAACCACGTTTTTGCTTTTAATGCCATCTTTATACCTACGGCATAGAAGTCAAAATTGGTTGAACGGACTGTAAAAAGGGTTTACTTAAATTGCTAATATTATTTTAAATGGATTATAGACACATCTTTTCAAGCGCTCTATATCTTATTTATATTTTAACATATTCCCAAATTCAATATGTGACCAAAGTTTGTCGCAAGTTCAATTTTATAGTTGTGTTTAGTTTTGTAATGAATTTCTGTCATTTGTTACTCTGTAGTGTATTCAAGTTGGGAACTATATCTGCGCTAGAGTGAGTAGTGAATTATTGATAGATATCAATTGTAGACTTCTCTCAGCTGTAGTGATTTCTTTAGAGATAAGATATTAAACAGGTAGTTATGTAGACAATTACAGATACAGAAGTACTTGAAGTTAGCCAATCGTTGTTGAGATTTCTTTTCGACGCATATTGTGGGTATGTCATTTTAAAGTACTAAGTGGTAAGCTAGGAACACGGTTCCAATTGTTTGTTTCCTATGGAGAAGAGCCGGCAAGAAACTCCACGGTTACTATTTTTAAAAGAGTAACCGTGGAGTTTCTTGCCGGTTCTTCTCCATAGGAAACAACCAATTAGAACCGTGCACCTAGCTTCTGACGTTTCATAAGTGCCCATGTAGGTTTACGTGAAATAAAATATTTTGATTTGATTTGAAAGCATTTTGAATTCATCAAAACTTACCCATCCCTCTCATTCATCTCTCTCTCTCTACCTATGAAAGTAGAAATTATATATATTACTAGCTGCCCGCCCCGGCTTCGCACGGGTTGCGGTACTTATCTACGGCGTACCCTACCTACCTACCCTACCTACCTACCCTACCTACCTACCCTACCTACCTACCCTACCTACGTACCTTCCCTACCTACCTACCTACCCTACCTACCTACCCTACCTACCTACCTACCTCCCTAACTCCCTAACCTACCTACCAAAAAAAAAAAAAAAAAAAAAAAAATTGATGTTGGCCGATTCTCATAGATACCGGATAAGCACAAAAAAATTCATCAAAATCGGTTAAGCCGTTTCGGAGGAGTATGGCAACGAAAACTGTGACACGAGAATTTTATATATTAGATGTGCTTACCTGGAATATTTTAGGAATATAATTATCACATGCGTCATGTCATTTATTATGCGTCTGTCTCATTTATTTGTCAGTTTATTTTATGTTTTGTTATCCAATTTTATTTAATATTATACTAATTATTTAAATATTCGTTTATTATTATTATTTTCCAATCATTTATTTTATATACATAAGTACACATACATACGCACACTGCAGGATAAAACTGATTTACATCCGTCACCTCACACTTCAGGTTCAGTTTGCAACCAGCGTCAGGCACTAGTTGTCTGACATATTCGCTGAACTGGACTGGAACTATTTAGCGCAGCCGCGAGGCACACTTTCCTGCTAATTTCTCACAACGCACTTTACACTTTTTATTTGTTTGTTTTTATTTTTCTCTTTTTACTTGTAGGTATGTGCTGTGTTGTGTGCTTTGTATTCTGTGCTAAATAAACGTATTTTCTTTCTTTTTTTCTTTCTATATCGTTTGTTGAGTTTTTCATAGGTTTTTCCAATTAATCAATTACCTATACTTTACTGCAAGTTCTTTACTTTTAAATACAACAATACAATAAACAAGAAGAAAATAAAATAACATTCAACATCACGGTGGTAAAGCACAAGGTGACAAGGTTGAATATACTTTCATAAAATGGAAAACATATTTTCTTAGTAAAATCTACGTTAGCCAAGTCGCAAAGTAAAGTAAATAGTATCTATACTATATACTAAAACTAAGTGGCACCCCGCGGTTTCACCTGCAACGGTATGAAATATAATTTACGACCTATTCTCAGACCTACCAAATATACTCAAAAAAAAAAAACATAAAATTCGGTCAAGCCGTTTCGGAGAGGTTCGATAACAAACATTGTGACACGAGATTTTTATATATTAGATAAACAGAAGAGTTTGTTTGTTTTTTGTTTTCTGTAGAACTACCAGTCGGATATGATTTATTTTTTTATATTTCATAGCCCAATTTTGAAAGAAAGAAAGAAAGAAAATATTTTATTTAGGACACGCACAGGAAATACAAAGAGTAAAAATAAAAAAGGAGCATTTAAAACTAACAAAATTAACAATAAAAAAGAACAACAATAAACCAGTAAGAAAACCTGTGCGAGGCCAAAAAGGCTCCTATCTCAGCATAATGCTGTGAAATTTAAAAAAAAAGAGGAGGAGGAGTGGAGATAAGTTATTTAATATTACGCTATGAACCTTAGGAGCTGGAAAAAAAAAGTCAGAAAGAACGTCAAGCGATAACGAAGTTACAGCGCGGGTGGATGATGTTATGCGACTTCCACGCGAACGAAGTCACGGGTGGAAGCCAGTACTTTCATAAATGGAAAACATGTAAACAGAACATCACGCCTTGTTTCCCCTAAGGGTTGGGCAGAGGTGTACCTCTTACACCCACATTTCCCCAGTTATGTTTAAGTCCCATGTAATAGGGGGCGAGCCTATTGCCATCAACCGGGCACAAATCCAAACACCGATCTGCTACTGAGAAATTCCAGATAGGAAAACCCAATAACACTTTCCCCGACCCGAGACTTGAACCGAGGACCTCATGCTCAGCAGTAGCGCTTGCAACCACTAGACCAACGAGGCAATCAAAAACATAATTATATAAATGTCGGAAATACGTTAAATCGTTTGACTTTGACCAATCGGGATGCCAGCGCCACCAGGTGGCACTCGACAGAATCTACAACATAACGCTCAACCATGGCGGTCAAGCAGTGAACAAGTTTAGAAACTGTCGCGCGTTCTGTATAGTTGTGTCGTGTACCTAGAGTGTGTGATTCGCTAGTGTGATTAATTTGTTCGTAAATTATATTTTGATTTGAACTGCAAACAATTTTTCTATTGCGCAATACGGCTGATAAAGAAAGAGACGTACCTTTTCCGTCATATTCATAGTAAAATATAATATTCATAGTAAAATCTACGCGAGCAAAGTAGTAAGCTGTATATATTTTTTTTTTTTCACGAGTAGTTCCGAAAGTTTAGTTTGATCGATTAATTACTAGTAGCTCTGAGAGCTGTGGACCTCGCGAGTTTATCTTTGCATAGCTGAAAACTGAATAAATGTTCACCGCGCACCTTAAAACAAAAACGCGCTCGAAGAGCGCGAAATGGCTGACATGATTTTTCACGTTTTCACCCCATATCTCCGCCATTTTGAAAAATTACTAAAAACTGCATCGATAAAAAAATACTATATAATTATCGAACCTGCTCACAAAATTTCATGAGAATCTGTTGAGAAATGCGACCTGTAGAGGAGACAGCCGGACATCCGGACATACAAAAGCATTTTTGCCCAAGCTAAAACGGAGACGCTTCGCGCTCGCTCGGTCAGTTATCATTTTAAGCTTTTCGAATTATCTCGGACCATAGGTTCCTGGACTTTTGGTAGGCATACAAGGGGCCGAAGCCAACTCGCAGAGACCCGTTCGATGTTTTTAGGGTTCCTTAGTCAACAAGGAACCCTTATAGTTTCGCTATGTCCGTCTGTCCGTCTGCAGCTTAGCTCAGAGACTCTTAGTACTAGAAAGCTATAATTTGGCATGGATATACATATTAATCACGCTGACAAAGTGGAAAAATAAATCCATGAAAAAGAAAATGGGGAAGAGGGGAAGTTTTATTTTTCTCGTCTACTCCATGGTGTGGGGTATAGTTGGATAGGCCATTTAAAAATATTACGGGTCTGTCAAACTATTTTTCGATTCCGGGATCCGTTTGCGTAAAATTAAGCTTTAAATTACAAATTTTTGTTACAGTCAAGTGACCCCCACTTTTTTTTTTTTTTTTTGGGTTCGGGAATCGTCAAATGACCTCTCCCGCTCTGGGCGGAGCGGAAGGGCGTGTAAGACTCTTACTAACTAAAACCCACCCGTGTTCCTTCAGTTGCCTGTGCGCCAGGGCCACGGTAACTCTTTCTTACAATCCGCAGCCCCGGCAGGCGTCGGTCCTATCGGACCCCGTCAATTGTGCTGACATCTCTTTGAGGCGCGCGTGGAACACGACGCGCCGTCGATCCGGGACTGGTCCTTACCGGACAGCGAGCTGCCCATTGCTCGCCGTCCGCAAGCCCACGCCTACGGTGGTCGGGAGTCGGCAATCGACTCCCGACGCCCAGGGTGTCTCCTCCTGCGGCGACTAGGGGCGCGAGAGCGCAGTGATTGCCTCTCCCTCTCGCGCTCCGCCTCCTCCTTCGCGAGCATTACTGCTTCGCAGAAGGAGGTGACGGCTTCCCATTCCCTCTCGCTCCGTACCATGGCCTGAACCAGGGCCGGACGCGAGAGGTCGCCGCCGCCGATCGCCGCCACGAGGACACGGCGGTGCTCCGCCCAAGCCGGGCAGACCTCCGCCGTATGCTCCACCGTGTCCTCCGGTCGATCCACACAATGATAACACCCGGGCGTTTCCTCCCGCCTTATCCGAAACAGGAACCTTCCGAAACAGCCATGTCCGGTGAGGACCTGCGTCAGGCGAAAAGTGTCCCCGCCTGCCAGCTAAATGGTTGCTTTTGGCTAAGTGAAAAAATTCACGGCAATAGTATATATAACGAAATTAAAAAGAAAACTATCACAGCTAAGTAAGCTTTACAAGTTTACGAGTAATAGTCGACCAATTTACATTTGCAGTTGGAACGTATGGGAGAACATATTTTTTTAACTACAATGTTAAGTCTGTTATTGGGATAACTTCATCCCAACTAAGGAATCCTTCATTGTCGTGTGGGGTATTAAGACCCAAGCCAGAACTAGACTTAGCACAGATTGGCCAGTTGGTTATTGCAAGTAGATTACGGTATTGTTCGGTTTGTCCCGTTTATTGCAAGTACATAATTATATTTAAATGCCTTTGAGGGATATAGAGTGTTAACAAAGAAACATAATTAATCTGACATTTAATAAACTTACTTTGATTTGTATGGTGTCAGTTGTAAGCCATGATCCTAAACCCTCTCTAAACAATTATAACCACAATAAAGTTACGCCATCACTAAAATAGTGTTTCGCTATTTTTTATTGACACATAATTTATATGTACCTATAAATAATGTTTCTATAGCGTGAAAGAGATAACAATGAAAATATCAAAACATATAATCAAATTGTGAATGTCGACAAATATTATTAATTAACTTAGAGATACGATCAAAATATTCATTTGACATGGTATGAATGTATTTAAAGCCATGAAAATCCATCATTTGTTGTATTCTTTGAAGTCGATAAAAAATGTTGAAATTTTTCTTGTTTCTGGCGGTTTGCACATGTATTCCGTTTGCGTTTAGTTTTCGTGGTATTCTACTTGTAAGTTTTTGAAGTTACCCTTTGCATTTAAGGAGGTGCATTCTGAAAGTTGGTAACTCGGAAAATAAGCCCAGGTAGCACGGGTGACCTTTTTTTCGCGCACCGGGTTTTCAACTCTCGGTATTGACCCGAGCATTGAGAATCCAACAGAGCATACCCCAGCGCGTCAAGACATCACACTGTTGGATTTCCAACTCTCGGCGTCAAGCAGATGGTTGAAAAGCCAGTGAGCGTAAACAAATCTGAAATATTTGATAGCTATTTGCGACATTACCAACTTTCAGAATGCACCCTCTTAATACGCTATATTCAATATTCATTTTCTTAAATATGAGAGTAAATGTTTCAGGGTACAGGACGATGGTTAGTTCTGAATATAGGGCCCTGTGAAAACCCGGAGCAGTACGAGATGGCTATAACCGCCAATCGCAAGAAGATCAACCGCACCCACGATTGCTTCGATATCCACATGGACCTCGACAGAGTCGCTGATTCTACGGTCGCCGTAAGTTTAAAGCCCCATAAACACGATGCAAGTGATGCAACCACATTTTAAAGTAGCTATTTTTCCTTTGGGTAAAATAGACAGCTTTTTGTGTATTTTTTAAAACCCCAAATTGCGCAAAACCGTCGGTGCCGAGAAAAAATCGCCAGTCTATTTCGGAATTGGTGGGATAGTGGGAGTTTTAGGGTGAGGAAGATCACGTGGCGAGTCTTAATTTGTTTCCAAGCAATAATAATAAGGCGTAGTCGACAAAGCCCCAACTGAATGTTTTAATAAAAAAAATTGAAGGGGATGACGGGGTCTCTCGTTTCGCTCGCTCACTATTCCCCACCTTCCCCTTCGAACCTATCCTGTCCGAGTCAGGGTGCCCAAAGTCCTGAGATCGCTTCGCTCGCTCTTGCATCCTAAGTTCTCCTAGTAACATTGCCGTTTAAGGGGACTACAGGACCTAAACGTAAGTTTTATAATGCCTAAAAGTATATGATCCACTGCACTAAACAAAATCAGAAAAATATATGTTATTCTTCAGGATATTTGCTAATTAGATAGTGTGTTGAAAACATAATACAACTAATTTGATACGATAGAAAAAAATCACGAAGATACCTCTAAAAATTTTTTTTAACGATTAAAGACCATATTACTATGCATTAAATCATTCTGATTTTTTGTCAGATTATTCTATAAGCAACATACGAGTACTAACGTAATAGTGTTTGAATTTTTTAATCCAATCAATAGATAATTGCTTCATATTTTGCAATAAATTACCAGTATTGTGTCATCGCGCTTCTCTTTCTTTTCTATGCAGTCCGACAGTGACCGCGCTTTAGCTGTTGTAAGCCTCTTAAGACGAGATGTGTTCTTTTTTTGTATGTTATAATGGTTTGGTGTGTAGTCTAATAAGTTCGGGAACTTCGGGGTATAGTGCGTTTCGTCAAATAGTTCCTATCCCGTAATGTTGGCTGCACTGTTAAACTGTATCAACGGACCTAGCATATTTCCAACATACGCGACCTAGTAGCGTATTCGTGTTCGTCCTACAACAGTGCAGCCAACATTACGGGATAGGAACTATTTGATGAAACGCACTGTATCAATCAACCGTTGTTGAAAACAGACGTACGATTGACACTCTCGACCGTGAGTACATACTATGAATTACGATGAGTAACAATGATAGCTGTCATGTCCAAGCGTTAGAGTCACTTATATTCGATAACGTTTCGTTATCCACGATCTTTTAAGAGTACAAATAGAACTTGATTATTTATAATGTCATTAATTATATTATTTGCTTCTTATTTGAGCTCATTGCAGAGCAGCTATTTAAAAATTAATTAAAGTAGGTAAAAAGTTTACACTATTTGAACTAAAAACCATTCAAATCCGCTGTTACTTTATCTGAATGTAAAACGGAACAACCTAGGAGTGAAATTCGTACATCACCTGTGGTAAAAGATGAATTTTATTACGTAAATTAATTTTCAATACTTTAGAATTTTTTTTTCTCGAAAACTAAGCGTTTGCGCAGTGTGAAATTTAGCTAAAGCGTTCTGCATGAAGACATACATAAATACGCAAAAATTTTGAATCTTCGCACGCGCGGTTATTAAAGTACTTACAGTGGAACCATGCAAGTATCTCGCCATCTTGTGGCATATAATAAAATTGGAGCAACAAATGACTTACATCGTTTAAACACAATTTCCAGCATCTCATAGCAGAAAATCTATTTAATGTGAAGACAACTTATGCTAGAAGTGTACTTGACATGCCGCTGTATGTATGTACATAAAGTGAATATATATTTTGGTTCTTAATTTTTATTTTACATGTTACAGGTGAAAATAGACATTTATAAGTTAGTTGATGGCGGCTTGAAGTACTTCCAGACGATGAGCGACGATTACGCATGTGCATTTCTTATGAAACACGGAAAGGAAAACGCAGTGAAAATCCTCACTATGGCCAAAATTGATCCCGTCTGTCCCATATTGCCCGTGAGTATTATCATTATAGAGGCACCTGAGTAAGGCACCTGTCCCAACGCCGGTGATTAACGAGTTGGCGCGGAACGAGTTGGCGAGGAACGAGTTGGCGAGGAACGAGTTGGCGAGGAACGAGTTGGCGAGGAACGAGTTGGCGAGGAACGAGTTGGCGAGGAACGAGTTGGCGAGGAACGAGTTGGCGAGGAACGAGCAGCGAGTGTGCAACGGCGACGAGCGATTACACGCTGGTATGCGTATGTACTAAGCGTGAGTCACTCAGCGAGTATTCTGTTCGCCAAGCGAGCATCGCTGAGTGAGTACTCTATTAGATAGCTCTAGTCGCTGCAACAAATGAGTACTGGCCGGCGGTGTGAACAGTCAGCGATCAACTATTATTTGACCGAGCGAGCGCGAAGCGTGTCCGTTTCAGCTTGGGCAAAAATGCTTTCGTATGTCTGGCGGATGTTCGGCTGTTCTCCCCTTCAGGTCGCATTTCTCATCAGATTGTGAAAATTTGTGATCAGGTTCGATAAGTATATAGTATTTTTTGTCGATGCAGTGTTTTGAATTTTTTCAAAATGGCGGAGATATGGGTTGAAAACGTAAATGAAACATATTTCAGCCATTTCGCGCTCTTTGCGCGCGCATTTTGTTTTAAGGTGCGCGGTGAACATTTATTCAGTTTTAAGCTATGTAAAGACAGACTCGTGAGGTCTACAGCTCACAGAGCCACTAATATATGTATGTGTATATTATGTACATACACGGGACCTACAATCTTTCGTACGTTTCTTGAGCGAGAAAATCGTTGATACCTAGTCGCTTCCTCGTTGGTGATGGGACAGGTGCCTAAGGCGTTCAAGTTCAGGGTCACGAGTTAGGTATGAGAAACAGGGTGTTCCTACGTAGGATTGTTAGACAAAATAGACAAAAAACAAAAGACAATAGACAAAATTGTGAAATTTTTATTACTTGAATGCGAGGCTTTTAGCTATTTTGTATGTGTCTCTAAATTAATTTCGTTCATTTGTTAGGTGCGTTTTGTTTGTGCACAATAAAACTATTTTTCTTTCTTTCTTTTTTCTTTTTGTTCATGTAGGATTTGTGTGACGTCAGATGTCATGCGGAGTTCGTATGTAGCGTTATATCTGCCACTAAGTTCTGACTTTCGGTATCTGGGTTCACTTGTCGAAGGCGATGTGATATAAACACAAGTGAAATGGAAAGAGTCCATGTGTCCTTACGACTTCATCATCTGCTTAGCTTTTCCCAACTATAGTGGAATCAGATTCCTGTCTAACCGAATGCAGCTAAATACTAGTATTTTACATGGAGCAACTGCCTATCTGACCTTCACAACCCAGTGTACGTACGACTTCATAGTCCGCAAAACACACCAGGGATTTCCTCTAAATTTGTAAATGTGAAGTTTTGTAATTTTGCCAACTTGTATCCTTGTTACTGTATCTCACTTTTACGTCTGAGTGGACAAAATTCGCATACAGGATTATATGTACTTTTTATCCGGCTGGATGTAGTAGGATGCGAGTGAAACCGCGGGCCGCTGCTAGTTCTAACTAAATCCTGATCCTAACTTATATTATAAATGCGAAAGTAAGTTTGTTGTTTGTTACGCTTTCACGCTAAAACGGCTGATCGGATTTGGATGAAATTTGGCACATGTGTAGATCAAAACCTGGAGAAGAATATAGTTTTTTTTTCATCCTGGATCGAAGACGAAGTCACGGGCAACAGCTTGTCATACATATATTTAAATTTTAAGTTTTAATAAAGGTGCTCTTCCAAAAGCGACTGAAGCCACTAACCACAATCATCAACGTCGCCCGGTCGAAAACGCTTCCGAAAATCTATTACCAACTGTCACCGTTTTCATAGAAAAGCGGTGGCCGCCATTGTCGTGAATATGATGGAAACGGCTTTGTTTATGGTGTCCAAAAAACGTCCTCTAGGAAAGCACACCTACTTACTTTCAAACATAAAGTTCCAGTGACGTCATCCGCTAGTAAATTGCAGACGCTATGTGGCGGCCACCGCTTTTCGAGGAAACCATAGCTTGATCCATTGCAATTTTTCTTCTTCTATTATCAACCAATAGTGTCGCGGTGTGCGGTCTGTCAATGCGATTGGGCGATTTTGTAATCTGTTTTTATTTTATTTATCTATTGCAGGGCCCAATAACCATCACTAATTTCGTGATGGACTACAGGCAGCTGCCACAAAATGGTGTCTATGGAACCTTTGAAGCTGTCGTCCAGTTTCTGTACAATGAACAGAAATTCGCTTGCATAAAAGTAGCTGTTAACTTCGATGAACGAAACGAGGACGAGAGCGACGAGGATTATGATGTTACTGATATAAGTCAATGATTGTAAGCACAAATGTATGTAGTGTATCTTTGATCATTCATTTCGTACCTACAAATTAAAGTGTCCACCAGAAGAAATACTGTTTTCTTAGGGGAAATAATATCTTGATTTTTTTTTATATTGCAAAGAAAGTCTACAATTAATCCCCGGCTGCTATTTGAGGTTGTAAATACCGAAAATCATATTGTTATGTCCTTCTTAATCAATTACTGCCATAGAAATATAAACTGCGATGATACGCTAATTTTTTACAAATTTTTCACTATCATGAACTATTACCCCTTGTTTCGACGGAGTTCTCAATATTACAAATTCATTTCAATAGCTAGGTTTCTATAGCATATTAGAGTCTCGTAAAGAAGAAAAAAAAAAAACACTTACCATTTTTGAGAAAAAGGCGGTCCGTCACAGCGGACTCCGTCGAAAACATGGAGATTTTCAAGAAAAATAACTTGTCCGCCCTGGTGGACTTTACCACTTAGGAGTACAAATAAAATTACGAAAATGAAACTAAAGGTAAGAAATAAAAATTATGTTTATTTGAAATCTCATATTAGCCTTTTACGTGAAAATTAAAAAAACAGTTACGTGGAGCTTTTCCCGTCACAAAATATAGCCGCGTATTACATATAAAACAATATACAGTTATTTTCTTATTGCAATTCATACAACTACCTTCCTCCTTCATAGATGGGAAGTGCCCCACATTATCAAATCGGGTATCATCAGGTGGTCTAGGCTTGCACACATGGCGGACACAAATAGCTTCAACTCATTGGTAGGTAGCAGCTCTGTTGTTAATCTTATAATATCTATCGCTATTTACAAAATTGTTATCAACAAAATGGATAAATCGTCGAATTTGCTCGTACCTTTTCAATGCCATAACTTCTGCTATTTTATTATATCTGAACTTCATGCTCCAGTAATGTAAATAAGAGCTCAGAGGTACAATACCCATCAGAATGTGTATTGCCAGAAAGTCACGCCACTCATTATCTGTGAGCTGTATGGATCGACCAGTTCTTTGGACTGAATTGACTGTTTTTTTTGTTGAAACTGTTTGTTTCATTGACAATATCTGTCATGATATCTGGTGAGAAGAAAAGAAATATTGTAAAGGTGACAAAACTTCGGGGGCATCTCCAGACATAACCTCTAATATCAAATCATAAGATCTTCTATTTGAGCTTTGTGTAAAAATGTACCCTTTTTCCATTTGAAGTCAAGTGACAACTTCTGCAGTTTTCTTGGCCTCTTTCTAGCTACAAAAGTAGCCGTTTGTCTTCTTTTTCTAGTAACTGGGGATGGGGTATTCAAAGATGGTAAAGACGATATAGAGGGCAAGTTTTGAAAGTTTTGTTCTTGTGCTGGATTAGGTAGAATTTCTTGTAAAATAGGAGTTAGAGGAACATTGGATAAATCTGGGTCTTCGTCTGTTTCAGACTGGTTTTCAGGTATTGCTTCAGGGGAGTCATCCAAAAGATTCATGCGCTCTAAAGAAGAAGCAAGTGATGGTGCAGGCGAGGAGGAGTTAGAACCATACGGCTCATCAAGCTCATTTCCAGAGTTTGACCTGTCACTTGTTTCAGATGGTGTACGCTCTCTAGGTACAAGTGCTAATATTTTTTTAGAGCGTTGATGCAGGTGACACTCTCAAAGAGCAAAGGAAAAAAAGCTAAGCAAACCACCACAACAATAAAAATGATATCACGAGAATTTAAATTTGTACGTAATTATAGGTAATTTATAGATTTATGTATTTATTATTTAAATATTGATGAAAGGCATGCTCATTTTTATAAAAAACCATTGATATCTATATATAAACGTAAATACTTTGCACTGACATGAATGGAAATACACATATCTATTTATTCCTATGTCATTGACACAAAGTCCGCTGCCATGGACAAGTAAAACTTGGTGTGCATTGCCGTAGTTTCGGTACGATCCGGCGTGACGGACAACTACTTAGCAGGTCTGTTTTTAGTAAATAAACTGCAATTACTATATTGTTTTTTTAGTGCGTATATGCGTTATTTATCTGGCAACGAATATCACACCAAAAATCCCATCTAAAAGAATAAATAATATTAAAAAAACATATAAATACCTTGAGCAAAGTTGAAGACTTCCGTGTCGGCGCCATCTTGCTCAATAAGTGACAGATGACAAGTTGCCAGTTCATAAATTTATTTTTCTCCCTTTCCTTTATTATAATTTCTAACGTTTATTTAAGATAAATTAAATATAAACTAAATTAAAATTGCAACAGATTTTTTTAAAGTACTTGTCCGTCCTACCGGACTAATTCGAAATAAGGGTTAAGAAAAGGAATTAACTCGAAATGTGAACTGACCCAACATTTGTTCAGACTACCTAGTATCATTTCTAACTACAATCCTAACTGGTATCCCAACACACTCCAACCAGTATCATACGTTGGTTACGATTCTCTTCTACACCGAACTAAACTAACTAAACTATCACTAAAAGTCCTTACTTTTGGCTCTGAGAATCTCAAAGCTGTTCTGCAAAAAAAAAATCTCGAAATATAAAAATTATTTTGACGTACGAGTAACTAAAATTTAATTTGACAATCGCGACTCCACGTGGTACTTGTTTGCCCTACCCCGTGATTCTTTTTTAGAGCCGGAGGCGCGCATGGGCGCAGCCTCGACATGTTTTTTATGGAATTTTTCACTTTTTGTATGGAAAATATTACTTAATTTTGGAGATTTAAGAGTTTAAGGGGTCCAAATTTTCATTATTTTTGCGATAGGGCACACCATTTTCGAGATATAAGCAAAATAAAAATCAAAAGATACAGTACTGTTTTTGCATCTGAAGTCGAGGTGTTGCGGTGAATTTTAGCTCATGACAACTAATTTTATTCCACACCTTTTTAATCGCGATTAAAAATAGCCAGATTTTGTTAGACAACCAAAATTTTAGGTGAAAAACGTCAGAATAGCCAAATTTCCCATTTTCACTAAATTACTAACTCAATGCCATCTTAGTGCTGTCAATCTAAAATATAGTTAAGTTGTGTCACTTTAGTCTATTTCAGAATGGGAAATTGTCGTTTGACAGGAACAAACTAAATTTTAGTGATTTTTATTTAGTTTAAAGAATTTTGTGACAAGAGAATTGGCACTATTGTATCCTACCTAGAATCCTAACGGGTATCCTAACTTTTTCTTTTTGAGGGTTCCATACCTCAAAAGGAAAAAATGGAATGTTCCATTTTTTCCTTTTGAGGTATGGAAGTGAGTTCCTATAAAGGAACTCACTTCGTTATCCGTCTGACTGTCTGTCAGTCTGTTAAGACCCTTTTTCTCAGGAACGCGTGGAGGTGTCAAGTTGAAATTAATATCAAAAACTTAGGTTTACGGTCCCCGGGAGCTCTCAAAACATCAAGCTTATAAGCCAATGCAATAAAAAAAAATCGGCCATTTAAGCGGCATAATTTAATACGCGCAATTAAATCAAAATCTATAGGGTACTTTCCGTTGCCCTAGAATCATGAAATTTAGCAAGAAGCAAGGTCTCATACCACAACTGAAGAAAAAAGTCCGAAAATCGTTAATTTGTAGTTTTATCATATCAAAATATATTTTTGCGATTATTAACTTACATTTGCAGTTGTAGAAATTACTGCGACTTATATCGATGTATGGGGGAAAATGTATTTCAACTACAATGTTAAGTTTGTTCTTGGGATAAATTCATCCTAACTACGGAACCCTTCATTGTGCGTGGGGAACCACGCACAATGAAGGGTTGGCACTTGGTCAGTTTTTAATTAAATGAGGCGCTAACCGACGAGTATCCACGACAACCCCCCGTTGGTGTAGGACTACTGCAAGATATGAAAACAAAGATATTGGATTATGGTTTTGAGTGGCTAAAGTCAACTGATTATTTAAAACTATGGAAAGACTATGGCCCCTGCCTGACCAATGTTTTATAAAAAATACACAGATAAAATGGCAGGGAGTGACTTGCACTCGCAATAAATTATAATAAGTAGGTAACAAGCAGACAATAAGTCATTATAATTGGCAAGAATAGAATCTGATTTATTTTATCAACACAAAGATTGCACAAAATGTTGAAATAACATTTGTCTGACACAACGTTACACAGCACGTTTTTAATGTGCTATCGCATTATACCATATCTGTACTAAAATAAAGGTTATCTATGATTATCCAATTGGTTCCATGATTTTACACATTTTCGTATGATATTCTGTTGCCAACGTGTAATTTGTCATTAGAATCGTCATCGCATCATCAATAATTTGGTTGTCAATGGAATTTGAGTAGGCGAAAACGCTCTTCAAAAAGTTGAACAAATCACATCTCAGCCGATGTGTCATCAGGCCATGGTACGGAGCGAGAGGGAACCCTCGCGCCCCTAGCCGCCGCAGGAGGAGGAGACACCCTGGGCGTCGGGAGTCGATTGCCGACTACTGGCCACCGTAGGCGCGGGCTTGCGGACGGCGAGCAATGGGCAGCTCGCCGTCCGGTAAGGACCAGGCCCGGGTCGACGGCGCGTCGTGTTCCACGCGCGCCTCAAAGAGATGTCAGCACTATTGACGGGGTCCGATAGGACCGATGCCTGCCGGGGTCGCGGATTGTTCGAAAGAGTTACCGTGGCCCTGGCGCATAGGCAACTGAAGGAACACGGGTGGGTTTTAGTCAGTAAGAGTCTGACACGCCCTGCCGCTCCGCCCAGATTGGGATAGCTCATTTGATGATTTCCCAACCAAAAAAAAAAATATGCCGATGTGTCATGATTTCCAAAAAGTAATAAAATGTATAGTGATATTAAATACTAAATATAACACATAGGCCTGATGTTCTCACGGGATGGAAACTTATACTATGAGCACGACGGAAAAGAAAAATATATAAAAAATTGGGACAGTCTAATTTTCGAAAAAAAAAATTGTGAAACCTACCAATTTTATTGCAGTATTTGGTTAACATTGACCATAGTAACCATTTAGGTTTCGTGTAACCTTAGCCCTACGCAGGGTTTTTGCGCGCTCGCTTCGCTCGTTCACTAGACCCCGCCATCCCCTTCGAATCTAAACTGTCCGAGCCCTGGTGCCCTAAGTACCGAGCTAGCTTTGTTCGCTCTTTCATACGAGTACTAAGTTTTAAAAGAATCCCTTTGACATAATTTTACGACAAACGGCTGGGCGTAGACAAGAAACACCACGGTGCTTTTAAGCTTATATTAAGGTGTTCCTTACGATAAAATCGAGAAACTAACAATTTGCAAAAATCATTGTTCTTTTTGTTAAAAAAAAATCTTTTTCCCTCAGTAAGTAAAAAAAAAATATTCGAAGGCCTATTTCTCGAAAACGGTGTGTCGTAGGACCATGCTTCTCAAAGCTAAATGATTTCTTTAGATAAGGTGTACCTGATACTGAAAATGTAGGTCACCTGTCCACTGCTAAATGTATGTGAAAAAATAATGAGTGAATTACCAAGTTGCGCGGTTCATTTGTTTGCGAGCCAGGTATTCGTGCGTGACCGGAGGACACGGTGGAGCATACGGTGGAGGTCTGCCGGCTTGGGCGGAGCACCGCCGTGTCCTCGTGGCGGCGATCGGCGGTGGCGACCTCTCGCGTCCGGCCCTGGTTCAGGCCATGGTACGGAGCGAGAGGGAATGAAAAGCCGTCACCTCCTTCTGCGAAGCAATAATGCTCGCGAAGGAGGAGGCGGAGCGCCAAAGGGAGAGGCAATATCTGCGCCCTCGCGCCCCTAGCCGCCGCAGGAGGAGGAGACACCCTGGACGTCGGGAGTCGATTGCCGACTCCCGGCCACCGTAGGCGTGGGCTTACGGACGGCGAGCAATGGGCAGCTCGCCGTCCGGTAAGGACCAGGCCTGGGTCGACGGGGCGTCGTGTGCCACGCGCACCTCACAGAGATGTCAGCACAATTGACGGGTCCGATAGGACCGGTGCCTACCAGGGCTGCGGATTGTTCGAAAGAGTTACCGTGGCCCTGGCGCACAGGCAACTGAAGGAACACGGGTGGGTTTTAGTCAGTAAGAGTCTGACACGCCCTTCCACTCCGCCCAGAGCGGGAGAGGTCATTTGACGATGTCCCACACAAAACAAAAAAAAAAAAAGGCATTCGTGCGTAGCGTGACCATAGTGGGTGGCAGTGGAAGATCGAACCTACATTTTCATGCCTCATTTATTTCACATAGTAAATTTACCATTCTGTTCGCCCTCTTCTCCGTCATCTGTTTCATTCCATGTTTTAATGTACCTATTTGATTTTCCATAGCAAATTGTTTACCATTTAAAAATGACTGCAGCACTTCTTTATTATTCAATCAAATCAGCCTATCGCAGTCCATTACTGGACATAGGTCTCTCCCAAGCTGCGCCAACGCCTATCCTCCATCTTCCGCATCGAGTCAATCCTAGCCGCCTTTTAAAGGCCGTCGGTCCATCTAACAAGGGGGCGTCTCACGATACGTGACGCTTCTCTTCGCTTTTGTTTCTTTATTGCTGCTTTGTTATTCGAAATTAAAATTTCAAATTCGAAAACAATCTTCATGAACAACGTCATAATTACTGACCATGCTTGCATTGTTGATTACAAGATTTCAACTAGTTGCTAATACCAGACAGATAGGCGCTGTTACCGACTCATTTTACACAATCCTATAAATATCTACATGGTCCTCAAACATTATGTGCGAATTTCTGTATACACATTGACATTGATGAATTTAAATTAAAAATTTAAATAAATAAAAATAAATAAAAATAATCTTGATAAAAAAATGAGAATTAATTACGCGTTTTTGGATTTTTCGAAAATAAACCCTTAACGAGGTGCAAAGGGTAACCAAGTTTTAGGCGAAGATTTTACTGATAACTTCTATTAACATAAAATTTGGTGTGAATAATCTTAAAGTCAATATATGAAAACCCACCAAACGATTTTTCAAAAGTCAATTCTTGTTGGGGTGAAAAGATCTTATTCCTTTGGTTTAGTAACTTGAAACTTGGCAAAAATACTTTTTTAGGGAAATATTAAAGATCTAGGTGATTAATTTTCCAAGACTACGTTTTAAAAGAGTGGATCCGATGTTGAAGTTCGTAGGGGAAAGTATGAAATACGCGCGGACAAAGTCGCAGTTGAAATGCTAGTAATTTTATTTACTCTTAGAGATAAAGACGTAGGTATCGTCATATTTAAGGCCGGTTACAGTGCTTCACCTTACGTCGGCCACGTTCGTTATTTATGGATATTCTTTATATGAACGGATTCTTTTTTATGAACGGTATAGTGCTACACTGACCTTACGCATGTGCACCATGTTACGCACTGCGTACGAGGACCATCGGTAAAATTGCTGGGAAGTTGGTTGCGCTACCACTTCGTCCCAGCTAAAGCACCAGATAGTAGTGAAGGGCGTGCATTTTGGCGAACTATCATGCAATTTTGACGTTCAAAAATTGCTGGGTTACTCGGCCTAATTTGAATAAAGGACGTTTGTTCATGTTTTTGCAAAAAGAGTCCGCATGCCGCACGTCGGTCGACCGACGCAATATGAAAATAATTAGCGCGTTCAGTGCTGCACCGACCGGTAAATAGACCGCAGATATATGCGTATCATTGACGTGAGAAATGAGAACATGAATATCGACACAGACAGGAGAGCACTGAATGTTACAAACTGACGGTCGGTCAATGCGGGTCATCAGTAGCGACGCTATGCTCCGATGAGTACGCGACGATTGGGGAAGCTCTGTAACCGGCCTTATTTGCTCAGTAAGATAAGGAACAAAACGGAAACATTATAGCTTAGTCGACATCGCAGACGGTCATAATGTCAGCGTTATTTAATTTAGTTTTATTCAGTTGTTTATTTGTAAATATCATTCAAGCGGCGAGGATTTTAGCAGTGTTTCCAGTACCATCTATAAGCCACCAAGGGGTTTTCAGACCTATCACTCAGGAGCTAGCCAGAAGAGGTCATGACGTCACAGTCATCACAACAGATCCGGCCTTCCCGAAAGGAGAAGCACCACCGAACTTGAGAGAAATCGACGTCCATGACATATCGTACAAAATATGGATGGACAATATTATGTCGACACCGAAAGACAACAAAGGGGGCTTAACGGATCAAGTGAGATTCTTTCTGGGTATAGGTTTCTCCCTGATTAATGCACAATTATCTCACATAGATGTCAAAAACTTGATCAATAATGAGAATGAAAAATTTGATCTGTTAATATTAGAAGCTTGTTTGCGACCTATTCTTGCATTTTCTTTTGTTTATAAAGTGCCTGTGATCCAAATGAGTTCGTTTGGTGCTTCTTATGGTAGCTTTGAAGCGGTCGGTGCCCCCGTTCATCCATTCCTGTATCCTTCAGTCAATCGTAAGAAGAACTACAATTTGACAATGTGGGAGAAGATAACGGTAATATACAATGAATATCAGATAGCAAAAATCAATGATGAGTATGAGAAACTTGAAGATGTCTTGCTAAGAAAACATTTTGGACCTGAAATACCACCGGTTGCAGAATTATGGAACAATGTTGATATGTTGTTTATGAATGTGCATCCAGTGTTTGAAGGTATAAGGCCTGTGCCTCCTTCTGTGGTGTATATGGGTGGCCTACATCAGGAACCTGCTAAAGAACTACCAGTGGTAAGTTGTGTTTTCAATCACCTTCTGACTCACGTAAGTAAGAAATGAGAAAAGAAGGAAAAATTGTTTATTCTGCACAAATAATAAATCATTACGATATGAATATTTTACAAGAATTGTATGTCAATACGTCATTTTATCATTTTGGTTACTAAATATAATAATAAATAATAATAATTTGGTTACAAAACACAGACAAATTCTGCTTGTTACTTCGGATAATACAATGTACAGTTTATTTCGATTTGTGTCACTGACGCAACTAAACGATCTTTCGAAGCAACTATACATACAGGAATGCCACAATTTTCTATCACAATACTATATTTTTTTCAGAACGTCAAATCATTATTAGATTCTGCCGAAAAAGGCGTGATATACATAAGTTTCGGAACAAATGTGGACACTTCTGTCCTTACTGCAGAAAAATTAAGAATTCTAGTGAAAGTTCTTTCTCAACTACCTTACGTTGTGTTGTTGAAATGGGGTGCAAAGGAGTTGCCTGGACGTACCGAGAACATCAGGATTTCCAAATGGTGGCCGCAGTCGGACCTTCTAAGTAAATATTTTGTTTATATTTATACACTCATTCTAACATCATCATCATTTATTTGGTTTTTAACTTAAGACTAGAGATGCCGATGCATTCCACCAGTTTTTATGACCAGTCTTTTACAGTTCAAGCAGAACGGTTATGGAATGCCTTGCCCGTGTCGATATGGCGTGCTCAATCTTAGTCCACTTCTAAAATTATGGTTAAAAAACACTTGCTCTCTCCTTAAACATCATCATTACATTTAGTTTCCTTGCTCTTGTTTCGTGTTTATTATTGTATATATTATATGAAGATAAGTATGTTCTATGTATATATGTATTTGTTGTATATGTAAATGGTACACCACTGACTACCTGCATTATTGTCTCTCCTTCTCCCTTGAATCCATCCAAAGGTTGTCTGTAAAAGATCGCTTTTAGCGATAAGACCGCCCATTGTGTCGCCCTGTGTAAAATGTCTACATTTATATCTGTAATTTTTATGGTGTACATAATAAAGAGTATTCTATTCTACTCTATTCTACATAAATTATCATCACTTTCCTGCCCTTATTCTATTACATTAATTTGTATAAGAAATCTTTCACCTAAGTAATCTGTTTTATAGACATTTTAAACTTAAACTATCTATTGTCACCGTGTAGTGAGAACCTCGAATAAAAATTATTTTTGTTTTATTATTTGTTGAATTGCATAATTCATTTGAACAAACGTGCACTAAGATGCATCTAGTGCCTTCTATTGATGATAATGAGAAACTCAATGACTATCATTTCTCAGACAGTTTTTATTTTTCCCATGAAGAATAACGTTTATTGCTATCACGAGGTTTCACAGTTTGCGCAACTAGTTTCGTAATGTAAATCCGGCTTTATAACCGATTTTATTATTTATTTCATTGTTATCGTCAATAAGTGAGTGATATCAGTCGCACTAATGATATAAAGGATTTGGACTCATTTCATACATTGGGGTCAATATCGGATTTCAAACACCTACCAACAGTTTTTTTTTTCAACTTTATATTTATTTTTACTTCATACAAGCTAGCCACTTCGTCCTTTCGAGGGTAGGTATGCCAATAATCATTGAGAGTATTTGTAGTTTTTTTTCTCAACAAAGACAATATTGTATGTTTATTTTTATTTATTTATTTTATTTTATTATTTATGTACACACAGTAAAATAGATACAGATACGGCATATTAGTATTAAGTACAAAGGTACGTTTAAAGGTACGTTAAAGGTATGTTTGTTCAAATTTTATATCTAAGGCCGAGATTAATAAACGTTACCTAGAACGTGCCTTGGCTGAGTGCTATTCTGCTGTCACCGTCGTAGAAACTGTCAAACTACAAGTGTGAGATAGAAACAAGTGATAAACGAGAATAATAATTATTATCTAAGCCTAAGGAATTAGTATACAAATAAAAGATATCCTACTGAGACCTTGTACATACAAAATTAGTGACCTACTTTCCGTAAGAAAAATGTACGGTATCTAAACAGTCTTAAAAAAACATATAACCCTGTCATATGATGCAGACTTACTAAGGAAAAGGAGAACTGACATTTGTTAGCGTGCATTGACTTCCTGTGTACCTGTTGTCATTTAATAATATCAAATGTTCTAACAAACTCTGATTTGACTTCCTGTTAACATAATGTTTTAAATATTATCTGTAATAAATATTGAACTGCTGACTTCCGGTTGTCAGAATGATACCTTAGACAGACATTGCCGCAGGAACACACTATCGGGTGGACTGTCGACTTGTGAGGTCGATGAATAATGTCGTGTACGTGTACAAGTGTGAAATATTAACTGAAGTTGATTAATAATACTTGTGCGCACCTGAACTCTAGGTCTGTACCGGTAGAGTTTACTTTGCTGAAACAGGTCTAGGGTGAGGAGCCAGACCAAGAGAGATACAGGAACCCGCAGGGCAGCATGTGGCGAGCTGTTGGGCAGTAGCGACCCCACGGACCCTGTCTCCCGGGAGAAGTCTTGTTCCTCACCTCTGGCTTGCCTTTATTGGCCGGCTGGAGTGAACAGTGACGAGGAACAGAGCTCCCACCTCTTTCTTGCCTTTATTGGCTGGCTTGAGTGGAGATTCGCAAGAGCAAACGTGCTCGGAGGAAGGAAGTATTTCAGTAAGTGCTGGTAGGGATCTTGACCATCTTCCGGGCTCTGGGATTGTTCTGGTAGCCGTGGAATACCTCTCCACTCCTCAAGCACCTCAGGAAGTGTTGCCTCCTTGTCACTACGTCACTATGTGCTAGCGACGGTTTCCGGGGGCCCATTATTGAGTGTGCAAGTCACCCCCTTTTTTTTTTTTTTTTTTTTGGGTGGGAAATCATCAAATGACGTCTTCCGCTCTGGGCGGAGCGGAAGGGCGTGTCAGACTCTTACTGACTAAAACCCACCCGTGTTCCTTCAGTTGCCTGTGCGCCAGGGCCACGGTAACTCTTTCGAACAATCCGCAGCCCCGGCAGGCATCGGTCCTATCGGACCCCGTCAATTATGCTGACATCTCTTTGAGGCGCGCATGGAACACGACGCGCCGTCGACCCGGGCCTGGTCCTTACCGGACGGCGAGCTGCCCATTGCTCGCCGTCCGCAAGCCCTGCGCCAACGGTGGCCGGGAGTCGGCAATCGACTCCCGACGCCAAGTGCAAGTCACCCCCTGCCATTTTATCCGTGTATTTTATATATAAAACATTGGTCAGGCAGGGGCTATAGCCGTTCCATAGTTCTCGGTAACCAGTCCATTTTAGCCACAGGAACCCATGGTTTAATATTTATTTTTGTTTCCATATCCTGCAATAGACCAACACCAACCGGGGATTGTCCTTGGGTGCACTTGCACAGTACATACAGGGATAATCGTCGGTTGGTGCCTCATTCCATTTAAAATTGTCTAAGGGGCCTCTGCGAGTTGGCTTCGGCCCCTCGTATGCCTTCCAAAGGACCGGGATCTCATGACCCCGAGCTATGTTAACATATAAAAATAATAATAATAATAATAAACGTTTATTTAAGATAACTAAGCAGCAATAATATAAGCAGAAAATATATAATATTTAATATTAGCAGAGTGATTTGTGTTTTTATTTGTGAAACTACAAGTATATTCCATCTGGAGGAAATAAGAACGCACACGTTCTTATAGTTCAGAAGAGGGATGAACGCAAAATACGCTTCTGTGTCATCTAAGAAAACGTAAGTAACGCAAAAAAATAAATTACTTGGTACTGTGCATTTGTGTTTAGTGTTAACTATAGTTAATTATTTATGATATTTTCAAATTACTTCCGTTTTACGAAGAATGAAGTTACATAAAGCGACTTTGTTTTATTACTATTTATTATGGATTTACAATTTCAATGTTGACCCTCTTCTGCAAAGAAATTTACTTTATTTTGTTATAAATCGATAATAGTATTGTTTAAAAAAAAAAAAAAAACCTTATTTATAACATGTCAAATTATTCGCTTTTCGTTCGTTGCTCAGATTCGGTGCCAGTACTAAAAATAATATTATTTTTACTCCTACTGTAGATATGATAATGTCTTTCTTTCTAAACACAGTAGGTAATAATCTGGGTCCCTTTTCCTTATTTTAATTAACGTGTTGTGTTTCACCAACTATAATAAAAATATTTTTGAATCATTTTGGAGATATTTAATACCATTATTTTAAATGTTCGTTATGAATGATGATAGTAATGCTTACTTTTGAGATTCAGAACCAAAATGGATACAAATAATTCGGAACCTGGTAGCCCTATTCTACCATATGGACCAAAGCGAGGTCGACAAGGAAGTGAAGTTGAGAGACTGAACCGACGTAGATGCAATGACGGTGAGATTCTTAGAATGAGAGGAAACCCCCGTGTCGATGAGCTTGAGCAACGGCCGGGTGGGGACCAATTGATTTTTGGCGAGTCTCGTGCTGGTGAGCTTGAGCGACAGCCGAGTACAAGCCGTGCGTTTGCTGGTGAGCCCCGTGCCGATGAGTTTGAACGGCGGCCGAGTTTTTCCAGTAAACGTACAAATGATATGATGAGCGGTGAGCTTGAGCGACGCTCTAGAAATAGGGAATTGGACATGAGACCAATGCATAATTTGGATTACACTGAGGATGAATTGAGGGGACCATTGAGAAGCTATACTTCATCACGAAATATACCCGACCGAGCGAGATCGAGCAGATCACGGAATGAAAGGCGTTCCAGAAGCAGGTCACGCAATGAAAGGCGTTCGAGAAGCAGGTCACGGGATGAAATTCGTTCGAGGAGCAGTAGTCATCACAGTCATCGGGCGCAAGGAACAACCGGGTATGAGAATTCGAATCATAATATGTTTTTGCAATTTATTGATGCGCTTAAGGGGTTTTCGAAATCAGGCAGTCATAAATTGGCCAATATGAGTAATGTTATTCCAGAATTTGACCCCATGTCCAAAAATCAGAGTATTTTAAATTGGATCAATAAAGTCGAGGAATGTGCAGACATATATGAATTAGAAGAACGGGAAATCATTCACTATGCACTTCCGAAGCTCACGGGTTTAGCCAAATCATGGTATCAGAGTCTACCTAGCGTAAAATTTACCTGGTCAGAATGGAAGACGAAACTTTTTCAATCGTTTCCATGTACAGAAAATTACGCAGAGTTATTGACGGAGATGCTTACATTGAGGGCTAAATATGGGGAACCTTTAGAACAGTACTATTACTCTAAGCTTAATTTGTTACATAGATGTCAGATAACGGGAAAAAAGGCAGTAGATTGCATACTATACGGCATAGAAGATAGGGCCATTAAAGTAGGAGCTCAAGCAGCACAATATGATACACCTGAGCAAGTCTTTAGATACCTGAAATCTGTTAAAGTAGGTCAGGCAAGAGAAAACAATGGCAATAACTTAAAGAGTAGAAATGATAATAAGAAAATTTTAGGGTTACAATCAGAGAAAACAAATCAATCAGATATTAAATTGAATTCAACGGTAATTAGACCACCAATTAGATGCTTTAATTGTGGTGTAGAAGGTCATCCCAGCTTTAAATGTCCTAAACCTATCGAAAAATGCAATAATTGTCATAAGATCGGACACGTCACGGCTAATTGTCCCAATATCACGCAAAGGAGTCGCGAAAATTCTAAACCCGTCGGAGCAGGACAAGAAAAACAGATTCTAAAGGTGGACTGTACCACCCGCATCAGTAGTCCGAAGATCCACGACCCAAATGATAAATATATTGTTACTGCAAAACTGAATGATTTTCCCAACTCTTGTTACGTTGATCTTGGTAGTGAATGTTCGATAATGCGACAAACTGAAGCAAAAGATTTTAATTTACATTTAGACCATTGTGATTTACCCCTAATGAAAGGACTAGGTAATAATTTAGTGCAGCCGGTAGGTAAAGTTCGGGCGACTATAGATATTCAGGGAGGGGGTTTCCCTAAGGAAACCGTTGATATTCTTGTCGTGGTCTACTCTGTTTTGAAATATCCAATGCTTTTGGGTCACTCTTTTACCGAGCTTCCTGGTATTAAAATAACTAAGACACTATCTCGTCTTATATTTCAAAGGACGAATAAAGTATTTCTGATGATTTCTGAGGAAACTGATGTTTCCAGTCATGAAATGAAGTCTATACCAGTTCATTCAGATCGGGTTTTTACTGGTCAGATTTTTATAAACGGTTCTGTGAGGGGAAGAATAGGATCGGAATTTTATCTTTTGCCTGGAGAATACACCTTGATGAACGGTGTAGGTAGATTACTAGTACAAAATTTAACATTGAATACCATCGCATTCAAACAAGATATTTTAATTGCTCGCGCCATACCTCTGAATAATGTTAACCGCGTATTTCAATTAACCATTGCCGATATCGAAGACAATGATTCTATTAATTATGGTGACTCTTTAACTGATACAGAACTCAATAATTTAAAATCCGTGATAAGTGAAATAAAGAATGTTTTTCTAAAAATCTTAAAAACCCACCCACTACTACAGACACCCATTACTAGAAAACATAATCATAAATACGAAACGATTGTAGCTAGAGATAAATTGCGGCCTTGGCTTAATCTTAGTACTGCTTTAGCAAGTAGTTCAGACGAGGAGAACAGTGGGGTTTCAAATGAGACAGATGTAGCGCATATTAAATGTGACAATGATTAGTTTTTTTTTTTAATTTTTTTTTATACATACGTTTTATGTATCCTTAAATTTTGTATACCTTGAATGAATTATGTTATTATCAGTAGGTATATTACTAATCAATAACTATTTATAGTTATATTTTCAAATGAAATCTGATTATTTTATGTATTCTTTGAATTGAGCCTGTGTCATTTACAATTGTTTAGAATTATTTGTCTTACTTGAATTAAATGAGTGTTACTACTTTATAGCAGAGATTGTTGTTTTTGTTTGTTTTTTCTATCATACATTTTTGTTCGGTACGAGGACGTAACCGAATGTCAGATGGCCGAGCTGTTAGCGTGCATTGACTTCCTGTGTACCTGTTGTCATTTAATAATATCAAATGTTCTAACAAACTCTGATTTGACTTCCTGTTAACATAATGTTTTAAATATTATCTGTAATAAATATTGAACTGCTGGCTTCCGGTTGTCAGAATGATACCTTAGACAGAGATTGCCGCAGGAGCACACTATCGGGTGGACTGTCGACTTGTGAGGTCGATGATTAATGTCGTGTACGTGTACAAGTGTGAAATATTAACTGAAGTTGATTAATAAATTTAATATTAGCAGAGTGATTTGTGTTTTTATTTGTGAAACTACAAGTATATTCCATCTGGAGGAAATAAGAACGCATACGTTCTTATACATTGTTGCACAAATTCCACAGACTAAAACCATGTTTGCCTGTAGGCAATTTAATAAACGGTCTGCTCAACTATACAACAAACTAAACAAAATATTTACTTGTAGTATGTATACCCAAAAAGAAGTTATGAATGTAAGAAAACAGTAACCAATTAGATAAAGACATTTATATATAATACACGGAGGCACTTTTGGAGCACATAAAGTAGAAGATACGCTCTCACTTACAATCTCACATACACTCTCTCTTACACTCTCTCATACACTTTCACATACACTCTCACATACAGACACACTACGCACAGATATTCACACTTCAATCATACTCTCACTAACATCCTTATTTTTATTTGATATTTTAAGTACCTATGGTTTTTGTTACTAGATTAAGTCATTATGCTGTACTATGCAAGAGCGGAGTCTCCTAACACAGGCATTGTTTGCTTAAAAGGAGACTCCAAACACTGAACCCTTTTTGTAAACTGAAGCACAAATAAAATTAAAAAAAAATACCGTACTTTAATAATGTATAGCTAGGTAACGTTTATTAATCTCAAGACATAGATCTTTATGTTTCCTCAAACAGAAAATAAAGTATCGGTGTAAAAATAAAAATCATCTTTTCAGAGCATCCAAACGTCAAGCTGTTCATAACACAAGGAGGACTACAATCAACAGACGAGGCTATCACAGCAGGAGTACCTCTGATTGGTGTGCCAATGTTTGGTGATCAATGGCTTAATGTCGAAAGATATGTATACCTTAAGATTGGAGTCAAACTGGATATGGGAACGCTTACTGAAGAAGATTTGAAGAATGCTATAAACACAGTTATTGGCGATGACAGGTAAGAAGTTAATAGTTATTATTTTAATATTTCATTATCATCATCATCAGCCTACAGGAGTCTTCTGCTGGACAAAGGCCTCTCCAATTGCACGCTATTCAACTCTATTTTCGGCAACTCAGCATTACTGCTCCGTAAAAGGAGGTGACAACTTCCTATGCCCTATCGCTCGGTACCATGGCCTGGATCAGGGCCGGACGCGAGAGATCGCCGCCGTCGATCGCCTCCGCGAGGACACGGCGGTGCTCCGCCCAAGCCGGGCAGACCTGCACCGTATGCTCCACCGTGTCCTCCGGGCGATCCACACAGTGGTAACACCCGGGCGTTTCCTCCGGCCTTATGTGGAACAAGAACTTTTCAAAACAACCATGTCCGGTGAGGACCTGCGTCAGGCGAAAGGTGAGGACGCCGTGGCGCCTCTCAATCCACTCCTCAAAGAGGGGACTTACCGCCGCAATTGTGGCATGCCCAAAATTTTCATACCTGGAGCCTAAGTCTACTAATTTACAAACGATGCAATCCATTGTGAAGTTTTGTCAGATTTGCCATTACAAAATCTGTCACAAACTCAAATAGCGAGACCAGGGCAATGTTTGTAAATTATTAGACTTGGCTTCCAGTAATTGGTCCAGTTAGAGGTTCAAGTATTTAAATGATTCCTTCTATTGTTTTCAGTTATCGCCGCAATATAGTTAAGCTTCGTAATTGGATACTCGATCAGCCCCAAACTCCACTGGAGCGCGCCGTGTGGTGGACGGAGCACGTGTTGCGTCACGGCGGCGCGAGACACCTGCGTGCGCCCGCCGCCAACATGTCTTGGGCGCAGTACCTAGAACTAGAACTAGTACTAATTGTGTTTATAGTATTATTATTTACTATGGCATTGCTAGCTTTTGGTATTTATTTATTGTGTAAGGTTTTAAGAAAAGTAGGGAGTAAAATTAAAACCTCATAATGTCCTCTTGATGTGAAAGCCTGTTGATCTAAAATCTAAATATATACAGGTAACCATACTTTTTTTTTCACTTAGATTGAAAACTTAAAAATAATTTATAATTTTAAGATATTATTATGTAGAGTAATTACAAAATGTTTGTTTCTTCATTATGCGTAAGTTTATAATGTGCCTACCTACTCACAAATAAAACCGGGACAACCTACAACAATAAGCGTAAAAATACTTACTATAACACTTTCAGAGAAACAGTTAACTTTCTCGTTTGTTTAGTATTATCAAAATTATTACACGCAATGAACAGATTAATTTATTCTTATAGCATCATTATTAGCCATACATGCTTGCCAGCCTAATGATCTAATGCTAATATTTATGTAGGCAAAGTCAAATCATTTATTTCAAATAGGCACATAAAAGGCAGTTTTGAACGTCAAAATTTACAAAAAAATAGAATTGATTCTACTTGCCCCTTCCAAAAGGTAGTTTCGTATGGAGAAGAATAGGCAAGAAACTCCACCGTTACTCTTTTAAGGCGTTATAATACTTAAGTGTCAATATACTTATTGCAATTGAACACGGTTAGCTTTACACTCTTGAATCAAGCAAATTAAATGGTTTTAACGTAGATAACGTTGCCCACTAGTGGGAAAGATCAGTTTAAAAAAAGAAGATAATAATACTTTGGCTATATTTTTCATTTCTGCGCCTGTTCATTAAATTGAATCAATTTGTTTATTTCACGTATAATTGCTATTTCGTTAATACAGAGTTTTAAGCAATTTTGTTTCACGAAGATATTTTAGAATATGACATAAAAAGAAGACCTGCAGAATAAGAATTTACCCAAGGACCATTTTTATTTAAAGATTTTTGTTTAGTATACAGATTAATATATCTATATTGTTTACTGTATCAATTAATAATTTGTTAAATCCTACTAATATTATAAATGTGACAGTTTGTGAGGATGGATGGATTTATCGATGTTTGTGTTACTCTTTCACGCAAAAACTACTAAACAGATTTGGATGGAATTTGGAACACATAAGTTATAACCTGGATTAACACGTAGGATACTTTTTATCCCGGTAGTACGTTCTTGTGGGATAATTTCCAACATCCACGTGGGCGAAGCCGCAGGCAAAATCTAGTACTATGTAATATTTCAAATTAAATAAAAATTTACTTTTATTGACGTCAATTATATCATTTACATCACCGTGACTTAACAATTTATGTACATATCAACAATGTGAAGCAATGACTTAACAATAGCAGTTCCTAGTAGAGATAAAATGACGAAAAATCTTTTATCTACAGCAATGTAAATAAAAAGGTACGCACGTTATTGTTAGTTGAAGATAGCAATATTGTTATATATAGTTACGTGTTAGTCTATTTATGCTGAAATCAAAATCAAAACTCACTTATTCAAACTAGTCTTAGAGTCCGGTAAGGACCAGGCCCGGGTCGACGGCGCGTCGTGTTCCACGCGCGCCTCAAAGAGATGTCAGCAAAATTGACGGGGTCCGATAGGACCGATGCCTGCCGGGGCTGCGGATTGTTCGAAAGAGTTACCGTGGCCCTGGCGCGCAGGCAACTGAAGGAACACGGGTGGGTTTTAGTCAGTAAGAGTCTGACACGCCCTTCCGCTCAGCCCAGAGCGGGAGAGGTCATTTGATGATTTCCCACCCAAAAAAAAAAAAAAAAGGCTTAGAGTCAGCACTTTTTGAACGTCAAATTTACATAAGGCAGTCCCCCAAAACGCCCGCCCTTCAACACTTACTACTACTTTAACTAGGAAGAAGAAGTGGCGTAACAAACTCCCCATCAACCCAACTTAGAGGAACTAGAACGTCGGGTGCTGGTTTCGACCCCCGGGAATGGCAGCGTTAATTGTTTTTTTCTCTATAAAAATGGACTTATGACTGAAAAAATGTGAGTAGACTATGCCGACACTACTGCGTACGACTTCGGAAAATGTAAGCGTAATTACCGTTCACATGCAGAATTTGTCGACTGATAAGGGTGATAAAATTGTATACAAATTATCTTGTGAGATAGCCTTTCGTGCGATTCTTATCTATTATATATTTAGAGATTGTTACACTTCGTATCAATGTTGTGATTATCGAACCGATTTTCGATTCTATCGGCGTATGCAACTACTGTTATTTTGATTGTTTTGAATGTACCTAGTGATTTTAATAAATATGTTAATCAGAAGCAGTTTTTGATGCAAGTCATAAGATTAATCCTGAGTTAATACCTAAATAAATTCTAGTGTGCGATTATGTATTTAGTTATGTTTAAGTTATTTTTTTTCTGCTTGTGTATACTTTTTAATGTTTTTAGGGATCCGTACGTTCTAATAAAAATGCAGTACCCTTATAGGATCACTCGTATGTCTGTCTGCCTGAAACACTTATGAAGTTATTTATGAAAATATATGAAAAGGAGACTGAAACGATTACATATAAGTTTGGGCCTGGATGTAAAAAGATGAAAATGGTGTCAATTAAAAGCATAAATATTGTCAACCTTTCACTGAAAATTCTGCGGATTTTGTCAATCTGAGAACAGCGATACAAGAGATTAAGTAAAAGTGAGGTTATGTTACAATATTTAACTAACAGCTGATTCCCGAAGTGCAAAATATGTTCTTTTGCACTAATATTTATTATATCTAGTAGAAAATGTATTGACAGTGTATTGCAGTGACCAGTTGCTATACCACAACTCACACAGCGATCCATAGTTTGAGCAATATCCAATCCACAAGCCGGCGCTAAAATCCAAAATAACAATTCCAAGTCAAACGTGTGAGTGATCTTCGGTATCCAGTGTGAAAGCAAGAGTCGTACATGGTAGGCAGGGTCGGAATCCGTAAAATACAAAGCAGTGGTCGTGAAAAATTAAGAATAATCGGGAAAGCACTCAAAACACATCTGAAAACACAATACGAGTGAGCAAACATGAGCAGTCGGCAACTGTCTAGTGTCAGTGTCAGTCAGCTGTCATACCAGTGACATAGACTAAAAATAGAAGACGATTTTAATCGATAGGAAATCGATTATCATTAATATTGGTTTTTCAGTAATTAATTGATATTTTATTTATTAATATGACTGTACTTGTTTCACTATATTGCATATAAGTATATATAGTGCATTTAATTACTTTGAGTTAATTAGTTAGAGCAAAGGTTTTATTTTCGTAACTCTGTAATCGATTACTCAATCGATAATCTCACGGAAACTATCTTTCTCATATTTCTCCGCTTCCAGATTGAGAATTGAGGCGATTTTTCATATTCTAAGATAAAAAAATATGACAAATTTTTTAGATCATATCTCAACTTATTACATTTGGGCCCACCGTTTTCCATCTCCTTTACCATTTATCTAAGAAACTACTAAGCCTAAAATTTTGGAAAAAATGCCGAAATTGGTTCTTTACTTACAGATTACAGGAATACCTATAAGAAGTCTATGGTCTTAAAATAACGTGGTAAATCTTTCAATATTGTGCGTACAAACTTACAATTGCATTTCTCCTGAGAGATTTCTCCGGGAGAAAATGTTTTTCAACTACAATGTCAAGTTTTGTTCTTGGAATCTGGGGGCACGGTAGTACTCCGCCAAGACGATCTAAAATCAAAAAGCAGGGGTACTATCTCCCTTTTCTCGAAGCATTTCGTCGTATTTTAATACACTCACAGCTTCGGCCTGGATAATGCTGGAGAGCTCAAATTCTCAAAATAAAATGTGGTTGGCAGCTTTATAAAACACACAAAGTTTCATATGTCTATCTTTTATACTGTGGATTTTATTAGTACCTAAAATACCTTGATTTTGTCACTACTGACTCACTCACTCGCTCATCAAAACCTGCAAGGGCACTTGCCGAAGTCCTAGAAAGCTGAAATTTGGTATGCATGCTAGGACTTGCAAGCAAACAACAAAAACATTAAGATATCTGTAATTTTCACCCTCCAACCCCCTTTAAGGGAAGTGCAAGTCTGTATGTCTTACGGATAATTGTTATAACTACTTCCATTTGTTATGAAAGCTAGATTAAAATGCACATAAACTCTTTTTCGTTGGCTATGAATTATTATATGATTTATGTAAACAAAGCGCGGAGATCGGTAATATGGCTGATACGGCGATGGCGGTGCGAAAGTTATCGTTTGCGGAAACTGTCAGTAATGGTGACAAATGGAAAAAGCCGAAAGAGGATGAAACTTGGATAGAATCGCAGAGAAAGCGATTAAGAAATAGGTTTATATGGAGCAAGGGAAAGGCCGACTAAAGCTGTAGTAAATTTAAGGCGGCAGATACAAAAATACCAGTATTTATATCAAATGTGCACATGCATGTAATTTTATCTCTACTAGGAAATACTATTGTTAAGTCATTGTTTCATATTGTTGATACGTACTTAAATTGTTATGTCACGGTGATGTAAATGATATAATTGACGTCAATCAAATTTAAATTTAATTTATTTTGAAATATTATATAGCCTTTGCCCGCGGCTTCGCCCGCGTGGATGTCGGAATTTAACCCACAGGAACGTACTAGCTGGATAAAAAGTAACCTACGTGTTAATCCAGGTTATAAACTATCTGTTTTCCAAATTTCAACAGAAAAAGCGCTATGTAGCTTAAACTGGCCGCTATTGATATGAATGAAACGAAAATATTTGAGCTCATCATGGCCATTTTTAACTTATCAATCATCATACACACATCATCACATCTTATCATTTTTAACTTTTTAATTATCTGGGTAATGTGACAGTTTAGAGCATTATATCACATGACATTTTTTGTTTGTCTATATGCCCCCTATCCATATATGTATAGGTATTATCGTGCGACGCCATTTTGAAAAAAATCAAAATGGCGGACCGGGGCGAGGCCAGTCTCCATATAAAAAAGTTCGATCTCCTTTACCTATGTTTACGGACTGCCTGAGTGTAACAAAGTCTGTGATAGAAGTTAACACTGATAGTGAAGCGGTCTGAATTTTAGGGGATTTTAATGCTCATTCAAACGAACTATTTTGTGATGAACTGTTGAGTTTATGTGTAGAACAAGACTGGTGTTGCGTTGACATGGAGAGGCTAGATATTCAGTCTAGTACATACATTTTTACGATTAGGCGCATGGATGTAGGAGGTGGTTAGACCACTGCATTGTCACTAAAGCCGCTCAAGAGACTGTCCATAATGTGTGGGTGCAGCATGACGTATATTGGCCTGACCACTCTCCACTTTATGTGGAATGTGATATTGATAAAATTGCTGTTAAGCGTGCTATTGATAGTAAGCTAGTATGTGACGGTGTGATCTGAGGCAGAAGAAAGGTTGAGCAGATTGATCTATATTATGATATAGATCAATCTGCTCAACCTTTCTTCTGCCACGAGGAGGTTAGAGAGCCGGATTCCCAATGGAATTCAGTTCATGCGCTAGTACATTCTGTTCTAACCCGGTACATACGGCCTTGTTGGATAATATGTACACTAGGATTACAAATGTTTTAACGCATGCGTCTGTAAGATCCTACAGTCGTTAATTTTTCAGAAAGGGTGGGTATATCGCAGGGTGGAAAACGTAAGTCATGAGCGCTTACAGAAAAGCTAGGCTGGGGTTTCAGTTATGGGTGTTAGCTGGTAGACCATCAAATGGTACTGTTTATGAACAAATATGTGACAGTCGGAGGGATTTTAAGTCTAAGCTAAAATGGTGCCAAAGCAGGCAACAACAAATTATATGGATATTCTTGCCTCAAATCTTTCAGCGGAGATGTTTTCAGCCTTCTAGAAGAATACTAACAAGATGAACGCTAAGCCAAATATACTTTTGAGCGTCGGCGGATCAGTGATCCTAAAGGAATTGCCAATAATTTTAGAGATCGCTTTATGGTAAGATCTCCCCTAGGGCCAGCGATGCCCGATACAGGCGGTGCTGGGGCCGGCGTACCTACCCGGGAGAAAAACTCACTTTTCAGCAAAGGAAGTTGTCGCGGCAATTCAAAGGATGAAAAGGGGTAAGTCTCCAGGGTATGACGGTCTCAGCATCGAGCATTTTAGCCATGCAGGTGTACATCTGCCGCGTGTACTGGTTATGTTTTTTACGCTGTGTATCGGTCACTCATACATACCGGAATCGCTGACGAAAACCTTGGTTGTACCCATTCTTAAAAACAGGGCAGGGGATGTATCAGATAGTGTTAACGAGAAAGTAAACGCCAAAATCGAACTACAAATGGTTTATTTTAAAAGATAAACAAATACACGTTAAATAAAATAGATTTGCCTACTCCGAACGTTGATACAAAAATCTGCTTGAAAAAGGCGCGCTCGGCCTTTTTACTACTCGGTTAATCTGCATCGATCTAAAGATGGCGACACTGCTCTTCCCGCGCGACCGGTGCCGGTGCGGCGCTAATACGCGTGCTACGGACTTCCGGTGGCCGGCGCTGCCAACACGGCCATGCTGCAGGGTGCCTGCCCTCAGGCACCAGCTTCGGCGAGGGCGCGTCACCACCGCCAGCTGACCGTACCGTTATTCTGTGGAATACCAAATACACATAATTAAAATTAACTTGTTTGTATTATTACTATACCACTCGGCCTATCATGATAATATTCAAAGGTGAACGTTAATAAGTTAGGACTTCCAAACTCCAAGAGCTTTCAATTCTACCTTTAGACTTAGGTGGTATAAGCAATTTAGGCAGTTCGTAAGTCCACGGCTAGGTAATGAAACAGCCCTTTAGTCTTAGGTACTGTTCATGTACTTGAAACCGGTACTACTCCTTTATGCTTAGGATATGGTTACTTTGTTAGAAATAATTATAACACCCTTAAATAATATAATGATACCGAAAAATTTAAACAAACAGTTAACAGAGTCATTCATATTTTTTTTTTCTGCCAAAAATAAATAGTAAATATTAGAATTGTACCTTTTTGTTTTGAATTACTGTCCTGATCATCGGAGTCCCAGTCATGAATGTTAATCCAGGGCTTCATGTTTTCTGCAGCGGCAGTGCCTACGTATGGTTTGGAGCTGCGTTCGCTGCCCCGCATGTCAGCTACTTCATATCGGTCACGTCCCAATATTTTTTTGACTTGAAATGGACCCTTATACACTGGAAGCAATTTTTTACTATGCCCCTCATTTGACTGGCTTTGTATTTTAAGCAGAACCAAGTCGCCTTCTTGGTATTGTCGTGCCTTTATACGAGTACTGTCAAATCTAGCTTTCTGTGAGCTCGCGCTCGCTTTTATGTTTGCATCCACCATTGCACGCAACTTAGTAATGTCCGGCAACGAATCCGTATCAAGCTCCGGTCCTAATTTATCGCTATCGGTTCTTAATATATAGCCAAAAAATACCTCACTAGGGACAGCCTTTATTGTTTTATGAAAAGAGCTATTGATAGCCTGTTGAAGTAGTTTCAAACACACGTCCCACCTATTTTCCACTAAATCTGCCCCCATTGTTTTCATGGCGTCGAGTATGGTTTTATTAAACCTCTCGACTTGCCCGTTTGACCTGGGCATGCCTGTAGCGACCGTATGTAAACGAATATTCCTATCACTACAATACTCCTTAAATGATAGCGAAGTAAAAGCGGCCCCGGCATCTGTTATTATTCTACGTGGGTTACCGAAAATTTTAGTTATCTCTTCTAGTTCTCTAATTACTCCATTTGTGTCTGTATTTCTTACGGCTGATACAAACGCAAATTTCGTAAATGAATCAACTATTACCAAAACGTACTTGTTTTTCTTAGTAGTTTTTACGAATGGACCCAAGTGATCTAGATGGAGGGTGTGAAATGGTTGGGCATGCTTAGGCAATGGATGTAGTTCTCCCTCCCTAGGTCCCCCCTTATGTTTATAATATATACAATTTATACAGTTTTTAATATATTTTTTAACAGTTCGTCTCATTTTCGGAAACCAGTACTGATTCGCTAATCTTTCTACAGTTTTATCCAGAGAGAAGTGTCCAAGGTCGTCGTGATTACTTTTTATTACCTGCCAAATACAATTTTTGGGTACACCCAACGTCGACCTTGAGCAGTTCTCCTGTATACCTTATTTCCAAGTAATTCATATTCATTAAAAATTTCTTTATGTTCGTGTAATTCGCCTGACATAAGAATCTCCCTGATACGGACGAGGTTATGGTCTTGAAGCTGAACAGACAATAACCAATCCGCTTCAGTTATTGACATAATTATTTCGGCTTCCGATCGTTCGCCGGACTGCAAGGGGTTGCGGCTCAGCGCATCAACGTGCTGCATACGCGAGCCTTCTCGATTAATAATTTCAAATATAAATTCTTGCGTAGCCAAAACCCACCTTGCGATCCGCGGAATGATTTCTTTTTTGGATAAAGCATACCGAACCGCGTTACAGTCTGTAATAATTTTAAACTGTGAGCCTAAAAGATATAGCCTAAACTTTTGAAGTGAAGCCACGATAGCTAACAACTCTAATTCAAAGGAGTGATATTTCTTTTCGTCCTCGGTAGTTTGCCGACTGTAGTAATGAATCGGTTTCTCGCCCTCACTTGCTACCTGCATTAGTATACCGGCTATCCCATCCCTGCTTGCATCCGTGTATAAAATACACTCTTTGTCAGAATCGTAAATAGACAATATATTATTTGAGGAAAGTTTACTCTTTAGAGAAAGAAATGCTTGCTCATGACATTCAGTCCAAGCCCAAGTAGAATCTTTTTTTAATAATTTGGTTAGGGGACTAGAAATAACAGCACAGTTTTTAATAAATTTTCTGAAATAACTGGTCAGTCCCAGGAACTGACGCAACTGATGAACAGTTTTCGGCACGGGAAAGTTTTCAACAGCTTTAATTTTATTTTCAGAAGGCATAATACAACCATCTCTAACGCGGTATCCTAAAAACTCTATGTCAGTTTTAAAAAAATGACACTTTTTTAATTTAATCGTGAGCCCACTTTTACTAAATATATCGAAAATTTCCTGTAACAATTTTAAATTTTCCTCAATCGTCTCACTAATTATAAGAACGTCATCCAAGTAAAGTATAATTTTACCAAAACGAAGATTACCTATTACCTTATTCATCAGTTGCTGAAAGCATGCGGGAGCGTTAACTAAGCCGAAAGGTAGCCTTGCAAATTCGTAGTGCCCGTCTTCTGTGATAAAAGCCGTTTTGTGCACAGACTCCTCACTCATCTTAATTTGATAATAGCCGCATTTTAAATCTAAGCTCGAAAAATATTTTGCGCCCTGAAGCCTGTCAATAAGATCTCCTATGCGAGGCATTGGGTACTTGTCTTTAATGGTTACTTTGTTCAAGGCCCGGTAGTCTATACATAGACGCTTTTCCCCATTTTTCTTATTGACAAGCAATGCTGGGCTTGCGTAAGCCGAATGACTTTCCCTTATGATTCCGTTCTCTAATAGTTCTGTTATCATAGTCCTAATTGTCTGTCCGTCATGCTGAGAAGTTCTATACGGCCGAAAGCATATCGGCTTCGTATTACTAAGGTTAATTACCATTTCGTGATCATTAACCTTTCCGAGGTCTTTTATATTAGAAGCAATACATTTATTATATTTGGAAAACAATGTCGCTAATTCAGAGTGATGAGAGCCCGAGTCAAAATCTAGCTGTTCCAGTTGAACCATGTTACAAAATCTTTTAAAATCCTCAGCACAACTAAACGTAAGAGAATCACCGACGCGAGAGTAGATGAGATCCTCGCGTTCTGTTAGATTTCGACCTATCAATATCTCGCATCCGGATAATTCGTTCAAAACGAAAAATTCTACATTTTCGATTTCAACTGAATCGATACTCAAATTTAACCTTACCATATTCGTAACAGACTTTATAATATCGCTAGAAAATCCCTGCAATGCGATAGGTGATTTTAGTGGTAAAACTGTAAATTCATATTTGTTTACAATGTTTTGTGATAATATAGAACAACTGCTACCAGTGTCAATAAATGCACTGTGAGAAAAACCGTTAAAATGTATTGTTTTATAAAACTTACTTATCGAATTGGAAGAGCTAATAAACTTAGTTACATGAGCATCCTTTTTAACTCCATCGATTTGAGCATTTTTCTTGTGAAAACACGACGTTTCGGAATGCCCCCGTTTACCACAAAATTCGCACTTGACACTACACTGAATACGTTTGTGATTGCCGCCACAATTATAACACTCGAGCGGCTTTCGCATTTGCGAAGAGTTAGAGTTTGAACCGGGAACCGTCTGAGTTACGTTTGAATTATTTGACATGTGGGTAGAAGGTATTTGAGTTTGAGGCAAAGGTGTCGATGACTGTTTATTTATTTGTTCTCTAGGGTTGCTATTTGATAAAGTTTTAACGGATTTATTACTTTTGTAATAACGAGTATGTAAAAACCCAGCTAAACTGTCACATGATTTCAAGTTGCTAGCTTCAACTGACGCACATAGATTACTGTCTCCTATATTACCTAATATGATAGATATAACATCGTAATCAGAAAAGTTTAAGCATAAACTATCTATTTTTGATTTTTGTTCAAAAAAGAAAGCATATAATGACTGATTTTCGTCTGGTCTTTTATCTATTATTTCTTTTAACAATGTGAACATGTTACGCTTCACTTGGAAAGTAGCAAAAATTTTATTTTTCCAGTCTACCCACGTCCAAGACGGCCAGGTTTGATTATTACGTAATAATGATTCGTACCATGTTTTAGCAGAACCTCTCAGTTTATTTAGAGCTTGATAACGAATTATGCTATCGGGCCATGAGAAAGTTGATGCGTATGACTCTAGGACTTTAATCCAGGATGCAACGTTGTCCGTTAACGGATCAAATTCTGGTATCATATTATGAAGTGTAACACTACTCACGGTTTCTGCATAGGGCTTACGTGACCGTTTCCTGTTACGCGGCGGGGGCGGGGACGGCGTTCTCCCGCTGCTGCTACTGCTACTGCTGCTTTCACTGGATGACGATCGAGCGCGTTTCCTCTTGCCATGCTTGCGATTCCCCATGGCGCGCGGTAAATTAAATTCGCTTTACCACTTCTGATGTAAACGAGAAAGTAAACGCCAAAATCGAACTACAAATGGTTTATTTTAAAAGATAAACAAATACACGTTAATACACGTTAAATAAAATAGATTTGCCTACTCCGAACGTTGATACAAAAATCTGCTTGAAAAAGGCGCGCTCGGCCTTTTTACTACTCGGTTAATCTGCATCGATCTAAAGATGGCGACACTGCTCTTCCCGCGCGACCGGTGCCGGTGCGGCGCTAATACGCGTGCTACGGACTTCCGGTGGCCGGCGCTGCCAACAATAGGATAAATTATCGACCCATCTCACTTGCTACAACAACAGCTAAGGTACTTGACATTCTGCTTAAACAGAGTCTCAGTGGGTACTTACATTTACATGTCGCACAATTCGCTTTCAGGGCAGGATTATCCACTGAGAATGCTATTTTATGCCTTAAGCACACTGTCGGGTATTACACGGAGAGAAAGACACCGGTATACGCCTGTTACCTCGATTTACCAAAGCTTTTGACACAATTGCCTATGACATACTGTGGCGAAAGCTAGAGGAAACGGGTATGCAAACGGAATATAACAGTATCCTTAAATTCTGGTATAAAAACCAAAGTAACCAGGTGCGATGGGTGGATACACTATCTGACGAATATAGGTTGGAATGCGGTGCAAGACAGGGCAGCCTCATATCTACCGGCCTCTTCAGCCTATATGTGAACCAGTTGATCGAGGAGCTCCGCAGGACACATGTCTGATGCTACATTGACGGAGCATGTGTCAACAACATAAGTTATGCTGATGATATGGTTTTGCTGGCCCCCTCGGTCAATGCCCTGAGGAAACTGGTTAAAATTTGTGAACGCTACACATCCAAGCATGGTCAGAGGTCCAACTCACAGAAAAGTGAGGTATTGATTTTTAGGGCCGGAAAGCAGAGACCTAGTACAGTGCCTCCGATCATGGTCAATAGAACGGAACTGGAAATTGTGCAGAACTTTAAATATCTCGGTCATTAGGTTACAAAGGACTTAAAATATGACCTAGATATTGAAAGAAAATGTAGGGCGTTGGCGGTAAGGAGCAATATGCTGGCCCGTAGGTTCGCTCGATGTACCAAAGAACTTCAGTCAACGCTTTGCGCTTAGGACATATTGCGAATCTTTTTACTCAAGCGGCCTGTGGGTTCGTTATACGCAACGAGTCTTCAACGTCCTGCGTATTCAGTATAATAATGCTTTCAGAATGCTGTTGGGGTTGCCGCGGCATTATAGTGCGTCGCAAATGTTCGCAAATGCGCGCGTTGACGGTTTCCACGCTATAGTGCGTAAGAAAGTGGCGTCATTATTTCAGACTGCGCGGTAGCACCAACAGCATTTTGCAAATGATTGCATCTTATATAACTGTTCCATACAGGCACACTGGGTGGGAATAGTTATGGGATAATTATAATTTAAATAAAATTGTTTTTATGTTAGGTACATACATACTAACATAGATCTTAAGAAAATTGTTAGTAATACTTATATAATAATAATAATATTTATTCATAAAATTATAAGGTATAATTCTTTTTACAGTTTTGCTTAAATGTAAATTATATTCCTAAGATTTACGTGCCTGAACTAGGTTATCCTGTGTTTCAGGCGAAAAGTGCTAAAAAAGTCATAAAATTAATAAAATAATCTAAAAGTTGACAACAGACAAATAAATTATACTTATTTTGAATAGCTTAACTCTTAGTTTCTAAATTTGATAAATACTTATCGTAGGTACACACGCCAAAAGAGTTAAGTAACCAGGCACGCACACTACAAAACTATATCGCTACTGTACGTACTGCTCACAATGATAGTTCCACGCACACATCGTATTCGTAGAGTGAGTGCGCTAACGTTTTCTAAATGATAGTATAACACGATTTCAAAATAATACATAACCGTGTTCGTGACGCAACGGGTAAGCATTCTACCTACTGTGACAAATGATTCGAGTTCGAACCACGAGTTCACAAAAATGTTGTTTTTGGTATTTTGCAGTCTCGAGGTATACTAACTGAATAAAGCGATATTCTGACCGGTTTGAGAAACAACCACAAGTTCCTCGCCTACTTAAAATTATTTGCCAGTTTAGAAGCTAACTACCCGCTTTAAAAATATATTCCTACCTTTAATAGTGAACTTACGTATGAGTCAGTCTGCATTAGCAACTACACTTAAACTCCTTCTTTTACAGTTTTACGAAGTTTGTGATTGTGTTAAATTGATTAACCTTAGACCATGCATCATTTAACAATATTCCAAAAAGCTCAGATTATTGTTTTGCACGAGCAAAACATTTCTGTTAGTGAAATCGCAAGGCGCCTAATGATATCGGTGAGTAAAATTATTATTAATAATAATGTATTCATTTATTATGTCACCGTGTCCCAGTAATTTCAATAAGATTGTCTGTTGTGTCTCATTTAACGAATTGTGGATATGAATAGTTGAAAATAATAGGAAATGACACCGGAGTTTTTATTTATTGACTGCATAGCCACTCACTATATCGATATTTAATAATTACCATCATCGTTTTACACAGTATTATAATAATAGTTTTTTTATCTGTATTTTGCAATGAAATATTCAAAAAATATAATGAAAGTAAATGAATGAAATGAATAGGAGATAATAATAAACTAACAATCTTGTTTTATTTTTTTCCTAAAATATTTAAAAATGTAAATTGCATGTTTGGACATTAAACAAAGGAAATTCTAAACAATGCATAATAATATCCATTAATACTTTTAGAAAAAAATAAAAAAGATGAATTTTATATGTGCATTAATTGAATAAAGTAAATAATAAGTGTCATAATTATGTTATATAAATATTTTTTATTTTATTTTATTAGTTTGATATATATGTATAATTTAAATAAACTATATTTATGTATAAGTATATGAATTGTGTTTATATAAATTTATTCTCTGCATTGGATTTATATTGTGTAATATTTATTTCTTAATTTATAATTTGGGCGGTGTATGTTTTGTTCTAATATTTTCACTTTTTTTTGTAGAGAAAAACCGTTCGATTGTGGGTGCATCGTCACGCTGAGACAGGCGAAATAAACCGTCGCGTGCCTGGACCGACACCATTGGCTTACACAAATGCTTCGCCGCGTCACCGTGAGATTACTGCCACCCATACATCAGATCCATTTGCTAAGACCAGCATAACAGCAGCAGCACACAACGTGACTATGCAAACTGTACGGAACCACCTGCGAGCGGACGGTTTGAAATGTTGCAGACCGGCTAGAAAAAATTTGTTATCTACTGTGCACCGTCAAAATCGCGTTTGCTTCGCGAAGGAATATCAGCACTTCGATTGGCAAAACAATGTCGTCATATTTACTGATGAAAAATGTTTCAAACCAGATAAGGATGGACGAAAAATACTATGGAGAAAAAAAGGAGACCGATACACTGAAATAAACATTTTGCCACTTAGGACTAGTGGCCGCATTACACTCGGGTATTGGGGCTGGATGTCGTCGATGGGTCCCGGTGAGCTCGTTGAAGTGGGATCTCGTAATAATAGTCAAGGCTATTTAGATATTTTAAAAAATGTTATGCTGCCCACAGTGCGAGTTGCCTATCCAAACGAGCATATTTATTTTGTGCACGACAACTGTGCCGTCCACAAAGCACATATTGTTCAAGATTGGCTAAAATCACAAACAGATGTGACTGTTATTGATTGGCCTGCTAAGAGTCCCGATTTAAATCCCATAGAAAATTTATGGGGTCATATGGTGTTGAACTGGGACCCATCTGAAGTTAGAACAAAGTCTAATCTGCATGACGTTGTAACTTCGAGTTGGGAGTCGTTACGTGGTAGTGACCTTTGTAACAACATGGTTGCTAGTATGAGCAGACGTTTGCAACTTGTCATAGACAGCGAAGGGGCACCCATTCATTATTAAAACATAAGCAGCGGAAATCCTACGGCTGATATGATGATAAAATATAATTATTAATATGTAAAATATCGACTAATATTATTAATTACGCGTCATCTTGAGAAAGTGTAGGTAATATCGAAAATCACCGCCGACTTATCGTAACATTTATACTTACCTACTACCTTTAAATTTCAGACATTTTAACGTGTTTAAATCTATTATTTTCCTGGAAACTGTGTTGGTAATAATTATATTACTGTTCCCGATACCGGTGGTTACTTTGTTTTTTTTTACATTAATATTTAAAAATGTAATTCAATTATGTGATAACTGAATAAACCCAATACTTAATACTAATCTTCAAAACTTTCACAGCTTATAAAATAAGTCGGCGGTACTGGAGTGTGAGTGATGTTATTGTTACTGGATCAGATTATATTTTTTATCTATGTGACATGTTTATTCACTCCGCCCACTGTTTATTATATAATTTTATAAAAAGATGTAATGGTATGTTCTAAATATATTGTTGCTTTTATAATAAAACATGTTAACTTGTGATGTTCTTTTATTTTTTGAATAAAGATATTTATTAAAAATGGTTTTATTTATTTAAGCTATTTTTAATAAATAAAAAAATGTTTGAACAAAAAGTATTCTATTTGCTTTAGCTTAAAATTTTAAATCGCAAAAAGTACCACCCCTTCTGGGATTTGAACTTACACACTAGCATTCCAGAAGTGTATGCCTTATTCGTTGAGCTACGAATGGTTCAGTTGTTGTTGCAAAATTATGTTATACTATCATTTAGAAGACGTTAGTGCACTCACACTACGAATGCGATGTGTGCGTGAGTCATTGTGAGCAGTACGTAATGAATCGTTTTAACAGTAGCGATATAGTTTTGTAGTGTGCGTGCCTGGTTACTTATCTCTTTTGGCCTGTGTACATACATAAATTTACTTTAACGCAGTTAATAAATTCTTTGTATCTTCGTAAGACATTCTTTGGAGAGCCTCCTTGAGAATTCTCTTACAATTTGTTCAGAGAGTAAAGGTTTGCTTTCACGTTAGTTTATTATAGAGGAGAGGACCTAGGTACTTGCATATAAAAGCATGTTTTGTTGTATTTTAAGGGCTGACTATATCTTTACGTCTTTTATTAGAATGTTGAGTGCTGTAGGGTAGAGCTGTGTGTTGTTTTAAAACAATGCCCACTTTAAATAGTTGCCGAACTGTTAATACTTCACAAGATTTGTGGAGGGGTTGGTAGGAAAAAGGAAAGGAAAGGAATATGGATTCTGTCCGAAATAAATGGATTGACGAAACTAACTGCTGGCGTGCAAGAAATATTTTTTTTACCTGACTATGCCAGAAGTAAAGGCTCCTTCAAACAGGCGCGACACGCAACGCCAATCGCACGTGACTCAAAGGCACGGCTCGTGGCGCGGCAGGCGGTGCCTTTGTGTCACGTAGCGTGTCGCGCCTATTTATAGGAGCCTTAAGGGTTATTATTATTATTAAGCCCTGTTCTCGTAACCTGTGCGGCACCGCACCGAGTGGACCCAATATGCTGTTGCGCCCTGCTGTGCCTACGACGCAGCTGTACCTATCGCGTCTGCATCACTCCACTACAACTGAGGAAGTCGTGCAGTATTTGAAAGTGAAGACCAACTGGACTCTGAGGGTTGAAAGGTTGGAATCGCGCCACAACATCAACTTTAAGTCATTCGTGGTACGAGTTCCAACCCACCATCTACAGACTTGCCTGAAAGAGGATTTTTGGCCGAAAGGTGTCGTTTATCGACGCTTCCGAGGACGGTTACGCGACACCACGCAGCGATACACGATGCCGTCAACATTACGTGTATAGATAGTTTTATAAGTTTGTTTGATATGTATTAGTTTATTATTATATAAGATTATTTCGTGTATTTTATGTATGGGCCTTTAGTTGCCTGATAATAAAATGATTATTATTATTATTATTATTTTAACATGTGTCTATAATATCAAGCAAGGTAGATTATAGATTTCTGATCACGTTGCTTTGGACAGAAAAAGAAAAGAATTGAACCTAACCAAAAGTGCCTCATTGATTTCATTTAGCAACTTTGACATTCTGTTCGGCGTCTTTGCCATCATCTGTTTCATTCCATGTTTTGATGAGCCTAATTGATTTTCCATAGCAACTTGTTTACCATTTCAAAATTACTGCAGCTCTTCTTTATTATTCAATCAACTCAGACTATCGCAGTCCAAAACTTGACATAGGCCTTTCCCACGCTGCGCCAAACACCCTATCAGTCACCTTCCACATCAAGTCAGTCCTAGTCGCCTATTAAAGGTCGTCAGTCCGTCTAGCTTGGGGGTGTCCCACGATATGTTACGCTTCCATAATCTATCCTATAATTAATAGGACTGCGGGTACGGTAGCGAAGTTGTTAGTGGAGGAAACTGTGCCTGGCTTCTTCCGATCCCAAGACGTAGTCGCAGGGCTAATTGTAAACTGGAAAATAAAACTTAAATTAAACTCAGCTTAAATTATCTTATATATACAATGCACACGCACACTATTACACACACACACTCACTCACTCACACACACACACACACACACACGCATTCACATACACACTCTAATACTCGCTTACATACATCACACTAGCGCTTTATTGTATACTTAGATTTTCTTTTTTCTGTGTCTTTGTTTTTGTTTACAACTGCATAACCGTTATAATGTTAAGTGGAGGGGTGGAGTCAGCTAACACAAGCATCCTTTTGCTTAAAATGTGATCTCCAACTCATGTGTGTAAGACAATTTTATGTAATTGCAATAAACATTTTTTTTTATTCTCTCCGCTTTTGTTTCTGTATTATTGCTGCTTTATTAATCGAAATTCCAATTTCAAATTCGAAAACTATCATCATGACCAACCTCATATTTACTGACCATGTTTGGATGATTGATCACAAGATTACAACAAGTTGCTAATTCCAGACAGACAGGAGCTGTTACCAACTCATTTTACACAATCCTATAAATACCTACCTGTATTATTACGCCTATTCACGAAAACGACCGTCAATGCTACAAAATAAAGGCGCTATCATCGGCAAATCGTTATCACAGACATTCGGTTGACTGCATGTAATATTTAGTAAACACGAGTCGCTTTCTTAACTTCTTTCGATAATCGCCTTTCAAGGCGACAAATTTTACACTCTTAACTTTAAGGGTTTGTTCCATCAATTCTGAGCGAGGAAAGCAGCAGGTGAAAATGGCATCAAAACTTTAGCGGCATCCAATCGCCACATGCGAGCTACACGTCACAATGACGTCACGCAAAATCCTGCATGGCGCAAGCAGAGTTTACCGCGCAACTAGCATATATACAACATCCCGACATCAAACGTCGGGCAGTTGCCCACCAGACACAATACCCGTCTGGTCGGAGGAGCCTCCCTTTTCCATAGAGTATGAGTGAACTTTACACCCTGTTCCTCATACCTCTATAAAACCAAGAAAGATTTTTAACATCAACTCGACTAATCAAAGTGTTTTTAAGAGCACTACTTGCACACTTGGTATCACTTTTCTAAAGGGGTATATGAGAATCCCCCACTTATAAACACGTTCCGTGTATGAACGTGGGCAGTTGTTGACAGGCTTATTACGATAACAGCAATACAGCAATACTTCTCGTATAGATCATGGGAAACAGAATATAATGTCTAGTTTTCTTCGTAACAAGTCTTCAGACTTAATCGTTTTGCTAAATAGCCTAGGTTTGCATCCAGATAAGAATCTTGAGTGGTGACAATGAAGGTGACACTGAATGCAATCTTTTATTTTGATAACTCAGCTACGTAAATACTTTTATAACTTACCTACCGACATTTATATACATTTATAAAACAAAAACAAGGTATGTTCGTAAGACTCCCAAAACGCCCAAACTGCTAAAAATTTTGGGCATTAGTTGTAGTTTATACTTAAGGGTGTACTTATTAAGAAAGGATTTTGCAAAACCCCGTAAGGGGTGAAAAAGGAGGAATTTGTTTATATGAAAAATGCTATTCCTTGGGTTTATAAACTTGAAACTTGTAACGCATACGTACGAAATAAATAAAAATGTCTAACATTATTCGTTTTTCAAAACTAGCCTACAGTTACTCTAAAATAATCTAAATGCACTGTCCAATTAATTGGAAACAGCATTAATCATCATGATAAAAAAATAAGAATTAATTACGTGTTTTTGGATTTTTCGAAAATAAATACCTAGCTAGGTGCAAAGGATACTCAAGTTTTAGTCGAAGATTGTACTGATAATATATTTCAAAATTGGTATTAATAATCTTAAATCCAATAAATGAAAACGCACCGAACGATTTTTCATAAGTCAACTCCTGTCGGGGTCAAAAGATCTCATTTGGTTTATTAACTTGAAACTTAGCAAAAATACTTCTTTAGGGAAATATTAAAGAAGATCAATAAAAATAAAAAAAATAAACTAAGTTTGAAAAGGGTGGAGGGGGTGTTGAAGTTCGTAGGGGAAAGTATGAAATTCGCGCGGACAAAGTCGAGGTTGAAGTGCTAGTAATTTTATAGACTCTTAGAGATAAAGGCGTAGGTATTGTTGTATTTTAAACCGATTACAGTGCTTCACCTTACGTCGGTCGCGTTCGTCATTTATTGATATTCTTTTTATGAACGGATTCTTTTTTATGAACGGTACAGTACTACACTGACTTTAAGCACGTGCACCATGTTACGCACTGCATACGAGGAGCATCGGTAAAATTGCTGGGAGTAAGTTCCGCCACTTCTTCCCAGCTAAAGCACTAGAAAGTGGTGTAGTACGGGCGTTTTGATGCAATATCTTATGCAATTTTGATGTTCAAAAAGTGCTAATAATAAGCCTAATTTGAATAAAAGGTGCTTGATCTTTTTTTTTTAAGTGTCCGTATGCCGTACGTCACACGTCGTCCGACCGACACACTATTTAGCGCGTTCAGTGCTGCACCGACTGGTGAATGGACCGCAGAAATTTGCGGATCATCGACGTGAGATGTGACAATATGAATATTGACACCGTCAGCACTGAATGCTACAAACACAGTCGGTCAATGCGGGTCGTGAGAACCGACGCTACGCTCCGACGCGTACGCGACGTTCAGTGAATCACTGTAACTGGCCTTATTTGCTCAGTAAGTGTACAATAGTGATGTTTTATGGAACAAAACAGAAACATTATAGCTTAGTCGACATCGCCGACAGTCATAATGTCAGCGTTATTTAATTTAGTTGTATTCAGTGGTTTATTTGTAAATATTATTCAAGCGGCGAGGATTTTAGCAGTGTTTCCAGTACCATCTATAAGCCACCAAGGTGTTTTCAGACCTATCACTCAGGAGCTAGCCAGAAGAGGTCATGACGTCACAGTCATCACACCAGATCCGGCCTTCCCGAAAGGAGAAGCACCACCGAACTTGAGAGAAATCGACGTCCACGACATATCGTATAGAATATGGACGGAAAATTTAATGTCGCTACCGAAAGACAACAAATGGGGTTTAACGGATCAAGTGAAATTCTTTCTGGACATGGGAATCTCAGTGGTTAACGCACAATTATCTCACATAGACGTCAAAAACTTGATCAATAATGAGAATGAAAAATTTGATCTGTTGCTATTAGAAGCTTGTTTGAGATCTATTCTTGCATTTTCTTTTGTTTATAAAGTGCCTGTGATCCAAATGAGTTCATTTGGTGCTTCTTATGGGAACTTTGAAGCGGTCGGTGCCCCCGTTCATCCATTCCTCTATCCTTCAATCAATCGTAAGAAGAACTACAATTTGACAATGTGGGAAAAGATATCGCTAATATACAATGAATATCAGATAGCAAGAATCAATGATGAGTATGAGAAACTTGAAGATGTCTTGCTAAGAAAACATTTTGGACCTGAAATACCACCGGTTGCAGAATTATGGAACAATGTTGATATGTTGTTTATGAATGTGCATCCAGTGTTTGAAGGTATAAGGCCTGTGCCTCCTTCTGTGGCGTATATGGGTGGCCTACATCAGGAACCTGCTAAAGAACTACCAGCGGTAAGTTTTGTTTTCAATCACCTTCTGACTTACATAAGTCAGAAATAACTCTCACAATATATTTTCCTTACTGTCTTATTTGGTAGATAAACAACATGGCATGAAAATAAAGAGTTCACTATAAGATTGGCAAAGTTAAAAATGGAAAAGAAAAGAAGAAAAATATTTTATTCTGTACAAATAATAAATGATTATGATATGTGTGTCTTCCTTTACAAGAATTGCATGTTAATAAATCATTTTATTTCTTTGATTACTAATTAAGACAAACACAGACAAATTCTGGTTGTTACTTCGGATACAACGCACAGTTCGTTTTGATTTGTATAACTAATGCAACTAAACGATCTTTCGAAGCAACTATACATACAGGAATGCCACATTTTTTTAATCAAAATACTATTTTTTTTTCAGAACGTTAAATCATTATTAGATTCTTCCAAAAAAGGCGTGATATACATAAGTTTCGGAACGAATGTGGACACTTCTCTCCTTACTGAAGAAAAAATAAGAATTCTAGTGAAAGTTCTTTCTCAATTGCCGTACGTTGTGTTGTTGAAATGGGATGCACAGGAGTTGCCTGGACATACAGAGAACATCAGAATTTCCAAATGGTGGCCACAGTCGGACCTTCTAAGTAAATAATTTGTTTATTTTTATAAACACATTCTACATAAATTATCATCACCTTCCTGCCCCTATTCTATAACATTAATTTGTATAAAAATTCGTTCACCTAAGTAATATGTTTTATAGACATTCTAAACTTAAACTATCTTTCGTCACCGTGTCGTGAAAACCTCGTATGACAAATTATTTATGTCTTATTATTTGCTGAGTTGCATAACGCATTAGAACAAACGTGCACTAAGATGCTTCTAGTGCCTTCTATTGATGATAATGAGAACCTCAATAATTAATTTAATTTAATTTAATTTATTTTCAAAAACTCAGATAACAGAGATCCGTAGTGTTAGTAAAGTACCTTATACCTAGTGTTAGTATATACATAAATTAAAATACATTTTGGGTATGAGTCACTTTGTAAAGAAGACGAAACCAGTTTCTCAACCGGTCATCCTCTCCACAAAATGCCTCCTAAAAGGGGAAAACACATTCTCACTCACTGTTTCCAGAATGCTGTTGCCACTGGCCCGGGTTCTAGCTGCCACCGACGCTATTTTCTTCCGCACAATTGCATGGAAGCCGTCAGTACGGTTCTGCGTAAACATCTCTGACGCACTACAAAACCGGGGCAGTCTCAAGAGCATTCTAAAAACATTGTTGTACTGGACGCGCAGGACATCTAGCGACCTTTTGGTGTAGTTGATCCACAGACCACCCGTGTACAGACCCTGGCAATATGCTTTGAAAAGCGTTATTTTTACCTGGTCCGTGCAGCGAGCGAATCTACGAGCCAACATATTACCGCGGACCGGCAAAGCCCTGCGCTCCCTCTCAATGTCCACATTGTCTTTCAGGTCGTCGGTAAGCATATGTCTCAGATATTTGAGTTGTTTAACTCTTCTTATGCTCAAGCCATTTAGGGTAAAGTTAGGTGAATAATCTGTACATCCACCGGCGACCCCAAAGACCATGCACTCACATTTCTTCACGTTATACACGAGCTCATGCCTAGCCACGTAGTCCTCGCAAACTTTTAACATCTCTCCAATAGAACCTGCAGTCGGGCCCAGCAGCACCATGTCGTCTGCATAGCTGATGCTGTTAATATTAACACCACCCACCCGACAGCCAACACGCATACTGCTATGCTCGACCATAAGGTCATTCACAAATAGGTTGAAGAGCCTGGGTGAGGTCAACCCTCCCTGCCTCACCCCGCACTCCAACCCATAAGCCTCAGAGAGACTGTTGGACCTCTTCACATGATTCGTTTGGTTAGCATACCAAAATTGCAGAACCTTACGAACTTCCGCCGGTACATTCCTGTCCCCCAACTTCCTCCAGAGCACATCATATGACACAAGGTCAAAAGCCCTGGAAAGATCCAGGAAACAGGCATACACCGGCGTTTTACGATCTGTATAATATTGGACTGTATTCTTGAGACTTAGGATTGCACTTTCAGTGGAAAGCCCAGGTTGAAACCCAAACTGTGAGTCGTGCAGGTCCAGATGTTTTTCGAAGCACGAATCAAGCATACCGTCCAATATTTTGACAGATTGTTTTTTTATTTTTTTATATTTTTTTTTATTTTAAGCGACAGGCATTTTACAGACTGTTTTTATTTTCCCCTGAAGGATAACTTTTATTTCTATCACGAGGTTTTCATAGTTTCGTAACTAGTATCGTAATGTAAATCCGGCTTTATAACCGATTTTATTATTTATTTCATTGTTATCGTCAATAAGTGATAGTGAATTATCAGTGACACTAATGATAATTGGTCTCATTTCATCCATTGGGGTCAATATCGAATCTCAAACACTTACCAATTTTTTTTTGTAACCTCATATTTATTTTACTTCATACAAGCTAGCCAATTCATCCTTTCGAGGGTAGGTATGCCAATAATCATTGAGAGCTAGTGTTTTCTTTTTTCTCAATAGAGACTATATTAAATGATTATTCAAATATTTATCTAAGGCCGAGATTAATAAACGTTACCTAGAACGTGCCTTGCCTGAGTGCTATTCTGCTGTCACTGTCGTACAACTTTCAAACTACAAGTGTGAGATAGAAACAAGTGAGAAACGAGAATAATTATTATTTAGGCCTATGGAATTAGTATACAGTACTATAATAATTGTATAGCTAGTTAAGGTTTATTAATCTCAAACTAAGGCATCCTACTTTATGTTTCCTCAAACGGAAAATAAAGAAACGGTGTAACAATAAAAGTCACGTCTTTTCAGAGCATCCAAATGTCAAGTTGTTCATAACACAAGGAGGACTACAATCAACAGACGAGGCTATCACAGCAGGAGTACCTCTGATTGGTGTGCCAATGTTTGGTGATCAATGGCTTAATGTCGAAAGATATGTATACCTTAAGATTGGAGTCAAACTGGATATGGAAACGCTTACTGAAGAAGATTTGATGAATGCTATAAACAAAGTTATTGGTGATAACAGGTAAGGAGTTAATAGTTATTATTTTAATATTTCATCAGCCTACAGGAGTCTTCTGCTGGACATTGGCCTCCCCAATAACACGCCATTCAACTCGATTTTCGGCAACTCTCATCCAGCTGCTACCAGTCACCCTGCGAATAACGTTACTCCACCTAGCCTGAGGGCGTCCTACCGTACGTTTGCTGATTCGCGGTATCCACTCAAAAACACGTCTATTGCAACGGTAATCAGTTCTACTAGTAATATGGCCGACCCATTGTCATTTCAGCTTGCTTATTCTATGACCTACCTATGTCGACAACTTTGGTTCTCTGCCTGATCACCTCGTTGCGGATTGGATCCATGAGAGAGACTCTAATTGAACACCTCAGTCTTTAGGCTCTGTGGAATACGCGACGAGAAAACTTGCCGAAGCTTCCCAAACGCTGCCCAACCCAGCTGATAATATTTATCTCGTTAATATTACAAGTCAGGCATGTTGCTGACCGACGGACAGGCAATATACGTACAGCAACAAACGGGTGTATATATGGCACAACGTGTTATTAAAAACATATGGCTTTGTAGAACTTCGTCTCTGTCACTCATAGTATTTTTATTTCACAGAGGCGACGCGCGCTTTAGTTGTGGTTACCACGTGTACAAACACGCTCTGAATGTGTGTGTCAGCGCAGGAGCTCTCGGTACCGTCCGAAACAAAGTCAGAGGTGTGTGTGTGTGTGTGTGCGTGTGCGTTATGTGCTGACGCTATACTTGTCTTCACGCACACATTGAAAGCGTTTTTGTACATTTGGTTAACACAAGTAAAGCGCGCGTTGCTTTTGAGATAAAAATACTAAACCTTTGTGATAGTCTCTTTCTAAAGTTTGATGTGTAATACATTCGCCTATGGACTTTAATTTGGTTGATTAAGTTACTAGGTATGTACAGTAAGAAAAGTTTTTTGAAACTGCAGTCTGCAGCAAATTAAATGGGGTTAAACTTTGACTGGACAACACTATCCAATTTAGGCATATGATTATAAAGGATGAGGCACAGAGTGTTAAGTTCACTCATCCTCCATAAATAAGGGACGATCCTCCGACAAGACGGGAGTTGTGTCTGTTGGGCTACTACCCGACGATTGATGTCATGTCGGGACGTTATATGTATATATGCTAGTCGCGCGGTAAACTCTGCTTGCGCGATGCAGGATTTTACATGACGTCAGTATGTTGCATAGTTCGCATGTGACAATATGGATTTGACAACATGATTGTTGTTGCTATGAAGCCTTTACGCAAACTACAAATCTGGGAGAGCATCGTCACGTAATTACCAATAACATGATCGCATGCTTGTCGATTTCCAATCAAATAATCGTTGGTTGAGTGAACAGCAAATCACATATAGATCATGGTATAATAATATACTTCGCCAGGTATAGCATTCCGAGACACAGTGGTCACGTGGGAGACACAAGGCTACGTCATCAACGCTGTGTAACCAGTAGTGTGTAATAATAACTTCACAACCGCCTTTATTACATATGCGAAGCCGATAAAACAATGAGGGTTTAACTAACAATAACGTTAGTATATGTTTAAATTGAATTGTTTCGTTTGATTCGTAAACGAAATGACAATTTAAACGCTATTTATATCTATTTTTAATAGAATGGTGACTGAAAATGTTTCCATAATTCTTGTTTTGTTGCAATAAAGTGGCAACTGGATAATGACGAAGTCATGTGTCACTCCCGAAATGCCAGACCTTGTCTTTTCAGACCATGATATAGATAAACTTAATTTTAACAGCTTATTATGAACTTAATATCAGATTTGTCTAGTGGTCGGCACCACAAATGAGTTGGTTTTTCCTCGGGTTGGAAAAAGTGGTTTTTAATGTTCAATAGCGTTATGTTGACCTTTTCTTACCTGGGGCCTAAGTCTACTAATTTACAAACGTTGCAATGGTCTCTCCATTGTGAATTTTTGTCAGATTTGCCATTACAAAATCTGTCAAAAACTCAAATAGCGAGACCATTGCAATGTTTGTAAATTATTAGACTTGGCTTCCAGTAATTGGTCCAGTTAGAGATTCATGTATTTAAATGATTCCTTCTATTGTTTTAGTTATCGCCGCAATATAGTTAAGCTTCGTAATTGGATACTCGATCAGCCCCAGACTCCACTGGAGCGCGCCGTGTGGTGGACGGAGCACGTGTTACGTCACGGCGGCGCGAGGCATCTGCGCGCGCCCGCCGCCAACATGTCGTGGGCGCAGTACCTAGAACTAGAACTAGTACTAATTGTGTTTATAGTATTATTATTTATTATGTCATTGCTAGCTTTTGGTATTTACTTATTGTGTAAGGTTTTAAGAAAAGGAGGGAGTAAAATTAAAACCTCATAATGTCCTCTTGATGTGAAAGCCTGTTGATCTAAAATCTAAGTATATACAGGTAACTATACCTTTTATTTTTTGTTTTTACTTAGATTGAAAACTTAAAAATAATTTATCATTTTAATAATAATAATAATAATAATAAAATATTTATTTGCGTAAAACATGGTATAAAATGGTGTTAAATACAAATTCATATGGCACAACATGTTTAGCTAGGATAAAAACATAGCATGCAAAATTGTAAAGTTAGGTGAAGAAGACCATCATTATTTTTTATCAAAAAATTCTTTTAAACTATAAAAACTGCATTCAAGTAACCATTTAAAAAACTTAATTTTAAACAATCTTGTATTTAACGTTTTAAAATCCCTTGGTATTTTGTTATAGATGCGCACGCACATTGCTAGGCAGTTTTTATTGTATTTAGCTAATCTGGGTAAATCATTCAACACTAGTTTATGAGGATCTCGTCTGTTCCTCGGATAAACATCATTTGCAGTCTTAAATAATTGTTTATTTTTAATTACAAACACACATAATTCGTAAATATAAAGTGACGGTAACGGTAACAAACCAAGTTTCTTAAATATTGGTCGACATGAGTCTTCAGGTTTAAGCCCACAAATTGCCCTCATGCACTTTTTTTGAGCGATGAATGCTCTACAGAAATCGGTGCTATTACCCCACATTACAAGGCCATATCGTAGTAAAGATTCGACGTACCTACGCGTGGTATGACATAACAGCATACATACATTTTTAACCTGTTTTAGTGCGTATACAAATTTATCAATTTTAGTGCTAACATTGCCTAAGTGTTCTTTCCAATTAATGTCTTTATCTATTATTACGCCTAAGAATCTTGTATGCGTTACTTCTTTGAGTTTATTAATATTGAGTTTAATGTCATTTTTATAATTATTTGATTGATTAAATTGGATAAAAACGGATTTGTCAAAATTTATCTTCAAATGGTTAATGTCAAGCCAATGCAGTAATTTGTCAATTGTACTATTAATGTCAAGCTCATGGTCTAAAATGGTATTTTGTTTTTTGTTAGATGTCACTATAATGGATATATCGTCGGCAAATAATATGCATTTATGGTTAGTTATTTTTACAATGTCATTTATGTAAATGAGGAATAGTATAGTATTAAGAAATTATTATGAAGAGTGAATGATTATAAAAAATGTTTTTTCTTCATTACGCGTAGATTTGAAATGTGCCAAGCTACTCACAAGTAAAACCGGGACAACCTACTATAATAAAAGTAAAAATACCTTACTATAACACTTTCAGAGAAACAGTTGACTTTCTTGTTTGTTTAGCACTATCAAAATTATTACACGCAATGGACAGATTTTTCTTAGACCATTATTAGTAGCCATACATGCTTGGTAAACAACGTAATTATATAATTATATAATGCTAATATTTATGTAGGCGTTATAATACCTAAGTGTCAATATAATATGGCAATTATACACGGTACGCTTTATACCCTTGAAACAACAAAATTAAATGGTTGTAACGTAGATAACGTTGCCCACGAGTGGGAAAGAGCAGGTTACTTATATTTTTCATTTCTGCGCCTGTTCATTTAAGTGAAACAATTTGTTTGAACCACGTATTATTGGTATTGCGTTAATACAGTAATTTTAAGCAATTTTGTTTCAGGAAGTTATTTTTGAATAAGACATAAAAAGAATTCCCCCAGAATAAGAATTTACCCAAGAACCATTTTTATTTAAAGGTTTTACTTTAGAATACAGATTAATATATACCTATTGTTTACTGTATCAATTAATAATTTATTCAATACTACATAATATTTCAAAACAAATTATATTTTAATTATATTGACGTCAATTAAATCATTCACATCAAAGTGAATTAACAATAGCATTAATACTCACTAGTAAAATTAAAATGACAAAAAATCGTATAATTACACCAATCTAAATAAATAAAAACCGGCCAAGTGCGAGTCGGACTCGCGCACGAAGGGTTCCGTGCCATTGACTAGGTAAACAACAGTAGGAACACAAATTAGGTGCCTACCTATTACCATTTATTGATATCGAGCAAAAATAGGCAAAAAATTGCGTTTTTTGTATGGGACCCCCTTAAATATTTATTTTATTTTAATTTTATTATTTATTATTAAAGTAAAAATGCAACTGAGTATTTTGTGAATATTTCAAGTGCCTACGTGTTGCCATTATTGATATCGAGCAAAAAAGGGCAGAAAAATCGCGTTTATTGTATGCGAGCCCCCTTAAATCTTTATTTTATTTTGTTTTTAGTATTTGTTGTTATAGAGGCAATAGAAATACATAATTTATGAAAATTTCAACTGTCTAGCTATCGCGGTTCTTGAGATACAGCCTGGTGACAGACAGACGGACGGACAGACAGCGAAGTCTTAGTAATAGGGTCTCGTTTTTACCCTTTGGGTACGGAACCGTAAAAAGGTACGCAAGTTATTAAATAGTTAGTTGAACTCGAATGTTGTGACCAGCAAGATACCAGTATTTTTCTATATACGTGTTACAATCTATCTTTTTTTTTTTTTTTTGGGTGGGAAATCATCAAATGACCTCTCCCGCTCTGGGCGGAGCGGAAGGGCGTGTCAGACTCTTACTGACTAAAACCCACCCGTGTTCCTTCAGTTGCCTGTGCACCAGGGCCACGGTAACTCTTTCGAACAATCCGCGACCCCGGCAGGCATCGGTCCTATCGGACCCCGTCACTGGTGCTGACATCTCTTTGAGGCGCGCGTGGAACACGACGCGCCGTCGACCCGGGCCTGGTCCTGTTACAGTCTATCTATATTCCTAAACGAAGCGGCAAAAATATTAACAGTTTTCGAAGTTCCTTCCATAAGCCACCAAGTGGTGTTCCGTCCTTTAACTCAAGAGCTAGCCAAACAAGGAGATGAAGTTACAGTCATAACACCAGATTCAACTTTCCGAAAAGGAAAAACGCCACCTAACTTGACAGAAATCGACGTTCATGACATTTTATACAATAATAATTGAAAGGAATATTTTCTCAAAGAAGCTGACAAAGGAAACATAGATATTTTATTTTTTGTGAATGTGAGGACTATCTGGGTAATTGCTTTCTTTTTTTTCTAATTTAATTTTAATTATGATCTGGCAGTTTGAGTAATTTATGCGGCCTACCCAAATGTCCTTTCTTTGGTATAGTTCGTCGAATCGTTGAGCTCCTTAAGTCCTAACTTCCCGACTCGAGCTGCACGATTACTGACAAATGCGTGCACTGACTGGACAGGTCCACTCAATCTGTGTGGTTCTTTCCTCAAAAGACCATTTCAGATACCAATCTGCATGGTCTTCGCATGACCTGACCAAGATTATGTCTGGACTTTAAAAGAGACTGTGACCTCTGAGTTTGTTTCGGCCTTTCTTCTCAGAGTAGTCATATAGGAAACGCCGACCTCATCTAGTTTTAAAAAACATGAGTGACGTGTAAAAGTGTTTATACAAACCTACTTACAGAAATAAAATCATTTATCATTTATCTTTCATTTATCATTAGATGTAATCCCAAAACGATTGCATTTGTTTCTCAGAACATTTGTTGTGGTTTTGGATGCTCAGCTCAAAACCATTGATTAATGATAAAAACAAAAAGTACGATTTGATCTTCATCGAAGCTTGTATACGTCCAGCATTCGTTTATAGATATATTTTTAAAAATATGCCAGTTATCCTAGTGAGTTCTATAGGAGAGAGCACCAGAGATTATGAACTAATTGGAGCTCCTACACATCCAATACTATAACAAAGTTTCATGCGTCAAATATTGAACAATTACTCACATTATTCGAGACTGAAAGTTTTCAATGATAATGCAGAATTGGAAGATAAAATGTTATGGTAGTATTTTGGACCTGATATACCCTCAGCAACTCATAGAAGTTGGGTGCTAATGTTGATATATTACTCTTGAATATTCATCAAGTGTTTGAAGGAATTCAACTTGCACCTCTGTCTGTGATTTATATAAGAGGACTGTATAAGAATCCTAGCTTCAGGTGCGTTAAGATTACCATTAATTTATTAATATATTGTGGCTGTTGACTCATAGGTACTCCACCGAGTTTGAGTTGAACCCAGGTTACATCCCCACATATCTTTTAGGTATTATTCTCTTTTTTACTTCTATCATCGCATCGTAGAAATATTTCTAGGATCTATAATTTTGTCTTTTGTTTCTACGGTGGTCATGCTATGCCCGACCACATTTTGTATCAAGCCTTTCATTATATTAAAAATTATACTTCCATTTGTTATGAAATCTGGATTAGCATGTACATATACAACAAAGAAGAAACTCTTTTTCGTTGGCTATGAAGAAAGTAACTGCTGGCGTGCAAGAAATACCTTTTTTACCCGACTATGCTAGAAGTAAAGTTTATGATTTTGAAATCTCTGTTTAATATCAGTACAATATCCCCGCTAAAATAAAAAGAAATAGAGCAGCCTACAAAAATAAATGAAATCTCACCAAAAACATTTCATGTAAATTAGGTTGCCAAGACTTACATAACGCTTTCACTGGTAAAAAGTTGTCAGCTCTAATGTAGAGCCAAGCCCCTAACTCTACAAGGCCTAACTCTACAAACCTTACATGTTGGTCCAAATGTATGGCTTGACTGTTCCATTGAACTATAGTATGACACAATATTAAAGACCAGTGACTTAATTTCTTACCAAAAGCCCAAATAAGTGGCTGTCCGACGGCCGCGAAACAGCCAAGCTGTACAGTTTGACCAAGATGTAAGGTTTGTAGAATTAAGGCTTGCAGAGTTAGGGGCTTGGCTCTACATTATATCTGATAACATTTTATCCGTGAAAACGTTGTATAAGTCCTAGAAACTAATTTGAAAAAAAATGTGTTAAATATTCTACGGCGGTACGAAACCCTTCGAGTACTTGGCCGGTTTTTGTTGGTATAAATGCGTGACAAATAGTCAATAATTTCATTTAATGTTTTGTGTTTCGTAATGTAAATTAATTTCTATACTATTGCGTACATAAATGTAGAAACATTTTTTTCTAACTGAACAAATAGCTACTCGCATGCTGTTGGGAAATATGTTGCGAGCGCCACGTCTGCTTCCCAGCGTAAGCACTAGCAAGTGGTGAAGGGCGGGGGTTTTGAGGGGTCTTATGTAATTTTGACGTTCAAAAATTACTGATTGTCCGCCTAGTTTGAATAAATGACTTTTCATTTTGAGTAATACCGCAGATTAGGACAGATAGTTCACTCCATAGAAAAATATTGATACCTAACGCTGTAATTACCTACAAAATTATTACAGGCGGTCGTGCACGCTAAAATGTACCGTATGCGCACGCCCGAGAGTATCTAGTACGTCGTCTGCCGTGATGTCGGGCGACCACTTGCGTCATTGAATGCAACGCTAGGGCCGTCTATGCTGAGCTCGCCGTCCGGTAAGAAACCAGGCCCGGGTCGACGGCGCGTCGTGTTCTACGCGCTCCTCAAAGAGATGTCAGCATCATTGACGGGGTCCGCAAGGGCCGATGTCTGCCGGGGTCGCGGATTGTTTGAAAGAGTTACCGTGGCCCTGGCGCACAGGCAACTGGAGGAACACGGGTGGGTTTTAGTCAGTAAGAGTTTGACACGCCCTTCCGCTCCGCCCAGAGCGGGAGAGGTCATTTATAACCCACACAAAAAAAAGGGCCGTCTATGCTAAGAAATGATTACACAAAAGAATGTGTGACTAAATAAACTGTTTTTTTTTTTACATTGAAAACAAAATTTTAGTTATTGAAAATCACAAATCCCTCACTTTAATATAATGTTCAATGAACTTTTTACCCTCCCGTAAATTTCGATTATATTGATCTAATTGTCATAAAAAATCTAAATCTAACAAATAACTTTAACAAGTTAGGAAAACATGTACATAAAATGTGTAAATTTCGCTTCTTTTAGCATGTCATACAGGCGGCTTCCTGCACCCTTATTACGTAACACACTATCTATCACAATCTGAATCATTTTGAAGCCTATTGCTAATCCATTGCTTCATATGTTCGAAAAATTTGTCTGCTCAACAACGTAAATAATGCAATGAATGTTGTGGAACTGTCAAAATGAGACCCATTCCTACTGTTAGTGTGTTACGTAATTACCCCGCTGGTCGACTAGTTAATGTTTTTTCAAAATTATTTTAAAATAATGTTTCTAATTCTTTTCTAAAAAAAGATAAACTTTTCTTGGTCGTTTTATTTTACCAGCCGTCTGTCTACACTGCAATATGCACGAGATGTAGCCATTATTATAGGCGCGGGTGCAGTACGTACTCTCGAACAGGCGCGTTACAACCGACTGGATTTTGTCCGCCCGAGTGGATGCAGGCCGAAGGTACGTTAGCGCCTGACCTTAAACGAGTGAAGCATCTGTCCTAATCTATGGTAATAGCTACAAATACTCATCTTTTTCCTTACTGTTTATTCAATTTACATGTAAGGCAAAATACGCTGTAGACAATCTAGCTAAGGTGCGACCTTAGCTAGATTGTCTACAGCGTATTTTGCCGGATTTTTGCATAATTATCGCTGTCTGCGCAGACAGCGATAATTATGCAAAAATCCGGTTTAATCTGTGCGGAAGCTGTGCTTACAACCTTGAAGTTTATTTTATTTAAATTCGTGCCACACCCAATAGTTCATTATGTACGCTTATTGGTATCTAATACATAGAACCTACTTGTGATAATTTAGTGTACGTGTTGATATTATGTGATAAATAATTATGACAGTACTTGTAAATGGGGTCATCATCATTTACCTAGCCTTTTCCTAACTTTATTGGGGTAGGCTTTCAGTTTAACCGAATGCAGCTGAATACCAGTATTTTACATGAAGCAACTGCCTATCTGACTTCCACAATCCAGTTACTGGGTAATCCGATACCCCTTGGTAAGACTGGTTGTCAGACTTTCGGGCTTCTGACGCCTCATTGTGTCTGTCAAAAATCCACAAATGACAGCCGGCTCAACAGCTTAACGTGCTTTCCAAGGCACGGAGGTATCTCGGCTTGTAAAGATGGTCACCCATCCATGGACCGACCGCGGTAAGCGTAGCTTAACCTGATCAATCAAAGCGTGCGGCTGTCATTACTTAGACCCCATTTAGTACTCATAAATGGGGTCATTAACCTTAATATTTTTTTGGTTATTCCTGTTCATTAAAGAATTTTGAAATTGGAATTACCTACGTTCCATATTGCTAGAAAAACTGAGCAATAAACAGTAATGCAAATTTTTCAAAGCAGGTAGGTAACAAACTAAGAGCTAAATATAAAGACACTGGACATCCTTGACAAGTTCGTTGACTTATCTGTTACGCCTGTGTTCCTGTGTTCTAAAACCGTCATTCGACTCTACAAACTAAACCCTGCGGGATAATTGTATATCACACATACAATGGAAATGCCATACATTTGACAGTTTCACAACATGCATTGCGTTGTTTACGTTTTTGTTCACACAAGTGTTACTGCTGATCCTAGGTTGGATTCACAGCTCAGGCAAAGTGTGATTGAGTTTTTCCACCAGGAATTTCTCAGTAGCAGATTGAAGTCTGGATTTGTGTCCGGTTGATGGCAAAAGACTCGTCACCTATGACGTATGCGACTTAAAACATAACTGGTGAAATGTGGGTATACTACAATTACACCTCTGCCCAACCCTTCGGAGAATACAAGCATCAATTTATACACATAAATCCTTCGGAATTAATACTCTATATGATGGTAAAAACCGCAAAATCCGTTGTGTAGTTTAAAAAATCTAAGCGGTCGTAAAGACAGACACGAAAAGGGACTTTGTTTCATTACTATTTATAGATTATAGATAATTTTGTTTCCTGCTTTTAAAACTTTGTTTATAAATTTGTCTCGAGGGTATTCTGTAACGTGCATGACATCCCAGTAAAGTCTACATGTTGGTTTTATGAAGGCAGAAGGCAATACCTAACTACCTACCTATGGTTAATCTCTAAATTAAAAAATAAAACAGTTTTATGTGAGTTGGAACTTAGTCTTTAATATCTACACCTACACATTTAATTTCCTCCAAACAAATACATTATTTCCTTAGTATTCTTCTGTTTCCTTAGTCTGACACGTATTACTAATAAACGCAACATTAAAGTGCATATAAACAGCTTCTGACCACAATTTACCTTAGTATGTTGACATCGCTGCTCGACTAATAATGTCAGTAATATATTTAGTCGCGTGTTCCATGTTAGTTATAAGTGCAAATGAAGCGGCGAGAATCTTAGCAGTTTTTCCAGTTCCATCTATTAGTCATCAAGTCGTGTTCCGTCCTCTAACTCAGGAATTAGCTAAGAGAGGACATGAAATCACTATCATCACACCAGACCCAGTCTTCAAGAATGGAGGAGCACCACCCAATCTTACAGAAATCGACGTCCATGATATTTCTTACAATCTATGGCAGGAGAACTTCATGAAAGCAGCTTCGAAAGGAAATAAAGACGATCTACTGTCCCAATTGGACATAATTCTCAGTACATTTGTTTCGGTGTTTGATGCACAAATTCAGTCTGAAGAGGTGCAAAAGATTATAAATGATAAGAACAGAAAGTTTGATTTGCTACTGCTTGAAGCTTGTGTAAGGCCCACATTAGCCTTTTCTTATATTTATAAGGACGTGCCTGTGATTCTTGTGAGTTCTTTAGGAGCTGCTCCTGGGAATTACGATATGATTGGAGCAGCTGACCATCCGATGTTGTATCCATCTGTCATAAGACAGAGGTTGTACCATCTCAGTTTTTGGGAAAAAATTTCAGAATTGTACAATCATTACCGCGTCGTGAAACTGTATGAAAACAATGAATTGCTTGAGAATAAAGCACTTAGACAAAATTTTGGTCCTGAGATACCATCTGTTGAGGAGTTAGAGAATAATGTGGATATGTTATTCCTGAATGTGCATCCAATATTCGAGGGGATAAGACCTGTTCCTCCGTCTGTGATTTATATGGGAGGGTTGCATCAGAAACCTCCGAAGGAATTGCCAACAGTAAGTATTTCATTCAAAACTTTAGTACATAAATTATCTTCTTCAAATAATCGTTCCAAATAGGCTATTATTTTCCAAGGTCGCATTCATTATCATGGTGTAGTATATTATTTATGACTAGCAGTTATCCGGACTTTATTCGCACACAAGATTTGAACCACCGTTGAATATTTTAGGGATACTTTTGAATTATTCTTGTGCAGTGAATTTACATCCTCTAAAAACATTATCTTTGAACTTTATATCTTTGTAGTCAGTGCATTGTATATCAGTCATTCAGTCATGTAACGTGTCATTAAAGGTATTATAGTGATGATTTTTTCAATTATCAGTAATATAGCGTAGCGTGTGTATAATAGCGTAGTCTAAAGAAAAACAACGAATCATTCTCTAGTAACCTTGGCTCTAACTCATGCTTTAATAGCGTGTTACAAATTGCCGTTGGAAGAGTTTGAACTTCTGCTACTAGAATTCTTCTCGCATCTTTAAGAAAAAATTGACCCAATGCAGGTTGGTATTCGTCACATCCTTATTAGATGTTATGGTTCGATGATTTTTGACCGGCTTCCTCGAGATGTTTTACCAGCAGTGTTCAAAGCAGTGAGGAAAGTTTTAAGTATGACTGAGGATGGATGGGTATGGATGAGGAGGATGGAGTAGGAAAAGACCAAAGAAATGAAAGATAGACTGTGAAAGATGATTATCTTAGAAAGGGGGTGGCTATTGAGATAATGACTAATAGAGAAGTATGGAAGCAACAAACATGTTACACTGACCCCAAATAAATTAGGATATGGGCAAGTGAATGAAAAATATTTTACTATCGCATTGTTGAACGACGGAAAATAAATTAGAATAACATAACTGATTGATATCTATATTACACACGACGACATATCAAGCTATACATTTCCAGTTTTAACTGACCTCGTATTGTATATGCTTTTCGTACAGTGAGAAGTCAGCTTAAACTGGAAATGTACAGCTTGATATGTCGTCGTGCGTACTATCGACATGATAAGAAGATGACCTAATTATGACACTCGAATGAAATTTCATTCGAGTGCCATAATATATGTAATTGATAGTAAGTTAATTTTATCAGTTTAGCTAACACGCAAAGAAAATAATAAACATTAGTGTCGAGAAATATCAGTGATATCATACATCACTGATATTTCTCTGCACTAATGTTAAAATTAACTTACTATCAATAACATCTATTAGATCAAACAAAATATGTTTAATGAAATAAATATTTTGTAGATATACCTTGCAAGATCTTAAGTTGAATTATTTAAATTAGCAGAAAGTAAAATAAGTACAATAAGAAATTGTATAATTATCAATTTTAATAGGTACGCACAGCGACATAATAATATCAAGCTATACATTTCCAGTTTTAGCTGACCTCGCATTGTATATGCTTTTCGTACAGTGAGAAGTCAGCTTATACTGGAAATATATAACTTGACATGTCATCGTGCGTACCATCGACATGATAAGATGACCTTTAAAAAAATACGTTCTATCAATTACATCTATTAGATCAAGCAAAATATTTTCAATGAAATAATTATTTTGTAGCAGAATGTAAAATTAATACTATAAAAAAATTTATAATTATCAATATTTTAATAAGTACGCTCAGCGACATATCATTTTCAGTATAAGCTGACTTCTCATTGTACGAAAAGAATATAAAATATGAGGTCAGCTAAAACTGGAAATGTATAGCTTGATATGTCGTCGCATGTACAATGTACATATAAAAATAATGACTTAACATATTGTCATGCCTCTTTTGAATCATTTAAAACAGATATACAGGTTGTCCATGTCTTGAATTAACTCATAGAATATGTACTTCTTGAACTATTTTATCTAGGATGCGATGGAAACCGCAGGTAACAGCTAGTATTATTCTAAAATATTCAGATTAGACGTTTCGACGACTTAATCCTTGGACTTGACTCGCGCTGCTTAGACGAGATAAGACTACATAAGTTATATAAAAAGTATATAAAGGAAAAAATATTATCCTGTTCGTTACCGTGAGATAAACCGGTTATTAATACCGGTTTATTTATAGAAATATAACATATAACATCCCTATAAACAGTAATTCAATTAATTTTAATTCTGAATAAAATTCCGTGAGGAAAAAAAAATATTGAAGTCCTTTTCATTTTTTATGATTGATTGAGCAAACTTATAATTGGCGTGGTCACGATCTTAGACTCAAAGAGGTAATTGTATAGTTTAAATATTTTGTGATATACATACAATCTACTTAATAAGGACTTAAATCTACGTCCATTTGAATTGACGCAAGTTTGCCTTTGCTAGAGTAAGCTGGCCCACCCCTAGATTCCCCTCCTATTACATGGGACTTAAACATAACTGACGAAATGTGGGTGTACTATTATAGGTAGGTACACCTCTGCATAACCCTTCGGGGTAAAACAGGCGTAATGATAATGTGGTAAATTGGTTTGTCCTTAATGTGGTAAATTGTTTTAGGAGTATTAATGTTAATAAACGAATAATAATAATAATAAATTAATTTATTGCAGAACCAGTCCATATGCATATATGTGAAATTAAAAATATTAGATACATAAAATATTACAATTAAATAAACAATACAAAAGTCATCAATAAAGACATTATAAATTACAATTTTACAATAACAAAAAATAAATTAATTAAATACACTATTCATCTTAGTCTAAATTTAGGTTTGGATCCAGAATGCTCAACATGCAATCTGATCCAGTACCGCATTATTGTAAGGTAGCAAGTACTTCGCACAAGTAAGGAGCCAACTTAAATGTTATTTTCAAAGACACCTTACGTCAATTTGCCGTGACATGGCCATTTTTAACCGACTTCAAAAAAGGAGGAGGTTTTCAATTTGACTGTACTTTCTTTTTTTTGTGTGTTAGCTCAGAACTCTTTTCTAGGTGAACCGATTTGGATGATTCTTTGTTATTAGATAGCTGGTGCTTCTCATGTGGTACATATAAATTTGATCAACTTCTGACCAGGAGTTTTTGAGATATCCTTACGAGTATGTTTTCCACTTAGTTTATATTGATAATGTTTTAATAATTTCCTATCACTTTTATTTACATATCCAGTAGTGGTATACGAATTTGTGTGGGGTAGGTACTACAACTAAAAATTGAAAAATAAAACTTTTTCCAAAAAAAAAACACTACAAAAAGTGAAAAATTACTTTAATTTCGGAAGTCGGTGGCAAAAAAACGAAAATACAAAACCAAAGACATCGACTTCCGAAATTAAAGTTACTTTTCACTTTTTCTTTAGTGTTTTTTTTTTGAAAGTCGGTTGATTTTTTGGAAAAAAGTTTTGAATGACAGTTCTGATTTTTTATGTACCAGAATATACGGACAATTTAAGTTGGTAGTCAGATTCTTAACAATTCATTTCCCTGGCTTTACCAGCATCATTTACAAGTTCAAAAATGGATCTACCAATGTATTGTTTTGTTTGTTCCAGGACCTCAAGTCATACTTAGATTCATCTAAGAACGGCGTCATCTACATCAGCTTTGGTACCAACGTGGATCCTACAACGTTACCACCAGAAAGGATTCAGGTTCTCGTGAAAGCCTTCTCTCAATTACCTTACGATGTGCTTTGGAAGTGGAACAACGATGAACTGCCAGGACGTAGTGAAAACATCAGAATATCCAAGTGGCTGCCTCAATCTGATCTGCTTAGTAAGTTGATATTGGTATAAAGGGTGGAAAAAGACCCATCACCAAGCGTCAACTACACATTTTGTACATCAAACTTAGTAAAACATGGGCAACGACTTTTAGTTTTTTTGTGAAATGTTGCTGTTTGCGGTAATCTACAATGTAACACACGCAAAACCTTATGTTTATGGGTGCATGCAACAGTGCAGGGGTCGTGGGGGTATTCAAAGTCAAAGTCAAAGTCAAATCATTTATTTCAAATAGGCACATAAAAGGCACTTTTGAACGATGATGAACGATATTTAAAGATGAGTTATAACATTAAAAATAAGTTTTTCTAAAAAACAACATCAGTTAAAGTTGAAATTTTGACCTTCAATATCTCCGTAATCAGAAAGTTCCTAGGTACAGACCGCGAGGTTTAAGCTGAGGTTTGCATTTGTGAGAGTGCACATAGGGGTTGTGTAGGTGTGACGTCGGCTTAAAGCGCGAGGCGTCCTTTGCTGGGTTTAAACCGGTTTATACTGCTTTTTGGCAATCGGCCTGAAGCACGGTGCAACTCCGCCGCGCACCTCACACAAATGCAAACACTCACACAAATGCAAAACTCAGCTTAGACCTCGCGGACTGTATGGTCCAGTACAAAAGAAATATTACAATGACGGGGAGTACAAGTGACTCTCGGCTTCGATAAGTGTCTTTTTAACAGACTTCAAAAAAAGGAGGAGGTTCTCAATTCGACAGTATTTTATTTTTATTTTTTATGTTTGTTAGCTCAGAACTTTTTCTAGGGGAACCGATTTTGATGATTCTTTTTTTATTTGAAAGCTGGTGTTTCTCTTGTGGTCCCATATAAATGTTATCAAGATCTTACAAGTACTATTTGAGTTATCTATGGAGAAGAGGCTCCGGACCCCACTTTTTTGCTTCATTATGAGATCAGCCATTGCCCAAATAAAAGCAACAATTTGGAGTGGTTCGAATCGCATCATCGCATCATCAGACTTATATACAAAGGCAACCTTCCCTGTCATTTACGTGAGCTATACAAGCATAGCACATGCTGTTGTCAAAATTAAGACAGTCACCAAAGTTGATAGCGTAGCTAACTTCTCAGGATTCACCAATGTTACTTAAACATATTTATAATACACCAGCTTCTGTTCGCGGCTTCGCCCGCGTGGATGCCAGAAAATATCCCACGGGAACATGCTACTGCGACAAAAAGTAGCCTATGTCCTTTCCCAGGGTGCCATCTATATTCTTGTCGATTTTATCGATACCCGTTCAGTGGTTTAGGCGTGAAAAGAATACAGACAGAGTTACTTTCGAATTTATAGTATTAGTATGGATTATAAATTGTAACGAGTATTTGTGTAGGCATTATTAGGAAAAACAAAACCAATCAGTGTACCTATGGCTTTATTCACTTGAAATTGATCGCAAAACCTGACCACTAAAAAGCTTCCTTTTTAACCCCGACGTAAAAACTACGGGTGTTATAAGTTTGACGTGTGTGTGTGTGTGTGTGGGGGTGTGTGGGGGTGTGTGGAGGTGTGTGGGTGTGTGTGCGTCTGTGGTACCGTAGCTCCCGAACGGATGAACCGATTTTGATTTTGTTTTTTATTTTATTTTATTTATTTAACCATTTATGTACACACAATGTAATGTATTATATATATATACACAAACAAGACGAAAGGAACAGAAAATTATGTACAAAGGTGATGCTTATTTCTAAAGACATCTAGTACTATAGTACTCTTTTAGTACTATTGCTACTATGATTTCTTTCTTATTTCATTAAAACAGTATCTACTCAATATTTTTCAGGACACCCTAATGTAAAGCTGTTCATAACACAGGGAGGTCTACAATCAACAGACGAGGCTATCACAGCAGGAGTACCTCTGATTGGTGTGCCAATGTTAGGAGACCAGTGGTTCAATGTGGAAAAATATGTTTATATGAAGATTGGGGTTCAACTCGACCTTGGTACTATTACTGAAGAACTGTTTAAGAATGCTATTACTAATGTAATTGAAGATGGCAGGTTTGTAAAGTTTAAAATAAATAAAATAGCCTATTTTATCTATATAAGTCCAGGTTTCCTCATGATATTTTCCTTCACCAATGTCAGAGATGTCAAAGATAAAATTAGAAAGTAAATAATTAATTGCAAAATCACACTGTACTTGCTCGGATTTGAACCCACAACCTCGTGTATGAGAGGCGAGGCTTTAACCACTGGGCCATCACGACACGTTTACACTATAATAATGCCAATTTACCAAATTCCTCATTATTCCTCTTTCGAAGAATAATGAGATCGAAGGACCACTTATAAACTGCCCTAAATCAATTGAGATGCCTAAGTTCAGACTTATCTCAATTTATTTAAGGCCTATCAGCCATCATCACATTGTCTTAATTACATACTTAATAATCTTTTATAATCATCTTTTACTAATCCATCCAGTATTTATAGATCGGTCTCTTTTCGGATAGCCATCCAAATTTATAGGTAGGAACTAAAACTGTTTTTTTTAAAGCTGGTCCTTTTATTCGAAAGGACCAATTTTATCTATTTTATAAACGCTTCTGAAAGCTGAGGCCTAAGCTAGGTTTTAATGCTTTGATAAAGGTAGATTACAGATTGTAAGGGGTACTACACACATGTTCGGGTCGGCACATTCGGTTCGGCAGTATTTTTTGAACAACAAAGCCGACCCAAAGCAATATTACTACACATAATCGGCTTTCATTCAGCTCGTACCGATTGACAGTCCGTTCGGCATCTACCCTCGCTGAATCATGTTCGGGTTGGCTCGGCAAAATTAGAGCTAAGCCGAGCGACTTCTCCCGAACACAAGGGGCCTGTGGCTAAGTAAACATACAAAGACCCCTCCGTGCCTCGGAAAGCAAGTTAAGCCGTTGGTCCCGGTTGTCATTCGTAGATCTTTGACAGTAGTTACGGGTATTCAAAAGTTTGAAAGTCTGGCAACCAGTCTTACTAAGAGTTATCAGTAATATTATTTCCTTTATTTCATTATTAGTATTAGTCAGTAACTGGGTTATGGAGGTTAGATAGGCAGTCGCTCCATATAAAATACTGGTATTCAGCTGCATCCAGTTAGACGGGAAGCTGACTCCAATATAGTTGGGATAATAATATCTTAGCTAATAGACTTAAAATAAATGTGCATGTAGGTATATAAAAAAGGAGGGTAAAGAATCATAGGGCATAAAAAATCCTCCGCATCGCTGTCAACAGGAAAAGTGCTCAAAAGGCTGGCAACATTGCCACGTTGTATGGCGATGCTGATTCTTTGACCAAAAAATAGGCCAGCCTTCTGGTCACGTGAAGAGTCGACCAACCGCTTAGCGATAAATAGATATTATTCGATTTAGCCGTCTAGCTGTGCCGAATATACTGAGCCGAACAAGTGTGTCACACCGCTGAGATTCAAATAATAACGGTCAATAAAATATAGAAATTGAGCTTAGACTAAATGTGCCCTTTAACAAGTTGTGCCTGTAAGTAATATTAAAATACTACACATCATACATAATCATAAATTCATATATTTTCTTCCTATTTTATACTCATAAAATATACTTTTAATAATTGTTGTTGTGTTGTTAGAGATATAATATCCTCCACATAATTAAATTACATCAAATCAATGATTGATTTCACAATTTTCCTCTTACTTAAAGCTAAAAGGAAAACCTCTTAGGAAATTAGAAGGAGCTCAATCTTTATTATTTTTAATGTTAAACATCGAAAAGTAAATATTGAGAGTAGCAAAAAATTATTTTGTCTATACAGGGTGTAGGGACGATGGACAAGCAAACTATTACCATTAATTCAGTACTAACATGATTTTGAAAATACCAGCTTTGAAATATTTCGTTGGTAATCAAAACAAAAAACAGCTGTTCTGTACATTTTGACGGTGTAGATATTGCACTATAGGGGGAACAGGGTGTAAAGTTCAATCATACTCTATGGAAAATGGAGGATCCTCCGACCAGACGGGTGTTGTGTCTGGTGGGCAACTGCCCGACGATTGATGTCGTGACGTTGTATATATGTTAGTTGCGCGGTAAACTCTGCGCGATGCAGGATTTTGCGTGACGTCAGTGTGAAGTGTAGCTCGCATGTGGCGATGTAGATACCGCTACAGTACTATTAAATCAAAAGAATGATGAGGTGGATATTGCACTTTTCTATGAAAAGGTTTTTTTTTTAATAACCGACGAAAAATTCCTACGCTGCTGGGGTTAGAATCGTGCTGCATTCATTTTAGCAGTTTGCGCGTACATGTCCGTTATACCGTGTACTATCGTCATCATAAATTTAACCAGTTCCTAAACTTCCACGACTCAAAATTAAAAGTCATCGTTAATCTGACAGCTCTTGTCAAATCAAAACGTCGACTTAAAAATCTTTTGCATACCTAAATATAAAATTCTTTAGGCGGTCTTTATTTTACTTTTGGTGTTTTTGGTTTCAGCTATCGCCGCAATATACAAAAATTACGTAGTGTGATGAAGGATGAGCCTATGCCTCCACTGGAGCGCGCCGTGTGGTGGACGGAGCACGTACTGCGTCACGGTGGAGCGAGACATCTGCGCGCGCCCGCCGCCAACATGTCGTGGGCGCAGTACCTAGAACTAGAACTAGTCCTAACTGTGTTAATAGGATTCTTATCCATACTTGCACTGTTCTTCGCTGCTTTGTACGTTTTATATAAATATTTCTCCAGTAGTGTAAGTGTTAAGATTAAACGTAACTAAGAAAAAGGGATGTAATTATTTCATGTTTTGTTAGTAAAATATTTTCAGTTTAACGCGTTTTTTTGTTTTTGGTCCTAAGTTACGGTTGACATTAAGATTCTCTAGATCCTTTACTGTTTCTTAAAATAATAAATTAAAATCTGCAAAGCATACGTCTGAACAAGGAAAACATTTGATTAAGTGAATGATTATGAAAATTAACGCAATATAGGCTAACACACACTACAGGCGAGCCGCATCGCCATTTTTTGTATGAAAATGCTGCAGCTGTAATGTGCGTTTGGCTTAAATCTACGTGTCTGGTTTCATAAGAATTTGACCTTGCGCAAATGTGCATTGTTTTCTAGGTACTAGGACTGACTTCCGAGAAATTACTAGTTTAGTAATTGCCAACACGCAATGCTCCAGCGTGGTAATAAATTTTCAACGTTATTTTTAAAATGATCATTTGTCATTCGTTTTTCGTCAAACATTATTGAGCCAATAAAATTACATTTAAATTGATAAACACATACATTGTTTGACCGATCACCATGAAAATTGACATAAAAGTGCTGATTTTATGCATTTTTTCATGCAGAAGGTTTTTATAGGTTTTTTTCGATCTCTACGCTAGCGAAGGCGGGTGAAAGCTAATTTGTTAGAATTTATTGTTTTGTCATTTATGTCCATTTATTGGTCAAACAGCCCAGACACAGGCCTCTAGGCTGTTGGGATGTATATAGGTAGGCTGTTACAATTTTTTAGTAGGTATACATGCTGATTTTGAACAACACTGATTTTGATTTACTGACAACCTTTGAGGGGGTGAATGTACTCATGAATATGAACAACTTTACCTATGGGACTACCTCATAAATAGTAAAAAACAAGAACCGTAGACAGGGTTAAGTTAATTTGGCTAGCTAAACTCCGCAGACGCGATGGGTATCGATATAAACATAATAAAACAAAAATAAATAAATTTGATGATTTTTGTTTGTAGGGTCATCGACCCGAGTTATTGTAGTTACTTGAAACATCAGTGTAAAAAATCTGTTTAATTTTTGTGTAAACTTCACTGATTTGATGAGTATCGATATCTAAAACACAATCAAACGTAAGAAAACACTTTTTCTAAACTCATACTTTAAGTAACAACAATAACATTGGTAGTTGAACTCCCAAAAAAAAAACATCCGGTCTTTTTATTTTTTATTTTATCGTGTACCCATCGCGTCTGCTGAGTTTAGCTAGCCAATTTAAAATAGCCCCGTATAATAGGTAAGCCGACAGTCACGATGATTATTTTATACAGACTAACTGTGCATTTATGGACAGTCTTTCAGGGGGTGTAAATACACATAAATTTGAACAACTTTTACTATGGAAGCAACACAAAAATACCAAATAAGAAGGAGCGCTTTCACACAGATGCAAATAAGGCGCATATAAACTTATTTCTGTCTCACATTCTATAAATTTTCACCCCTTCCAAATTGCCAATGATTTTTAACACAGCCTGTATGTACAGCGACCACAGTACCAAAAACGCCGCGTGTCAACTTGACATTCACAGTCAAGTTGTAACCACGATAAGAAGTTGCCCTTACATCACCATCAGTACAATACCTAGCAATCTGAAGGTTCGTTTAATTCCAAGATATCAACTAAATGCGTTCAATTCTCACCCTTATCTCTATAATGGTGGAGGAAACTTTACTCATGAGCGGAACCGGCGTGGCCTTAATGCAAGCGTGGAAATGATTATGATTGTGATTATTTTTGATGAATGATAATGAGTGTTTTTTGTGGGGGTGAAAGTTGAAATACTTATAAAGGTGTTGTTTTCATGAATTTGTGGCTTTCGAGGTGTTAGAGTATGTAACTGGCAAATAGCTTTCTAGTCTCGTGAATGGTCGAATTGATAGTACTATTAAAAAATGGATCTAATGGTCCTGGATTCGATCCCTAAGTCTTGCAAAGTATTATGGCTCCCGCAGACAGGCGCCACGTGACAACGCGACACGATTCTAGTATAACTATTTCTATGAAAACTTTACATCATTTATTGGGATTTTTTATCAGGAATTTTTCAATAGAGCCTGCAGGCTCTATTGAAAAATTGCCATCAACCGGGCACAAATCTGGACTCCAGTCCAGATTTGTTCCCGGTTGATGGCAATATGCTCGCCCCCTGTTACATGAGACTTAAAAATAACTGCTGAAATATGGGTGTACTAATAGGTACACCTCTGCCTAACCCTTCGGGGATTACCTGTGATTTGATGTGTCATGCTATGATATGTGGTTTTGGGGAAATTGCAGCCATATCCTACTGCCTACAAATACCATTTTATAGACAGAAAGCTGAGAAATGATAAATGATTTTATTTCTGTAAGTAGGTTTGTACAAACACTTTTACACGTCAATCATATTTTTTTAACTAGATGAGGTCAGCGTTTCCTATCTGACTACTCTGAGAAGAAAGGCTGAAACAAACTCAAACGTCAGCGTCTCTATTAAAGTCCAGAACTAATCTTGGTCAGATCATGTGAAGACCGTGTAGATTAGTGTCTGAAATAGTCTTTTGAAGAAAGAACCACACAGATTGAGTGGACCTGTCCAGTCAGTGCACGCAGTTGTCAGTAATCGTGTAGCTCAAATTACTATATATTAGGAAGCCTGTCCAAATCCCTTACGGTATCAATATTTGTATCGATACAAATACAAATATTAGTAAGTCATCGCTACTAATATTTGGATTTGCATGGATGTTTGCTCACGTCAGAGCTAGAATGGAGCAAGGTTGCTTTTTTATGAAAAGGGATATAACTGATCCTCTAAAAACTTATTTATCATCATTCTAATGATGGACACTTTTTAAAACAAATTTATCTCTAAAAATTTTGTGCGCTTCTCATGAGCTACACTTTTTTTAAATAATTGAGCCTCTTTTTTAGTTTCCGGCCTTTTCACACAGTTGCTCGCAGTAAATACGCTAGGACACCCCGCCCAAATGGGTTAGGTTAGGTTACAATTGTGACCAACCACGTGCGAGCCGAATTGATCGCAGTAATTAAACTATAGCACCCCGACCAAATTTGTTATGTTAAATTAGGCGATGTGTACGTACGACATCAAGTTGGTCGCAGTTATTTGGCTAGTACTTTGGGACCCCAATATAGGAATTATTTGAGTTTTACAAAAAGAGGCGCAATCATTATTTTAGAGGGTTCAATAATATTTTTAAAACCGCAAAATGGAAAATTTTGGTTCGATTAAATACATGCCATATGAAAATACCAATTGCATAAATTTTGTCGTACTCACGTGCGTCATTATTTTTTACTTATGGATAGTAAACCGTCGGCGTCAGTACCAACTTGTTATCATTGAAAATGCATCGGCCTACTTTTGAAGGACAGATAAATAACTTGTTTAGTTTCATGATTAGTTTATTATGTGTCTTTAAATCTATATAAACAGTATAAAACAAAGCCATACTAATATACATATTAGTATAGCATTAGTATGGCTTTTAATCATTAAAATATTTTTTTAGAGCTATCTTCGTGATTTTTCTCTATCGTATCAAATTAGTTGTATTATGTTTTCAACACACTATCTAACTCACATACCTGAAGAATATCATATTATAATAGGTCTTTACCTATGAAATTGCCGTTTTGTATGAAAAAATTTAAACGAATTTTTTTCATGAATTTTTTATTTGTATTAATCGAAGTAATCACCCATGCAATCAATGCATCTTTGCCATCGCAGTGGCAGTTTATTGATGCCCTTCTTAAAGAAATCAGCTGGACGGGAGGCAACAAATTCTTCAAAGGCATTTTGTACTGCCTCTCGGGTATTAAATTTTTTTCCCGCCAAGAAGTTATCCAAATTCTGGAAAAAGTAGTAGTCTGTAGGCGCAAGGTCTGGTGAGTAGGGCGGATGACGGAGAGCTTCCAACCCCAGTTCTTGCAACTTGGAGACCGTCTGCTGTGCAGTATGAGGTCGCGCGTTGTCGTGCAGGAGCAGCGGAGACGAGCGATTGACCAATGCTGGTTGGATATGCGCCAGCTTCTCCATCATTGTGTTCAGTTCTTCACAGTACACATCTGCAGTAATGCTCACCCCGTTTGGTAAGAAGCTGTGATGAATCACACCGGCGCTAGACCACCAAACAGTGACCATCACTTTTCTAGGGGTAAGTTTTCGTTTAGGGCATTGTTTAGGTGCTGAACTAGGATCCAACCAACTTGCTGAGCGCTTACGGTTATCAAACAGAATCCATTTTTCATCGCAGGTAACAATGCGGTTCAAAATTCCTTCATTTGTGTGTCTGTTGAGCAGTGCAAGGCACGTCTCGACGCGTACTTCGCGCTGGCGATCATTGAGTTCGTGGGGCACCCATTTGTCAAGCTTTTTTACCTTGCCAATTTGACGCAAATGGACCAATATTGTTTTGACGCTAACGTCGAAAGCTGCTGCTAATTCAGCCGTAGATTGTGTATCATCAGCTTCCACAATCGCCTTTAATTCGTCATTGTCGACCAAAGTCTTCGGACGACCGCGAGGTTCATTTTTCAGGTCGAAATTTCCAGAACGGAAGCGAGCAAACCAATAACAGGTGGTGCGTTGGTTTGTAGAGTTAGCTCCGTAAACGTCGTTGATGTTGCGTGCCGCTTGTGCCGCGTTGCTGCCACGACGGTACTCATATTCCATAATTACTCGAATTTTTAACGTATCCATGATGACGAAAAAGATTGAAATGCTATGAAAATGTAACACTAATCAATAAAGAAATGACTACTTTTAGAAAAAAAAATCCATGTTTTTAAAATACAATTAATTTGAAATTAGAATTCATAGCCAAACAAAAATTATTTTGATTTGAAATGGCCAGTACTGCAGAACGGCAATTTCATAGGTAAAGACCTAATATTTTTCTGAGTTTGTTTACTGCAGTGGATCATATACTTTTAGGCATTATAAAACTTGTGTTTAGGTCCTGTAGTTCCCATAAGCAGTCACACAGAAACATGAAAAGCGACTTTGTTTTATACTGTTTGTATAGATTTAAAGACACTTAATAAAAAAATATTTTAAAATGATTAAATTATAAAAAAAACATATTTTAACTATTAAAAAATAATGTATATTGTGTATGTGTGATGTGTATATTGTGTATGTGTGATGTGTATGTTGTGTTGTGTTGTGTATTGTGTTGTGTTGTGTGTTGTGTTGTTGTGTGTTGTGTGTGTATGTATATTAGTATGGCTTTTAAAAGTTAAAACATTATTACGTTGATATATTGCTTGTAGAATAATCTGACAAAAAAAAATGATTGCATGTGCAATCATTCGTTTTTTTTTGTCAGAATATTCCACAAGCAATATATCAACGTAATAGTGTTTTAATTTTTTAGGCCAATCGATAGATTTTTTGGAAATACATAATTGCTTTATATTTTGCAACAAATTACCAGCGTTGTGTCATCACGCTTCTTTTTCTTTTCTATGCAGTCCGACGGTGACCGCGTTTTAACTGTTTTCAGCTTCTTAAATCGTATGCAAAATTAATTAATAGATATATTAATACTGTTTTCGCCATCATTACCGGAAGGCTTACATGTCATCATCTGCCCTACCTTTTCCCAACTATGTAGTGGCCGGCTTCCACTAAAACTGGATGCAGCTGAATACCCTCCCCCCCTCCTCCTCTCCCTCCTCTTCCCCTTGAAGTGTCAGGCCATTGTAATTGGAAGCTCGCGCATGATGGGTAGGGTGGCGCTTAGCTCTCTTCCTCCTCTTATTTTTAATGGTACCATCATACCTATTACCCCTACGGTGAAAGATCTCGGTTTGCATCTTGACTCGACACTTAACTGGCAGCGCCAGGTTTCTAGTGTTAGTCAAAGGGTCAATGGTACTCTGCGATCCCTATATCGTTTGAGAAACTTTTTGCCCGCTAAGACGAAAACTATGCTTGTGCAGACTTTGATTTTCCCCATCATTGACTATGGTGATGTGTGCTACTTTGACTTGAATGCGGTTTTGCTGGATAAGCTCGACAGACTGCTCAACAATGGTATCCGGTTCATATTCAACCTTAGGAAATATGACCATGTGTCGAGTTATAGGACTGAGCTCAAGTGGATGTCCATTCGCCAAAGGAGAAGTTTGCGCGCTTTGACCACACTTTTCTCCTTTCTCAACTCCCCCACCCCTCCTTCTTATCTTATGTCTCACTTTCAATATTTATGTTCTTCACACGCTAAGAATCTGCGTTCTTCCAATAATCTTCTCTTACTCTGCCCTCCTCATACTTCTGATTTCGTTCATTCGTCCTTTCATATTCGGTCCATTATTCTCTGGAATGCGCTTCCTCTTGATATCAGGACGGCCACCAGTCGGTATGCATTTAAGCGAAAATTGCAGAGTTATTTTCAAAATAATTAGTGTAGAGTCATCTCAATTACCTCCTTCCCTTTTAGTGTATATATATATAGTATATATATATTATATAATGTAGGTATATATTATAGTAAATATGTATGTATGTGTATTATAAGTTTATAACCTATTTAGGTACTTGTATACCTATTTCATGTATAATTAATTATGTTATCTTTTTAATATTTTTCTTTATTATTATTAACGCCTGTTAAGCAGAGCACCTGCCATCTTATCTCTACACCACCCTTGGTTGACTGGTAGAGAATGCCTAAGGCATTTAGTCCGCCTTTGTATGTTATTGTGTGCGAGAAGTTTAAATAAATAAATAAATAATACCAGAATTTTACATGAAGCGACTGCCTATCTGACTTCCACAAAATAGTTATTGGGTAATACGATACCCCTTAGTAAGACTGGTTGACAGACTTTCGGGCTTCTGACGACTCGTAACGACTGTCAAAGATCCACGAATGACAGCCGGGCCCAACGGTCCGAGGCACGGAGGGGTCTTGGTTTGTAAAAATGGTCAGCCATCCACGGAAAAACCGCGGAAAGCGTAGCTTACATGTATAACGCATTAATATTTAACTTAAATATAGCCCAGAAATCGGGTCACTATTTATATTACGAAGGAGTCTAATAAGACTAAAATAAACATGATAGCAGTTCTTGAGTAGATAATCATATCAGTTAAGATAATATTTAATCAGTAATGGGTAATTTTCCTTCATTAAACTAAACACAATGATAACCTCTCATGAACACTTTTCATGAGACGTTTGCGATTACCTCTGTAAAGGCGATCCCGCAGACAGGCGCGATGCAACTGTTGTAGAACAATTTCCATTCTATTTTTCATAGAAATTGTTCTACTAAAGTCGCGTCGCGCCTCGGTGTTTAGTTTCGGCTGGCTCAGAATAAATAATAAATAATAATATATATATATATTATTTTGGAACAATAAACACACGAATAGGTACAAAAAGTAAAACGATGATAGCTGCAAAAGTATAAACTGTAGCGCAGCTAACAACGCCCTTCTCCAGATACAGAATGGAATGATATTCCTTGCAAAAGTGCTTAATAGGTAAAGTTAATATAGTTAATTTATAATTCCGTAGTTCTAAATTAACTATATTAACTAATAATACCCAAACAATAAAAAAAAATAGTATAATACCTAGACTAGTGTATTTTATCATTATAAATATTATAAAGGGGTACATTTTTTTTGTTTGTTTGTAAGTTTGTATGTAGGGGGTAATCTCTGGAATTACAGGCCGGATTTGAAAAATAATTTTTGCATTTAATATCCCAATTCTTGAGGAAGTCTATAGGCTATTCAACATCACGCTAAGGCCTTAATGAGCCAAACAAAGAAAAATTTCAGAAAGATCGCTAAGCGAAAAAGAAGTAATATCGCGGGCAGGCGATGGTGGGTGGGGGGAACAAGAAATTTCACGCGGATGCAGTCGTGAGCAGAAGATAGTATACTATAACTAAGTTTGAAATTGCTAGTTTTTAGTACCTATCAAAGATTTTAATAAACTAACACTTAACCCGACTTAGAATGGAACTCAGGACCCGTACTCAGCACGTCTTGCCAGCTTACGACGAGGACGCTCGTAAAAGACAAACAAATTTTTTTTCAGTATTTCTTCGAGCCGTCGATGCTTAACCGTGTTACCTTAATAAGACATACTTTACTTACTTATTATATTGGTACCTTTTTTTTTCGGTGGGAAATCATCAAATGACTTCTCTCGCTCTGGGCGGAGCGGAAGGGCGTGTCAGACTCTTACTGATTAAAACCCACCCGTGTTCCTTAAGAGGCTTACAACACCTAAAGCGCGGTCACTGTCAGACTGCATAGAAAAGAAAGAGAAGCGCGATGACACAACGCTGGTAATTTATTGCAAAATACGAAGCAATTATCTATTTACAAAAAATCAATTGATTGGATTAAAAAATTAAAACACTATTACGTTAGTATGTTGCTTGTAGAATAATCTGACAAAAAATCTGAATGATTTAATGCATAGTAGTATGGTTTTTAATAGTTAAAAGAAATTTTTAGAGGTATCTTCGTGATTTTTTTCTATCGTATCAAATTAGTTGTATTATGTTTTCAACACACTATCTAATTAGCAAATATCCTGAAGAATAACATATATTTTTCTGATTTTGTTTAGTGCAGTGGATCATATAATTTTAGGCATTATAAAACTTACGTTTACCACGGTAACTCTTTCGAACAATCCGCGACAAAAAAAAGCGGTAGGTACCCGCTTCTACTGAGACCCCATTCTTAGTACGAAACAAGCGTCTTTTATATTTAGTGCGATGCTAAAAGCATGGCGCACATATAATATTATTGGCTTTGTTTTTACTTACTTTGTAATTTTCTTGCTTAACTTTTATGTTGTGATTTAGAAAGTAATTGTAAATATTAACTTATATTAACTGTCCGCTGAAAGACACTTAGGTGCAAATGGTTGCTCTGATATTTTTGACAGGCGTTAATAAGAATATGAGCGGAACATCCGCTTCAAATAAATCATAAATATTATTCTTCGAAATTTTATAATTTGGGCTCTTTATAAATTCTATATTCCGGTTTATATTGTTTTCATTAACGTGAACTGTATTATTTTTCGGCCCTTATTTTCTTAAATTAGGACCAAATATGAGTGTTTATCAAAGAAACATCCGCATTTTTATTACAAAACCATAAATTTTGATTCAACTTTATTCTTAACGGTGAAAGAACTTTTTTAAGTGGAAACTCTACCCAAGTGATACCCGAAGGACATTACGGAAAAAACTTCGAACCGTTCCTTGTTATAGTAACCTTAACATATTTATTGTTACGTAGAATTTAAAAATAAACTGATAGTTTAATGTACCTAGTCGCATGTACAAGAGCAGATAATACCACAGAGATCAAGCATACTACGATAGTTCTAAGTGTTTGCATACGATTCATTGCATAGTTGTAATCGTTGAGCTCCTAAAATCCAGAGTTGAGCTGCACGATTACTGACAAATGCGTGCCTGATTAATGACTGGACAGGTCCACTCAATCTGTGTGGTTCTTTCCTCAAAATACCATTTCAGACACCAATCTACATGTTCTTCACATGATCTGTCCAAGATTATGTCTGGACTTTAAAAGAGACTGTGACCTCTGAGTTTGTTTCGGCCTTTCTTCTCAGAGTAGTCAGATAGGAAACGCCGACCTCATAAAGTTAAAAAAATATAATTGACGCGTAAAAATGTTTCTACAAACCTACTTACAGAAATAAAATCATTCATCATTAGACGATTATAGGATGGGTGTATGATGGCGAGATTAGAAGACTTTGGTATCAAAACGTGCCCTTTGAACGTGAACAAACGAGTAAAATATTAGTTGAAGGACGTAGCGTTGGAAGGCTTCCCACAAAGTGGACCGATGACCTTGTGAAGACCGTAGAAATCCGCTGGATGCGAAAAGCACAGAATCAGTCGAAGTGGCGGTGCTTGGGGGCGGCCTATGTCCAGCAGTGGGCCTTATTCGGATGAAATGATGGGGATAGTGATGATTAGCTGGTACATTCCCAATGAACGCTCTGGTATTCACCACACAACACTGATACAATACAATACATACAAAATATACACTCATAGTCTTACACTCCAAACTAATTAGCACGATATTTCGTAAAAGCTCGGAATAGATTATAGTACAAAACTTTAGTAAATTGTGGCTTCTTTGTCGACTTCCCACTTTGAAATTTCTTCAAGTTATTAGCAAAGGAAGTAGGAAACAAAAATTCCTTATTACAAGATTTTTTACTTAATAAAAATGGGGCCTTACTTACGCGAAGCTCGGAAAAACAAATTGCTGATTCTGGGTAGGTACAGTTTCTCTCTACATTTTCTTTCAAATCATCATAAAGAAAATAATTCTTCGAAATCCGCACACAGCGTAGTTATACAAAACAAATTTCGCGCTCGTTAAAAGAAATCATACAATTTTTTTATCGTCCAATTATTCAAAGTTCAAAACTAAGTTCGCGAGGTAATTTCCCTCAACTTTTACACGAAATAAATTGGATTCTTTTGTCCCCCGAAATTTTTTATGTTTTAGGATCTACTTACATATTCTTAGTTCTAAAATTTAAGTTTGGTAGTCTAATGTCTTACATTCATGCAGTTCAATAAGATTTTCTATTTACCTAGTCATCGTCATCATCATTTTAGCCGAAAGCCGTCCACTGATGGACCTAGGCCTCTTCCAAGCATTCGCCTCTTTGACCGGTTTTATGCTTCTCGCTTCGAGCGGATTCCTGCGGCCTTCATAAGGTCATCGGTCGCCACTCCAGAAGCTTTCGTCTCCATCGACCATCTCGCACCTGTAGTAGGACAAGACCATAACTGCACTTTTAATAATTTTACAGGAGAGTTATTTTAATATCTTGTCGTGCCAAGATAGTCAAAAGATGCACCAATATGACAAAGGCGCTGTTGCCCTCTGGCGGCATTAAACTGATATTTTCTTTGTTTCTCCGGATAAAAGGGACTTTTTAAATCATTTTGGCATACTTAAGTCATTTGTCGATTTTTTGTGTGGCGCAACTAGTTATGGGATAAGAATGATAATAAGGTGAATTTTAGCGGAGTTCTTTTTGAATCAAGACAATAGAGTTTCTTGTACAGTCTTGTACGTACGTGGTAACACTGTGACCTTGGGCTGGCCTACGTTGTACGGAGTTACAATAGAATACAAGGCCAGCTTTCCTGGTTTTGTTACAAGTGACGTACGGCCTACAAAGATACTTACATTCCTTTGAATATAAAACATTATTTAAATTTTATTGCGCTGTAATGTATCTTGTGTTATCTTGTACAATGTTAAGTGTTAGATTTTGTATTTAGTTACAGAATACAATGAATACAGCTCTCTCATTTAAGAGTTAAAATAAGAGCTTTAGATTTTAACTTAATGAATTTCTAGCCATTCTGTTAGCGAGAAACATTGTCGAGTTAGGGCTAGGGGTGGCAAACTTTTAGTACATAAGCTAAAGGTGATACACAATGCATGAATCCTAGATCCTTAAGCCAAGTGCACATTAAAGCCGCAAAGGGCCTCAGCGCAACGCATTGTCATACAAATGAGGGTGGTGCGGCCTGCCTGTAGTCTGCGTCAGTTCATACAAAAAAAAACAACCGCCTTCCAAAAAAAATACTACAAAGAGAAAAATAACTTTCATTTCGGAAGTCTGTGTGTTTGGTTTTGTATTTTCGTTTTTTGCCACCGACTTCCGAAATTATAGTTATTTTTCACTTTTTAGTGTTTTTTTTGGAAGCCAATTGTTGTTTTTTTTTGTAAAAAAGGTTTTATTTTTCACTTTTTAGTTGTGGTATCTACCCCACACAAATTCGTACCTTATACCACTACTTGATATGTAAATACCCGTGACAGGAAGTTATTAAAACATCATCAATATATACTAAGTGGAAAACATACGCATTATTAAGGATAACTCAAAAACTTTTGGTCAGATCATGATCAAATTTATATGGGGCTACATGAGAAGCACCAGCTTTCAAATAAAAAAAGAATAATCAAAATCGGTTTATCTAGTAAAAAAATCTGAGGTAACACACATAAAAAAGTAGAATCAAATTGAGAACCTCCTCGTTTATTTGAACTCGGTTAAAGATCTACGAAAGTGATGAAGGAGGATTTTGTTCAATGCGTTCGTTGAGGCAAAGACCGCCCCAATCTACGTTTGCGTTTAGTGGTTACCGCATACAAAAAATTAAGATAGTTCTGTACACACTTACAGAATGGGCTCAGTTTACAGATTTGCCTCAAAAAACAAAGATGTCTGTACATTTTTAGCCTTTAGCGTTTAGTGGTTACCGCATACAAAAAATTAAGGTAGTTCTGTACACACTTACAGAATGGGCTCAGTTTACAGATTTGCCTCGAAAAACAAAGATGTCTTTACATTTTTATCCTTAGCGAATCTCATCAGATGAGACTGAAATCTGTTCCTCCAATGTTAATTTCAAGATTAACTATTGACCTTGTGGAGGACGTGTTATTTTGTAATTCGTCATAATGTCTCTAAGATTTAAATTAAGGACTTGTTTTCTTTCTTTAAACATATGGCCCCCAGATATATAGAGGTACTTAATCAAATGATAGGCCTGTAGTCAGAAGCCTAGGTCAAACGAAATTAAAAAATATATATATTATGGTGAACGGTAGACGTTATAATGTGCTTGATGTAAAGTCAGGGAAATTAATTGTTTATCAAATTGACTACCAACTCAAATTGTTCATATATTCAATTCACAACTTCAATTCTTTGACAGTAGTATGCGTACTGTGCCAATTTGAAAAAACTGGCTGTGCATTTGTCGTCACCTTTCGGCAAGCATCATTTTTCTAATTAACAAATCGTACCACTGATATTCCAAGGGTGGCCATCCCTATGCGAAGCCATTATTTGTGGCATTTCCTCCCATACAAAGGGTACTGTCGTGGATTACACATTGTTATGGTCAGCTCCCGAAACGTAATTCGTTCTGTTGTCTGTCCTAAGTTATGGGGACCGAATCTCTTTTGATTTTGCTCCGTTCACGAGGATTTTGTTTTGATACCTTACTGGAAATTATGTGGAATACCATAATTCCTGTATTCCTCGGTAGGCTGAAGTATATTGTACACCCAGTTTTTGCCAGTTATGTATTAAGCCTCGTGTAGTAATGAGTACGGCTTTGTGGACGTCACATTATAATAATAACCATTTTTTTTTGTCATAATTTTTTATGTCCTCTAGTTTTTGGTTTTTATGAAATCTCCACGATATTTTCTTTTACCGTGATTAGATAGAACATCACAGAAAGTGAAGTGCATTCAAGCATGGTTCCAAATCTACGACTTAAAACCAATAATTCGGCGTCGTTACCTGGGCCACCGCCCATAGACTGCTCACGCAAGCCCTATCTAAATTTCACGATAAATTTTTAATCCTATCTCAAACTACAATATCGTTACGTAGCAACTAACCTACATAATATTTAATTACTCTAAAATCCTCTAGAAAGTTGCGTTACTCAGATAATGTTAGCCACATGTTCTGAACTACAAAGTTTCTAACACATCATTTATTAAGCAGTCCCTTGTGGAACGCATCTGGTTTAGGTTGGACCCTCAGGCTGGTGTTGGTAAGTGTAATGTAGATAGTATTATCACTACATAATAACAGAGGGGCAATTCCTGTATTTTAAGAGCGTTCGCATTCAAATGTCAGTCTCAAACCGTCAAAAAACCTTATATTTTTTGACAAGTTTTTCAAACTCAAACTCAATGGGGGCTATCGTTTTTTAACCGACGAAAAAAAAGGAGGTTCTCAAGTCGACCCGTATATATATATATATATATTTTTTTTTTATGTCTGGCCACGCATAACTTTTTACAGAGTAGTCAGATTTTGATGAGTCTTTTTTTAACGGAAAGGGTATACCTTAAAGTTGGTCCCATTTAAAATTGAAAAACGAAATCCACCCCTGAGGGTAGAAAAATAGGGGTTAAATGATTTTTCACCTGCAGAATGTTCACTTGTGAACTGATTGTGTTGAAACTTGGCACATATATGTAGTTCTAATGATGCTTCAACAAAAAAGAGACCTGGAGATCATCTGGTGACGGAGACGGAAGACAGTCGAGAGAGAGAGTTTGGGCTTATTTCATTCATCTTGATGAGAACTTTAAACCTAGCTGGGGTATTACTGTCGTAGAGTATGTGATATTGGGTACGGAAGGCTGTCGAGGGAAGTTCTAAATATTAGCTGTGAGATCATACTCAAAAAAATCAAAAGCTTAGACATTAAAAAGGTAATATTTATTACAGCTTGCGCGGCGAAGTTATTGTGTCCACTTATGCTCATATACAGCAAATTCTTAACTTCTGGCATATTCCCTTTAAAATCGAAAATAGCAAAGACGGTGACTATACATAAATCGGATAACAATGACAACATAAAAACTATAGGCTCATCTCAATTCATTCAACGTTTACCAAAGTATTTGAGTTACTTCTTTGCTCGCATTACCAAAACCATCTGTAGCGGCATCTACATACGCCACATGCGAGCTACACGTCACACTGACGTCACGCAAAATCCTGCAACGCGCAAGCAGAGTTTACCGCGCAACTAGCATATATACAACATCCCGACATCAATCGTCGGGCAGTTGCCCACCAGACACGACACCCGTCTGGTCGGAGGATCCTCCCTTTTCTATGGAGGTTTGAGTGAACTTTACACCCTGTTCCTCATACCTCTATACATCTAAAGCTATTCATTAGCGATTACCAGCACAGATTTGTTGGATCACGAACAACACGTACTAATCTGGTTCAATTTGCAGAACTTTAAATTGGGGCTGTTGATGCTGGTCATCGGGCTGACGTCATAAATACTGACATAAGCAAGGCCGTTGATAAAGATTCCCACAAAATACTTTGTTATAAGTTGTGTGCTTATGACTCTCAACTAAGAGCTAACTTGAACGGGTGATTTCATATTTAGCAGATAGATCTTTATTTAATCGGTTATTAATATTACGTATAAAATATCTCGTCTGGAGTCTTAAATGGCTTACATCTGGGTCCAATTTAATTAAACAATTTAATTAATGACATTCCTAGCTGTTTTCGGCACTCAGATTTTGTGCTCACAAGTTGGTGCCACTGGCGAGTACGGTCCTGTAAATACTTTTATTTGATGTTTTGGATATGTTTAATTACCCATAATTTCATATTAAGTTTATTTTATTATATTTTAAGACTTTAAGTGAATATTTAGATTATAATGTTCTAATACATGTTCTAATTACAACAATAAATTATGAATCATTATTGCACCGGATGGGCGTGATCGCTGGACTCGACATGTATTAGGAGGTCGTAGTACCTATCCAGAATATACAGCATCAGGATAGGCCCCTCACTGTCTCACCGGCGCTGACGCCCTGATAGGTTGCAGATATTTTCCGAGTGTAACTATATCCTGAAGTCTATGTGGAAGCGGGTGTTTTTGACGAAATAATACAACATAGGATAGTTTACAAGTACACAGAGTTATTAAGGAAGCACTTACGGGTCTGTTCAGGTTGTTTACTAGATACTATTTAAGCCTTATTTTGACTTACCGATGACTACGAATATTCGAATTTCCATGTTTACTAAGGTACGGCCAACCTTTACCGTAAAGAGGACCCTGTTTTACTTCCTTATTTTAAACTTTTAACATCGTTTATTTTCATTAAGTTTACAGTACAATTTGTATTATAATACATCGAAATATGCAATTTTTGGGCAATTTTAAAGTACTTTTTTAGAGTTTGCAATACTGCCTGTGTATTAAAACTATAATAATTACGCCATTTAAATACACAATCTGAGATATTATATTTTGAAAGACTAAAATCATGTTTTACAGAAAACTGTCCAACGAACTATATTGCGGTAAAATACAAAAGTAATCATAATCTTGTTTTACGGCCTTCAAGGCTGGTCTATTGACCTACAAAATCTAGGTATTTAAAACACTGTAGTTTAATTCTTCAGGGCGTGAAGCGCCTCTGAACGAATGTTGGTTAGACCAATTTTACACAGCTATTTGCACAATCTATTATCCCAGCTATGCAGGTCTTTTCTAAAGATTACGATCAATAAAGTTACGTCCAGGGCTAGGTCTCCGTCTAATGCACCTGGACGCACCAAAAAACTATATGCTTCTAACTGTATGGCCTACTTAACTGAGATTTCACGATACTTAGATGCTATTTGGAAGCTAATTACATTCAAAATTATAAGATTCTAAGTTATTACATACTTTGTGCAAACTAAAACTATTGGGTGACATCGTTGCGAACACATTAGTTAAAATCCGTGCTAAAAAATTCCGCAAACAGTAAACGTTCAATACATTTGACATGTAGAGACCTTACTCTACACTAGCGCCTCTAGCGGCGAACTTAAGCGCGATAGCCCTCTTTAGAGGCACTTCTGAACTGTCAAGGAGTCGGTCAGTCAGAAATATGAAGCTAGTTGTCCATTCCAAAGCATAGTTGTACCTATGGAGAATAACGGGCAAGAAACTCCATGGACACTATATTTTTTTCACATTGATTTATTTTGACATTGATTATCTCCTAGCCTAGATGATATTGCTACTTGAATTTGAACGTTCTTTAAATACAAAAATAGGCCTTCAGATTTTAATGTTACGGCCATTACGATCACAAACTACTCTTAAAATCATTATTGATTATTTAGCATTGTAATCTGCAATAAGTCTGTATGTATATCATAAGGTTGTATCTCTTTAGTGCTCATATACACGAGCGGGACGCGTCAACGGCAGAAGCAACTGCAGCCGTCGAACACGTGCCGCTCGTGAATTTGCTCAAATACTTAGGTACGCGTACGTGCTCAAATACACGAGCGGCACGTTGTCGAATGTTGTCGTCGATGCGTGTCGGCGACTGCAGTCGCCTCTCCTGTTGACGCGTGCCGCTCGTGTATATAAGCACTTAACTATAGTAATCAGAGGCCTTAGCACGAACGCGTGATGTCAACGTAACGTAACTTCGAACAATTTTAAAATTTGTAATACTCGTTTTACACATAATATAATTCATATTATTTCATATAATAGGTCTTTACCTATGAAATTGCCGTTTTGTATGAAAAAATTTAAACGAATTTTTTTCATGAATTTTTTATTTGTATTAATCGAAGTAATCACCCATGCAATCAATGCATCTTTGCCATCGCAGTGGCAGTTTATTGATGCCCTTCTTAAAGAAATCAGCTGGACGGGAGGCAACAAATTCTTCAAAGGCATTTTGTACTGCCTCTCGGGTATTAAATTTTTTTCCCGCCAAGAAGTTATCCAAATTCTGGAAAAAGTAGTAGTCTGTAGGCGCAAGGTCTGGTGAGTAGGGCGGATGACGGAGAGCTTCCAACCCCAGTTCTTGCAACTTGGAGACCGTCTGCCGTGCAGTATGAGGTCGCGCGTTGTCGTGCAGGAGCAGCGGAGACGAGCGATTGACCAATGCTGGTTGGAGATGCGCCAGCTTCTCCATCATTGTGTTCAGTTCTTCACAGTACACATCTGCAGTAATGCTCACCCCGTTTGGTAAGAAGCTGTGATGAATCACACCGGCGCTAGACCACCAAACAGTGACCATCACTTTTCTAGGGGTAAGTTTTCGTTTAGGGCATTGTTTAGGTGCTGAACCAGGATCCAACCAACTTGCTGAGCGCTTACGGTTATCAAACAGAATCCATTTTTCATCGCAGGTAACAATGCGGTTCAAAATTCCTTCATTTGTGTGTCTGTTGAGCAGTGCAAGGCACGTCTCGACGCGTACTTCGCGCTGGCGATCATTGAGTTCGTGGGGCACCCATTTGTCAAGCTTTTTTACCTTGCCAATTTGACGCAAATGGACCAATATTGTTTTGACGCTAACGTCGAAAGCTGCTGCTAATTCAGCCGTAGATTGTGTATCATCAGCTTCCACAATCGCCTTTAATTCGTCATTGTCGACCAAAGTCTTCGGACGACCGCGAGGTTCATTTTTCAGGTCGAAATTTCCAGAACGGAAGCGAGCAAACCAATAACAGGTGGTGCGTTGGTTTGTAGAGTTAGCTCCGTAAACGTCGTTGATGTTGCGTGCCGCTTGTGCCGCGTTGCTGCCACGACGGTACTCATATTCCATAATTACTCGAATTTTTAACGTATCCATGATGACGAAAAAGATTGAAATGCGATGAAAATGTAACACTAATCAATAAAGAAATGACTACTTTTAGAAAAAAAAATCCATGTTTTTAAAATAAAATTAATTTGAAATTAGAATTCATAGCCAAACAAAAATTATTTTGATTTGAAATGGCCAGTACTGCAGAACGGCAATTTCATAGGTAAAGACCTAATATTATAGGTAACTCGGCGCGTTTGTGCCAGGCCCACAGTTGATTTTTTTATAATGGCAAATAAAAAAATAAAATAATGTAAACTAAAATAGTTTTGTTGGCACGGACATATTTGTGAGCGAATCCGGCTCGCACATGGCCGATTTTTTTAATTTTTAATTTACACACTCGCAGCGTTTAAATTTGTGCATAATCAGCCTATAATGTTCCCACAGCTGGTACACAGTTCTCTTCTCGGTGAAAGGGGGTGGGCATAACTCCACCACGCGGGCATAGTGCGGGTTGGTAGATGTCACATGTCTTCGAATTTATGGTTCTAGGACATGCCGGTTTCCTCACGATGTTTTCCTTCACCGTTTTTGAGAGCAGCACTATTAAATTGAAAATCTATAAAGCCTAGTGCACCGATATTGTATAAAAAAATACTGAAGTTCAATTTCACCGATAAAAAATAGTGTTAATATTCAACGTAGAGGTTACAAATTGAATTATATTGGTCACCAATGGTTGTTAGTACAATTTCAGTGTTTTTGAATTGATGCTTTATTTACAGGCTGAAATGTTTCAGCTAAAAGCAATATGCCAACCATATCCAAACTAATATTATAAATGCGTAAGTAACTCTGTCTGTTACCTTTTCACACACAAACGGCTAAATGGATTTTAGTGGGCACACAGGTATAACATGACCAGAAAATCTATTCTGTAAAAATCTCCCTGTGAAAACTTTGATGAAGTGAGTTGTCAATAGTGTCAATCCCACAGAAAGCAAGAAAGAAAAATAGGTTTATTTGTCACACAAACACGTGCATACAAAAAACATAATTAGTTCTGATAATAATGAAAAATAAAAACAAATAAAATAGATCTATAATCACGAGCACAAAACAGAAATAGTCGACAGCTGCACGTCATGACTGTGACAAGAAGGCTTCCACTCAGCACTGATTTTCAGTGGTTACCCAAAAAGGACCTACGGAAACCAAGTCAGGTTCAGGGACGGGGTTCTGGGTTCGGGGTCAGGTCAATCCCAAGCATTGAGTGGAATGACACCTCACTTTAAGCTCACTTCGCTAAGTTTTCATGGAGAATTTTTTACTGAATAGATTAGCTGGGTTAGGTCATAGGATACGTTTTATCCTGGTACTACGTTCCCGTGGGATAATTTCACTCACTCGAGGGCGAAACCGCAGGCAAAAGCTAGTATTGTATAGGTTGACTTATAATGACGTAGTGAAAAGATAAGCCATTCAGCATGGTTGGTAGCAACTGAATATCAAGGGTGTAACTTCTCAAGATTTCAAGAATGGATGAAAGGGGAGCTTGTTTTAATTAACATAATTACTTTTTTACTCAAGCTTATTATACCATGTCTTAAATAATCCGAAAAACTGAAAAAAATTACTTCAAAGCTTGAAAATAATGTAGGTATTCTATAGAACATTTTCAGATATTAAAGCTAATTTCTTTTTATCAAAACGCAAATCCAATGCACCGCCATCGAAAACTATTTCAAACTAAACATTACGTCTTTTTTCACGACAATTTTTTCCTTAAATTTTTCCTATCCCAAGAACCCAAAACAGGCTATTATTGCCCCTCTTTATTTCAACATCAACATGGATATCTGAGGCTCTAAAATAAGAAAAGATTAAGAGACAAGATCCCATAGCCCGGGACCATTTTGTGCCGCGCTAGTCGCTACAACGATGCGTCCAAGTGTCCATTTTGCTGCGAAACATAAATTTTTATGTTTCTCATAGTTATAAAAATATATTCAGGGCTCTTGCCGTTTTATAAGTGAAAAAAGTAACTGTTGGGACATGAAAGGTTGTTTTGATTTTAGTTTTGTTTCGATATAATTATTACGAAAATATTTTAAAAGTAAAACATCCTTTATACAAGTGGGAATCGCTTTCAAATCGATTGTATTTCTACGAATTTCAACAGAATTGACAGAAGCATTAAATTATTATAACAAGATACGTAATAGGGCAAGTTTTCGGGGTGGGACTTCAGGGCAAAAGCCATAAGTATGATAAACAGGGAAGACTCATGTCCTCGATTAAGCGAAAAGCTCTCTCTCACTCACTAACTTATTTCATAAAATCTATACAGGGTGGCAGGTATATCAACGCGCAAACTTTAACCATGAATTCAGCACATGATTCTATACCCCCTTTTTTTTTTCTTTTTGGGTGGGAAGTCATCAAATGACCTCTCCCGCTCTGGGCGGAGCGGAAGGGCGTGTCAGACTCTTACTGACTAAAACCCACCCGTGTTCCTTCAGTTGCCTGTGCGCCAGGGCCACGGTAACTCTTTCGAACAATCCGCGACCCCGGCAGGCATCGGTCCTATCGAATTCTAGACCCCCTAACGTAGAAATTTTTCATCGGTTATCAAAAAAAAAGAAAGATATCATAGAAAAGTGCAAATACAACGACCTGTTCTTGCACAGATGCGACGCACTGCTTAATTGTTCTTATTATTATTGTTTGTTTGTTACAAAAGTAGTCATTTTTCCACACTGCAATCGACATTTTGTTTTTGTTTTGATCGTTTGTTTGTTGTCATTTGCCAGTGTCACAACACAGAGCAATGTGTATTGTCTTTGGTCCCTGGCATCAAGCAATAGACAAAATTATGAAACTTTTGTAACATGAATACGAGGCTTTTGGCTATTTTGTATGTCTCTAAATTAATGTCGTTCATTTGTTAGGTGCGTTTTGTTTGTACAGAATAAACAATTTTTCTTTCTTTTTTTTTTTATACCTACGCGGTCAAAATGTATGGAACAGGAAATTTTGTATTAAATAGGTAACTGACGAAAAATTTCAACGCTTCTGGGTTCAGATTCATGTACTGAATCCATGGTACCAGGTTGCCCGTCGATGTCCCTGCCACCCTGTATAAATCGAAATGAAATTAATGCTGTTCGTTGGTAAGCGCATTACTTGAGAATGGAAGGACCGTTTTATCTATTTTTTGGTTTAAAATGTTCGTAATAACCCGAATTAGGTTTTTATGGTAAAAAAAAAAATTGGAAAAGTATTTTCGGAAAATTTGTACGTCCTTTTTTCTATGGGATTTTTGTATGAACTAACATAACTCACGATTTTGGACAGGAGAACGTGTGGCGGGTCAGCTAATAAATTAATAAATAAATAATACCAGCCTATTATTGTCCTATTGCAGGGCAAATCTTCTCATACAGAGAAGGCATGGGCATTAATAATGTGAATGTGAAGACTATGTGGGTCATTGTTGCTTTTTTTTTCTCGTCAGTTAATTTTCATCATGGTCTGGCACTTTGAGTAATTTTTGTGGCCTACCCAAATGTCTTTTCTTTGGTATTGTTCGTCGAATTGTTGAGCTCTTTAAGTTCTATGTTGAGCTGCACGATTACTGACAAGTGCGTGCACTAACTGGACAGGTCCACTCAATCTGTGTGGTTTTTCCTCAAAAGACCATTTCAGACACGAATCTACATGGTCTTCACATGATCTGACCAAGATTATGTCTGGACTTTAAAAGAGACTGTGACCTCTGAGTTTGTTTCGGCCTTTCTTCTCTGAGTAGTCAGATAGGAAACGCCGACCTCATCTAGTTTTTAAAATATGGTTGACGTGTAAAAGTGTTTGTTCAAAACTACTTACAGAAATAAAATCATTTATCATTTATCACCTCGATTACTGAAGCTATATTGGCGATTTCACAATTTATAATATATTATATACCTACTCTGTATTTATAGAATAACCACTGTGTTTGAAGACGCAATTTTCTTCAAAGATTTCTTGCGAGTGTCGACGAGATAACACAGCTTTCATTATGCTGAACAAACTGAAACTTAATTTAGATTAGAATTATGATTGTAATCTCGTTTTTAACGTTAAAATAGTTTCTTAGAAGATTCACATAATAGTTTAAACTAACATTGGCTCGTTGATTCCGAGCTAAACTGAATTTGTACATAGTACCTACCTATTTCCAGGCTATTTCCTTATAAAAGGAAATCTCATGTAAGTATTCTAGTTTTTTCATGAATGAGGATCCGAGGGTATTTTGTTAGCGTTAATGAGCTCATTATGGATAGTTAAAGACTTCACCCTCCTTTTGGGCTCCACCGCAGTTGGGGTCGAGGTTCTTGTATGCAACCAGTGTTGACGTCATAACGTCAACGCCGGTTGTCGCTGAAAACCAGCGCTGGAGCTCTGTCTCGCATAGGGTCGTAGCATTATGCTGCGCGATTGCCGTTTTGCGTGGATGTGACGCATATTTTCCTCCAACTCGTTCTTTTTTTGTATTTGTGTGTTTTTAGCTGCATCATGTTTACCGCAAATAAACGTATTTTATTTCTGTTTCTTTGTAAATACAAAAACCTATCAGTAATTTGTGATAAAGCGGATTGAACATAAATTCATCGACTATTCACCGTTGATCCTTAGTAAAAACTCCAATGGAAACTACAGAAAACTCGGCAAAGATAAATCACATATCAGCTCCCAGTTTTTTTCTTCTATCAATATCCTTACTAATAGCAAATACTCCCAATTTCTTCTTCAAAACATATAGATCATGACAACACGCAAGCTCAAACTAATAAAAGTTTAAAATCTCAATGCACCTGCAATATTCGAGTTATAATAATCTTGCTATCCCTTTCTAGAACACTGTTAATCTGTACGAGGGAGGGAGATAGATATAGGAATATAACTCCCGATAAATCCTGCTCAAGTGAGAGGCCACTGGAAAATAACGAGCCTCTAAATTCTCTGTGATATGGGTTAAGCTTGATGACATACGGACAAATGCTTCGGCGTTCTGCTGGTTTATTATGTAGAAATCTCACCGCGAAAACTTTGTAAAATGAGCTTGAAGTGAGCTGTCAATAGTGACACTAATCTCAAGCTCACTTCAGCTCAATTTACCTAAGTTTTCATGTTTTTTTTACAGAACAGACCGACAGGACTCAAATATCCAAACCATGGTGGCCTGAAAGTTTCAGGACACATTTTTTCACTATCAAGTCACTCTGCTTATAGTTATGACGTAAGATTCAAAGAATAGAATAGAAAAGAAAAATAAAAAATAAAAAAACCCGCTGCTAATTTTAAAGAATAAAAAATCCGCCATTTTGATTTTATAAAACAGAACCTAGCCTATGAACTTGCACGACCTAGACAAGTGCATGGACACCTCATGTTATTTAAAGGAGATTGGTCAACAAGACTCAGTCGATCCGTAAGGCTTTCTTACCATATAATGCATAATTTGAAATACATAATACAGTTCTAATATATATGTAGTATGAGTAACTATTTTCTACGAATACCAATCCGCGCAAGTGTATACAGTGTAGCGATTAAGTTATCACATTAATTGAAACCACGTTTTCTACATTACGTATTTTAAACAGACACAATCAAAATTATTACTAACAATTAATATTCTAGCCGTGGGACCTTTTTTTCGTTTTCGTATTCAAGAACATTAAATTAAATTTGTAAATATTTGGTAACAATATCATAGGGTTTGTGTTGAATTGTTGATACCCTCGCCCTGCGCGTGTCTTCAAGGGCGGTTTATTTCATGCCAATTTTTACGCTATTTATCTTGTTTGAAAAATCAGATTTCTATATTTGGGAAAATGTATTATTTTATCAGACTGATAACAACTTGTCATAACCGTTGTATTATTTAATGTGATAACTTAATCGCCCAATGTGTATAATAGAGTCGCTGTTTCTGACAACGGGCATGCTAGAATATTATTGCATCTTCCAACCTGATTAAAATAAAAAATCCCACAACAAGTATAAAGAATCCCACACACAAAAATACCTAAATAGATACACGCGTGAAAAACATAACCCTGATTTTGCTGCCATACAGTCGGGTAAAAAGGCATTTCTTTTCAATTTTTGCAAAAGATCTTTGAGAATCATTTCCTATGCGTGTTTGTGAGTAGCTGTTGTATTTACAGGCCTATAAAATTAATTTCAACTTTAGTTCGAAATATATCGTGAAACCTTTTAGTACCGTAGGAATCTATGGATGGGGAAGTCACTTTCCTTAAATGATTTAACAGACGTCAGAGACGAAAAATTTAAAAACGAAGTTAAAAGGGTAGGTATCATAACATATTAAGCTCATAAATTGCCGAGAAAATGAATGTTATTTTAATAATAATAATAATAATCCTGATATAGTGGTGATAGATCGATTAGCGCGTCGCACAATGATTATCGATATTACCATTCCGCATGACGAGAACCTCGTGAAAGCTGAGAAAGAGAAACAAATTAAATATCTCGACTTAGCACACGAGGTTGTTGACATGTGGAATGTGAGCTCGGCTATCATAGGCCAATGGCCTGATGGCCGAAAGCCTCGATCAGCATCTCTTAAGGCTCTCGATAGGCGGTTGGATCAAGGGCCTGATCCAGAAGGCAGTACTCCTCGATACGGCTCGCATCGTGAGGAGGTTCCTGTCTCTGGAGTCCTAACCACCGGTAGCTTGGACCCTGCTCCCGATACTTGCGGACCACAATTTTTATAATATTTAAGTAATGTTTTTTTAATGTTTTAATAAAAATATTTAAAACTCAAACTCAAACTCAAACTCAAACTCAAAGCATTTATTTCAAATAAACCAATTACAGGCACTTTTGAATTGTCAAGGGGTCGGTCAGTCAGAAAGATGAAGCTAGTTGCCCATTCCAAAGCGTAGTAGGTACCTATGGAGAAGAACGGGCAAGAAACTCCATGGACACTCTTTTAAATCAAAATATGGTTACAAATTATTGGTTACATCATTCATGTTGAAATTATGCATGTGAGAACGATGCAGAACGTTAAAAGCGTCCGTAATAAAGAGACGACAACAATTCCATTATTAAATTAAAATAAGCCGTGGCAGCCAAGAGATGACCAGTCCCCACTGACGGCGCCCGTTCACGAACATGACGTATGGATCAGCACCATTTAGCTCAACCATTTTGAAGGGAACTTAATGATCCAACACACACGCCACCACCAGCGAGACATTTGAGTGAGCATGACATACTCTCAGCCGCCAGGGCACATTCAAGTCAATGAAAGACAAACCTAGAAAATGGTAGCTTTATAGTAGGTACATAGTACTCACACATGTGCTATGCAATTATACAATACTACAAGATTGAATTTATACAATGTAAAGACAGTTTTTTACAATCTTCAGTAGTTCCAAATGCTAATCAATTAGTTAATGCGCCCTTGTGGAGCAGGACCAGCGTTGAGCCAAGCATTTTTATCAGCGAGGTAATCCCCCAACTTATAATATGCCTGACTGCATAGTGTGCGTTTTATACAGGATTTAAATTTCGTTTCATTCAATTGAAGTATATGGGGAGGTATTTTGTTGTAACATTTTAAACAGTACCCCATGAAAGAAGAGTCTACTTTAGCCAGCCTGAAACCTGGTTGAACTAATTGGTCCCTATTTCTAGTGATATAATTGTGTCTTTCACCTCTTTTACTAAAACTATGTAGATTTTTCCTTACGTACATGATGTTTTCATAAATATATTGACAAGGTACCGTCATGATGTTAATATCTTTAAACCGTTCCCTTAGAGAGTCGCGCCTGCGGAGGCCATATATGGCTCTGATGGCTCTTTTCTGCAGAATAAAAATAGACTCAACGTCTGCAGCCCGTCCCCATAGTAAAATACCGTACGACATAATACTATGAAAGTAACTAAAATAGACTAGCCTCGCGGTACCTACATCAGTAAATTGACGGATTTTTCTCACAGCGTATGCCGCTGAACTGAGCCGTCCTGCAAGGGATGTTAAATGAGGACCCCATTGAAGCCTTGAGTCGAGCGTGATCCCCAGGAAAACAGTTTTATCGACGAATTCTAGTTTCTCTTGATTTATTCCTACCTCACAATTAGTACTTTTGACATTTGGTAAAGAAAATCTTATACATTTAGTTTTTTTCCCATTTAATACTAAATTATTAGCTGTGAACCAATTTTGGATCTGCAGTAGGGCGTTATTTACGTCGTCAAGATTTGATGCACGTCTATTAATTTTAAAAATTAAAGAAGTATCGTCAGCAAATAACACCATTTGTGGTTGGGTTTTCAACAAATGGGGTAGATCATTAATATATACTAAAAAGAGGAAAGGCCCCAATATCGAGCCTTGTGGTACACCCATTTTTACTTTTAAACCGAGTGAATTGACACCATTTATTTGAACTTGCTGTTGTCTATCATTTAAATAAGATTTTACTAAACTGAGCGCAAGTTTTCCAAGTCCGTAATGCTCAAGTTTCAATATTAAGGTTTCATGGTCGACGCAATCAAATGCCTTGGAGAGGTCACAAAAGATTCCTACGGCGTCTTGGGCCTCTTCCCACGCCGTAAATATGTGTGACAAATAAGGTGACACCGGCGTCAGTCGTACAACGTCCCTTGGTGAAACCATACTGTTGATCATGTAAGATTTTATTGGTGTTAAAATGATTGAGCATTTGATTCAGCATTACCTTTTCAAACACCTTGCTGAAAACCGGCAACACGGATACGGGTCTATAATTATTGGTGTTTTTACTGTCCCCTGATTTGAAAAGTGGTATTACCTTACTATATTTCATTAGATCCGGGAAGACTCCTTGATCCACACACAAATTAAATATTAAGGCCAAGTACGGCGCTATAGTCTCAACAATGGAGGTACAAACTTTGATAGACATTCCCCATATATCTTCGGTTAGTTTGATCTTGATTTGCTTGAAAGTTTTTATTATTATTATTGGGTTTATATGCTTAAATTTAAATTCAATCGGGCAGGATGAAACATTTGCTCTTAATAATTCAATAGAACGCGAGGGGGACGAATTTAAGGTTTCAGTAGTTTTAAGTGGGATATTGGTAAAGAAATTTACAAATTCTTGAGCAACTTCTTTGTTAGTGCTTATGGGACCACGTGAAGTCTCGAGATTGAAATCATTATTATGTCTTTTATTCCTGTTAGTTTCATTATTGATAATTTTCCAAACCGTCTTTATTTTATTATCGGCTGATTTGATCTTATTGCTAATGTACAAGGCTTTAGCTACCTTGCAGGTATTTTTGAAAGTTTTAGAGTAAGTAGCAACGTATTTATTAAAAGTTTCAGAGTTAACATAAGGCTTAAGGCCATACAGCTCAAATAATTTTTCCTTACTTTTCCTTATACCCTTAGTTGCCCAGTCACTGAACAAAAAATTTGGGCAAATAGTTTTTGTTTTCTTTTTTAGAGTAATATTGAACTCGGTGCGCACTACCGAAAAGAATTCCTCATAAAATTCATTTACATTATTTATAATATGGCCCGGTATACTTAACTTACTAATTAAGTTATTATTAAATCTATTTAGATTGTTGGTTGTTATTTGTCTAGATTGTATCTGAATTTTTTGTAATGGTGTGTAGCACTTGAAAGAAACGGTTTGACCGCTGTGATCCGAAGGGAGATAATTTACAATGGCTTTATCTATGTAGTCACAACAACAAAAAACATTATCAATACATGTAGCAGAATTTTTAGTTATGCGGGTTGGTTCTGAAAATACATTTGACAAATTAAATGATTTAAAGAGACTTAATAATCGACTGCTATTTGAACTAGTCTCTAAGATATTAATATTGAAGTCACCACAGATAATTAGCGATTTTTTACTAGTTGCGAGTTTTGCTAGAAGATCTTCCATTACTGACTCAAATATGGAGTAGTTTTGATAATTTGGGGGTCTGTAAACGCACACTAAAACATGCTTATCTAGCTCAACACAGGACAGTTCAATGTTATGTTCTACCGACAAATCAACTATATCTTTACGAGTCTTAGATTTAATAGAATTTCTAACTAAGATTAGTGAACCCCCACGCAGCATAGATTTTCGGTTAAAACAACTGCCCACACTATAATTTTCGTAATTAATTAGTATTTCATAATCTTTCAACCAATGTTCAGTCAAACAAACAATTTCAAACATGGTTTTTTCTAAAAATAGTTCAATTTCTAATTGTTTGGAAGCAAAACCTTGAACATTTTGATGAAATAATGTCAAGGAATTTTGCTTTGAACCTTTTTTACACTTAACTATTTGAGAGCAAGAAGACACCTTGAAGTTGGAAGGTATAACTACATTGTTACTGGTATCTTCTGTTGTCTTACTATCTAGTTTAAATAAACATCCAGAGTGAGCCCCAAGACTCCCATGCTATCACCAGGCAATGAGATCCTACTACTTGTGGACCCCACATTAAGACAAGAATTTGCCAAAGTGACACATGGATCCTCCTTCGTACAATTATTGTAAACAGTTATAGCATTAGTGCTACAGTTATTTAAGGTGACCACCTGTACATTAGAATTATTACTAATAATTGCGGTGTTAATTAAAGAACAAGAGGTCGACATACTACTTATGTCTGAGTTTATATAAGCTAATAGCCTCGCTATTTTATGTCTAAACCTAATGGGCAGATACACTGTATTCCTTGTCGATTTCAACTTATCAACAAAAATGTTGGTGTCAAAAAATATAAGTTTGTCACTGTAGTGACTTACTAAGAACTGCATATGCTTATTAAGCATATGTATATAAAAATGTATTTAATAAGTATGTATAATATAAATAAATGAATAATAATATAATAAACATTTATTGTTCAACTAGGACTAGATTACATAGCAAAGTAATATAATATAAATCACAAGCATAAAGTTTATAAATCTAGTTAGTGGGTGCCGTACTGTTCTCCTCTCCTAGATAGATTACAAAATAACCTGTGCTTAGGAGAAACAGTTCCGATCCCCGTCATAAGTGGTTGATTGATAATGGCACGTGTTAAATTTGTATATTATATGTATAATTATAGTAACCTTTACAGTAAACTACAAAATGAGAGACTAATTAGGGTAATTATTACACAACAAAAAAAGGGAATAAAAAACTTTGAATTTTAAAACAGCTATGACAGTACAGAACAATACCCGACATAGGGTTCTCATTTGTTCTGACTTTCCTTCTACTCACGAGACACATAAACAGCTGTTACATCGAGATATTTTTCGCTTTCAACTAAGTTTATACCAAGCATACGTTTTACTTTCTTCTTCACAGAAAACATCGAACATTTATCCTTCAAACTACACTCCCGTATTTCACGTTTGTAACTCATTCAAGTTTTGGCACACACCTGTTACCAAATTCCGGCGATGTGAATTTTTCCATGCGAACGGATTTCCGGAATAACCGACCTTATTTGAAAATATACCACCCATATAGTAAATGTTTTTGTTCTTTATTAGACCGCGAGAATGTAATAAGAAAATCTGTTATTTTATTAAGAAAAAGATTACTTATATAAAATATATAGAGTTAACTTTGGCCTGAAACTAGGTGATCCTGTAAATTGAGTAAACCTTGCTTTCAACCAAAAACACACCTTATGGCCATTACATTACTGTTTTTAGTTCATATCTTAAATTAAAGGGGTTCAAATCATGTAAAAACACTTCTTAAAATCTCTACAATTCTAGTAATTATGGCAGCATACCATTACACATAACTGTGAATTAACCTCTTAATTTTGCAAAACGGAGCCCGTGGCTAGTAGCATAATCGCACCATAATCGTGCCTAAGGTGACAGTAATAATTGCACCGCAATAGTACAAAAAGCGCTTGATTTTACAGTGTATGGTAACCTCTTGTAATTTATCAATCAACTTTCCGTTATCAAATAAGACACGTGGACCTAATATACAAAAATATAGTACACTAGCTTTTGCCCCCGGCTTCGCTCGCGTTAATTTAGAATTTGACAGTCAATTCGGGTTGTATTCTGCTTGTTTTTTGGCCGTTGCAATCATGGGCTCAGAACGGAACATTATTCTAGGACGCTCCTATACATAATGTTGTATGTCCTTCTATTTGGCGCTAATACGTATAAATTCTGGGCATTGGACACACGCGAACATGCTACATATAGCTGGCCATGGGAAAAGCATGGCTTTTCCAACTGCACCCCTCCTACTCTAGAAGTCACAAAATGTAATAGGTACTTAAATAAAAAATAAACTCTTACCACGCTACTAAAGTTTCTATAATAATACAATTCAATAATGATTCGAAAGACACGTGGCGCCATCTATTATCATAAGAACGTTATTGTTGTCTTCCTCGGGAACAGTACATTTTTTCTGGATGAACGGTACCCTATGGCCGTTTCTGTACACCTGACAACGTATATGCAAAATTTCAGAATGATCGGTTCAGTTGTTTAGGCGTGAAAAGGTAACAAACAAACAAACAAACTTAATTTCGCATTTATAATATTAGTTAGGATTAGGATTAGGAAGTTAGGATAGTTAGGATGACTGCAGAAGTCGACAACAGAGACCTTGATGGGCGAACGTGAAAATGTGGGCCGAGGCGAAGCCAAGGCACTCATACGTGAGTTCATCAAGGCCTGACCGCAACCATGGTTGCGGCCAAGGCTTGTATTGTACTTTTCTCAAATAATGCGCAGAAATTCAAACTAAGTAAATTAATTAAAATTCCAGAATCAATGACTAACAACGATAACTTTTCTCGCGTCAATATGTTCATTTGATTTTTTTTTCGATTTAAACAGCTCTGTTTTCTGTGCCAGTTCGAGATTTAAATAAAATCCTTGAAAAGCTATGTCCTTGGTTGCCATGGGTCGAAACAAAAAGTTCGTTCCATTTTTAAATTACTCGACAGATATGAGTTTTCATAGTAATTTATTCGGCCGCTAAACACGACAGATATGGATTTTCATATTAACATTTCCGGCCGCTGCGCGCTGCTCGCATGTATTTGACCAGTACAGCAGTTTCGATTTACTTATCTCGAAGAAGGTTGTCAAAATAAAGCTCAAATTTCCAAGCATGTACGAGAAAAACAAATAACAACCAATATTTCTGAATAAATCAAATACCAAGAAAAAGACGATTGCCTCATCAATAATCCTACTTTCGAAAATCAAAATACTTCAATGATCCAAGATCACAAGGCAAATGATTACGAACCAACACGAATCTCGTTCCGAACACGATTCGAATCAAAGTAATTCCCCTCTACAGAGGAGTAATTTTTAGATGACGGAAATGAGGGTACCACAGAAAATTGGGTCTTTACTTTTGACACGAGGAAAAGAAACACCTTTGTAGATGGCGAAACAATACGAGTCATGTTAAAAATTAAGGAAAATTGCGAAAATGCGACAGCGTCTTGTAAAGGCGAAAGGAGGAAAAATAAGGATGTATTTGACTACCTTGCTTTCCTCAATAATGCTTCCATATTTTTTTTGTAAGGGTGCTCTTTCAAGATGCTTCGGAGCCTTGGTACTGCTTGTTATTTGTCCTCAATCTGTTGTCGCATAGATAGCAAATAAAAGTGTGTTTGAATCAATCACGTGTTGACTTTATCTGTTGGTTTTATCAACTATCGGTTTAACTGAAGAAAATTATATGATCTCTTGTAAGAAAACCAATGAATGTCAATTTTGCTGTATTACTTTTATTAACAAAATAACCCCGCGAAATTATCATAGCTGATTGTTAGAGATGTTTTAGAAATATATATATATACCTGATGAAGATGGGAGGGGACGCCTTAGAAGTACATATTAATGATTATTGACCTTTTTGATGATGTTCTTCAGAAAGGTCAGGTGAGTAGAACTCACAACCGAGGTGCGTGTATGACCAGATGTATGAACGTAAACGAGGCAAAAGGAGTATGTAGGGATCGTAGCAAGTGGCATTCTTTAGTTTCTGTCTACCCCCGTGGGAAGAAAGGATGAGTTTATGTATGTATGTATGTGTGTGTGTGTATGTATATAGGCGTGAGTTTATTTATCTTGATGACTTCTTACTTTTGGGTATCTGAGCAAATTACAATACGAGTATACATTGTTTTTTTTTCATTTAATATTGACATTTATGTAATGAATCTAAATAGATTACAATATACAAGCTAAAACTAAAATATATATACCTACTATTTACAAGTATATAATAAAAATAAAAAATATACCGTGAAGGCATCAAAAAATTCATCCGTATCTCTGTCAATGGGATAAATGCCTAAAAAACTGGCAACATTGCCACGTTGGATGGCAATGCTGATTCTTTGGCCAAAAATATTAATATAATGGCTAAAAATAGGCCAGCCCTCTAGTCGCGTAAAGAGTCGACAAACCGCTTGGCGATGTCCCGAACTATTTGACGAAATATATATTTTTTTATTTTACATTTGTTGCTATCTAACTCTATACTTTTACCAAAGAAATGTATCATCCCTTTTTTTACTAGTCAAGTCTATTCGAATGAATTCTAAAACTATTTCAATTTACCTAGAAAAGTATATTACTTAGTCCAAAACTGATCTGAGTACAGTGTAAGTGGCTCTTAAGAGCTCTCAAGATCAACATTATCCTAGACCGGGGCCCTAATGCGCTCCCGAGTGTTATAACAAGTCGTTCTATGCTGAGGCTCGAATCTATGACGATAAATTCCATATTTATTCTCCACAATGGAACATTGGATACAGATGGTAAACTGAGATTCTGGAAGACTTCCTAGAAATGGCAAATAATTAAATTAATGTGAAGCGCCATTTTACCCACTGTCCTCCCATACCTATCAACACTGTAATTTGAAACATTGTAATAGCCCCTTATTTTTAAAAGAGTAACCGTGGAGTTTCTTGCCGGCTCTTTTCCATAGGAAAGAACCAATTGGAACCGTGCACCTAGCTTCTGACGTTTCATAAGTGCCCATGTAGGTTTATGTGAAATAAAATATTCTGATTTTTGATTTTATCAAAAGATAGCAATTTTTAATTTTAGTTACTCATTTCTTAATGAAGCAGCAAAATAGTTTCTTTATTACCAACTAACTAGTTGGAGAAGACTTTAAGATACCAACGTGCACAGCTTTAATATGATAATCCAAAAAGCAAAGTAGTAATACTTACTTTTGTAAAAACCACCGCAAAAAAAATACTTCCACCAGCTTTTGCAAAATCACAAAGGTACCGCATTTACATGTTCAACCCAAAACGTGTCGCCCGGTTACCCGCAGGGGTAACTGTGGAGATAACAGTCACGTTATGTATAGCAAAGATACATCAAAAAGGCAACATGCACTACTTTTACCATTATTTTACGAGTCTGAGACAGCGTTACACATAAAACCCTACGTGGGTTATATAGATACAAATAAGCAAGAAAAACATTAGGGTTTACGATAATAGTGTTCCTACAACCTATATTTCTCAGCCACAACCTCGTCGGAAAGAGAAAATCACACGTTTTTAAGTCCGTGAAAGATATCTGCTACCTACTGTTTTAATACCTTTTTAGTAAATGTTAGTCTCTTCACGTCTTGTTACATTTTGATCAGTCTTTCAAAAGTAGTTTAATCATGTTTTGACATCTTTAAAGAACTCGTAAAACCCTTTTCATAACGATGATAGCGAATGAATGCTACTTATTAGCGAATATGGTTTGTAGGACATCTGTCAGATGGAGCAATCTATAATCGAGCACTTCACTTTGTCTTCAAATAGAGCTGCAATGCCCATCGATTTGTGTCATCTAAAATATCGTAAAAATATCGTCGCCCAAAATCACAACATCCCAAGTAGAAAATTATGTAGATATTTTAAAGTAAAAAGCTGAAGGATGACCGCAGAGGCGGGATAGCTACACTTGTAAACGCGTTTACTTTTTCATTATTATCTTCAACATTTTTTCAAGCAAAATTCTAATGTGACCGGACATAGGAAAAGAAATGAAAGCGGGAGGATGATAGTACTGGACGATATTACGGACGCCTTGAGTGCAGCATATAGAGGTTAAGAGGGGCTTATACTCAATAGAATGTAGACTTTTACCGTAAAAGATTCTTAGGAAGTACTTGGTGTAGACTTAAATATTGCATTTAAGATTGTATTTTTCTCTCTAGTTTCAGTACGACCTACATTACAATAACTCTTATCATGGAGAAACCATTAGTGGGATTTTCTGACAACTAGTTTTATCGAAGGGTATCGCTCGTTTTACCCAGCACCAGGATTGTGGAGGTCAGATAGGACGCAATCGCTCCATGTAACTCAGCTGCATCCAGTTAGACTGGAAGCCGACTCCAAGATAGTTAGGATAAGGGTGGGCAAATGCTGCTGACGAGTGCACTATGCTTAAAAATACTTCAAGTATCGTTATTAGTCGAGGCGAAAAAGCCGGTCGGTCGGATAAAAAGCGAAGTAAAAAGGCGGACACGACGGAACCGCAAAATAGTGGAAGGCCTGTTTTAATTTTTTTACTATGCAAGTTTGAAGTAATAATTTCAATGTTTTGTCAGGATTTTGAGAGTACATTGACAAAACAAAAATAGCATAGCAACCTAAAGTAATCAAAGATGCTGTAACAGCCGTGTTTAGACTGAAAGATGTTCATATATCTCTCTGAAAGGATCAATAAATTCCTTTACAAGACTCTTCGAGGTTTTTTTCTAGCCCACACATTTCTGTTTAACTCCCGCCCAAAACCAATAACTTTGCGGTACATAACGGTTACAAAAATCCACTTATTTAACATTACAGTCACGTATCAGAATGAAAAATAAGATCTACCCACTGATAGGAACGACTCAACGTTTTCTTGAAAGGAACTGCCGCACTCAGAGACGTTCTTTATAAATCAATCACAATTGATTATCAACTAAATTAAAATGCTTTAACAGACGCACTTAAAGACGTCGTTTGAAATTAATCATACATTTAAAATAATTGACCAACATATAAGTCAACACAATTATTGAAATGTCATAATTTTCAGTCCCTCATAATTTTTACTAACACCATTCCAAGTAATACTTGTTAATTAAAGTTAATTATTGATTAATTTTAAGTAACAACTTTCGAGTACATAACACACATGACAAAACATCGTGCCTGTATTCCTCGAAGGATTGGGCAGGGATGTACCTAATACACAACCTGATAGTACACCAACATTTCACCAGTTATGATGGAAGTCCCACGTAATAGGAGGTGAGCTTGTTGCTATCCTCCATCATCATTATCATTTTCTCCTATCATCTTCTCTGTTGTTCACTTACCACCTGAGTTCACATGTGGAAGCAATAAATATATTGAGTATTGAGTATCAAGCGGGCACAAATTCAGGCTGCTAGTGAGACATTCCTAATAGAAAAACCCAATAACAATTTTCTCGATCTGGGAATCCAACCCAGGACCTCAGGACTTAGACCAACGAAGCATTTCCGTTCCAATTCATTCAAGTTGAGTAACGACTCTGAGTACCAAGGTTAGTAAAATTTAATTTTTAATGAATGTTGTTATATCTTTTTTTGAATTACGTGACCAATATCTTCTTTGTGGTCAGTTTGATTTCCCGAGGGAGCTTGTTCTTTTTGTTGATTTGTTTTTCCTGTTCCTGTAAATACAGGAAGTTTTTATTGATTTTGCTTTTGGCAATCCTATTAAAGAATGAGAATTGTTTGAAGATCATTGTCTTTTGTCTAAGGCGAATGAAAATATAATGTAACGTGGTATTTTGAGCATAAGCGATCGATTTTTGTTGCCAATAGATTAAATTACAGGCAGTTACGATCTACTAACAATACACACACGTGCAAGAAGATGGTTATTATGACAATTTATCTTCGCAATCGTTAATTTGGCAGTCGCAATAATATGTCCAATAGCATTCCATCACAGCACTAACTTAGCCAACTATAATCCCCTGCTGGATATCTAGACTTCCTTAACCATCACCTTCTCATTTTTTTCTCTTACATTAACATCCAGTATTCCACAGCCTTCTTCATATTGCCGCTTCATAATATTACTTGCTTTTGCCCGCGGCTTCATCCGCGTGGAGGTCTGAAATTATCGCACGGGAACGTACTACCGGAATAAAAAGTATCCTTCGTGTTAATCCAGGTTATAAACTATCTGTGTTCCAAATTCCATCCAAATCCGTTCAGTAGTTTTTGCGTGAAAGAGTAACAAACATCCACCCGTCTATCCATCCATCCATCCATCCATCCTCACAAACTTTCAAATTTATAATTTTATAGTAGGAAGTAGGATTTATGCCTTTCCACGCTGCATTTGTTCCCGCGTTGTTGTGTGTTTTTCTCCGCGATCTCAAAGACTCAAGCACTCTAAGATCTATCGGTCATTCGACAATATGGCTAACCTGCCACTTTAGCTTGCACCCTTTTTGATAAAGTCAGGGAAGTTAATTAAGTAAATTGACTACCATCTCAAACTATCCGTATAATTAAATCCCAACTGTCATTCTTTTGCAGTTGTACGAAATGGCTATAAATTGCTAAACTGACGTAAGGTGTCAATTTGCTTAATTTCCCCAACTGTACATTCGTTTTTAAAACAATGAAAGCGCTGTCATAATAATTATATAGAGTGCTCAAATATATTAATATTAGGCCACAAATAAATGCACAACAGGCCTACAAAATGGGATTTGATTTACGAGTTTTATGCATGACCACGTACGTTATGATTTATACGTAATTAAATGTGCTAGGGTAGGTTTAATAGCTTTCAAGTTCAGTGAACTGGCTTAACTATACCCTGAACGATAGTGCAGTTATGAATTATGACAAACAGTGGGAGATACTGAAGTTTCTTCAATAGAGGTTGAACGATTTAATTTCAGAGTGCAACAAAATGAAAATGATTATTGTGGCTTCCTTTACATTGCCAACCCCAAATAAATTGAGATATTGGGCAGAAGAACGGTGACGATGATGTTCAGATTGATTATCAGTGTTTTTATATTAAAAACCTTTCCATTTCTTCGGAATTTACCAGACTTTTGTAGACCATTCAATCCACAGAGCACGGAATCGCCACGCTGCGTCGGCTGCGTCTGGAACTGATAGCACTTATAATATTCGTGGCACCGAAACTGCGTTGAGCAGATTACTTCTGTCACGGTTGACATTTAAAGCCGTCAGTTTCTATACATCATTCGTTAGTAGTTAAGTGCGAGTAAACGGTGACATGCTTGGTTAGTATGAAAAGCTATGGCAGTGCCGCTTCTAGCAGCGGCCGCTGAGGTGTTTCCATGCTCTGTCTATCTTTTCTAAAACATAACATACGGTTTTGTTAAAACTCAGATGCTATATTCAAAACTAAAATACACATTACATTAGCGCTTTCCTGCCTTCCTCATTAAAACCTTAAGAGCATTTAAAATAACGACCACACAAAAACAGCTGTTCTCGCCTACGCCAATAGTGTTCCTTATTTGTACCAAATTTGTCCCTTACCCATCGTTAGGACAATTCTCACGTACCTTCTTACTTATTAAGGGCTCTTAAGGAAGGCCAATGTGGAAAAAATCCTTTGAATTCTATTCTCGTGGGGACAAACCTTTGGTTCTATGCGGTTAGGGTTACCATTTCAAAATTTGAAAAGTCCTGATAGAAATCCGGACATTTTACTTTTTAGGGCACGATCACACGTCCTACCACCACACCACAATGACAACACTTTGACGGGCGCTAATTTGTACGTTCAAATGAATGGTTTATTCACAGAGACCACATTTGGCCGCCAAAATCAACCGTGTAGGCGATACCGACTACATCAAGGCCACGCCGTAGCCACAACGCAACTACCAGCGAGACCGCGCACTAGCGGCCGGTCACATCGCAAACAAAACGATATGTCTGTTTGCAAACACTAGCCGAAACGTAACCACATCGCAACTACTAGCGACAACGCAACCACATCTAAATTTTGTAGTTATCACAACGAAACTGCAAGAAGTTGCAGCGGCACTATTCACATGGAACCACTGCTTGCCCACATTTTGTCGCTGTGATGTGGTGTGGTTGTGGTATGAGTGATCGGGCCCTTAATATTTCTTTGTTCAGTAGGTACTTATGTAGGTTATTTATTATTTTTAAATCTCCTTAACTCCAAGTATCTAGAAATGAACAAGGCCCGACAAATTTCGGAACGGGAGGCCAAAAAGTCGGACAAATTCCGGATGACGGGCCAAAAAGCCGGACATGTCCGGACAAATCCGAATGGATGGTTACCCTAGGTGCGGTCGAATTGATACACCCGAATTTCTTCGTGGTCGTCCCACTTTCTTAAAAAGGGTACAGAATTACATTTTGATGGGTAACTTGTTTTCATAGGGAAAAGGTTGGTTGGTTGTTGTGTGGAAGTGGGTACGTCTGATGTTTACTTTAGAAGTAATAGGGCTAAGCTCAGATAAATGGGGGAAGTAGTGCTTAGAAGTTTTAATGATAATGAATGCCCTTTTACCAACTATGTTGGGGTCGACTTCAAGACTAAATGGATGCAGCTGAGTACCGCAGTATTATACATGTTGGATGGAAAAAATTGGAGCAGACTGTAATTATTGATTACGCCAAGTTAGACATTTATGTAATTACTAGCTTTTGCTCGCGGCTTCGCTCGCGGTAATTAAGACTTTGACTATCAAAATTCAATCATGATCGGAAGACACGTGGCGCCATCTATTATCATAAGAACGTTATTGTTGTTTTCCTCGGGAACAGTACTTTTTTTCGGGATGAAATGTACCCTATGTCCGTTTCTGTACACCTGACAACGTATATGCAAAATTTCAGGATGATCGGTTCAGTGGTTTAGGCGTGAAAAGGTAACAAACATCCAAACATCCACACTTTCACATTTATAATATTATATAGTAGGATATAATATATATATAGTTAGGATCGAACACGGTAATTATTTTGTAATTTCGTGAAATTGGAATTTCTTAATCGGCAGACTGCTTGCCAATTTTTAAAGAAAGAACATGTTCGTTAATGAATTATCCTTCTTCGATAATGCTACTGAATAAAAATAGTAAGAATTAAAAAAGACAGATGAGAAAGAAAAGTGACCAACAGACTTTTGTCAATTTCTACACGGAACAAAAAGTAATCAAAGCATTAATTTCCATAAAATGTAGCATTTACTTGTTAATAAGAATTATTGAAAAATACCAAAAAAAAAGAAAAGTCTACGATAAAACATTTTACATAGGAAACAGTCACCAATTAAATAAAAATAATTTAAAGCTAATCCAACTGAGCCAAACAACTAAAAGAAAGGAAATTGAACAACTTTTACAAAGTGTTCCCAGTTCTCAGTTACCACTCCTAATTTCTTTATGGCGCCCATGGTAGCTCCGAAACATCTTGGCATTCAAAGAAACGTTACAGATGCCATTAAAGGGATTGCTTTGGCTAATTTTTTCTTTCGAGTTTTTCACCGCTGTGGTTTGGATTCAGTGAAAATTTGTTATAGGTACGAAAGATATATTACATTAGGAATGATAAACTTCGGAAGACTGTAGATTTGTAGACCATTTTATATTTTGTTGAGTGCCTGTTACTTGTTGACAGACCTACACAGTCCTCCCATACCTATTAACACTGTAATTTGAAACATTGTAAAAGCCCCTTATTTTTAAAAGAGTAACCGTGGAGTTTCTTACCGGCTCTTCTCCATAGGAAACAACTAATTGGAACCGTGCACCTAAATTCTGACGTTTCATAAGTGCCCATGTTGGTTTATGTGAAATAGAACATTTTGATTTTGGTACGCATACCAGAATTTGCGTAATCTTGTCCATCTCATTTTGGCAAAAGCCTTGATTGTGATTTGCAGATTAGCCAATCAAAAAGGTGGGTAGCCTTGCACAAGAGTATCGATAAGGAATGACGACAAGAGAATAAGCAACAGTGTCTTTCAAACACCGATGGTCAACCTCTTTCAGTCGTGGCATTCTTCTTTTGGCTATCCATTGATTAGGTTTATATAGGTATGAGGAACAGGGTGTAAATATCACTCATACCTCCTAAGAAAAGGGAGGATCCTCCGACCAGACGGGTATCATGTCTGGTGGGCAACTGCCCGACGATTGCTCGACGTCTTCTCTGCGCCCCCGAAGGGGACGCGAGGAATCGGTGTTGGGGCTTTCGCCCGACGATTGATGTCGGGACGTTGTATATATGCTAGTTGCGCGGTACTCTGCTTGCGCGATGCAGGAATTTGCGTGACGTCATTGTGACGCATAGCTCTCATGTGGCGTTGTAGATGCCGTTACAAGTTCAGCATAATACACTATCCCATACTATTTGGCGTATGCCTATAAGATATTGTGTATGAGCTACGTTATACTTTTACAATAAAACGTACGTTATATCAAAGCATCTCGAAAAAATTAAATAAAACAACGAAATAAACATGACATCCTACACTTTTACTTTAGCAAGGCACAGAGAAGAACAAGCAATACGCAAAAAACAGACTTCGGGCGGTGCGAGGCATCAGAAAAACTGTGGAAATCCATGTTCATCAGCTTGGAGAGAGACTTGCCTGAGGGTCGCGGGTCACCGCCCGGGCAGTTGTTGTACATCATGTTTGCGTCGCAGTCCTGAAAAAGAGAATGGATGTGTGTTAAATGTATTTAAATTTACATTTTTTTTTAAGTTATTAGATAGCAAATGAGTCCACGTGACCACCGTCTATGAATATCTGCAAGACAAGTGGTACGGCAGATGCGTTGTCATTCCAAAGACTGAGCTAAAATGTCTCAAGAGCCTGCAATTACCCATCCTCTTCAACCAGGAACGCAGCAAAGCTGCATGACTGCAGAAATAGGTATGGTGGTCGTTCTTCAAAAAGATGGTAATGTCTATTCTTTTTATATTGAGAGATCGTCGAGCCTTTGTGAACTCAATAAAACATACAAACACAAGACAAGACACAAGTCTTGGTTGACATACGAATACTATACTGTGACAGTTGATTAGTTAGAATATGCTTTAGAATTCCTGAGTGTGTTCAGTTTCATTCCTGCAAACTGCAAAGGATAATTTCCGTAAACATAACGAACAAAATTTCAAATGAAAACGTCGCATAAACAATACAGTTTCACATTACAATGAACTTTTATTTTTATTTTTCAAAATTCAATCCTAGCATGAAGAACGCAAAGCCGAAGTGCCAGAAATTGTTTAAATCGTAGTCTCTTTTACGACAAAATTTTAGAGTATTCAAAATTTGCCAGGAATTACTAAGGAATGCCGACGAGCCTCGAGGATGGACGGAGACGGAACAAATGGGATTGTGCGTGAGGGTGGCGTAACCACGGCGCTAATTATTAAAATTGTCGGCGACGAGTCCCTATCTGCGCTCTAGGGCTGCACTTCTTCGCCAGCTATTTGCAAAATAGACAGCAGTACGTAGATTATAATGGGTGTGAATCCGACCCATATTACACCTGGTCCGGTGTGAGCCAAGGCAGCAATTTGGGGCCTCTCGAATTCATCATAATGATAAACGATTTGCCGGAAGTTGTCAAACATGGCTCTTGTTTATTATTTGCGGATAACCTTAAGTTGCTGCTCGAGGTTAGTAGTGAATCCGATTGCGAACGATTGCAGGAGGATATAGATAGGGTAGTGGAATTGAATCAGGACAACAAGCTTTTCTTCAACGTATCGAAGTGTTCGGTGATGAGTTTTACGCGCGCGCATGCCCCTCTAGTGCACGAGTACGTGGTGGGGGCCACGCCTATGCTACGAGTCTCTGAGGTGCGGGATTTGGAGGTTGCTGTCACTCCTGAACTGTCGATCGTGATCATATTACGGGGATCTGTAAAAGGGCGTTCAGAAAGTTGGGATTTGTTCTGAGACAGACAAGGCACTTCACTAACATCGCAACAGTCAGGGTCCTGTATGACGCATTTGTCAGGAGTCATTTGGATTGATGTATTTACATGACGCTTGAGAGATTTCGCAAAAATACTGTTGTTTATTTTATGTTATAGTGTAAAGGCTTTATGTTGTTGTAATTTTAAATCCCGCGTTTTTATACGTTTTTCATAGTTTGAAATTGTAAGTTAATTTTAAGATCGCGCTATCGCATTCGGTATAAACCTGTAGTGATAGTTATAAGGGAGATTTTAATAAATAAAAATAAAAACCTAAATTATGAAAGCCTCAGATATATGTTCAATAAGTACCTAATGGAATTGTTGTTTTATGTGCGAAGAGAAAAACTGAAGAAACTGATTTACTTAAATGTCATTTGCAAACGAAAATATTATGTTTTTACTTGATTTGTTTTATTGATGTTTATAATATTCCACATAGAAAAAAAGAAAAAATAAACGATAGAAAAATTATGTCCAAAAAACATCTCTTTTTGCAGTCGGTTTTCATCGATATTTTTATTGATCAAATATTTATACCAACCCCTCTTCCCTAGTTGATGCTAGAGTTGCATGTGTGCATTCAGTGACTGTATCTATACCTTTTAGTGCCCGCCCCTTTTGAGCATATGTGCAATAAGATAGCACATACATATTTTACATATTTTCTTGAGTACGTGCGAAAAAAGCATCATGTGTGCCGTATCTATTTCTTTTGTTTATGTGTGAGTTTCAGGAGGGGGTTAAAGGTGGCGACACTTTAAGTTGAGCAAATATTGATATTAGAGTAGAGTAGTAGAGTAGATTAGATATTAGAGTGAAGTCTTATCTCTCGGATATCTATGATCTGAATAGTTATGCAATCCAAAAACCGCGGGTTTTTTATTTTAAATATATATTATTTTAGAAGTCGCTTCCATACTATACAGCCGACTAGTTATGCATTCCCAGTGTTCTTGGGATCCCGGGATTAAAAAAATAAATAATAATAAGCCACTTCCATACTTTCATAGCTAAAAATTAACTTTAAGTAAATATGTATCCGAATACCCGATCTTTGATTATGAAGCTTATCTGTTTCTAATTTGTTAATCTAGTTCACTTTTCATATTTGGTCTAATAACACTGATTAAAGTAAGTTTGCAAGGCATTTATTTAATAATGTAAAGATTGTCGTATATGTACGTAACTTGATAATGAATTTTAGTTTATGTAAATATTTGAATAATTTTAGTTCCAAAGGATAGAATTATGTATAAAACTAATAGTCCAATTGGATTCATGTAAATCGGATAAGGCATTAAGTTGAAGTTATAATATTATTGTTTAATGTGATTAGGGGGCATACTGGAAAGGTTATTTAATAAAAATAATAAGGACTAATAGTAAAAATATATAAAAATAGAGGCTCCAAAGATGTCGGCTTAGAGAAATTTGCGAGTAAAATGGGCCCAAATTACGCTGACCTCTGTAACTTAAGGCAAGATCATATAAAAGACGTGCCATTTGTCGACACTTGGTCACGACATATTTACTACGCATACCGCAAAACTCGCGCTGTACGCAGATGACGCCACGCACCCAACCACGCGGCCATCAAGATGCAGTGATCACTGGATGACCTCTCCGACTGGCTCAGCAAATGGAGACTGTCGGTGAATGCAGGTAAGACGCAGGCGATAATCGTCACCGCACGCGGCCGTATGAACCCACCAAGCCTTGAGATCATGAGGATTGAAGTCAAGTGGACCAATACCGTCAAGTATCTGGGGGCCACACTTGACAATCGGCTCTCCATGGGCCCGTACGTCTGCAACACTATCGCGTGGGTAAAGGTAACCCGCACCTACTTCACCCGGTACTCTCGTCACTCCTCTCCATGTGAGTCAAACCGGGGATCTACAAGACCTACGTATGAGCGCAACTTACTTACGCCACCCCAGCTTGGCTCGCCTTCACGGCAGAGACGCACAAAAAGAAGCTCCGGATACAGCAAAACTACGTGCTGCGTCAAATAATCAACGCTCCTCGGTTCGTGAGGAACTCTGTAATCAACAGAGACCTACATGTCGAGAGCATCGATAACTTCAACACCAACCTGGCGAAGAGGATTTTCGCGCGTGCTGACGTCTCTGAACACCTTCACATCAGGGACATTACGCCATGGCACGCGCGACCCCCCGACTACAAGCGCTTCCCACGCGTCCTGATCGGAGACGTCGCGCTACCGGACTTGACGCCTGAATAAGTCGCCTTCACTTTACTCGCAACTTACTCAAACAAAAGAACTCCACAATCACCACATCACACCCACCGCGCGCAAAGCATTCTCAGTTAATATAGGCGCCACGTGCGCAGCTCACACACACACTTCTCCACACTCGCAGAAAAACACAAAGATCAGCCATACTAGCGACGTGCACACACCTCAAGTCACCCTGCAACGCTACCGACTAGATCTGGTTACGTTGTTCAAGACGGGGACAGCCTCCACAGTAGGTGAGCGCCAACCAAAACTGACGCCCTCATTGCTTGATCGGTATTTGCCGGGCCTTCCCTAGCGTACTAGGGTTCTCGACCAGCAGGGGCCTGGTTGCACGGGCATCGTGAAGCACTTCGGGCGCTCTTACAGTCACACCCCAGAAACACACTATAGAACGCTAAGGGGAGGTAAACTTCTCAGCGACTAGATGTGCAATAAAGTCCCCTTTGGGTCCCCAATTTTCGGGACCGAGAGACCTAACTCGCGGGCAACGGGCCGTTAAGCCCCAATACTGATTCTTCGTGCCCCCTTCGGGGGTACAGAGATGACAACGCTAGGCACTTGGTCAGTCGCAACACAGCCGTGGAAGAGGCAATATCAAGATAGAAGCCGAAATCTGCGGACAAGAGTCAAGACAGAAAATTCTGCATTTTATTTCATCGCCTCCTCTACGCTACACATCTCAACCCGAGATCCTTGTGGGTTGTACCCCACAATACGAGGGCTGCACTAAAAGTATCGGGAATGGAATATTTCCACTGTTCCTGTCATATTAAAATCTTTTTAATTGAAAACTCCTTGGTTTTAAAAATCGAATACCATTTATTTATTTAAAAAAAGATTCTCGGTCTTGTCACAAGGTTTTGTCAAACTTGTTTAGTCGTTGAGAAAATGGAATTGACTCGAGAAAATTCAAGAGCGATGATTTATTATGACTTTCGGAGTGGTTTAACACAAAAACAGTGTGTTGACCGGATGATTTCTGCATTTGGTGATGAAGCCCCATCCAAAACCACAATTTATCGCTGGTTTGCTGAATTTCAACGTGGACGTGTCAAGCTCAGTGATGATCCCCGTCAAGGTCGTCCAAAAACTGCAGTCACCCAAGAAAACGTTGATGCTGTGTGTAAGCTGATTGAGGAAGATCGACATGTGACATACCGCGAAATTCAGGCAACTTTAGACATAAGCATGAGTCAAATACAAATAATCTTGCATGAACATGTAAAAAAGTTGTTTTCTCGATGGATACCGCATTCGCTCTGTGAAGAGCAAAAAGCGGCTCGCGTTACTTGGTGCGTCAGAACTCTCGAAAGATTCCACGCAGGATCCTCAAATGCTGTATACAACATCGTATCAGGTGACGAATCCTGGATATACGCGTACGAACCCGAAACACAAAACCAGTCACAAGTTTGGGTGTTCGAAAATGAGTTAAAGGCAACAAAAATTGTTCGTTCACGGAGTGTTGCAAAAAAAATGGTGGCCACGTTTGTCTCCAAAACCGGCCATGTTACGACTATTCCTCTTGAGGGACAAAGAACGGTTAATGCAGAATGGTATGCTAGCATTTGTTTGCCACAGGTCGTTTCTGAACTCCGTAAAGAGAACTGCAACCGCCGCATCATCCTCCATCACGACAATGCGAGTTCTCACACCGCGCACAGAACAAAAGAGTTTTTAGAGCAAGAAAACATAGAATTGTTAGACCATCCGCCGTACAGCCCCGACCTAAGCCCTAATGATTTCTATACTTTCCCTAAAACAAAGAATAAATTGCGTGGACAGAGATTTTCATCACCTGAACCAGCTGTGGACGCCTACAAAACGGCTATTTTGGAGACCCCAACTTCCGAATGGAATGGTTGCTTCAATGATTGATTCCATCGTATGGAAAAATGTGTCAAATTTCGCGAAGAATACTTCGAAAAGCAATAAATACATTTTTAAATAGTAATGTTGTGTCACTTCCTTGATTCCCGAAATTTTCAGTGCCGCCCTCGTACACATACACATTCCGGGGTGCGTGGTGAAGTGCGTCGCTAGCAGAGTCAGTCGACTCAGGTGGTAGCAGCGCACGTCAACAATAGTAGAAGATTGTCCCAGGACGACTGCGGGTACTGGACGCGGCCCTGCCGTCCGCTACAAAAATGTAGGTAGATATTTAAAGAGCAAGGGTCAATTCATGAGTTGGAAACCCATCGGTTTTTCTATTGACGTTGACTTAGCACAATTTTATTGGCTTTTTCGCGTTATTATTTATTTAGGAACGCATTCGTGCCAAGTTTCAAGTTTATAAACCCAAGAAATAACATTTTTCCCTTTTTTTCACCCACGTAAAGGTTGATTTCGGATTTATTAACTGTGTCAATATGTGTTTCAAAACGTCGATAAAAGTCACTAGTAACGCTACTTAAACTACGGTATGCAAAATTCTCTATTGTATTCAAAAGAGAATTCGCAAAAGATCTTTTGCGAACATTCACGTCTTTTAATAAATTGATTAAAAATCATTACTTAAATTAACCGCATTTAGTTACAAACACACTGATTTAATGAAGAATAAGTTTTTACATCCCATGATTCAATAAAACTTAAAATAAACTCAAATTACCTTAGTGCTGTGAACTTCTGCATGCGTAGCATGACCACTTCTGTCTTTACTCTACGAAGAGAAGACAAATCACTTTCTTAACCAAAATCATTCTTGTCTCGAATTTTGACATCGCGCCGTAGAAATCTTTCTACAATCTGTCATTTTGTCTTCAATTTCTTCCGTTTCTACAGTGGCCATGCTACGCATGCACAAATTCACAATACCTAAAAGTAAAAAAAGTAAAAAAGTACCTAAAAGTGTATGTAATTTTTGTCTGTGTATGATTTAGTGAGTAAGTCGTTGAAGTGCCGTAACATTTTATTTAATAAAATTCTTAAGCTCATTCATTCATGCATTAACTGACAACGTAGGACCAAAACCACTGGGTCTAGAAGCATGACATTTCGCACAAGAGTTCCTTAAGTAACGAAACAGGACACTACGAAATAATTATTTAAAATTAATTCCCTCAAGGGTTTAAATAGGAGATGAAACTTTGTACGGAATTTCGTTATTTTTGCTGATGGGAAAGCCCATCGGACGCATAGCTTGCAAAATAAATAAATTGTGGTCACGCCATCTCAACGGACACCGTGTGGTACAAAATAAATGTAGAACGAGGTAAACTTTGTTCATAACTTCATTTACTAGTCAAACAAGATTGTAATGCATAGGAAAGATAGTTTTTGTCAAACTAAAACGTGAAACATTGTAATATTAAATGCAAATGAGTTTGAATTGTTAAATACAGCGCTGGGACAGAGTGATGATGTTTTTGGGGATTAAATTATTAATTTCTGTGTGTGTTTGCTTTTGTCGGCTATGATGTTTTACGTTAAATATAATAAAGCAAAAAAAAACTACACTACTCATTTAATCGCTTATCTTCTGAAGGCCAATTCCCGTAATTAAAAACGTAAACAAAATCTAGTCGCAATCTCATGACAGCCGCATTCAATGGCAAAAAATAAGCACGTGACAGTCTAAGAAGTCCGATTTGACGTTTCTCATTAAATCATTATCAGTGATCGGAATAGGTGGAGCTAATATACCTAAAGTTCAAAGAACAGAGCCAAAAAAATGGAGACTTCCTTACAACATTTTTTTTTTTCGGTATATTTGTTCCGAGTTTCGGGACATCACTTAAGTAAATTTAATATGAATGTTATTAATACAGTAAACTGATTGAATTCATTTTCCTTTTTAATCGACTTCAAAAACAAGGATAGCGTTCGGAAAAACCAGTAAATACGTTTGCTATTGTTATTAATTCTGGTAAAGAACTGGGTCCGCCTCATATTTTCGTTTCCCAGAATAGCCAAAACTTGCTGTCTCGTTGTATCTTTTGTTTGTCACTGGTAAACAATGACAAAAGGGTTGAGGGGTAGGGGGGTGTATCACATTCCAAGCGTCGATAAATGGTATGAAAAGCTTTAAAATTGTATTTTTTTCCCCTGCCTTGTTAGTTATATAATTATTAAAGCTGGTATGTAAATTACATTAGCTTCCACGGTTACTTACATCGTCCAAACGAAGATATGGAGATTACCTTTATTTTTTTTAAACAATAAATGAATCGCTTGTTTTCAAAACAGCACATGTATAAAATTCCAAAAATTTTTTTTCAACGGCAACCCTCTTATTTCGGTACTGTTCAACTTTCTTTGAAACAATACTACACTAGTCCCATACATTCTATCAGATTTCTAAGGGATACGTAAAATGCGTTTAGTTTCCAAACATCTTTAGTCCGGGACTTATGCTCTATGGAAAACAAACATCAGTCACTGACATTGACAGTTGACACTTGTCAACTTCATCGTTTTTTGCCGAGGTAGGTTTAGGTTTTTTTTTGAGGTACAGCTTTTAAATTACAGTGAGATCTTTTTGGATTTCAAGAACTGGTGGCCATCATTTTATTCCAAAACAGCAGTATCCGAAGAAACCAAAGGCAGGGCTGTCAGCAGACCCCAGAAAATTCATTTCCAGCCCACTGCCTTCAAAGAATTTAGACATTCAGTCAAAAGGCCAGGTCTTGTTCAAGCACATGTGTTCATAAACAACCCTATAAAAAATACATTTAAGTTACGTTATGCCCAAAGAGTACGTCTGCCACACAAAAAGGCATATGAGGGTGTTAACCCCATAAACTCAAAGAAAATTCAAGATATTAATAAGCTGATGAGTTATATTCCTGATATTCATCAAGATTTTTATACTAAAATATTGGCATGGCCAACAACACAAGCCGATGTAGACAATGAAGATGATTAAAAACTTGCTTTTTTATGTAAAATTTAATGTAAAATGAAAATAAAAATAAAGGTTTATAAATTACCTACAAATTGTATTATTTTAAAATAAAATATTAATATGAGTAGTATTACATTTACTGACTAAACAACACATGTCCACTTTTGTTTTCCAAACAGCAGATGTCCAAAATTTTGAATATAAAAAAAGGGTAAAAATATCATTCTTTTTATTATTTTATTTGCTTAATCGTTAAAAATATATATTTTATTTGTTCTCAATTGACAATAATCATGGGTCATCCTGAAAAATATTTTGCTATCTTGTTTTTTGTTCCTCCTGTAAAAACACAGTTTTTGACAAGTGCTGTTTTGAAAACAAGCGATTCAAATATCGTAAATACTCTTTTTTTAAAACAGAAACAGGATGTGAATTCGATAGTTGTTTTACTTTATAAATTTTTGTTGTACTTAAGTAATGTTCTGAAACCCGGGTCATTAGTCCCGAAAAAATATTTTGTCGTAAGGCGTCTCCACTTTGTCTTTGTTCTTTTTCAAACTTTAGGTGTATTAGCTCTACCTACTCCGATCACATTAATTTATTATATATACCGCGATAACTTTGCATGAACGTCTACGTAAGAAATTGAAAAATCTAATTCATAATCCTAATTAATAACTATTTTATCCATATACTATATCATGGAGTATCATTCGTTAACACTATGTGGCATTATAAATTGGAACTCAAAAATACGAATTAATCGTTGATTAATATTCCGATGGGACGTTATGACAATGTCGAGTCTTTGGGCTCGTTGCCGTAGTGTTGTGACCAAGCCGCTTTTCGACTCAATAAAATCGATGTTCTGAAAAATCGATACTTTTACAAGTATTACATTTAGGAACTACTACTACTACTATATTAAGTCAATATAGGAAATGGTTTGGTTAAACAGGCCGGAGTCCACATAAGGGTAACCGATGAAGACAGTTCAAATGATGATAATTTTTCTTGATCACGCAGGGTTGAAAGTGAATAGAAATGTTACAAATTTAGTAAATTTATTTATTTACCTGACCCAACCACACTTATTTATTGTTAATTTTATTCTTGACTAGAAACCCGCTCCAGATTCGCACGGGTGCTTATCAGTGGCATGTCTAGGGCTTGCCTCTAGGTACGCTACTGGTACATAATATACAGTGTATCATTATACCTAAACATTCCGGAAGAAATCAGTATGTCGGGTTTTAATTTATGTCTTGTTCTGGCTTTGAAACTCGCCCAAATTTAAACTTTATTGGGATTTATGTATAACTGTTAAATATTACAAGCTCGTACGTGTAATAAAACGATATGATTTGAGAATCAGTTTTAAGCAATGTAGATAAATTGTCGATTACAAACTAAGTATGATTAATCGATATGTTTCGAGAATCGATGTCTAAAGCAACAGTTTTTTTCCCATCACTACACAGGGTATTTTTATAGCTGTCAAATCGGACTTCTTAGATTGTCACAAGTATAGCCAAAAATGTATGGAATTTAGAGGTATTTTTGACAGATTGAGACAGATTGGAATGCAAACGTTCTAAAACAAAATTATGGGAATTGCCCTTCTGATATGTAAAGAATGGTCACCAATCTACAGATTGCTCGCAGAGAATGTAGTTTAACCTTGCAGATCGATTGATATGCGCACAATATTGCCCATCCTCCGGGGCTGAAATTATTATGTAGTTATTGCGTATAGTGAAAATGTAATTCAAAATACTTTTTCCAGCGATGAAAAATTTATCAAATTCGAAAATTCCTTAAAACCAAAAAATGGACAACAACGATATAAAACGTTCAAAAAGGATGAATAAAATACTAAAATTCAAATCCAGATAGTATCGATACGTATAAATTGGCAAATAAAAATAATAGCAGACTAATAAACAATCATGCTTCCATAGGCCTTCTCTCGAATCGCTGAACACGTCATTGAAATCAAAAACAGTTTTCACAAACAGAATACATAATTTCATAGAAATGATGCGCTTTTTACATGTTAGACGCGGGGTTGCGACAGTCGTTGAGAGGATCCGGCAGTTGGGACTCGAGGTGGCCTTGCAAAAGTCCGAGGCCATGTGTTTTCATGGTCCTCGGAACGCGCCACTGTCAGGTTCCCAAATAACGGTAGGAGGTGTTCACATCGGCGTCGAGTCGACGATGAAGTACCTGGGACTCGTCCTCGACAGCCGGTGGAACTTCGTCGAGCATTTCCGAAGTTTGGCTTCCAGACTTCAGCGGGCCGGGGCTACCTTGAAGTGGTTCTTGCCCAATCTGGGGGGACCAAACGCCTCCTGCCGGAGGCTTTACGCGGGGTCGTGCGGCCCATGGCCCTTTACGGGGCACCGGTGTGGGCGCGTTCATTGAGGCTCCGGCCAGCCCGCTGCTTGAACGCATCCCAAAGGGCCATCCGGATGGTCCGGGTATACCGCACGGTCTCCTGCGAGGCGGCGAGCCTTCTTGCCGGATTGCCGCCGTGGGATCTGGAGGCAAAAGTCCTCGCGCACGTTTGGGAGTGGCGCAAGGAGGCGAAACGCCGGGGCGTAATTCCGCTGCCGCGAGAAATCGCGGCACAGCGGACAGAGCTCCGACGGGATCTCATGGCGGCATGGAGAGTACGACTGTCGCAACCCAGCGCAGGGCACGCCACAATTGCGGCGGTAAGACCCCTCTTTGAGGAGTGGCTTGAGAGGCGCCACGGCGTCCTCACCTTCCGCCTGACGCAGGTCCTCACCGAACATGGCTGTTTCGGGAGGTTCCTGTTTCGGATAAGGCGGGAGGAAACGCCCGGGTGTTATCATTGTGTGGATCGACCGGAGGACACGGTGGAGCATATGGTGGAGGTCTGCCCGGCTTGGGCGGGGCACCGCCGTGTCCTCATGGCGGCGATCGGCGGCGGCGACCTCTCGCATCCGGCCCTGGTTCAGGCCATGGTACGGAGCGAGAGGGAATGGGAAGCCGTCACCTCCTTCTGCGAAGCAGTAGTATGCTCGCGAAGGAGGAGGCGGAGCGCGAGAGGGAGAGGCAGTCACTGCGCCCTCGCGCCCCTAGTCGCCGCAGGAGGAGACACCCTGGGCGTCGGGAGTCGATTGCCGACTCCCGGCCACCGTAGGCGCGGGCTCGTGGACGGCGAGCAATGGGCAGCTCGCCGTCCGGTAAGGACCAGGCCCGGGTCGACGACGCATCGTGTTCCACGCGCGCCTCAAAGAGATGTCAGCACAATTGACGGGGTCCGATAGGACCGACGCCTACCGGGGCTGCGGATTGTTCGAAAGAGTTACCGTGGCCCTGGCGCACAGGCAATTGAAGGAACACGGGTGGGTTTTAGTCAGTAAGAGTCTGACACGCCCTTCCGCTCCGCCCAAAGCGGGAGAGGTCATTTGATGATTTCCCACCCAAAAAAAAAGAAAAAAAGACTGCCAGGTAACTATTTCTGGGTTAATAGGTATAGTCGTGTAGGTATGGATAAGTAATTAAGTATGACATCTGTCAAACTCACGCATTCACACGGGTTAGAGCCTTATAGTACTGGCCCAAGATCCCAGAGTCCCCAGACGTTACTTATTTACTGAGTAACAAAATGTGTGGGATAGAATAGTGTTACTATGTAATTTGAACGTACGCATACTTGCTAGCTTGGGCCTACGACGGCCAATTAACAGGTATCAGGTAATAAAGGTAACTTGATCACCCGTTGTTGTTCATGAAACTAATTGCTGTTAAAAAACATTATTTTTCTAAATATAAGCAGTAAATATTTTGTCCTTAATTCAACAACTGTATGTTGAAAAGTTTCATCAAGAGTTTTAATGTACCTATTCGTATTTTATTGTACTGTAAGTACCTTTATAATGACTAATTAGGCGTTAAAATATTATTTAATTATTATAAGACTTCCATTAGACTTTTAACGACTTAAGTTTAATAAAGCTGTATTATAAAGCCATTTAAGGCGCGGTAAGATGTAAGAAACAAAATAAGATTCAAAACAATGATGCGTTTGATGTTAATTGAATCGAATGACCACAAAAATAAGAGTAATGTCGCAGTTTTAATTAAATTAAAAAAATAAATGCACGGCTCAGTGGAATGTCTAAGTATTTTTTTAGTTGATTGAATTCCCTTTATTATAATTACATAAAATATGATAGTCAATGCTCAAAATATTGAGAACTAAGCGCCGAAAAAAACTTTTTTAACTCCTGTTTTACGATTGTTTTATCGGGATACTAATTTATTTATATGAAATATTTTTAATTAAATAAGTTTGTTCTTTGAACATTAAAATTTGACAAACACAATTATTTTTTTCTGGCTTGTAATATTTATATACCAATACGCCTGTGCAACAAAAACTAAGCGTTTTACGGTGTCTTACGTCTGGGCAGCGCTTTAATATCACGCACGCGCTGGTACTCAGTGACCTTTCAATTGTGTCTTCGGGATGTTTGGTCCCTAAGATTGGTCTGGCTGTTTACAAATAGTATTGAAATAGTTCCCTGAGTATCATATATATGTAAAGATTAAGATTCGAGACTATATGTAAGATGACGTTATTTTTTTGCGCGCTTTAAAGCGTTAGGCGTAGTTATCGCCGACGGGAAATGTCTGGCAGTATTGATTAATAACAACATCACACGTGTATTCCACGAAGAGTTGGGCAGAGGTATACCTATAGTACACTCACATTTCGCCAGTTATGTTTGTGTCCCATGTAATAGGGGGCGACCCTATTGCCATCAACCGGGCACAAATCCAGACTCCGGGCTTCTACTAAAGGTATATTATAATTTCAAAATTAAAAGAAAAGAAAAACACAGGAAAAAAAAGAAAAAAGACCAGATGAAAAAAACCCAATAATATTTTGCCCGACCCGGGAATCGAACCCAGGACCTAATGCTCAGCAGTAGCGTTTGCAACCCCTAAACCAACGAGGCAGTCAGTCAGCAGATTGATTTTTATGAATTATTAACAATATTCCTCAAGGTGAATCCTCAGCTGTAACCCGCCAAATTCAAATTTTCTTTGGTTTTAGCAAATTTCAGCTCTGTTTTACGTCGTATGTTGATCAAAATGCTATTCGTGACTGTATGAATGTTATATTTACAGAATAATAATCATCAATTTCATTTGTAACTCCTCAAAATTTGGAAATTTGTTCCATCTAAGAATTTTTCAGAATATTTCATATGAAAATTCTTAGGTGGAACAAATTTCCAAATTTTCCAGCTGAGGATTCACCTTAAGAAAAGTGAGTAATGTTTTTATTTTCCTTTAGTACCTGTTAGTTCGCCATAATTCAGCCAAAGCTAGCAAGTATGTTTACGCTCAAAATACATACCAAAACTAGAAAATAAATATCGTCTGGGGTTGTGTCTGGGGGCCCTGGAATCGTGCTCTATACGGCAGGTACTGCTCAAAATTAACCCAATGTGTTTGCCATTCCAAAAATCTTAATCTTAATCTTAACTATAATCCTACTATCCCACTATCCTACTAATATTATAAATGTGAAAGTGTGGATGTTTGGCTGTTTGTTACTCAATCACGCTAAAACGGCTGAACGGATTTGGATAAAATTTGGCACATGGGTAGACTATGACCTGGATTAGGACGTAGGATACTTTTTATCCCGATATTCGTACGGGATCGAGATTTCTGCGGGTGAAACCGCGGGGCGCAGCTAGTAATATTATAAATGCGAAAGTAAGTTTGTTTGTTTGTTTGTTACCTTTTCACGCCTAAACCACTGAACCGATCATCCTGCAATTTTGCATATACGTTGTCAGGTCTTAAGAAACGGACATAGGGTAGCTTTTATCCCGAAAAAAGTACTGTTCCCGAGGAAACCAACAATAACGTTTTTATGATAATAGATGGTGCCACGTGTCTTTCATATCATGATTGAATTATATTATTATAGAAACTTTAGTGGTGTGTTAGGAGCTTTTTTATTTTTTATTTAAGTACTTAATTCATTTTCTGAGTCTAGAGTGTCGATAGACCGGTTTTTCATCCTCCTGACTATAATTCCCCGAACAACCCGAATTGATTGTCAAATTCTAAATTAACGCGAGCGAAGCCGCGGGCAAAAGCTAGTCATGTATAGTTACAACATTGACATTAAATGTGCCTAACTTCCAGCAGTAGACTTTTTTTTGGGTTGAAGACATTCCCAAAAATCATCCTTTAAGTTTACGCCGCGGTATGAAATTAATATTCATTTAAGATTTTTTACTACTTTGACATGCTGTTACTTTGGAACCCCCCTGACATGCTGTTATTTTTGAACCCTGGAGCAGCTGAAGATCAGATCTATTAAGTACTAAGGGAAAACTATTATTGTTAAGATTTTCAGACGGTATGAAATAACTTGTTCAAACTAATGCCACTGTACTATTAACAACTTGATGCAAAGTAAAGCATTGAAATGTGAGCTTAGTATCCACATGATATCCTACTACCGCTAATTTCAAATACGTTGTGCACATCTGACCATGCATGCCAATCGTTGGTGGCATGTAATCAAAAACAGTTGACGACATAGTGTCCGCCAAGATGACGACTTGGAGTAGGAAAGTATCGAGTTGATATAGTACGCCTTCACACACTATATCAACTCAAAAATCAAAGGCCTTTACTGATGTTATATTCGTTGCCGGATACCCAGCGCCGGCTATTCAACAGTTTAAACGTGTGAAATAGTACATTTTTACACAAGTGGAGAAATTTTGTTATTGCATTCAAGGCAGAATGCATACGAGCCGTAGGCGAGGGTGTTATGGAGCCAAGAACTGCAATAACAAATGCCCACGTGTATCAAACGACGTTTTTCAATACTCTTTTGAAGAAATAAAATTAAAGAACGAAAACTATTTTTTTCGCAAATAACACAAATAAATAAGACTGAATTTGCTTTTTATCCCGCGCTTTAACTTCGCAGGTTAAAGGAGATGCAAAGGTATAAAGCCGCTAAACAGCCTAATATGAAAAATAGAAAATTCAAATATATTTATTTGAGAGATGTTAAAAAATAATAACCCCGTAAAGACGCATATCTCTATGCCGAAATTTAAATAAAACAACCACCGCCTTTGGCGGTTTCGGCATTGAAACAATTTGGACTAAGTATAGGTATAGTTATCTGTGGCAATTTTTATTTCCGCACACGTATTGATAAATGGAAAAAACGCACGCGTGTGAAATACATTGCATGTTGAACCTAATCGTAGTGCGATAAGAACCAGTTTTAGAGGAAGTGTATTGAAAAGAACTTATCGACACAAAGCAAGCTCAATAATATCACCAAATTTTTTCCATACCTGAAACACGTCTCCTTCGGAGACAATTACTGAAAATTTTTGCAGCGTGACAGCCTGCTCATACGGGCAGACTTCGGGCATGTCAAAAATTGAATCCAACGTGCATCGCCTGAATTGAGCTCGGGCACTGTGAACAAAGAAAAAAAAAACATTGCATTTGTCACTCGCTTTAGGATTTTTTGTTGAAATATCTGTAGCGCTGTCGATTTGAATTCGCGCTTCATTGGTACAGTGGTCAGGGTGAACGGTGGATGGCCTTTATTCAAAGGATGAGATAGATAAATGGTGATATTTTTTAAAGTTATACTGGAGTTTATGAAGATAATGTGATAGTGCGTTCCGTACTGGAAAAGTTTGATCCTGATTTGCATAATGTATGCTATTGTAATTGTTCCAATGGTAAACCTGAAATTGATGGCGTATTATTACAAAGTTCGGATTTTGTCAGACGGTGTTAGCGCGAGATAACGTATAAAAGTTTTAGAACATTTCTCCAGATGTGTTTTAACTCTCAGTTGTTATCCAGGACATAAATACTGATTACTGCTGTGACTTTCCTAAAATAAAAAAAATCCCTAAAACAATATTCTCAATGAGGATCACACCCAGAAGTCCTCGCTCACCAGTTTTACTTGCACTAGAGTATAGATTTTGGACTTACAAGATTGAAATTAATAGTAGACATATTGGTTTCGAGATTGTGTCCACAAAACATTGTGTCTGATTATTACTCACACTAGAATCAATTTCGTTTGTTTGAAGCACGCTTCCTACAATAGCCCTCTTAAATAAAAACACGCAAGCGCTGTAGTGTCCCTATGACCAACATTCTGTTTGACTAATTGTAGGCAATGCGTTACCACAAAGGGGTTCATTTTATTGCAACTGCAACTGGTGATTTAACTACCCGGTAACACCGGGTAGTAAAATCACCAGTTGCAGTGGTTTGATTGTATTAAGAGGGCCCTTCCCGGTCCGACCATCGTCAACGCGAGCATGATTGAAAAGCTTGTTGTTTCATCCAACGCAATGTTTGAAAAACAAGCAAGAGTGAGAACGCGATAACATCGAACGAAAATTGGCGCGCAAAGATTTCACAAAACTTGTTCCAGGAAATACGTGTTTTTGATAAAGCCTTACAAGTTTTTGGAAAAAATATTTGTCATTTAGAATCTCCATTACATGTGCGAGGTTTCTATCAATATGTTTTCTTTACTTTTACAATTTTTGAGTACATTATGAACGCCCAAAGTTCAGGTAAAATATGTGCATAAAAGCAGTTTTTTGGAGGCTTATACTGAATTTGTTTATCCAAATTTTGATTTTTTACTTGCATAGAAACCTAGATAAAGTGCGCAAGATACCTATTAGTTCAAAATTTTCAATGAAAGATGTGTTCCAACGCCATAATCACGTACGAGCGTTTGTATAAAAAATATGACGGGTTGGCCGCTCTTAAGTGTGAGAAATACTTTTGCTTTACCACAACGTTATATCGATTATTGTGTATTGTTTAAATCAAGGGTGAAAGGGTAAAAGGGTAAATCAAGGGTTAGGCAATTGGTTTTATAGGCTGTTGATAAATATGTTACTTCTAAATCAAGACAAAAACTACATTTAATTACTTTGTCCGCGTTTCTACCATATTTTTTTATTTCGTTTTTTTTTTTTGTGGGGGCTTACCTTCAGAATGTGCCCAGGCTTTGGGGATATGGCCGGGGAGTGTGGGATTTTCTCACTAAAACTACCCCAGTGGTCATCATCTGCACATGGAAGGGGCACCTTTACCTCTCAAAAGACCGATCCGATACCCGCTCTGTGCAACGTCTGTTAGGGCACATCTCTGGGGAGACTGTAAAGGGGTCTCCTCGAAACCTAACTGTGCAAGTATGGAAGGCAGCGCGTGAACACTGTGTGCCATCTTCCCTGAGTTCACTCAGTGGGCGGACTCTGAGCACCCGCGACCCCAAATTTCCGACTGCCTTAAATGACGCAGGTGGGGTTTCGGCGTTTTAGGCGTAGCACGTCGAGGCGATTGCCTCCCCAACGCCTTCTTCTTCAAGCGGGATCAGCGCTCTCCCGATCCCGCTCGGCAGCTTCCTTCTGGACCATCACAGTTACACAGAAGGGGGCCATTTCCCTTCAGTTCTCCGACTCCACCAGCATAGACCCAACTAGACAAATCTCGCCCGATTCTGATGACCAGGATCCGTCTTTCAAAAGCCCACGCCAGGCACTCGTCGAGCGTGTGCTGTGCAGAATCCAAGCCGTCTCCGCAATGGTAGCAATTTGCCGTGGCCTCTGACCCAATCTTGTTCAGGTACTTGCCGAAGAAACCGTGCCCGGCCAGAACCTGAGTGAGCCTTTATGAGATGCGCTACCCTCTTTTCAGCCAAGCTTCGAAGTGCGGTAGGATGGCGTCGACAACGCGCTTACGCGAATATTGCGGCTGTTGCAGCCAATCACACCGACGCTCGAGCGCTGGTCACCGTTCCTGCCACCTCAGCCGGACAACAGCCATTCCTGGCATGCCATTGTCACTTTGGCGGATGGCATGGATTCGGTTATAGACCCTCGCATCCATATCCGCCAAGATGTCCAGTGGCGGAAAGCTTGAAAGGAGAGTGGCCGCCTCAAAGGATACAGTTCTGTATCCGCGTGCGATACGAATAGACGTTTTCCGCTGCAGGCTGTTGATTTTAGTCCTGCAGCATCGGACGCCTGGTAGCCTGTTTGACCAAATAAGTGCCACATAAAGGACCATCGATCGCACGACACTCGCGTAGAGGTGGTGAACTTCTTCTCGAGGTGCACCAAGATTGGGCAACAATCTGTGCAAAGCACCCAGTGCCTTCCCGACGCGGTGAACCAGGCGGTCGAAGTGCTCTTCGAAGCCCCACCGACCGTCCAGGGTTCGGCTGAAATACTTAATGTATCGACCGACCTGGAATTACGCACTTCCCATTCTGACCAACGAGCTGGGGTCCACGTTTATACCTACATTTACTATGAGCTCGGATTGCATTTTTCTGCCAACCCACGTTAAATGTATAAGTGATATAATATTACAGTATACCAACAATAATTAGTTAGTAAATTCACTCTTATCGACTAAAACTGTTAACAACCTATTTTCAATCACATTTACAGGATAAACCAACACGACAAGTGGCAAATATCCAACCACTGCAATTGCCCGCCCATTGATTACGTCCTGACCAGACTATCCGACAGTACACACAAAATCCATGCTATCGAATGCTCTTCACCTAAGTATGCATAGCAATTAATTGTAAGCTGTACTACTCGGCTTCGAAATAATCCCAAAACGTGATGAAAAGGCAAATATTGTGAATACATGCAAAAGTTCAAAAGTTTGAATATTGAGGCTTTGAGGGGTAAGTAAATATGTTTCAATCGAATACTGTAAAGAGGAGTCGTGCATGCGTGCAGTAAACGCAAGAAAAGAGCATTCATTACAACAAGCCTGTTATGACCTCCTTTGTGTTTGTCCGAAATACTGAGAAATTGCAGGGTATTGCGTTTGTCACATAATTTATGCTTGTTCAGAGCGTCGTTCCTAAACGCTACAGGCTTGATCAAAACTATATGTGCAATTCTTTTAACCTTATTAGCATCCTATCTGCACTCTACATGGCCAGAACTAAAGAGCAAAGAAGAAGACCGTAAAAAAAATTGTCATTGTCCTTGGACTGATGTGTGTGGAAAAGGGAAAGGGGAAGCTTTTGCCCAGCAGTGGGACATGCGGGTTAAATATGTAGAGAGATACGTGCCGACTTGAGACGTCCTCCTTGTTTTTATCTGTAATATCTTCTCAAAAAATAACTTATTTATAATGTATTTTGCAATTGTACCGATCAAATAGTAACGCATCTCTTGGATTTGCGCTTCCTCTCAGCATAGATTTGATTCTTACATACTAAAAATAAACGCCAATAAACGAAAACTACAAACCAGCACATATGAAAATGCGTATCAAAGTGAGTCCATTCGTGTGTGGTATTCTTTTGTTCGTCTACCACCGCTTTGAAGATTGAGTAGCAATTTTCCCAAGTATTAGAGGCGCCCTCAATACATACTGGTAGTACATCATATCCTGAAAAAATAAATATATTATTGACCGAGCGAGCGCGAAGCGCGAGTGAAGTGTCTCCGTTTCAGCTTGGGCAAAAACGCTTTCGTATGTCTAGATGTCCGGCGGCTGGCTGTTCGCCTCTACAGGTCGCATATCGCAACCGATTCTCGTGAAATTTTGTGAGCAGGTTCGATAGTAATGTAGAATTTTTTGTCGATTCAGTATTTTGAAATTTTTCAAATTGGTTTAGATATGGGCGTTAAAAACGTAAAAAAAAAACATATTTCAGCCATTTCGTATTTTTCGTTTTAAGGATTTTGTTTTAAGGTGCACGGTGAACATTTATTCACTTTTAAGCTATGAAAAGACAGACTCGCGAGGTCTACAGCCCACAGAACCACTAGTAACTAGTGGTTCTGTGAGGTGTAGCGGAGAACAGCCATCCACCGGACATCCGGATACACGAAAGCATTTTTGCCCAAGCTGAAACAGAGACGCTTCGCGCTTGCTCGTTTAGCGGCAGCTAGTTTAGCGCCTGCAGATTGCTGGTCATTGGTTTCAATCTCGGAATGGGCCTAAAAGATACTGGATTTTTCGGTCAATAAATTCACTGTTGGCTTTCACCGCCGTTTGGAGGTAGGATTTGTGGAGTGATCAGTGTGTATATCTGAGCTTGCATAGCTGACTGGTTATTATTACGACGGAATGAGCTATTTTATTAAAATTCGTGCCGAAACGAGAGTAGTTTATACCATACAGTAGTTGAGCCTATAACGTTCCCAGCTGAGTCACAAGCCTCCTCTTCGTGAGAGGAAGTGGACTGTCATCCACCACGTGGACCGAGTGCAGCTGACAACACAATGAATGACACATGTCTTTAAATTTATGATTTTAGGACATGTCGGATTCTTGAAAATGATTTCCTTAACCATTTTGAGTGTGTAATAGCAGAAAGGCCTTTAATAACCGTAGTCAAATACGTACTAGACAGGAACCACTCGTCATCACAGATATTGTTAATTACATGCATGTGTCCACGGATACTTTCTTCATTGAAGTGGCTTTCAGTGAAGTCCTTACAATCAGAATTCCAGTCTATAGCACAATTTGTGAGGTGGCGTATTGCTCTGGATGAAAAAGAAGTAGTATTTAAACTATAGCCGTATATTTAGAGAGATTCTACATTATCACGAAATAGGTACAGCAGGCTTCATACAACGAGCTAAAATGCACGCACACATAGACATGTTTCTCGAACGAGTTAGCCTTCGCATTTTGAGCATTCTTTGCTCTATAAACCAATTGTGTGCATTAACAATCGTGGTCTCAACAAAAATTTACTTTATAAGCCAAGAAGAAATTCTCGAAAATTGCCTAACAAGAATAAATCCTAATGTCCAATAGCTCAGGCGCCTAAGAGTATAGTCAATAGCGGTCATTGCCCTTTCCCTAACATCACTTTAGAAACTCAAACAATTTAAACCATGTTTGGTTTTGCGAGTTATTGGAGCATGTTGAAGATCACGATAGATATAATTGATTAAGTACGTTAACGGTTTATTTCGGTTTTTGAAATAAAAAGTTCTAGAAAATGTATGTGGGTTCAATGACCGCTATTGCTATGCTATAACGCGATAACTTTATCAGTCATCATGCATGCGGCTGATGTGACCCGCCCATCTCATCTAAGGCGTGCTATACTACATTAGTTCGGGTAGGTGTGATTCTGCACAGCGGGCTGGCAAAATCGAATATATATTTGCCACCCAGCTGTGCCCAATCATGCCAACCCGGGCAAGTGAGCCGAGCCAGTGTGTAGCATCCCTAAGCCTGGCTGCCTTTTGGGATTGCTTGCAAATAATCTTTTCTTTGAGGGGTGTATAAAAGGAATATCTGATAAAATTGTAGGATGCCTTTACCAAACAGTGAAACAGTATCGGCCTTGTTACGAAACAAGGTTCATCTTTTTAAACCCGAATCTAAGTTGATAATTTTGTATTATGAACCATATCTCAATCGAAATAAGGTTCGAAATATAAAAAAACTTGCTCAAAGGTCTATGCTTGGGCCAAAGTTAGAACTCATTTTGTAATGCGAAAGTATAGGTTTAAAAAAAATACTTACTTGCACCAAGCACTGACTTTAGCAGGCATAGGTGGAGACTTCTTACTAGAATTATACATCAATGCAGCTTCAAAAGTACAGTTCGTTGCATATTTCGCGAAGTCATCACAATTTATGTTCTTTACTACAACCATTTTTTCCTTATCTTTTGTAAGTGTCATTATTGGTTCAAATTCTAAGTCTTCGGACGATGTTATGCGAGGCTTGAATATTGGATCATCTTCGTCGTATAAATCTGTAAAAAATTGAGAAAATCAGTATAGTAAGTCTGTTTTTACTGAAGGCGTAGCTTACCGAACAATAGCGGAACCATGAGTAAGACTTGTCTACATTACATAACATCACGCCAGTTTTCTCAGAACGTTTAGGCAGAAGTATACCTCTGGTAAAACCACATTTTGCCAGTAATGATTTAGTCCTACGTGAAAAGGGAGCAAGCTTATTGTCAACAAGGCATCTCCAAACTTCGGGCTATTAGTGAGAAATTCCAGATGGAACTACCAAATTAGTTTTTGACTTCAGCAGTCGTGCTTAGCTCAAAAGGGAAGAGGTCTATCTCAGCAGCCGCACAGTAGGCTAAAAATGGACAAAAATCTCGCACGGATGGGAATTTATTTGTAACCTATTAATTTTTGTTTTGAACTGCTCAGGATAGCCTGCTTTGGGGGTGGAGCTGCGACCAGACTGTAAAATGGAAACATATTTGCTTGGCGCTGTGTTAGCAGCAACAACCGCCTAAGCTTAATTAAGAACCCACAAATCCCAAACCCACAAACCCTTGACGGTTTGAAGGTTCCAGTTTAGGTTTCATGGGTTAAGGGTTTGTGGGTTTTGGATTTGTGGGTTTAAAACTTGTGTAATTGTGGTTTTGCAATTTTTGCGTAATTAAGCTCAGGTGCTTGTTGCTATTATCATGGTGCCAAGTAGATTTTTTTTATTTCACAGTCTGGTCGCAGTTGCACTGTTAAAGTAGGTTATTCTGAGTAGTTTAAAACAGAAATTGGTGAGTTACGGTTGAATTTGTGTCCGTGCGAGATTTTTGTCCATTTTTACCCACTGTGAGCCGTGGGTAGAACGAAGCTGCCAGTGATGGTTATGGTCACGCGTCGTGCTTGCAGCCACTACACTGACGAGGCAGTCTTCCACGAAATGCTTCACATCAACGTAACATTTTCCTACCCAGTTAGGGTTAGAAAACCTTGGCATCAGTCTCAAGCACTAAAATTCTACTGAACATAGACATTTCATTTTATACGTCACTCTATGTAGTTAATAGGTACTTAGACTAGTGAAACTCGTCACACGACATTGTCGAAGCGACGAGGTAATTGCGTAATACACTAACAATAGGAATGGTTGTCATTTCGACATTTCAACAATATTCATTGCGTTATTTACGTTCTTCAGCAGACTATTTTTTCGAAGATATGACGCAATGGATTAGCAGTATCCTTCAAAATGATTCAGATTGTGATTGATAGTGTGTTACGCAATTAGGGCGCTGAATAAATACGGAGGAACCTGGACGAGGGAATGCAAAACGAAACGGTGCTTGACGGTAAAATAGGACGTATGAAAGTATATGTACGTCCTATTTTGCCGTAAGCAACGTTGCTAAACACTCCTACAAACTAGAAGAATAATACAAGCATATTGTACTCACAGGCAGCTTGCAAACATTCCAAAAGGAGTGTTACAACGACGTAAAGAATTATCATTTCTCATTTAAAACACAGTTTTTCTATCATCTCTTTGAATTTTACATAGCTTTTTCTAATATTAAAGTTAATACTCTAATGTCAGGCTGACATGACAGTTATACTTCAAGGAGAATTCTCTTCTGCTTTATGGATTTTTGTTCATACTTACCTTTTTGAAAGTGTAGTTTTCATTGACGGCAGGATTTTCTGAATGAGTAGGTAGGAACAAATTTAATGTACTCTGTGGGTAGGAATGTTATATTGTAACATGAGGTATCAGTTCTGTGTTCTGTTGTATAATTTGATTTATAGTGTTAATAGTGGATGTCAATAATAAGTCAGTAGGTATATGAATAGTGCAGTATAGTATAGTAGGCTTGTTGAGACCGCTCTTCTCAACATCGCCGCACACAGGCGGCAGTGTACGAGGGGCGCGGGGACAGCGGGGAGTCAGCCGGCCGACGACGGCTGAGCGCGGGCCCCCGCACCATACCAGTCAGCAGTTGCACGCATCCACGCACGGTTGCGCTTGCGCGTTTTATTAACGTCATTTTTAATTCTTGTTTTTTTTTACCATTGTAATTTGTCTTTCGTGTCATTATACTTATTCATAATATACAGTCCACTATATTTTAATTTTGCTCCACCACGACCTATCGTCGCGATCAAGGCGTATCAATATAACAAAGGCAACTATGAACGCATTCAATCTGACTTGCGAGGCACTAACTGGGACGACATAATATTGAAAGGTACTATTGAGGAAGCTGTCGGGAACTTTTATTCAACGTTGTTCGAGATCAGAGATAAACACGTCCCTCAGCGTCTGTGTAAACTCTTTAAATATCCATCTTGGTATAACTCGGCGCTCATTAAGATACTTAAAGAAAAATTCAAATATTATAGGAAATTTAAAGTCTACGGTAATATTTCTGATCGCTTATCATATCAGTTACTTCGCGACAGAGCCAATGATATTGAACAACTTTGTTATAAGGCCTGCATGGCTAAAATCGAGTCCTCAATAGGTACTAATCCCAAACTGCTCTGGTCGTATGTGAAAAGTAAACGCATTAACAGTAATTTCCCATCAAGTATGTCATATGGTGATAACAGAAGTAATTTAGGGAGAGGAATTTGTGAGCTTTTTGCTACTCACTTTCGCATAACGTTTCTAGATGCTTCCTCCGTAAGTCACAGCTCTAGTTCGACCGGCTTTATTACCAACTGTGATTTAAGTACAATTGAAATTGACATAGCGATCGTTCATAGACATTTAAAATCCCTAAATGCCCTTCCTGCTGTGTTCATAGTTAAGTGCGCTGAGGAACTGGCTTCTCCTGTATCTCTTTTATTTCAAAGGTCAATATCTGAAGGAATTGTGCCTCGTTTATGGAAATCTGCTTTTATATTACCCATCCATAAGAAGGGTGCTAAAGACTTTTTTTTAAATTATACACCGATTTCAAAACTCTGTCTGCTAACTAAAGTATTGGAACGCATAGTTTATAATCAGTTATACAGCAGTGTGGTTTCTAGCTTGAGTCCTCAACAACACGGGTCTCTGAAAGGAAAATCTACAGTTTCTAACCTGGTTCTGTTCACAGATTATATTACTGAGCATATGGATAGTGGATCCCACGATGACGCGATCTATACTGATTATAGCAAGGCGTTCGAAAGGATCGATCGTGACATTCTGCTAAGGAAGCTTTTCGACCTGGGCATTAGGGGAGACCTCTACAGATGATTTTCGTCTTATGTACAAAATAGAACGCAAGCAGTAGTCCTTAGTGGCTTTATATCCTCCTGGTCAACCATCCCCTCTGGTGTACCACAGGGCTCCCTACTGGGTCCGTTATTATTTGTACTTTTCATTAATGATATCGGCGAGTGTTTCAAACATTCTAATTACCGAATGTTTGCGGATGACATGAAAATCTATATATCAGTTGAGAGTTTGAATGACGCTAGACTCTTGCAGGCAGACGTATCTAGATTAGTGAGCTATTGTAGAATAAATAAATTAGATCTTAACATATCGAAATGCTTAGTTATCACCTTCACCCGAAAGAACCTATCAGCCATATTTGACTACTCAATTGCAAATCAGCCTTTATCTCGATCTCATGTCACCGGTGATCTTGGTATTCTTCTGGACAGTAAGCTCAACTTTGAGTGTCATGTCAACCATATCGCCAAAACAGCATCAAAAGTCCTGGGATTCATTATCCGTAATGCCAGTTTGTTTAATAAAATGAAAACATTGAAAATTCTGTATTGTGCTTACGTCCGCAGTCACCTCGAATATGGCAGTCAAATTTGGAATCCGAATTATGCAGTGCATTCAGACAGATTGGAACGAATACAAAGGAAGTTCACGAGATACTTAGGTTACAAATGCAAAGTCCCTTATCAGAGTTACAATGAACGATACGCTCGATTCCATTTACTTCCACTTGTAGCTCGGAAAAATATATCTGACATACGGTTCCTAGTGAAAATAGCACAATCAAGGATTGAGTGTCCTGAACTTCTTTCTAAGCTGTCTCTGAATGTGCCACCTCGACATTCTCGTTTGAGAAATATTCTTCGTGCTCCTTACGCTCTCACAGTTTACCGTAGCAATTCTTACACTATTCGCTCAGTCAAAGCATTTAACCAAATTGTTAAGATTGAATACCCCTCAATCGATTTGTTTGCAAGCAGCTTAGCGTCTATTTCTACTGTTTTATCCAAACACTATATTATTTCTGTTATGGTAGTTGCTCATGCATTTTTTCCTATACAGGTACTTAATTTAATAGTTAATTTAATGTCATACTTAGGGTTATGCTTAGTGAATATTATTCTATTTGTAAACTTGTACAACAATACTCTATTGCTAACTGTGGAGGCTTGTAAATGGCTTGTCACGAAACAGCTCATTATTACTTCTGTAACGATAGCTGTAAGCCACCCAAACACATTTTTTTTTTTATCTTCACAGATGTACAGTAGTAGTGCTTAGAACTAGAAAGAAAAGAAAAAGAAAAATGAGTTAATTGGCATTGCAGCAACAAAAATACACCTGAAAACTAAAAAACACTAGCTTAAGGATAAGTTTACATTTGTGAGAGGCTGGTGCTCGAAATAGGCCTTGCAAGCAACGCCTGTAGTACAAGTCACCAGGGCCCCACTAAGTTTCACATGTGCAAGCCTCCATTGGGTGTTTTTGAGACTGAAGTGAATTAAGAATATAAGAAAGAAAAAAATAGAAATAAGATAAAAAACAACGAAACATAATTTATAAAATAACCTTTTATTTCAGACATTACTTGGCCCATAATATTGTTAGAAGAACTACTTAAAAAATGTAGCATTTAAAAATAAAAATATTTTTTTTGTATTTGCTTCCCTCTGGGGCCCCGGGCACACTGTAGTGTGTAAGACTTATGTATGTGTGGACGAATGTTAAGAATCAATACATACATAAAGGATTGTACTCTGGGGAGTAATAAACGAGATTCCAATGAAGGCGCTTGTTTAACTCATCTCCTCAGACTCACAACCTTACATGGTGACCCTGCCATCTGAGACGCGTGCCGAGTTCGGTCGTGTGACTTAATTTTATTGGGAAACAGTAATAGACTATGGTATATGATTTTCTTTTATCTTTTGAAGTGGATTTTCTTTTATCTTTAGAAGTGGATTTTTTATAAAATGTGTCGGTCAAATATAAAAAAGAGGACGTTTTTATATCACAAAGTGCATCAAATTGGGTCTAAAGAAAAGCAGCCATATTCTTCTAGATCCTATTTTGTTGCTTCGTGTCTCAATATGAAAGTTTATAAAAGGTATTAGAAAATTCTAGACACACTTACCGAGGGTGCTGATTGAGTCGTTATTCAAAATTCCTTCTCAGACACGAGTTTTTTTTTTTTAAAGAGTGGGGCTGGTGGATCGGTGTCCACTCTCTTAAAACGAAAAATTCGATGACATGTGACAGCGAACTCCATCTCAGAGCGAGGTTGCAGTGGGAACATTATAGACTGATTATGCTAAAGGCGCTGTCATCAATGATGTGCGGAAGTCATGACTGTACGTTGGGCAGAACCTAATCATTTTACTCACTGATGAATATTATCACAATGACTTGCGCTATTATTAATATTAATTCGTGACGATACGAGACAAGTACTAGGTAAAAGGCTTTATTTTATTTATTTATTTTATTTTATTGAAAAGGAACAACAAACAGCTACAAAATAAAACATGAAATATGAAATACACAAAACACATATACAATATTGTAGCCCACAACGCTGTTCACAGATTAACTATGGGATAAAAATAATAAAATAATAATCGCCAGGTTTACAAATATGCATCGTTCTTTTTTTTTTTCACTACAGCGTTTTTAATCTTAGCACCTCCGTCATCTGAAGGTACACACGGCTACATATCAAGCTACACATTTCCAGTTTAAGCTGACCTCGCATTGTATAAGGCTTTTCGTACAATGAAAAGTCAGCTTATACTGGAAATGTATAGCTTGATACGTAATCGTGCGTACGCGAAATGTTAATTTTAACCTTATCTGTCAGACATAACTTCTCCATAACTATTTCAAACGATAATCCCTTACCTACCTAATTCCTTAATCCCTATAGACATTTATACTAATATAGAGTAGGTATGTAATAACCATAATGTTGAAGCAAGAGCAGTCTAATTGATGCTAAGTGATTATAGGACTGTTGTATCAAAGGACAGATTAGATGACGATATTCTGATAACGTGGATCTAGAGGCAATTAAGTTTAATATGTAATTTTGGGAGTGGTTTTGAATACATCAAAACCACTCCCAATATTATTCATTATTAATTTTTCTTTAATACATAAAGAGATATAGCAAAATATGGACTAAATGAAATATACTCTTAATAATACTACATTTAAAAAAAATTGGCAAAAACATCCAAGCGCTGATTTGCTGGATTCATTTTCTCAACTGGTCGCCATTTTTAACCGACTTTCAAAAAAGGAGGAGGTTCTCAATTCGTCTGTATGTTTATTTTTATTTTACATGTGTTAGCTCCGAAGTTTTTTCTGGGCGAACCGATTTGGGTGATTCTTTTTTTATTTGAAATCTGGTGCTTCATATGTGGTCCTATTTAAATTTGATCAAGTTCTGACCAGTAGTTTTTGAGTTATCCTTAATACTGCGTATTTTGTCCACTTAGTTTGTATTGATGATGTTTTAATAATTTCCTGTCACGGTTAGTTACATATCAAGTAGTAGTTTACGAATGTGTGTGGGGCATGTACCACAACTAAAAAGTGTAAAATAAAAACATTTTTACAAAAAATCAACCGACTTTCAAAAAACCACTAAAAAACATGAAAAATTACTTTAATTTCGGAAGTCGGTGGCCAAAAACGAAAATAATTAATCAAAGACTTCACACAAGTTATTTTTCACGTTTCTTTTGGAACTCGATTGTTTATTTGTAAAAATGGTTTTTGTTTTTCGTTTTTGGCCACCGACTTCCGAAATGTTTGACAAAGTTTGTTTGTGTATATGCATGTATGTATGTATCTATGTATTAGTATTTATTCATGTAATGTATAATTGCCTTTTATGTTATGCCTGCCATGTTTTGCCTCCGTGTCACACTAATGTTGACTGGTTGAAAATGCCTGAGGCATTAACTCTGCCTTTGTACAGTATATTTTTACATGAGCATAAAGTTTTAGTGTAAATAAATAATCAGAAAACCAACATTGTTTTGAATTACTTGTTTTTTCTAGTAATTGGGTTGTGAAAGTCAGATAGAAAGTCGCTCCATGTAGATTACAGAATTCAGCTGCATCCGGTTGGACTGGTAGCCGACCTTATAATATTTGGGAAATGGTCACGATTTTGTTTGACGAGTCCTTGGTTTTCAGTAGTCTTTCTTCATTTTCCTGTCGCAGTTGAATCATTAAAAAAAAAACACGTGTGGCACTCGGGGACTGCCGCGGTAAAGCTATTGCATAGCATTTTTTATCAACTTATGCAATTATAATTTATTTTTTTATTTTTATTTATGCAGTATTTTTTTTCTTTGATATTAATTCAAGTACAGTCGTACCATATACATACACGTTAAGCGAACGCTCGGCCGAGCTACATGGTAGGCGGAGTGGGGGGTGTTAGGTTTTATTTTCGTTACGGAATTTCTTGATTCGGTCGCCGCGCTCAAAGCCCGCGATAAAAGATATGCAATAGCTTAAAAATTGTTTATTTCAACAACATACAACTAGTTACATTTTCCTATTAGGAATCATTTTCCTTATAAGCAAAATAAATACTTGTGTCATTAGGTCATTTGATATAACTTTCCATAATTCGATTTAATTTCCCACCTATGTTATGTAGTTCTCATGACTTTCCAATATTATAGTGTCATACAGCGACTTATTAATGGAGGTGGTACAAAATATACTTATTTATGGTGTATTTATTCACACACGAAATATATTAAGGGATACACCTATTGCTGGTATAGAAGCCACAGAATGATGACATGGTGCTGCTGAGTCCCTCGATTGATGCGCTCAGACAGTTACTTGGAGTGTGTGAACGATACGCCATGGCTCACGGTCTTCTGTATAATGTCAGGAAAAGTGAGGTTATGGTGTTTCGTGCGCGTTCTAGAAAACTGACGACAGTTCCTCCTGTTTATTTGTATGGGGTGGCACTTAAGAGAGTGTCTCGCTTTAAATACCTTGGGCACATTTTGACTGAGAACCTTTTTGATGACGAGGACATTGAGAGAGAGCGAAGGGCGTTGTCGGTTCGATGTAATATGCTGGCCCGCAGGTTTGCTAGGTGTACTAAAGAGGTGAAAATTACGTTGTTTAAGGCATACTGCCAGACGTTTTACACCTGCAGCCTGTGGGTCAGGTATACGCAGAGAGCCTACAACGCCCTCCGCGTTCAGTACAATAATGCTTTTCGGGTGTAGCTGGGGCTTCCACGGTTCTGTAGTGCGTCGGGCATGTTTGCCGAAGCAGGCATTGATAGTTTTGAGGCTATCATGCGCAAAAGAACGGCGTCCCTAATGCGTAGGATACGGGGAAGCTCCAATAGCATCCTGAAGGTTATTGTGGAGAGGCCAGACTGCCCTTTTCTGATGCACTGGTCCAGTAGACATAGCTGCGGCCCTGGTGCTGAAGAAAGATATTTAAATTGAATTTTGGTTCAGAAGTTAAGTTATGGTCATGTTTAGTTTCATTTTAATTTGATTTGACATAATTTTGATTTAATTTTAATTTGATTTGATATTTATTTAATTTGTTTTGTTTGTAATTTATTTATTATTTAATTCTAACGTAATATTGACTTTTAGTTTCTTTTTTGATTATGATTATAATTTTGATTGATTGTTATTGTAATTTAAATTTTGTATGGATATTTGATTTTGATTGTAATTTAATTTCTGGTTTTGATTGTAATTATTTATTTTTTGTGATTTTAATGCTACTAACATATTTTTCTAAGTTTATTTTATATTAACAATATGGATGTTTATTTTTTCCGATTTAAATAAATTGAATTGAATTGAAAAGAAACATTTTTTTTTAATTCTAAGTATACTATTTAAAAAAATAAAAAATTCTTGACACACATAATAAATAATGGCTCCTTCTTATTTTTATTATCCATTACGCTAGTTTCTACGTAGTATTTACTGTCATGGAAGCGGACGGTGGCATAATATGGCGCGCGGTTTTTATAAATGATCAAAGAGAAGAACGGGAGCGCAACGCGCGCGCCCCTCCCTACCCCGCGCCTCTTCCTCCAGTCCCGCACGACCCGCGTATTGCACCGTACGCGCTTTTGTCGGGTTAAATAAACTGATATTGGCTATACACCGTGGCGCTACAATGGCGACATTCATTTAACACATGGGTAGGCTAGTGGCCAGTAACAATAAAAAAAATATAATAAGAAAGTTTTTGTATATTTTATTTTTCTTTTTTTTATAATTCTTTTGTAATTTGGTTTAATTTCAATATGGGTGTATTCCTGAAATAAAAATGATTTGATTTGATTAATGCTGAAATGAACCTTTTTGGCGCAGCCGTGAGGCACACACTGTTGTTGTTAAAACTTTTTTTTTTTGTGATTTGTATTTTGTGTTTCACGAATATTTTTTATTGTTACAGGCCACTAGCCCTACCCGGGTGTTATCATTGTGTGGATCGACCGGAGGACACGGTGGAGCATACGGTAGAGGTCTGCCCGGCTTGGGCGGAGCACCGCCGTGTCCTCGTGGCGGCGATCGGCGGCGGCGACCTGTCGCGTCCGGCCCTGGTTCAGGCCATGGTACTGAGCGAGAGGGAATGGGAAGCCGTCACCTCCTTCTGCGAAGCAGTAATGCTCGCGAAGGAGGAGGTGGAGCACGAGAGGGAGAGGCAATCACTGCGCCCTCGCGCCCCTAGTCGCCTCAGGAGGAGAAACCCTGGGCGTCGGGAGTCGATTGCCGACTCCTGGCCACCGTAGGCGCGGACTTGCGGACGGCGAGCAATGGGCAGCTCGCCGTCCGACCACCAGGCCCGGGTCGACGGCGCGTCGTATTCCACGCGCGCCTCAAAGAGATGTCAGCACAATTGACGGGGTCCGAAAGGACCGATGCCTGCCGGGGCTGCGGATTGTTCGAAAGAGTTATCGTGGCCCTGGCGCACAGGGAACTGAAGGAACACGGGTGGGTTTTAGTCAGTAAGAGTCTGACAGGCGCTTCCGCTCCGCCCAGAGCGGGAGAGGTCATTTGATGATTTCACACCCAAAAAAAAAGAAAACAAAATTCCACTAGCCCTACAGTGTTAAATTAATATCGCCATTGTAGCGCCACGCTGTATATACTCGGCTATACAAACTTTAAGAGCATGATTTTTTGATTAAAGAAGAAGTATAGTATTCAGTACAGTAGTTTAAAGTTTCAGACTATGAGAAGTAACATACAAACACATAAGTAACTCAAACCATTCCAAACCCTTCTTTTGATTTTACCATAGTCACCTCTAAAATGAACCGTCATACATTGAAACATTATATTCCTGAAACCATTTACATAATTAACACATTACTGTAGCTGCAAATCATAATATGTCACACACAAAAGCATATACGATTCTCGTTACCGCGAAATTGTCACGACTCTGTCAGTTACCAACATCCTAATTACGTAACACACTATGTATCACAATCTGAATAATTTTGAAGCCTATTGCTTATCCATTGCTTCATATGTTCGAAAAATTTGTCTGCTCAACAACGTAAATAACGCAATGAATGTTGTTGAACTGTCAAAATGAAACCCTTTCCTACTGTTAGTGTGTTACGTAATTACTCCGCTGCGCTGGTTAAATATTATTTTATTCGCTGTAAATTTTCCGTGTATTATAATTATATTAGAGATATAATTATTAGAAAACGTGGGTAGAAATGATGCAAGACTAGTCTTCTACATATATCTATATCTTTACATAAGTATTCTAAATTAAAGTCGGTTTTCGTGTCTGTGTGTGTGGCCGCGTTAAGTTGTCTTCAAACAGGTGCGACACGCGAGGCGAATCGCGCGCGACACAAAGGCACCCCTCGTCGCGCGACACGCAGTGCATTAGTGTCGCGGGCGATTGGCGTCGCGTGTCGCGCCAGTTTGAAGGAGCCTTTAAGTAACTTCATTGAATACGGTTTTCATCATCATTTGGAGAATTTATTCCGGAAGGGTTATGTGTATAATGGTAGATTAATAAAAAACTAACATTTATAATGAAGAAATCTCTTTGTTTTGTCAAATCGTAAAAACCGTGCGAAGCAGGGGGCGTTCTCCTAAGCACGAAGTCCGTAGTTTCGGCCGAAGTTACGGGATTTTCCTACTCCATATAACTTACGGACATAAGATTAGTCCGGGGCTTGAACTAAAAATTAATGATAACACGATTTGACAGTTGTCGTTACTCCCGATGTGTTTTTGCCCGTCCGAAAAAGTTAAATAATTCGGAATAGGGTTCCCTTCTAAGTATCGAAATACTATCGGATGGGCCCCTATCTTCGTTGACAGACTTAGAGAGTAGGCCACCAGGGACGGGTAGCTGTACATTACTGTGTGAAGTAGCATTTTCAGTTTGTCAGCTAAATATGGAGTTTCGTGCCGACTTCCCTTACGAAACTACATTTTGAAAGTGGCAATTTGAATCAATTCAAAATGTGCCTTATTGAAATAAATTATGGCGCTCTTTCTTAACCTGTACACTTTCAATATTGGCAACATGACATCGACTTGCCATATTAAAAATAGAATATAAATAATATGATTTAACTCTAACTTTGACTTCAGTCACTAGAAAAACTTAAGTAGGGAATCTAATATAGCTGTATTGCTAAATGACAAATTATAAATTATTTTATTTCTGTAAGTAGGTTTGTACAAACACTTTTACACGTCAATCATGTTTTTTAAACTAGATGAGGTCGGCGTTTCCTATCTGACTACTCTGAGAAGAAAGGCCGAAACAAACTCAGAGGTCACAGTCTCTTTTAAAGTCCAGACATAATCTTGGTCAGGTCATGCGAAAACCATGCAGATTGGTATCTGAAATGGTCTTTTGAGGAAAGAACCACACAGATTGAGTGGACCTGTCCAGTCAGTGCACGCATTTGTCAGTAATCGTGCAGCTCGACTCAGTAAGTCAGGACTTAAGGAGCTCAACGATTCGACGAACAATACCAAAGAAAGGACATTTGGGTAGGCCGCATAAACTACTTAAACTGCCAGATCATGATGAAAACTAAATGTGAGAAAATAAACAATGACCCACATAGTCCTCATATTCACCATAATGAAAATAATATAATACTTTTTATAGTAAATATTCATGTCTAAAAAGAGTTTAGCAAACTAAAATCAACATTCACTATGTAAATTTATTGGAGCAGCTCAATCCCAAGCCTTTTTGTCCTCAATATAGTCTTTCACAGTATAATAGGCTTTCTGGCATAATTTCCGCTTTATAAAAGATTTGAATTTATTAAAGCTTAGATCTTGAATGTGGCTAGGAAGTTTATTATAAAAACGTATACATTGGCATCTAAAGGAGCCACCAATTTTCTTGAGCCTGGTTGTAGGAACAAGAAATTTGTGTTTGTTCCTAGTATTTATATTGTGGATATCACTGTATTTTTTAAACAGATTAATATTTTTATGTGCATACAAAAGATTTTTATAATTATACGGCACAGTAACAATATTAATCTCTTTAAATTTGTCTCTGAGGGAGTGTCTGGGACTTAATTTATAAATTGAACGAATTGCCCTTTTTTTAAAACAAAAATTGTCTGAATATTTGCGGCATTTCCCCACAACAGAATACCGTACGACATCACACTATGAAAATAACTAAAGTATACGAAACGGACAGTCTCTAAATCAGTTACATCACGAATTTTTCTAACGGCGTATGCTGCAGAGCTAAGCTTTTTCGACAATTTGTCTATATGGGGGCCCCATCGAAGCTTGGCATCCAAAGTTATGCCTAAGAATACTGTGGTATCTTCGGGTTTCAACACTTCACTCTTTAATAATTAATTTTTAATAAATAATATTAATTATTGCTAATATAATACTTTCAAATTCAAATTCAAATCTTTATTCTCTCTTTTTTTTTTCTTTCTTTTCTTTTTTTAATCTTTTAATTTTTTTCAATCTTTTTTTCTTTTCTTTTTTTAATCTTTTTTTACTTAACTATTGGTAAGATTATTATGAGTCTGTCTTTGCAAAGCTTAAAACTGATTATATGTTCACCGCGGACGTTAAAACAAAAAGCGCGTGCAAAGAGCGCGAAGGGGCCGAAATATGTTTTTTTTACGTTTTCAACCCCCCATATCCCCGCTATTTTGAAAATTTAGAAAAACTGAATCGACAAAAAAAAAACATATAATTATCGAACCTGCTCACAAAATTTCACGGGAATTGGTTTGAGAAATGCGACCTGTAGAGGAGAACAGCCGGCCATCCGCCGGACATCCGGACGAAAGCATACGAAAGCATTGTTGCCCAAGCTGAAACGAAGACGCTTCCCGCTCGCTTGGTCAGTTTTATTATTAGAAAGATCACCCGCCACAAGCAAGGTACCTGCGTGGAGGCGATTTTGAGCGTAGGCCGGAATAACCCCACAATTTTTACCTTTTGGTTTTCTCTCTTGTTTTATATTTACGTACTAAATAAATGAAACGACATAAAAATTTAGTAATAATTTCACTCTGATTTAACTTGGTAGTTTGTTATTTAATTTCACTTTTCAATACACAATCTATTCTGTAAAAAATCCACGTAATAACTTACATTTCATTCTTTACACGACTCAACACTAAACTTTTAGTTTTCAGGCCATTTATGTGAAGATCGATGCTAGAGACTGCAAAGGACCTTGCTAGATGCTTAATAAAAAATATACCCTCTTCACTGGGAAGGTTAAGGGGATGTCGGACTCTTTACTGATTAAAGCTCAGTGTTGCCAGATAGTTTTTCGGGCAAAGCGGGATTTTAAAACCTTTTGAGTAAAAAAGCGGTATTATTTCGTCGAAAGCGGTAAATAATTAAAAAAAAACACGTGTGGCACTCGGAGACTGCCGCGGTAAAGCTACTGCATAGCATTTTTTATCAACTTATGCAATTATAATTATTTATTAATTTTTTATTTATGCAGTATTTTTTTTTCTTGGTATTAATTCAAGTACAGTCGTACCATATACATGTACGTTAAGCGAACGCTCGGTTGAGCTACATGGTAGGTGGAGTGGGGGGTGTTAGGTTTTATTTTCGTTACGGAATTTCTTGATTCGGTCGCCGCGCTCAAAGCCCGCGATAAAAGCTATGCCATAGCTTAAAACGTAAATATCAATAGTTTTATTTTTATTTTTACTACTTATCCTTTTCTGAGTTTCAAATTAAGTTTACAATAATGATAGATAGCCATAGAAAATGTTGTTTCGTAAAAATACGTTACTTTAGTATCTAATAACAATAACTATTTGGTTCACCTTGCAATACGGTGTTAAGTCTTCAAAGGAATCCTACTAATATAATAAATGTGAAAATTTGTGAGAATTGATGGATGGATGGATGTTTGTTACTCTTTCACGCAAAACTACTAAACGGATTTGGATGAAATTTGGAACACAGATAGTTTATAACCCGGATTAACACATAGGATACTTTTTATTCCGGTAGTACGTTCCCGTGGGATAATTCTGACCTCCACGCGGGCGAAGCCGCGGGCAAAAGCTAGTATAATATACAAATATAAGTCATTTTAACCTCCTGGATGCCAGCGTCATACCTATATTACATAAAGAATTAAAAATTCGTTCTAAAGTCATCTGTGAATTGTGTTCGGAACTAATCGTTTTATGGTAGTTGTGGAACCTTAGTAAACTAGCAACACTGCACCAAACGTCATTTTGAGTTTGACAGACACGTCAAAAAACTCTACCATTGAGGCGGCGCGAGGAAGATGGCACGTCGCTCAGATGCACGCGGTAAGTTATCCGAAAATTATTATTGAATCACTTTATTTGTCAGAAAAACTATACTTGTTTTGTACTAATAACATATCCACGTACCTAACAAACAGAATATTTCTTCAAATGGTCAAGTATTCGGGGCATTGAGATCCGAAACATTTTAATGTCATACTGGTATTACAATGGTTCTCAGTATGAAAATTGACTGATTGTTTATGTCATATATATATTACATTGGTTCTCAAAGAGTTCTTTTTTACAGCCTTACGCGATGACGAACTTTTATCACGACTCGAAGAATCAGACATGGATCTCTCAGATGCTGATGAAAATGAGGATACGACTTTTACACCAAGACCTGAAGAAGACGGAGAATCCAGTACTTCATCTTTTAGCTCTTCAGATGAGGAAGTAGATTCACAATCAGAAGTATCTCTGCAATCTTCTGTAGTAGAGAGAAGAAGGAGCCGAGGCCGAAATCGCACCCGCCCAACTGGTCGTAGACGGGTAACTAGAGGTACCCGTGGACATTCACGTCAAGCAGCAGTTACAGTTACATCCGACGCATGGAATGGTCAGTTTGAACCTTTAGAACTCCTGTTTTACCAACCCAGTTACAAAAAAGTTGAGACCGAGTCATGGACACCTGAAGATTATTTCACACAATATGTCAATGATGATATATTGGAAGAAATGACAACTGCTACAAATAGAACCAATATACTAAGAAAAGGCTGTACCTTGGGTCTAACAGTCAAAGAACTGAAAGTCTTTTTTGGTATTCAGATGGTTATGAGTGCTATTAACTTACCAAAAATAGCATTATTCTGGTCTCAGAAGTATGGGATTCAGGTTATAAAAAAGGCTATGACACGAAACAGATATTTTAATATAAGAAATAGTCTAAAAGTAGTTTTTGATACTGAGGTATCAGACGAAGAAAAACTAAAAACTAAGATATGGAAGGTAAATCCACTTTTTCAGTCTGTCTTGCGAGGGTGTCACTCACAAGAAAAACCTATTAAGTTAAGCATTGATGAGATGATAGTGCCGTTCAGCGGTCAGTGTGGAATACGGCAATATTGTCCAGGAAAACCCAACCCTATTGGTCTGAAATTTTTTGTATTGGCAACTCCACAAGGCATTGTCTTGGACATGCTTCCATACCAAGGAGATACTACTTGTCCCGAGTTGGTTGCAGAAGGATATACTCTTGGTGAGGCTTCTATTCTCAGTCTGTGTAAAACGCTTGTGAGAGGTCACCACATCTATTTTGATAGGTACTTCACTACGGTGAAATTGGCCGAAATATTATTACAAAAAGGTTTTCACGCAACAGGCACTATACAAAAAAATAGGATTCCCAAAAATTGCCAGCTCTCTGACGAAAAAGCTTTCGCAAAGAAGCCTAGAGGATATTGTGAAACAAAATGCAGAAGTGACAAAGTACTGAACATAGTTCGTTGGCTGGATAATAAACCAGTTATCCTCCTATCTACAATTCACTCGAGTGAAAATAATGATCAGTGTCGTAGATGGTCTAAGAAAAATAAAATCTACGAATTTGTATCTAGGCCAGAAATAGTCAAATCATACAATCAAAACATGGGCGGAGTTGACATGGCTGATCGCATGCTGTCTGTATGTCCCTCCAGATCACGCACCAGAAAATGGACAGTAAGATTTATATCCCACATGGTCGATTTGGCAGTCAGTAATGCATGGTTTTTGTACAAAGAAAGAGAAGCTGAAAAAGGAGTCAACAAATATAAAATACCACAGTTGCGCACTTTCAAACTGGATCTAGGTACCAGTCTCATAGAAAAAAATTCTTTATTATCTGATTCAGAAAGTCTTGACGAAAATGAAGAATTGCAGCCTAAGCACAAAAAAAGGAAAGTACCAATAACTCCTATACCATCGGAAGTCGTAAGACATCACAAGGCTGAACATCTAGTTGATTACAGTGACACTCAAAAAAGATGCCGCAATCCAAAATGCTCTAAGACTACAACGGCGTTCTGCACTAAATGCAATATATTTTTATGTAGCACACCAAAAAGAAATTGCCATCTTAGATTTCATAAAAAATAAATAAGTATTGTTTTGGTTTGTAAGGAGTTGATTATATTTGAGAAGTCTTACATTATATTTTGTGAGAATTATGTTGTTTATGAGAAGTTTATTAATTTTCAAAGTTATTATTTCTTGTGAGCACGGTTAGTAAGCATTTCAGTTCCTTTTTATTTGTGTTTTGTTATGTTGATGAAAAGTATTATGTCCAAAAGTTATTTTACATACCAAAATTATAATTATGTTAGTCAAGAGAAATGATTATAAAGACTGACCAGAGGTGATAATAATAATAAATGCATATTGATTTAATAAAATACTTTACCTTTTAATTGGAGTTGAATTCCAGTGTCATACACATAAGACGTAAGAATCAGTACATGTTTCGTATACAGAACCAATGTCATATATATATGACATAAGTAAAATTTATATATAAAAAACAATATTTTTTTTCGCATTTTTTTTGACGTGTACAGACCTCTGTTATACCATAAAACCTAAGTTTCAAATAATATTCAATAAAAAAAAATCTGGAATCCAGGAGGTTAAAGCCGCACCGTCAAGTACCTGATCCCCAAAAACCGTGGCTGCGACTGTCCCGCGTGGGACATTTAATTTAGTCAGGTTTTGCCAATACTTAGCCAATCAATCAATTAAGCCTATCGTAGTCCACTGCTGGACCTAGGCCTCTCGCCTTCCGCATTCAGTTTGTCCCAGCTACCTCTTTAAGGTCGTCGGTCCGTATAGCTTGACAGCATCCATTACTACGCCTGCCGACACTCGGTCCACTCTAGGAATCGTTTACTTCACCGGTCATCGTTCCTTCAACAAACCTGGCCAGGGCCAGCAGTCTCGACATTAGATAGCGACAAAAATCTGTCGCTAAGTCGTATCGATGTCAAATTCCTTTAATAGATTTTCAACTTTATTTCCAAAGTATAAGGTTGAAAATCTATTAAATGAATTTGACATCGATACGACTTAGCGACAGATTTTTGTCGCTATTCATGTCGAGACTGCAGGCCCTGCCTTCTGCCACCTATACCGAGTATTGCAAAGCATTCCGGCCCTTTTGAACTTTAAACTTGAATGGTCTTTCCGGGACTTATCATCAACTGCCCAGCGTTTTTCCTTACTATGCCTTAATCGGCTTCTAATCTAACCTGAGGGCTTGGAAAAGTGACAATCGCTTTCAACTAGTTTCAATAGGACTGACATAAGCTTTTCGGTAGCTTATGTCATTCCTATAAATTTTTGCCGTCATCATTTCCGCTGATAGAATGTCACTTTAACAGTGTAATATCCACTTTCATAATTTTAATCCATCTTGATAATAATATTGAGTGTTTACCTTCCTTTACAACCCAATTACTGAGTTTAGCAATTATCTTATCTAAACATACAGAAGGGCTTGATTTGTTGATAGACTGCCATACCATTGACTACCTATAATTATTACAGGACTGGTGGTTTTATTATGATTTAATTTCCGAAGCGTAATATTACATAAGAAAAGAATGGTGTAGCGGAATATCATCCTCACAGATAAAATACAGCACGCAGCAACATTATTGTGTTCAAACTAACTTTTTATATGTACCCACTATGTATTAATTTTTGCAACGAGATTTTGTATATAAGGAATCGACTTTTCGAAATACAGGCATTCCATACTCCAGGAGGAGACACCCTGGGCGTCGGGAGTCGATCGCCGACTCTCGGCCACTGTAGACGCGGGCTTGCGGACGGCAAGCAATGGGCAGCTCGCCGTCCGGTAAGGACCAGGCCCGGGTCGACGGCGCGTCGGTTTCGACGCGCGCCTCAAAGAGATGTCAGCATAATTGACGGGGTCCGATAGGGCCGATGCCTGCCGAGGTCGCGGATTGTTCAAAAGAGTTACCATGGCGCACAGGCAACTGAAGGAACACGGGTGGGTTTTAGTCACTAAGAGTCTGACACGCCCTTCCGCTCCGCCCAGAGAGGGAGAGGTCATTTGATGATTTGCCAGACCAAAAAAAAAAAGGCATTCCATACTCAACTTGCATTTGCATCTCATTTTCATACCCTGCGTATCCAACAGTGGTGACGTCGACAGAAGAAACCCCAAGAAGCAAAAAAATTCTAACCGAGTATTTCGAAACTGAACTGGACGCCAATCCTAACATAATTATGCAGTTCGAAAAGGGCTAGGCTGATTATGACTAAGATACATATACAGGGTTATTGGTAAAACACTACCAACCTCTTAAGGGGTCATTGTACTCATCATTATGAACAACTTTTACTATGGAACCATAACTGTCATAATCACGAAAAAATATCAACTGTTCCGTACATTTTGACGAGTTACGCGTACATACATGTAGGGAACAGCAGATAATTTTTTCGCGATTTTAGTTTTGATCCCATATTAAAAGTTGTTCATAATGATGAGTACAATGACCCCTTAAGAAGTTGTTAGTGTTTTACCAATAACCCTGTATATGTATCTTAGTTATAATCTGCGTAGCCTTTTTCCAACTACATAATTATGTTAGGATCGGCGTCCAGTCACGGAGCGACTACCTATCTGGTCTCCATAGTTCAGAAACGGGGTAACACGATCCCGTTGGTGAGAATGGGCATTATTCCGATCTGTCACCCTGCTTTGTCCCCATACGGGGACAGATTGGAAAAAGAAGTTTGATCTGTCCCCCTATCAGCAACGAGGGGACAGTTCGAACTTTATTTACTCCTATCTGACCCCGTATCAGTGATACAGGGACTCTCTCTGCTCTCCCTTCGCGCTTCCGGTTTTTATATACACTCTAGAGGTAGCTGCCAAAAGACTATATGTGAAGTCGGGGGTGCTTCGATTCGGTTTTGAAACAGATTCGACCTATTCCAACCATGAAGTGTCGCCCAGTGGTAGACGAGAATAATATTTAAAAGTTGTTTCGCTGTTCCCCAGTGATGGCCAAATAAGTGGTGGACATCGGGAATAATCGAAATTCTATGGGGAGTAACGGAATAAAAAGTTTCATCATTCACTCCTATCTGTCCCTCTATCAGTGATAGGGGGACAGATAGGAGTGAATAAAGTTCGAACTGTCCCCTGGTTGCTAACAGGGGTACAGATTAAACTTTTTTCCGATCTGTCTCCCTCGGGGGACAAAGCAGGGTGACAGATGGGAATAATTCCTTTCAAATAATCAAATCAATGCGCTCAATTTTTAAGTGGCATTACAAGTTAGCATCCACAGGTACTTTCAGGTCCATTTGCTTACATTTACAAGGTGGTTTTTTTAAGGTCTTTACAAGGCAGATCTGAGTGGAAACGCCAGGAGGGGACGCCCTGGGAGGACATACAGTAACCTTATTGCTGATGTTCTTCAGAAAGGTCAGGTGCTTAGTACTCGCAAACGGCGTCCGTGTATGACCTGCGGGGTAATTGCGTAACACACTAACAGTAGGAATGGATTTCATTTTGACAATTCAACAACATTCATTCCGTTATTTACGTTGTTGAGCAGACAAATCTTTCGAAAATATGTAGCAATGGATTAGCAATAGGCTTCAAAATGATTCAGATTGTGAGAACTCAAACTCAAACTCAAAGCATTTATTTCAATTAAACCATTTACAGGCACTTTTGAATCGTCAAAGAGTCGGTCAGTTAGTCAGAAAGTTGAAGCTAGTTGCCCATTCCAAAACGTAGATCTCTATGGAGAAGAACGGGCAAGAAACTCCAAGGACACTCTTTTTAAATCAAGATATTACAAAATCCTGGGTACATTATTCGTGTTGCTTCTATATGCTAGAACAATGAAAAAAGAAATATAAAAATCAATTCAAAATATAAGATTAATAATAAAAATAAGCCGTGGCAGAGAGATAGTGTGTTACGTAATTAGGATGCAGGTATGAACGGAAACGAGACAAAAGGAGTATGTAAGGATCGTAGTAGCTGCTACGATCCTTACATACTCCTTACAATATGCCACTTAGGTGGCGTTCTGTAGTTTCTGCCTACCCCCATGGGAAGAAGGCGTGAGTTTACGTATGTGTTGCTTACATTTTAATCAAACACTTTTGGAACAGAACATACATAGTTCCACAACAGATGAGAATTGTGGTGTCATCGCTTATAACAAACATGAGAATCCCATTAACGGAAACAGAAAATCCTCTTTCACAGTAAATAGTTCGTGCGGTACTTGAAGAAATGTCAGGTACTGTTTATTTACATCAAGTTGTGTAGTGGTTTTTAAAGCTCTTATTAAACGACTCTTGTTTATGATAAGATGGATTCTTACAAGCTTTGAGTTTAGAGAATTCAAGTAGAGATTTGATAGCAAATCGGATAGATAAATACTTTTTTTTTTAAGTTGTGATAATTTAGGTTTAGGTAGGCAGGGGTGCGTGCCGGGGTCGCGGATTGTTCGAAAGAGTTACCGTGGCCCTGGCGCACAGGCAACTGAAGGAACACGGGTGGGTTTTAATCAGTAAGAGTCTGACACGCCCTTCCGCTCTGCCCAGAGCGGGAGAGGTCCTGACCTGTGACCTGGATTAGGACATAGGATACTTTTTATCCCGATATTCCCACGAGATCGAGATTTTTGCGGGTGAAACCGCGGGGCGCAGCTAGTATCGTATAAAACAATAACAGTGCTTACATTTTTAAATTCATGATCGTGTACCCTTTGGTTAGTTGTAATGAACCGGTTGATTCAATATATTATCATTTAGAAATTCTCACCCCCTCATCTTTCGATCAATTTTATTAAGTTCAGTAACAATAGAAAAGTAATTGTGTCTCATTAGCGACAGCATTTACTTATCAATATTTCGTGTATTATTTTTTTTACGGTAACTATATCGCTCATAGTTGTGAAAAAAGGTGGAAGATTATTAAAGATATGTGGGCACATACAAAAGATGCTTTGGTGCAAAAGCTTTGTTTTACTGGCTATGGTGCGCAGCTTGTCTTTGTGTCTGGCCCTAGTGCAAAATTCAAATAAGTTTGGATTTGATTTTATGAACATTACAGTTTCATATATATATATATACACTAGGGAGAGCTAGCATAACACATAGCATAATTAGCCTATAATATTCCCACTGCTGGGACACAGGCCTCCTCTCGGTGAGAGGGAGTGGACCGTAATCCACCACGCGGCCCAATACGGCTTGCTAGATGTCACAAGACTTCGAATTTTTGGTTCTAGGACATGCGGGTTTCCTCACAATGTTTTCCTTCACCCTTTCCTTACCTAAGGAGAGCTAATATTTTTAAATTTGTAAAATGTGGTCTGCATAAATCTTCTTGGTGTATATTGCAATTTTAAGTTAAAATCATGGTACATTTTCAAAGGATAGTTTATTTGACGGTGAATTAATATTGTAACTATAGACAAATAATAACATGTGCGAATGTATTGAGTTCCAATAAATACAAAACAATATATTTTCAAAACGAAAATAAACAATATTGTACCATACATGTTCTATTTACACGAAATATTTATGAACATTCTTTGTTTTGTCGGACATTGTTTTATTTTTGGTTTGTTAGTAAATCTTTTCTTTCTTTGTTTCAAAATGTAATAATATGATATTAATTTAAAAAAAACTTGATTCTCTGAAACTGTGTACCAGATGAAGTCAACCCCTGATAAATTACCCAGAACATAACAGCTTGTAGATTTGTAGACTTTTTATATTTTGTTGAGTACCTGTTACTTGTTGACAGGCCTACATTGTGTTTGAAAGAGTTACCGATGCCCTGGCGCACAGGCAACTAAAGGAACACCGGTGGGTTTTAGTCAGTAAAAGTCTGACACGCCCTCCCGCTCCGCCCAGAGCGGGAGAAGTCATTAGATGATTTCACAGCCAAAAAAAAAGCCTGCACTGTCCTCCCATACCTATCAACACTGTAATTTGAAACATTGTAAAAGGCCCTTATTTTTAAAAGAGTAACCGTGGAGATTCTTGCCGGCTTTTCTCCATAGGAAACAACCAATTGGAACCGTGCACCTAGCTTCTGACGTTTCATAAGTGAGATGACAGGAGTTCGTGAACTCGTGACACAGGCCATCAATGTATGTATGTCTAAAATAGTTACTACTAAATCTTATTGAGCTAAGCAAGACGAAAGATAAACAAACCATAATATGTAAAATAAAAAAAACCCCGACACAAAAAGAGCTGATGACCTGGAAACGGCTGAACTGATTTTGAGATAACCACTGCTATAAAACCTGCTTTCAAATAAAAAAACTACCTCCAAATCGGTTCACCCGTTTAAGAGCTAGGGTGCCACAGACAGACACACACACACCCTCTTTTTGCGTCGGGGGTTAAAAAACACGTTTTTAGAGGATTGATTCCTATAATTGAATTTTTCAAGTTTTCGATGCTATAATACTTGATATCAAACACGCAAAATACATAGTTTTGAAGAACCGGGGCTAAGAACCTCTGATCCACCATGATATTAAAAACATATGCCAACATATAAATACAAATTTTAATTCGACCAAAGTCACGTATCAAAAACCATTACAATCTAAAAAGTTCGTTATTCAAAAGACCAAAAGAGTAAATTTTCATTTATATTTTACTGTCACTTTATTTATACAAACACAAATGAAGTAATTTTGACCAAATTAATGTAAATTACACTCCATTTGTGTCATTTCGATGTGTTTGTTTTTACAATTTGCTACTTGGTTTATTTGGGTACCGGCGGGATAATTGCGTAACACACTAACAGTAGGAATAACTTGCATTTTGACAGTTCAACAAAATTCATTGGGTTATTTAAGTTGTTGAGCACACAAATTTTTCGAACCTATGAAGCGATGGATTAGCAATAGGCTTCAAAATGATTCAGATTGTAATTGATAGTGTGTTATGCAATTAGGGTGCAGTAGGAATTTCATTTGGATCTTACCTTACGTTAGATATAGCAACACTGCTATATCTTTTATAGCAGTGTTGCTAGATCTACTTGCTATATTCCAATTAAAAAAGAAACCTAACCATACATTTTTAATAGAGTTCATGCCTATATTTCCCACATATTTCATTCTTTCCATCCGCAAATCATTGGTCTATTGACATGAACTCTATTAAAAATTGATGGTTAGCTTTTTTATCTCCTCTACTAGGAATACCACAGCCTATCGGTAAGTCACAGTTAGTCAACTCAACCGTTTTACCAATCATCTGTAGTTTTTGATTGGCGGAATTTATGTCCACAGCATCTCCGATCGTGACATTTACGCATTCTCAGGGTTTGGATGCAGTTGTCTATTGACATTCATCGATCCTGTTGCAATCGTGGTACAATGTAAAGGTAGTACCAAAGCATTTGTTTGAAGTAGATACCGAGTAACGACAACATTGTGGCAGGCAAAACAACACAGGACTGCTACTGACATCAATTCGTAATGTGTCTTTACTAGCACTGTTTTCAGTTTCATGCCTGCAGGAGCTATACGAAAATATTTATAACACCATTTGTTATGATTGTACACCAAATAAATATCTTATACCGTAATGAAACTACAAATCAGCGACTTTGGTTACGTAGCGGATCTCAATGCACAGTGTGTTTAGAATCGTCATTCTTGGATAATATTAATTCAGTAAAGAAAAAAAAACGTACCTACGGGGCCTGATGCAAAACGACTTAAGTGGCAAATATGACGAAGACATTGTGAGCTTTCAATAAATATAAAAGAAATCGAAAAAAATAAATTTAAGCTATTGCATAGCTTTTATCGCGGGATTTGAGCGCGGCGACCGAATCAAGAAATTCCGTAACGAAAATAAAACCTAACACCCCCCACTCCGCCTACCATGTAGCTCGGCCGAGCGTTCGCTTAACGTGTATGTATATGGTACGACTGTACTTGAATTAATATCAAAGAAAAAAAAATACTGCATAAATAAAAAATAAATAAATAATTATAATTGCATAAGTTGATAAAAAATGCTATGCAATAGCTTTACCGCGGCAGTTCCCGAGTGCCAAACGTGTTTTTTTTTTAGGTAGTTATGGTTATTGGTTAAGTTATGTAGTTAAACATTAAATTAAATTAAAATTAGAAAATATGATATCCCTCAAACCCTTTGGGAAAGCAAAGCGTGATGTTATGTATGTGTATCTATATCTATATATATCATAAAATTTTAGAGAAGTCAAAACTGTCATTTAATATATTTTTTTTAGGTTATTTTGTGTGTTTGTCTGAATGTATGTTTCAGCATCACGCAAAAACTACCAGATAGATTTTGTCAAATTTTTGCATTGTTATTCCCTATGGGTCTGATCAGTCTGTAGGCTATAAATTATCACGCTCTTTGCTATGGGGGATGAGCAATATTGCAATTTATTCGTATTCTTCTATAGTTTACCACAAGTTATAAAAATTCGAGCCTAAAGTTTAGAATATTGCAGATAGATCTAACCTGTTAACTGATTATCATCACGCTATATCTTTATGGAACTAAGCAGTCTATCACGACATATACAGGGTGGATTTTTGAGATAGGGTAATAAGGGTAGGTACCTTAACCGTGGTCGCTACAAGAACACGGTCTTAGGAGACTGCTCTTAACTTTTTGAAATATTTTGATTTGCATTTACAGATTTTGAAAAAAAAAATTGTCTGCAGGTAAATGAGTAATTTTCACAAAACAAAATTTTGATTCCAATCGATACTATTTCATATAAGGATCAAAAAACTCCATAGGACCACTAAGCTTTGAGTACTAGAAAAGTTGGAAATCGCAAAAAAATCTACCCATATATTTCGTAAGAAATGAGACTGAGATGAGAGAGAACACAATACCAGTGTATGACGACAGTCGAATTATTCCATCACTTCACTGGGCTGAATAGGGAACGAATATAGAAGATTACGGATTTAACCTTTTAAATTATTATAATACCTTTGTGGAGCTAAGCACTCAATCATGAAAATAAGAACGGCTATTTTAGTCAACTTTCAATAAAGCAAATAGCTTAGCGGTTCGGCGACTGCATTGTAAACGATCTATTACCAATAGTTGATTTATTTGTGCTTCTTTTTTTACATTTTGTAATAGGTACTATTATGTGATAATTCGTAGAACTTACGCAGAAAAATATAAAGTTGAGGCCTAAACTTCTGTCATTAATTATACTAAACATGAATATCTGTGGTTAGGTTAATAAGGAATCCCGTGTATTTCCAATCACTGTTATATTATTTTAGTGACAGAAAAACAAAAACAAAAGAAAAACAGAAACAGAAAGCAGACACAAACAGTAAAAAGTACAGTAAAACACAGAAAAACAGTAGATCAGAGTACACAGTACAGTAGTACAGTAAATAAGTACTATAAATAAGTAAGATTGCAACAGTCAGTGTATCAGTGTTGTGCCATTAGGAAGTTACGCAGGAACGCAGGCGTTCAAAAATTCAATAAAAACGAAAAACTTTACAAGCAATTGGAAATTGAAGGCTGCGGGTGTCGACCTCAGGACGTGCTGCTTCTCCCACGGACAACTGCCGACCTATTCTGTAAAAATCTCACCGTGAACACTTAGGTGAAGTGAGCTTGAAGTGAGCCGTCTAGTGTCAATCCCTAGCTTAGATAGAATGACAGCTCACTTCACATAAGTTTTCACGGTGAGATTCTTACAATATAGGTCGGCTGGTGGAATGACAACTCACTTCACCTACGTTTTCACGGTGAGATTTTTTATAGAATCGACCGGCTGTATGTCGCTTGCTGCGGCGTCACTAGTCCGGACTTTCTTTGTATGTTGGCTGCTGAGACCAAAACTACGAATGGGAAGTTTAAAAAAATATGGCTGTTATTGTAGTATACTGTGGTGTCTTACGACTTCCACGCGAACGAAGTCGCGGTCAGAAGCTAGTTATATAATATACTAGCTGACCCGACGAACTTCGTACCTCCTCAGAATATTATCTTCTTAATTTTTATTTTCTATTGTTTTTTCCATGTTTTATTAGTTATTCTGCTATTCGGGGCGGAGACAAATCCCACAAATTAAAGACTATAAAAAACGGTCTAGCCGTTCTTGAGTTATACCTAAATAGTGTAACTAACCCGACCTTGTTTTATATAATAACTAGCGACCCGCCCCAGCTTCGCCCAGGTAGCAAAGCATAATGTAACATAGAAACGTTTGTATTTTTAACATAGCGCCATCTATTGAATACTTACTCAATCCAGTCAACAGATATCGCCATCTGTTAGAATCGTTTGGAGCTAACAGATAATTGTGACTGTCAAATAATAGACAAATAATTTGCAATAAAAAAATATTGCGACTATAAATTGAGATGTAAGCTATCCTATCTTTCAAGTTGGATCAAATTGCACACGTTGTGCAAATCAAATTTAAAATCGGTTCAGTAGTTTAGGACTCCATCGCGGACAAACAACGTGACACGTCATTTTTATATATATATAAAAGATAATACTAGCTGACACGGCTAACTTCGTAACGCCTCAGAATCAATATTTATGTTGTGTTAACTTATTAACTGAATAAAATTCAGTTTTTTTACTAAGATATCGAAATCAGTCAATGCGTTCTCGAGATATCACCAAAAAAGCCGTTACATACAAAATGCAAGAGATTTTTTTTCTTTACTTTTTCCCATGTTTTAATAGTTATTCTGCTAGTCGGGGCAGAGATAAATCAAACAAATCAAAGATCATAAAAATCGGTCTAATCGGTCTTGAGTTTTAAACCCGACTTTGTTTTATTTTTTATGTATATATGAATTTGTCTTGCTAACATTATTTTTGTCTATTTTATTTAAGACTCATTTTAGTTACTCTGTGGCAACAGTAGCGTATCTTTTGTTTCAACGAGTCACAGATGTTCGATAGCGGGTAGAAATGAAATTCCTCCGTCACCCGCTTCAGTTGACATTCTCAAACGACGTGGCCAGAATCCTGATTGGCGAAAACGTATTTTTGCGACAACATTTTCTAGTACTGCGTAGCTTTCATTTGTCAAATCTTTGCAGAGTTCAAAGCTAGATGGAATAAAAATTGTGGGTATGCTGAATTGACTCTGATCGAGTTTCAAGGCTTTGTGTGTATGGGTGACTAAAGTGGTGTTTGAGTTCAGTTGATCCAAATATCCTGTGTGGCCTGGTATTATGGGTCATATCGACTGTCTTTTCTCAAATTTCTGAGCTATTTTATCGAGCGTATATAAACACTTATATCCGCTCCGTGAAATTCTAGGCCAAATTTATATGTAATGGATAACTTTATACTATGGAAAACTGATGGCGTATTTGAGGATAAGTTGTCAGTGTCTGCTACACTTATATACCTACCAAGACTTGTAGATGTAGAAGACTTGTTGTTGAAGACTGGTAGAAGCAAGGCTTAACTAAAATATAAGTTTTAAATGTTTGTCATCTACCTTGTATAGTGGGAACTAAATAACAAATTAGATTTTAGAGAAATAATAAAATAATTAGGCTATAGCATGCCCCCGAACAAGTCAAATAACATAAGAAGGGTTGTCTTCTACAACAATGGTAGAATATGTCGCCTCTTTACAAGAACAACGTGATATTTTTTAAACGACAACTTTACAGAAGAGCAATTTTAAATATTTAACCGTTGATAAATTCTAAAATATTGATAATTTTACCATCGAAAACAGTTAAATTTTTGCGGTAATTAATGTGCTTTCTGAAAATAAGCAAAAAATAATTCAGTTAGATATGAAATAATTAAAAAAACGTTTATGAGATGTCATGTTGCTCTTGTAAAGAGGCGATGTATCTATGCATAAAGCAAATCTTCAGTAAATACGCTAAGAATACAGGCATCCATTTGTAGCCACCAAACTCTGAAATTCGACATTAATATAAATACACATACATAAATTCACGCCTTTTTCCCTTAGGGGTAGGCAGAAACTACAGAACGCCATCTGCTACGAGAAATTAAAATCATGTATTTGCTTATATTGTAGTTATTAAAGATAATATGACATTTTTATAAATTTTAATAGTCCATTTTATCAAGCAAAGTTAGATACGTCGTCAAATAATACCGGACTATCACTATCTGACCACACCATTAAATCCGATACCTCTTTACACCTTCTACCTTTCTTAGCTACATAAGTAGTGCAGTCACGTAGTGCCGACTGCACAAATGTTCTCGTTACGTATGCAACCAGGCTTCAAACTTGGGACTATCTACTGCACAAAAGGAATATCTTGGTGAATCCATTATACTAGTTTTATATGGGGAGATCTTGATAGGAGAACTTGCCGGTCTGTGGGTTGTAAAACTTTTTTTATTGGTGAAAGTTCCTGGCTTATCTTTGTGGTCAAAGAAAACATTAAAGCCAGTGTCTTAGTTTGGAATTCAAGTAAAATAGTCACAGATATCGTTTTACCATTGACTTAGAAATTGTACCAGCATTATGGGATCCCTTCTATTCGCATTTTGTTTTTTACTAATTAATTTTAATTAGTAAAAAAAAAAAATATGCGAATAGAAGGGATCGCATAACGCTGGTACAATTTAACAAAAGTTATGCGAAAACGGTTATGCCAAAAAATATATTGTGGCATAACCGTTTTCGAATAATTTTTAGTAGCATAAGGATACTGTGTAGCATAATAATACTTTTGCATAATGCAATGGTTAGGTTAGGTTAATTTATGGCAATAAACATTATGGCAAAACAATTATACGTAATAATATTATGCGTAATGATCATTATGCTGACTTTCGTTATGCTAATGTTATAATATGTCTTAAAATTTTATGCGAAAGGATAGGGAACCCAACGTTATATGAGCGTGTTAGGGAGTAACCAAGTATCTTGCAAAAGTTTGATATGAGGCAAATAATCTTCCCAAAGTAACTGGTAACATCTGGATGAGACAAGGAAAAGCCAACGTCCAAAAGTGGTCTGGTGTCTCGACTGTTATTAATGGCTTGGCACTACTCGCCTACTCGTCTCGCATGGACATTTTCGCCTTTCTACGGTCAAGAAAAACGGTGCAAGGTCATTTAGAGATCTTGAAGTGAGTTGCATAGTGTATTGACTAATTTGCAACTCACTTCAAGATCACGTGATGCTACGGATTGCCCTAGAATCAGGGGATCACTTCAAGATCACGTGATGCTACGGATTGCCCTAGAATCAGGGGATCACTTCAAGCTCACATCACCTAAGTCCTCACGGTGAATTTTTTGCAGAATAGGTCTGGTGATTGAATGCCAGCTCATCTAAAGAATGATGGGTCACTTGGGCATATCTAATAAAAACCACTTATACATTAAATTTAAGTTTATATCATAAGCATCAATTTTCATACCGTGCAGAAGGCTGTGAAATACCAGGGTAAAGAGATGTCAGACTTGTAGGTACCATGTAATCGTATTAGTTTATGATGCTAACGCTCACTGCAGTTCTCCATAATATTATTTATTGACTCTTATCATATTTTGTCAAATGTTGATAAAATGTTTTTTTTTCAGTAATTGCCGGTTATAAGCAATAAGTTGACTAGCATTAGAACTCTATTGGTCATCAGGCCAGGCTTCATACAAAAATGCGTATCATTCTTTGCATGGACTTATTTTTAAAAGAGTAACCGTGGAGTTTCTTGCCGGCTCTTCTCCATAGGAAACAACCAATTGGAACCGTGCACCTAGCTTCTGACGTTTCATAAGTGCCCATGTTGGTTTATGTGAAATAAAATATTTTGATTTTGATTTTTTGATTTTGGTGAATTTTTTATATAATGGACCGGCTGGTGTAAACAAGGTAAAACAACAATAGTTTAAACCAAGTTAATAATACTGGCGGTAAACAAAGCACGCGACAACAATAGACATTGAAAGAGTAGAAAGAAAGAAAGAAAGAAAGAAAGAATAAAGTTTATTTGGACACAGTTGGTAAAACACAAAATACAAATAACAATAAAAAAAAGTGTTATCAACAACAGTGTGTGCCTCATGGCAACACAACCCAAGGGTGGTTAATTATACAAGGGCCTTATAGACCGGAATTCAGAAATCAAGGGAAACGATCTTAGTGGAATAATTCTGTAATCTTTACACTCGAATAAATATCGCTGCTCGTCCGTTTGATAAAACTCTTGTAATACCCTCCAGCTATGTTCTTAAAGAGTATCTTTAGTGGCCTGTGTCTGACGGAAAATTAGATAAAAAAAGTTATAAAGAATAATAATTAAGCACAGATTTCATATGATCGTAAAGTTACTGACACAAATTGTAATTTAAATCACGCGTGCATGCTTAAAACTATAGCACATGATTCTAGACACCCTAGCGCAGAATATTTTGTCGGTTATCAAAAAAAAACTGTTGTTTCATAAAAAAAAGTGCAATACCTACGCTCAAAATGTATGGAAGAGCAATTCTTTTTTAGGGTTCCGTACCGAAAGGGTAAAAACGGGACCCTATTACTAAGACTTCGCCGTCTGTCCGTCCGTCTGTCTATCGCCAGGCTGTATCTCAAGAACCGCGATAGCTAGAAAGTTGAAATTTTCACAAATTATGTATTTCTGTTGGCGCTATAACAACAAACACTAAAAACAAAATAAAATAAATATTAAAGGGGGGCTCCCATACAACAAACGCAATTTTTTGCCTAATTTTGTTCGATATTAATAAATGGTAACAGGTAGGCATCTAATTTGTGTACCTACTGTTGTTTACCTAGTCAAAGATATGGAACCCTTCGTGCGCGAGTCCGACTCGCACGTGGCCGGTTTTTTTTTATAACCGGCGAGAAATTTCTGTATGCACATAAAAAGAAAGGACAAATCGTTTCATTGTCACAGAAACACGTACATATAAAATAGATATGTTAACTCGAATTATGATACTTATTAAAATAAAATATGAGCTACAACTATGCGAGCATAAAACCGCAGCTGCACGTCGTACCTCAGGCAAGAAGGCTTCCACTCAGCATGATGCAAAAAACGACGTACGGAAACCAAGATAGTACAGAGTACTGAATATACTCGAAATTAGCATGCTGAACAGGATGGCAGGGACATCGATCCATAACCTGTTAGCATGGAATCAGTACATGATTCGGGATACTTATGCGTTGAAATTATTCGTCGGTTATTGAAACAAAAATCAGCTGTCACCCGTGCAGTCAAAATGTATGAAACAGCATTTTTTTTTTCAATAACTGACGATAAATTACATTGTCGGGGGTCCAGAAACATGTACCTACTGAATTCAAGGTAACAGGTTGCGCGTCGATGTCCCTGCCACCCTCAAACTCAAACTCAAAGCATTTATTTCAATTTAACCATTTACAGGCACTTTTGAATTGTCAAAGAGTCGGTTAGTTAGTTAGCTACTGGCCCGTTCCAAAACGTAGATCTCCATGGAGAAGAACGGTATATTACTAGCAATGTTTTGACATCCGTGCTATTGTTACTGACCAGACATCGAGAAAATACATTTAGAGGCAACGTTCTTAAAAAAGAAAGCCAAAAAAGAGTTCGGTATCACCTTTAATAAAATATTATTTTTAATAAACGATAAATACCAATACTAGGTATTAAATTTCCCTTAATTTCCATTTTACTGCTGACTGTAGGTACCTTTTGACCCAAATCAAGTTGGCCCCATTCAAGATAATTTTCTCTCCGTAAGACCATGGCTTTTCCAATGGGCATTGTTCGCTATTCGGAACCAAACGCAAATCCCACTGAATTTATTTGTTTTCATTATGGTGACGCTTTTTGGCTAGGCTCCATACAAAATATATGTATACTTAAATTTAGATTTTCTTAGACGCAATTTTCAATGTTGGTTATCTCAAGTAATCCTTAAAATTAGTATTGTTATCTTAGGTAAATAACAGTCACTTTAATAAAAAAGTACATTTAACACACATTTTCAATAAAAAAAAAGTTATGTACCTACCTAGTAGTTTATTGACTTACTCAACTTCTTGGTTTATTATCCACTCAGACTACAAGTTCTGATAATGGTGGTCGGCACCCTAATTACGTAACACATTATCTATGTATCACAGTCAGAATCATTTTGAAGCCTATTGCTAATCCATTGCTTAAATATCGCAATTAATGTTGTTGAACTGTCAAAATGAAAGCCATTCCTACTGTTAGTGTGTTACGTAATTACCCCGCTGTTTCATCAAATTCTATAAAACTTAATATTTCATTTTAGTAAAATCTATGTTTTTTTATCTTAAATCAGAAATAGGCCTTTAATATTTCGAGTCAATCGATATCGGCAAAAAATAAAAATAAAAATATTAAAAAAAAAAAATTGTTTGGACCCGCAACAAAAGCGCCCAAATGCAGGTACTTACCTAACACAGTTATTACCTCACATCTTTGCCTAAGCTCTCGCCATTTTCCTACTTTCAGTTGTTTCAAGATTAACCTTCGCAACAAAAATTCTCAAAACAAAAGGTTTTCAGCAGAGCTTTTACATGTACCCATATGTCCTGAGCTCTTAAATGTAACACTATTTTCTGTTCTTTAATTCCTTGAAAATAGGGTTTATTTTATTATTATGCAAGAATTTTCTGTTGGTAGGTGAATAGTAAATGATAAATGATTTTATTTCTGTAAGTAGGTTTATACAAACACTTTTACAGTTTTTAGGGTTCCGTACCCAAAGGGTAAAAACGGGACCCTGTTACTAAGACTTCGCTGTCTGGCCGTCCGTCCATCCGTCTGTCTGTCACCAGGCTGTATCTCAAGAACCGCGATAGCTAGACAGTTGAAATTTTCACAAATTATGTATTTCTGTTGCCGCTATAACAACAAATACTGAAAACAAAATAAAATAAATATTTAAGGGGGGCTCCCATACAACAAACGCGATTGTTTTGCCCTTTTTTGCTCGATATCAATAATGGCAACAGGTAGGCAATTGAAATATTCACAAAATATTCAGTCGTATTTTTACTTTAATAATAAATAATAAAATAAATATTTAAGGAGACTCCCATACATAAAACGCCATTTTTTGCCTATTTTTGCTCGATATTGTGACTGTCTGCGGCGGACCCCAGACTGATAAAATTTTCGTTTTTCCTAATTATGCTAATATTTGTATTTATGTCGGTTTCCCCTTAGGGGAAAAGGCCGCACTCCACCTCCGTACGGCCCTGTAGAGCTCGTCTCCAGACTGGACACTCTCCCACCGATTAAGATTAAATGAATTCCCAAATAGAAAGAAGTCCGATGCCTTGTCCCATTAATAAGGCAAGGAAAAGATTGAAACTAATAGTAAATAAGACTTAGGAATTCATAATTATGAAAATACATTGAATGTGGTTTTAGAACTGTAAATAATAGAGGGATGCTAAGTATATTGTTATTTAAATTTGTAAGTAACCCATACGCTAGCGTAACAGGTATTTGGTCAGTCGTAACTCACACGATACCTCACATCTACACTCGGTGTACTCAGAGCAACAATTCCATAAAGTGACGCAAGTAGCTTTTCAGCGACATTGCGTCAGCATCATGCTCTTATGGAGACATGGTCCCTAGCAGTTCTTTCGAACTGATAATCGTGACGAAGCGGCTTTCCCTGCGGTAACCGTGCGACCGTCCTTGTCTAGCAACGGGTCGGCCAGTTCCAGCGGCATTCGTCGGCATCATGCTCTTTTGGAGACATGGTCCCTAGCAGTCCTTAGACTAGATATGAAATAGATGTGGTCCCCCAATCCCCTGGAATGTCACTTTTTGCACAACAAGCATATCTGCAAGACACGGGTTCATGTCAGTCTGACCGAAATTATTGGTCTGATATAAAGAATACAACATTCTAGAATTACTAGATAATAGAGTTGAGAATCTAAACTCAAGAATCATTTAATAGAGTTTTGGATAATCTCTTTTAAAGCCCTGATTATTGGTCGGAGCCAAAGAATACAAAATTCAAGAGTTAGGTACAAGATAAGGTTAGAGAATCAAAACTCAAGAATTGTTAATTAATAGAGTTGTAGATCAACTCTCTTGAAGGTCTATAGACAGACCCAAGGCGCCCACCCTTCATCACTTCCTAGTGTTTGAGCTGGGGAGAAGAAGTGGTGCAACAAACTCCCCAGCAACAGTCTCTGTTTGATAAGTTATAAGAACCAATTAACTACTAACTTCATCAGCCCAGGATAATTATCATAATGAAAGACTCACCCAGTCGCACCAACAAACACACACACACACTGCTAAAATACTAGATTAGGTTAATCTGGGCTTCAACCCAACCATATTTAACTTATTTGATATTAATCGCTCTCACGAGAGCCCACTCAGACATCGCCTTTTCACATTCACCAAATCTCCTAACTGAACTAGCCTAGCCTATCGTGTCCATCACTTCTCGGGTTCCTAAGTCGACTCCCATACCATTCGTTTCTTTCCATCTTCTAACATCCCCATCACTACACCGGCCTCCTGTTTTTTGTAACGTAAACCCAAATTCTCGCAAGTTCGCAGAATACGTTTCTGTAGAATTCCTCCTTTGTTTTAAGGGTTCGTTTGGTATCAAGTTTTGGCGGCCAGATGTCAATAATCGCTTTCTTTCTTTAGAAATAGTTGAATTATTGCATCCTAACTGACGTCAAATATTGCCCTTCGACTAATGGCTGGCATAAGTGCCACCCATTATACAATTTCAAGTAAATAAGTGTTTTGTTATTAATTAGGGTAACATGTCAAACTGACAGATCATAAAATAGAGATTTAATGTGTCTCTAAGAGTCCCGAAATCGTGGGAAAGTTTTAAAACAAATATAATATTTTGTTATTAATTAGGAATAGGTGACAGACAGTCACAATATCAATAAATGGTTACAGGTAGGCACCTAAATTGTGTAACTACTGTTGTTTACCTAGTCAATGGTATGGAACCCTTCATGCGCGAGTGCGACTCGCACTTGGCCGGTTTTTTAAACTACTCTGAGAAGAAAGGCCAAAACAAACTCAGTGGTCACCAGTCTCTTTTAAAGTCCAGACATAATCTTGGTCAGATCATGTGAAGACCATGTAGATTAGTGTCTGAATTGGTATTTTAAAGAAAGAACCACACAGATTGAGTGGACCTGTCCAGTCAGTGCACGCATTTGTCAGTAATCGTGAAGCTCGGTAATGTGGAAGTGTAGTTTTAAAGAGTGATGAAATAAGAATGAAATAATATGAGTGAAATAATAATTAGTCAATACTAGTAAACAACTAGTTCAACGACACAACTTTGATACACGCGCATTTTTTTATTTTTTTTTATTGTCTACTTATTTTTCTATATCTATATACACTACAAATTAAGGTGCGGGTCGCTAGTAAGTAATATGAAACAAAGCCCACTAGAAATAATTTAAAATCAGGGAAAAACCAAAAATGTAATTATATTGTGACATGTGGTCTCCACCCACGCCCTCTCACAGAGAGGAAGCCAGAGTCCTGGCAGTGGAAATATTCTTGGTTGTGATACACAAATTACACATGTTTACATCATATCTTCTCCGTGCCAGTTCTTAGCACGGTCATAATTATGATACGGTGTAAAGGGTGACCACAGAAAGCCACTAGTAGTCCCGCTTAGTAGACTAAAAGTATGTAACCAAAATTGTGAAAATATATAACCACTTAGCCGAAAAATTTAGAAGTGCGACAGATTTAGAATTTAATAGAAAGCTTGTAGCTGGTTGTGTGAGAGATGTTTTTATTAAATCAATTAATATTTTGAGTGTAAAGTCTAAAACTTATTTATTACAATTATTATGACATCTACATATTGACATAACTTAAATAATGTTGAAATATTTTCATTATTCTTGCTATTTTTTTTATTGACATGACATCATTATTATTGATCGCTATTTTTAGTATAAACTATTATTTTAAATGAATTGAATTGTATTTAATTTTTACTTTATTAATTGCATTGTAATCTAAATTTAAATTATGAAACTATTATTAGTATTTTTATGTTATTGCTAATTACTTAATGCTATAAGTATAACCAAGATGTAAAATCTAAATATTTGCACGACTGAAATGCCGAATATAGTGAAACCCACAGAGCTTAAGAACTTATGTTAGCTACCTATATTCTTGCAAATAAATATATCATTCATTCATTCACTCAAAATCTGACACTATGTGCATTTCGAACAAGATCAACAGAAGGATACAGGCAAAATAAAAGAAACAACAACATTTGGATCAAATTTTTTACTATGTCTATTTTCTTGTAAAAGCCGGATTTTGTGTGTGTTTGTTGTTACTCATCACGGAAATCGTAAATCATGGGAAAATATAAGGTGACTGAATGGGATTTTATTACTTCTACCTACAATTGACTCGAGACTGTGAAAATGTTACAATAGTCTGCAGGAGTTTTGTCATCATACTTATTTCTCCTGCTAAAACTATACATCATCATCACCATCATCATTAACAGCCTTGTTCCCACTACTGAACATGAGCTTCCTCTCTTTCTTGCCATGCTTCCCTGATCAGCAGAGCAGTTGCGTAACACACTAACAGTAGGAATGGCTTTCATTTTGACAGTTCAACAACATTCATTGCGTTATTTACGTTGTTGAGCAGTCAAATTTTTTAACATATGAAGCAATGGATTAGCAATAGGCTTCAAAATGATTCAGATTGTGATTGATAGTGTTACGTAATTAGGGTGCTGTAAGAATTTAATCCAACGGGGTAATTACGTAACATACTAATAGTAGGAATGGCTTTCATTTTGACAGTTCAACAACATTAATTGCGATATTTAGTTGTTGATGACAGAATTTTTTCGAAAATATGAAGCAATGGATTAGCAATAGGCTTCAAAATGATTCAGATTGTGGTTGGTAGTGTGTTACGCAATTAGGGTGCTGTAAGAATTTAATCTCAGATCTTACTTTATTGTAGATATAGCAACACTGCTATATCCTTTATAGCAGTGTTGATATATATACTTGCTATGTTCCAATTAGAAGGGTGCTGGTGAAATTTCAAGGACAAGAGACATTAATTAAACTTAATCTTTAACCAATTTTCATCAAGTGGACCGCTGAAGGATGGCCTGCTTTCCCAGGCAAGAATATAAAATAAACGTGGTGTGGTTTAATGTGTTAATTGAAATTAAGCTTCCATAGAATGTCGTTTATGAATATTCATCTACAACAATATTTCATAATATATACAAAACGACATGCGAGTTACCCCCGAAGGGGTATGCAGTCGTATAGAATAACCCCATTTTGCCTGTTATGTATAAAAGTAAAGTGGAGCAAGCCAGCAGGCTTAGACGGTTTTTATTTCTACGTCTCGTCTCGTCTATCACAGCTCTTTCTATACAAATACATTACACATTTTAAAAATTGACACATTTAAAATACATTACACATTTTTTGTCTAAGGTAGTGAAGATAATTTGATTTTGTAATCACCATGCTAAAGAAAGTTTTCTACTGTCTTTACAAACTCCTTTCATTACAAAATCGCCATGCTAAAGACAGTAGAAAGCTTTCTACTGTATTTAGCACGGCGATTACAAAATCTAATTGTCTTCACAACCTTCGACAACTGTCAGTTGTCAGTGTGATTTTGACAGTATGGGATAGAACAATTTCTTCTGAAATAGTTTACACGGAACGGCATTTTTGTCTACTCTTCCGTCGACAAAACGGTGCTCGTGCTAAGCCTGCTGTGGTCAAATTATCTGGAATTTGTATGATACAAATCCAAAATCTTGCCTGACCTGAGGATCGAAGGACCAGCTGGTCTATTCTGTTAAAATCTAACCGTGAAAACTTGGGAGAATTCAGCTTGACGTGAGCCGTCATTCCACCTGATGACACTGTAGCGGTATCTATATCGCCACATGCGAACTACGCGTCATACTGACGTCACGTCAAATCCTGCATCGCGCAAGCAGAGTTTACCGCGCAACTAACATAAATAGAACGTCCCGACATCAAACGTCGGGCAGTTGCCCACCAGATACGTCACCCGTCTGGTCGGAGGATCCTCCCTTTTCTGTGGAGGTATGATTGAACTTTACACCCTGTTCCTCATACCTCTATAACACTTAAGTCTTCACGGTGCGATTTTTACTGGATAGATCGGCAAAAAAAAAAACAAAAAAAAACAATCCTTCGCTTAGCAGTAGCCTCTACACTAAACCAACGAGAGTCGAGGTTTTTCGGTGCTATTTATAACCACACACATTGTTATTTTTTTTTTATTCTTTATTTTTAACATATACAAAACAGATAAATGACATTCAGATCTTATTCTTAAAGCATTAAACAGTATGCTTGGGTGTTTTGTGCAGACTGTGGCGCCTATATAAAAGAATTATGAATACATATATTATGTAACGTATAAAACCTCTTAGTTGTTATGAATCAGAGGTAACTTACGATAAATAAATATTGTACTGTACAGCGCGATGATTAGACACAAACACACTGTATAACACTTACTCGCTTTTGCCCGCGGCTTTGCTCGCGTTAATTTAGAATTTGGCAATTTGGGTTGTTCTGGGTATTATAGTTAGGAGGATGAAAACCCGGTCTATCGACACTCTAGACTCGCAAAATGACTTCAGTACTTAAATAAAAAATAAAAAAGCTCCTAACACACCACTAACGCTTCTATAATAATATAATTCAATCATGATTCAAAAGACTCGTGGCGCCATCTATTATCATAAGGACTTTATTGTTGTTTTCCTCGGGAACAGTACTTTTTTTCGGGATAAAAAGTACCGTACCCTATGTCCGTTTCTGTAGACCTGACAACGTATATGCAAAATTTCAGGATGATCGGTTCAGTGGTTTAGGCGTGAAAAGGTAACAAAAAAACAAACTTACTTTCGCATTTATAATATTAGTTAGGAGTTAGGATTAGGATCACACTATTTTTTGAAAGATTGTAACAAATAACATTTATAAAATAAAAAATTACTTCGACTTAATTTATTTAAAATGCAAATGAGCTTCGTGTACTGAGTGTGATTCGTTATAAATCTACCTACATTCCGTTCCGAACGAAAGTAAAAAAAGGAAAAAGTCCGATAATCGAAAAGCCCCTGAACTAGACCAACGATACAATACACTCGAGGTTTTTTCTGTGCTATTTATAACCACACACATTGGACTTATCCAATATAAATTGTGGAATCTGTCCTTATGCCCAAAATAGAAGAGGGCACAAACGGAAAAGGTCAAATCAAATTGCGGAACAAAATATTAGATGTAAGCTGCCAAATTGCCATTTCATTAATAAAAAAGCAACGATACACCCACGATATTCGGATTTATAATAAGTATAATAACACAAAAGTATTGTACCTACAGTGATTGGGGAATAAATCTCAAAAAGGTTACCTGTTATTTTGTTTGGGTTTATTTATATGTTGTTCTTTTGACAATTTTGAGCTGGTTTAAGCTCCGATGTTTGGCGTGTAGTAATGTAACGGTTTGTACAAACATAGGTACACACCATTACACCAAAAACCAGCGCTGGGGCTCTGTCTCACATGCATAGCATTATGCTGAGCGTTTGCCGTTTTGCGTAGATGTGACGCATATTTTCCCCCAAGTCGTTATTTTTTGTATTTTTGTGTTTATCTCTGCTTCTCTACAAAATGGTTGAGCTGGATGGTGCTGATCCACGCGTCATGTTCGTGAACGGGCGCCACGCGCCGTCAGTTGAGACTGGTCATGTCTTAACTGCCACGGCTTATTTTTATTTTTTAATCTTATATTTTGAATTATTTCTTAATATGTATATATATATATATATATATATTTCATTGTTCTCACATATAGAAGCAACAAGAATAATGTACCCAGGATTTTGTAATATCTTGATTTAAAAAGAGTGTCTCTGCAGTTTCTTGCCCGTTCTTCTCCATAGAGATCTACGTTTTGGAATGGGCAACTAGCTTCAACTTTCTGACTAACTGACTGACTCTTTGACAGTTCAAAAGTGCCTGTAAATGGTTTAACTGAAATAAATGCTTTGAGTTTGAGTTCGTCATGTTACCGCAAATAAACGTATTTTCTTTCTTTTCTTTAGGTAGGTACATACAAAAATCACGCTTTTTTTGGGTAGGCTTACAATATATATAGAACCCAACATGCTTTATTGAACCTTGCCCTTGCTTTGCATCTGACCTTTTTAAAGGATATCAACAATGAGGTCAGTGTTTGTTTTTCTCGTAGATAGACAATTCTGTTTTTCTAGGTTGTCCCATGCTCTATCGTGTTCCCACTAGCTGATTTGGTTTAGATACGGCATTTTTTTGCCGCATTCAGCTGATGCCTTACTATATAGCCTACACCCTGTCAGTATCTAGTGATTAGTGACTACATAACGCTACATGAGATTATAATTGCTGAAGCTAATGTGAACCTTCTTAGAGATTCATACTCAAAGGATGAAATGTTTTACGAAGCCTTGTCTGTGTCCCAGCCTAATACAGAATTTTATCTTATAACCCTAGTAAGTAAGTAAGTAAGTAAAATTTTATTTGCTTAACCATGGTGTACATGATACATTGCATGCAAGATAATAAAGATACTGAAAAGTTCTAACATGTTCAGCCACATATCGTGGCGTACAAATTGGTAGAAAGAGATGGTGCATAAACCATGATAATATTCATAAAAATTACATTATATAAATTATGTAGGTACTTATTAAATCATCATTATTCATTAAAGTTTAGGTATCATTGCAATTCAGCAAGCATATTTTTTAGATAAAATTTAATGTCAATATAGTCATTAAATAAATTAGTCAATAAAAAATATAAATTACTGTCATTAAAATTTCAAATCCAAATTATAATTATTCTACAAACATACAATAGATCACAATAATAACATGTTAATAAAATACAACATCGTCATCTCAAAAACGAAGAAAAATTGTCCTCTTTCATAAACTCTGCTATACTGTAATATGCTCTTTCAGTTAGTAAACTCTTCAATTTATTTTTAAGAGCAGATATATTTAATGTTCTCCATGATTTGGGCAATTTATTAAAGATGGTCGGACCCATGCAAAAGATGCTCTTACGCATAAGAGTGGTTTTAGCGCCGTGACCAAAGAGTTTGAAATTATCGCGTCTATTCCTATGGACAGCATCATTAGTAGATGGCCAATTGAATTGTTCACAGAATGCATATTACTATGGCCTTTATTACAACAAATAATTAAATAAATGTAAACTGTAATGGTTTTTGTGCTTTTGGAATCTTTAGTTCGCGAGTCCAACTTACACTTAGCCTGTGGGCCACAGGGTTTTCCGCCCAGGCTAAACTAGTCGTGAACTATTGAAAATAGTAAGTAGCTCTCTACATAATAATTTATGCAGTATCCAATTACAACAAAAACAAATGATTATTTTATAAACACTACATCCTTCATTTACACCAAAGCTAATTTCGTGAATGTGGAAGCGGGCTTCCGCAATATTAAATCTGCTGCGTTGTCACTCAGGTCACGGCCTGCTGAAATTATCACTCTCATTTTGTAGGGGCCAATTTCTGTCAACGCTAGCCGGGAATGTTAAACATTGGGTGGGGGCATTGAGGCCGCGATTGTTAAAGTAATCGGTGTTTGGTTGAAACTAATATTTTAGGATTTTTGGGGTGCGGCGGACTCTTAAGGCCCGTTGTTTGATCACTAATCAAACATACTAATAGTTAAAATGCGTTAGTTAAACTAACAATTTGTTAAAAATTACAGAAGTATGTTGTTTGACAAATGATTAAGCTAACTACAGTTAAAAAAAATTACAATTTGCTATAAAAGATAACCATGCGCAGACAGAGTAGTTAAACTTTGATAGCTATTGACTATTGTCAAGTGACTAATTGTTAAATTGACTATTGGTCATGTTTAACTATGTATCAAACAACGGGCCCTTAGTCACACCAGATTGAATCACCAGAGTGACTAACAGGTTTTTTTGTCCTGTTCGTCACACTGGTAATTTTACACCATTTACCACGTATTATTAATGCGGTGAAAAAATATCGATACATAGATGCATTTGTAGTTAAGTTACCTACAGATCATCGATGGTGGAAAGGAAAACCAAATGTAGCGCTATTTGGCCAATTGTTCAGCAGAGCTGTTTAAAGTTTAAATTTTACAAAAAAAATTACTAAGTCAACTATTTTTATTTATTAATGGATTTTTTTTTAAACTTTTTGAGCCGATCAAATTTTTATGCTCTTTATTTTGTATTTAATTTAAATGAATTAAATTATTTTAAATACCAAATCAAATTAAAAACATAGAAGGAAAAATGTTTAATATCACTTCGATGATGAAAAAAAACAATATGGAAGAAACTTTTATGTAAGACGCCTGTTAATTTTTTTAGATCAGTAAAATAATAATTTACTGACCATATGCGGTTATGAAGTTTAAATGTTCTGCATTTTTAGGATAGGGATTTAAATGATCTCGTTTATTTCGGTCTTCAAAAAATTCATCATGAAGATATTGTGTGACTGGACAGTCGCCAGCACGTAGTCAAGTTACCACAAACTGTCAGATTTTCTCATTCGATTTTGAACTTAACCATGAATATTTTAAGGTTTAAAATAGTTTGGAGAAATTTTACAGTTCCGTGGAGCTTGACCTGCTGGCGACTGTACATAATGTTTTTTTTTATTATAAGAGGAACAAAACCGTTACCGCCGATCAATTTATTTTAGCCTTATTCCAATTCGATAAAACTTACCAGCGATGGTCTCCACAGCCATTGATCCTACGTAATTAATTATTTTGTCTAAGTGCATTCGCACCCTTTATTTACCTCACTCATCATTGCCTGTCCACTTTTGACTTAATCGATGTCTCATTTTTTTGTAAATATAGTACATAAAGGATTTAAAATAATAACTTAGTAAATGAAAACTCCATATAATTATCAAAAGTATTATATTCCTAACCTTTTATCACACAATAATGGAGTGACGTTTTAAAAATACACCTATGAAACTTCAACTTTGTTAAAACTCAAAAAAGGAAAAACAAATTATTTGCTACTGGAAAAATTATTTATGCCCGTAAAAGTAACTCTTACAACCTTTTCATTTAAAAGTAGGATAAATGATAAATGATTTATTTCTGTAAGTAGGTTTATACAAACACTTTTACACGTCAATCATATTTTTAAACTAGATGAGGTCGGCGATTCCTATCTGACTACTCTGAGAAGAAAGGCCGAAACAAACTCAGAGGTCACAGAGGATGGAAAAACAACTGAAACACCTACTTACTTACTTTCGAGGAACAAAACGTGTTACGACACGTCTAGACATAACTTATTAGGGAAAAAGTATTGAAAGGCCAAATAAAAAAATAATTAGTAAGGGTACATTGCATGATGTGCCATCTTCTTAGAAAAATAAGTTTGGTCAATAACTTAAGTGGCACTTAAGCAGTCTACACACCAAACCCGCCGACCCGCTGCGCAGCGACACAGCCCCCGGCACACACTGGTCCCGAATGATAAAAAAGTGGACATTAAGAAATTTTTGACAGAAGGTCAACGGATTCGGCTGATTTTTTTTGTGTAGACAGCTGATGCAATTACAAATCACTTTTATAGATTGAGTTTTTGCCAAATAAGCCGTATTTTCAGAGAAAAAAAATATTGAAATATTTTTTGTATGAAAGAAATCCTAATTTTGTCTTTATCTTCCAAGATTCAAACGTATTCAAAATAAAACTTAAAGCAGCTTGTAGAGGGGCTAATTGCTCACTACTTTGTCATAGACACTCTTCTGCGATTTTGTGCTCCTTTTGAGTTACATGCACTTTAAATATTTTTTGTATGAAAAAATCCTAATTTTGTCTTTATCTTCCAAGATTCAAACGTATTCAAAATAAAACTTAGCGCAGCTTGTAGAGGGGCTATTTTCTCACTACTTTGTCATAGACACTCAACTGCGATTTTGTGCTCCTTTTGAGTTACATGCACTTTAAATATTTTTTGTATGAAAAAATCCTAATTTTGTCTTTATCTTCCAAGATTCAAACGTATTCAAAATAAAACTTAGCGCAGCTTGTAGAGGGGCTAATTTCTCACTACTTTGTCATAGACACTCAACTGCGATTTTGTGCTCCTTTTGAGTTACATGCACTTTAAATATTTTTTGTATGAAAAAATCCTAATTTTGTCTTTATCTTCCAAGATTCAAACGTATTCAAAATAAAACTTAGCGCAGCTTGTAGAGGGGTTAATTGTTAACTGCGTTAAGCAATGACTCATTACCAAAAAATGCTTATAATCTGAATATGAGTCACACAATAAATTACCTGTACCTGAACATGTCTGTACACGTTTTGAGATATCCAAGTTGTTTATTTGATATATTTAAAATAAGACTTTTTTTAATAGAAAGACATTTATAAGAGTTACTTATTAATGAAGAAAATGTTATTACATCTTAGTCTATCTTTAACAAGATTATTTCTAATCCGCCTGAATTAATTTTTTAACTCTGAAAATACGGCTTATTTAACAAAAAATACATCTTTAAAAGTTACTTGTAATTGTATCAGCTGTCTACAAAAAACTAGTAAAGCTCATCCGACAACGAAAAATTTAAAGTGCCTGTAACTGAAAAGGAGCACAAAATCGCAATTGAGTGTCTATGGCAAAGTGATGAACAATTAACCCCTGTACAAGCTGCGCTAAGTTTTATTTTGAATACGTTTGAATCTTGGAAGATAAAGACAAAATTAGGATTTTTTCATACAAAAAATATTTAAAGTGCATGTAACTCAAAAGGAGCACAAAATCGCAGTTGAGTGTCTATGACAAAGTAGTGAGAAATTAGCCCCTCTACAAGCTGCGCTAAGTTTTATTTTGAATACGTTTGAATCTTGGAAGATAAAGACAAAATTAGGATTTCTTTCATACAAAAAATATTTCAATATTTTTTTTCTCTGAAAATACGGCTTATTTGGCAAAAACTCAATCTATAAAAGTGATTTGTAATTGCATCAGCTGTCTACAAAAAAAAAATCAGCCGAATCCGTTGACCTTCTGTCAAAAATTTCTTAATGTCCACTTTTTTATCATTCGGGACCAGTGTGCGGCACCTTGATGTCGGCGGCTTTATTTCAAAAGAATCATGTCGGCGACTTGTTGCCGCGCGTGTCGACGACTCATGTCGGCGGGTCGGCCGGCGGGTGTGGTGTGTAGACTGCTTTACAATATTTTCAAATTCGTTTATACGACATTATTGAAAAAATATATCATAAAGCGGTCGTTTGAAGGGAATAAAAACACATACATATATAAAAATACCCAATTTTGTACTTTGATTGAAACGCCAAAAAGTGCTTCCGATTGGCTTCTAACCTAGACACATCGACAGTGAATAAAAACTCATTTTCAACCAAAGTGGCGTTTCATTTGTTTTTCCGTTCCATATTATTAATCATTTTTATATTGTGCATGTAAGAGATGCATCGAGTTTATAATGAAGTCTTATGGAAACAAAAAGGAGGAGAGTCTATCAAATTGACAACGATAACTTTGTACTAAGAATTCTGCCAGCTTTAGTATTTTTAATGATGAAATGTCTTTAAGACATTTCCTTGAAACGCTGCGATTAAAATAGCTGTGGTTTAAATAATTTACATAATTTGACTTTGGACAGTGTGACGAACAGGAAAAAAAATCCTGTTAGTCACGGGTGCGGACTCGTAGTCACACCAGATTGATAATACGTGGTAAATAGTGTATAAAAATTACCAGTGTGACAAACAGGAAAAAAGTTCTGTTTGTCACACTGGTATTCCAAACTGGTGTGACTACGAGTCTGCACCCGTTAGTCACACTGGTGTGACAATCAAAATCAAAATCAAATATTTTATTTCACATAAACCAACATGGGCACTTATGAAACGTCAGAAGCTAGGTGCACGGTTCCAATTGGATGTTTCCTATGGAGAAGAGCCGGCAAGAAACTCCACGGTTACTCTTTTAAAAATAAGGGGCTTTTACAATGTTTCAAATTACAGTGTTGATAGGTATGGGAGGACAGTGTAGGCCTGTCAACAAGTAAAAAGCACTCAACAAAATATAAAAAGGTCTACAAATCTACAGTCTACAAGTTAGGCCTACAACGTTCTCACATTCACGAAATATAGAAGAATCTATCCAAAAATAAAAGCCTATTTAAACCAAATGACTTGACCAATCTGGTTTGACTAGGAGTCCGCACCCGATTTATGAATAAGAGTTTGCTAACATAATATGTTATTACACTAGGTGCTTAGGCATTGTCTCCCTCCTGGAGGTGGGCGTTAATGGCTGCGACACAGTTTTCCAACTAATGTAGCTATTTACGTACGCAACTAATTTGTAAAATGTGTTTTTGTTCCAATAAAGATTATTATTATTATTATTATATTATAGGTTAATGTGTAGGTAGGTACTGAGCGCTGAAAAAAAAATCAGTACTTTATTCAGAGTTGCATTTTAGTTGAAACTATCCCACAGTCTTATCATCGTTCAAATAATTTCAACAGCGATAAAACCATGGCCTTATTTCGATTACCTTATGAAGAAAATAATAGTATAGTTTCTGCTGAAGAATAACTTACCTATTGTTACATAAGTAACAATTAGATATAATTTATCTATACATCTAATCAAATAAATAAAATTGAAGTGTCTGTTTGTAATGTCAAAATAACAGCTTTTTACTAAATGCATATGAAAGTATATACGGGACTTATAACAAAATACCAACTTTTTAAATTTTTATCTGTCTGTCTGTTTATTCCGGGTAATCTCTGAAACGACTGAACCGATTTTGACGGGACTTTCACTGGCATATAGCTGAAGTAATTTGGAGTAACATAGGCTACTTTTTGTACCGGCAGCACGGTCCCGTTGGATAATTTCCGACTTCCACGCGGGCGAAGCCGCGGGCAGCAGCTAGTAGAAAATAAAAGGAAAAACAACTATTAAAAAACTCAGTGCCTAATTTAGATTTTTTATAACCGATTCTCGATTTCGAGTCTTTTACTGCATGTAGGTACTCAGTGCCGTCCAACTACTTGCATTTATAATGAAAACTGCTAAAATCTTTAAAGCTTATTTTGATTTTTAAAGTTTATTTATTATTTATTCCTGTATTTGTCCGTGAGATCACAGCAGCGGGCTCTTACAGAATACCAGCGCGGCGATACTTATTTTTTAAATGTCGCAGCATCATGCTGAGATAGGGGCCTTTTGCCGTTGTACAGGACTTTCTGATGTTATTTTCATTTTACTTTTGTTTTTGTCTTTGTTTTTTATGAGAGTGTTTAGTTTAGTGTGTGATATGATAATCCTGTGCGTGTTCCAATAAATACTTTTTCTTTCTTTCATACCACCTACATACTCTGAATTAAATCGCGTTTCTCAAAGCCACATCTCAAACGTAAACTGTAAATCTTCCTTATTTAACTTAGCAGCGGCACAAGGTGGGCTCCGAATTGTTTTACAAATTGTTTACATAGAGAACGGTATTGATAAGTCCGTGGCCTGATCGTTATTTCTTCTTGGAATTGTATAAATTTCTCATACACTGATAAAAAGGTATACTAGTTGCTACAGAAACAGCTTATTCATTCACGTCGGGGTCAACAGTATTGAGGTATGAGGAAGAGGGTGTAAAGTTCATTCATCCTCCTTAGAAAAGGGAAGATCCTCCGACCAGACGAGTGTTGCGTCTGGTGGGCAACAGCCTGACGATTGATGTCGGGACGTTGTATACGCTAAATGCGCGGTAAACTCTGCTTGCGCGATGCAGGATTTTGCGTGACGTCAGTGTGATGCGTAGTTCGCATGTGGCGATGTAGATGCCGCTACGGTTAAAGGTTTTTTTTTAGCTCTCTGATGTATTTTTGCTGCCAAGTAGAATTGCTTTGTTCCAATTTGAAGGATGTGGATGTCGGTGTATTTACCAGCCACGTACGATATTTTGTCTTTGCGATATTTCTAATATTACCTTCATCGCCTAATAAGCACATACCCACCTCCATGCTTGCACGAACACTTCTATCCTCGCATCCATGCTCACTCGGACACAGAATTCCCCCACACACTTACTCACCAACACTACATCACCGACTTATCCACACTTACACACCAACACTACATCACCTACTTATTCACACTCACACACAAACACCTACACACCTTCAATAACATTCATTCACCCTCATCCTCGCACTCTCACATAATCATACATAATTTAAAACGAAACTAAAACTTTTTTCCCTTCTGAAGGTAAATCGACACAGTCCACTTATACATATGTCAATTGGAACCTCATTGCCAAACTTAGTCTCTTAAGATACAGGATACCCTAGTTTAAGAGACAGAGTTTAATCTATTGTGTACAGATTTCTGCAGCATCCAAATGTTTAATGTAAATGTCCTCTACCTACCATTGATTCTAAATTTGTTTTAAGTACCTACAATTATCTGTATTTTTTGGAAAATAAAGATATTTAAGTATTTATTATTATTATGATATTGCAGATGTCAGTAGGCGGCGGGAGGTGACAACTTACCATCAGGTTGGCCGTCTCCTTGTTTGCTACACAAGAACCGTTCCTATTCTTTCGTAGTGCACGAACTGTTTCAAAATTAATAGCTTAATAGCGGCATCGTGTAAAGATATTAGCCATCCAGCATTACAGCGGGGCAGTGGTGGCCCAGTGGTAACGGCCGCGACTCACGTGTAGGTCGTAGGTTCGAGCCCGACAGGCGCTTTACTTTGTGTAAATTATTTCATCACCACTGTTCTCAAAACGGTGAAGTAAAGCATCGTGAGGAAACCGGCATGTCCTAGAACCAAAAATTCGAAGACATGTGACATCTACCAACCCGCACTGGGTCCGCGTAGTGGATTACAGTCCTCTCACCGAGAGAAGGCTTGTGTCCCAGCAGTGGGAATATTATAGGCTGAAACAGACAATAATATCAAACTTTTAACGTTTTAAGTACGAGGCTTTTGGCTACTTTTTATTAGTGTATGTATTTTGTCTACAATAGTTTTTTTGTATTCTGCGTGTTGTTTGTGCAGAATAAACAAATTTTCTTTCTTTTCTTTTGATTATGCATTACAGCGGGGTAATTGCGTAACACACGTTAATTTTCACAATTCATCAATATTCATGCGTCTTATGCGTTGTCGAGGAGGTGAATATTTCAAACATAATTATATGAAGCAATGGATGACCAATTTGTTTAAAAATCCTTGGTGTTTTTATTAAAAGTGTGTTACGCAATTGGGGTGCTGTTTAGTACCCACCGCAGAGACTTAGATCGCAGTGAAAATCGAGGGTAAATCATCATATTGACTTAGTAACCAGAAAGTGGGGTTTACTCAAGACTTAAGATCCCAAACAGTACTTAATACTTGGCGGATTGTTTGGGCCGACTTTCAAATTCGAAGAAGGATTTCTGAAGTTTCGGGTCTTATCCCGCAAGTTAGGAAAAATATAAGTAATCAGTTTTGTATCTAGACCACTGAAAACTTTGACTTGCCTTGGGCATTGGGTTTTTTTGACTTTTTTTTTGTGGTAGTGATTTAAAAGGATCTCCGAGTGATTATACTTAAATCAACCTCCGATGATAACGATTCCTCGAAATACGCCAAAGGCGTCGAACGAAGATGGAAATTAAATGTGTTAGAATGTGTTGTTGTGTGTTGTGTTGCGTGTGTGTGTTTTAGGATATCTGGTAGACCAGATATCCCAAAACCCTTTTAACTGTGCTCAGGTGGTTTTAGTCGGTAGGTCAGCAAACTGAAGTCAGGCTTTATTCCCGAGTAAAAGAAATAGGAACGGACTCATGGGTCTAATATCTTGAGGTACACCCCAGCCTACACAATTAGGAAAAGAGGATGGTCAAAAGAGGTCCAAATGTCCACTACTAACGAGACCTATGATTTTAAATAGTCTATTAAATAAGGAGTTTTATTAAACCAGGCTTCAAAATTGATCGTCAGTGAACAGTTACTCCTTAGGGCCTAGACAAATTGCATTCGCTTCGGAGCGTCCATCATATGAATTGAAAACTAGCAATAACGCTTGTCAATAAGTGCCACTTGACTACGCATCTCTATGAAAGTAATCGATCAACGCCGTCGATTCGTTTCATAAAATCGAATGATGTTAACATTGTCTAGCTAATTTCTATTCTTTGACTTATGATCACGTCAATCACGTGACATTTCAATAGCTTAAGTCAACCCCATCAATTTTTTGGCTTTTCTACTAGCGTCATCGCTAATCGAATGTTACTTTGTCTAGGCCCTCTTATTTAATAGACTATTCAGTGACATAAGTCTCGTTATTGATGGATCCGTATTTGGACCAAACCCACACATTATTGCCCAATGTCGTTTCTGTGCAGGTAATGTTATTTTATGTTGAGTTCCAACTGCAACATACCTTCAACAACCTTAGGGAGGGTTACCTATTAGTAGAAGGTATTACAAAGATTTTCTCACGAAAAACAGCGTCTATTTCATAACTGCAGGAAAAATAAAAGAGCTCGCCCTTTCCCACACCCTCATCCAAAACAAATTAAAGGCAAGATAGTGTAAAAAACAACCGCCAACGGTCTAACGTAAATACGAATTTTAATACCAGTTATACAGGCCAACTGGTAAAACTAGGGACTTAAGACAAATTGGTCATGGTTTCGATTCTGTGTAAAATAAAATAAATTTTATACTTTATCTACTCATCTACTTAACGAAATCTTACATTTATTCATTCACTGATAGACAACGTACAGCCTCCGCTGGGTACAAGCATGAAATGTACACTACAACTTTTTTCTTAATGTCCCTCGAGAATCATCGCTCGTTATGTCAAATCAATACAACAATAAAGTACTTAGTTGTGAATTCAAATTTAGTATACACGATAAATTTAATAATTGATGGACATGGAAATTAGTATTCGTTTGTATTCAGTAATGCGATGATTGCCGAGGGACATTAAGAAAATAATGGTACTGTATAAGAGTTTCATATATAACGAAAGTTAGCACTAAGAAAGGATTTTAGGAAAATCGTCCCCTAAAAGAATTGAATAGGGGATGAAAGTTTGTATGGATGTTCGTCATTTTACCCGCTGGGGATGTCATGGGCACACGGCTTGCTATCCAATAAAAATATAAATTGAAAAACCCTTATATGCACAATTCAAGCCACAAAAATGACCTTGTACTGAAATATTTAGCGCCAAGCCGTAACGAAAAACATGGCTATTTGGATCACGAATTTATGATCCTAAGCACTGCGGTGCTGCAGATTATTAAGAAAAAGCCCAGTTTGATAAATGAAAAGGAAACGGATCATACCTCTCTGCCTTATTAAAGGACTTGTGCCTGGTGCAGTCAGGCGCGCAAATGAGCACAATTGACGAATCTAATCATAATGATTTCATTATGGTTTCCTTGGCATTCGTATATTATTTATATTCGTTATAACAGCACGTGAGCAGGTGATCATTTTCTTAAGTACCCTTACTGAGAGATGTCAGCACACTTTAACGGGGTCTGTTAGGGCTGATGCCAGCCGGGGGCGCGGGTTTGTCCGAAAGGGTTACCGTGGCCCTGGCACGCAGGCAACTGAAGGAACACGGGTGCGTTTTAGTTAGTAAAAGTCTGACACGCCCTCCCGCTCTGCCCAGAGCGGGAGAAGTTATTTGATGTTGTACAAATCAAAAAAAAAAAAACAAAAAAATACCCTTACTGAATTTAATAGCATATTAATAGAAAACACAATATGTAAATATACAATTAACAATGTATACTAGGTATTAACTTAAATAACTAACTACGTACCTATACATACAACAACAAAAATAACACTTTGGTGTCAAAGTGCTCCTAAGCGTTGCTGTCATCCAGAAACGTGCCCAGAAGACTGGCAGAATTGCCACGTTGAATGGCAAATCTAATTTTGTGGCCAAAGAACGAGCTAGCCCATTTAAACTTAAACTCAAACTCAAGCATTTATTTTAATTAAACCATTTATAGGCACTTTTGAATTGTCAAAGAGTCGGTCAGTTAGTCAGAAAGTTGAAGCTAGTTGCCCATTCCAAAACGTAGATCTCTAGGGAAAAGAACGGGCAAGAAACTCCAAGGACACTCTTTTTGAATCAAGATATTACAAATTCCTGGGTACATTATTCTTGTTGCTTCTACATGCGAGAAATACGTAAAAAAAAAATTTGGAAACAATTCAAAATATTAGATTAATAATAAAAATAAGCCGTGGCAGTAAAAGATGACATTGGCACCTAAGTCCCGTGGTCGCAAATACGATTGCTGAGCGTGGGATCCTGAGTTTGATTTACAGGTCAGGTAAAGTGTAATTGGGTTTTTCCATTAGGACTTCTCAGTAACAGCTAATTTGGAAGCACGTTAAACCGTTGGTCCTGCGCCTGATCTCTCTCCGGTCGTGTCAGATTGCCGTCCCGCCGAACTATGAGAATAAAGGAAGAGAGTCTACCTGTGTCGACGCACACACTTGTGCACTATAACATCTTCCGGGTCGACGGCTAGTCACCGCTGTCGATGGCTAGTCACCGCTGTCGATGGCTAGTCACCGCTGTCGATGGCTAGTCACCGCTGTCGATGGCTAATCACCGCTGTCGATGACTAGTCACCGCTGTCGATGGCTAATCACCGCTGAGATTGGCCGCCATGGCCGAAATTTGGTGTAGAGAACTATATTACCTAAGTCTTACTACTTAAGTACCGAAAGCCCATGTTAACCCTGTCATACTATATAGGGTGGCAGGGACATCGACGCGCAAACTGAAACCAGAATTCAGCACATGATTCTAGACCCCCTAGCGTAGAATTTACTCGTCGGTTATCAAAAAAAAAAACTGCTCTTTCATAGAAAAGTGCAATACCTACGCAGTCAAAATGTATGCTAGAGGAAATATCTTTTTAAATACCTGACGAAAAATTTCAGCGCAGGGGGTTCAGAATCATGTACTGAATCCATGGTAACAGGTTGTATTGTTCGAAAGAGTTACCGTGGCCCTGGCGCACAGGCAACTGAAAGAACACGGGTGGGTTTTAGTCAGTAAGAGTCTGACACGCCCTTCCGCTCCGCCCAGAGCGGGAGAGGTCATTTGATGACTACCAACCCAAAAAAAAAAAAATGGTAACAGCGGGGTAATTACGTAACACACTAACAGTAGGAATGGGTTTCATTTTGACAGTTCAACAACATTCATTACGTTATTTACGTTGTTGAGCAAACAAATTTTTCGAACATATGAAGCAATGGATTAGCAATAGGCTAGAAAATGATTCAGATTGTGATAGATAGTGTGTTACGTAATTAGGGTGCAGGTTGTGCGTTAATGTTCCTGCCACCCTTTTAGCGATAAGACCGCCCATTGTGTCACCCTACTACATTTATATCTGTAATTTTTATGGTGGACATTAATAATAAAGAGTATTCTATTCTATTCTATACGAACTTCTGTAACTTCAAACCAAGCGTGGAAGCATCCAGAAAAATCCAGGAAATTATTATCGAGTTCGCAACTAGCCAGCGAAGTTTTTACGGGACTTGTTTATAGTACCAATGGATACAAAAATGCCCGGAAAATATTAAATTGTTTTTGAAAGCTGAAGTAGAAAGTTTAAATTGTATTTTTGAGCTGGTTCCTGTTTGAAGTTTGTTGGTGGAAAGTGGTGGTTTATTATAGTTTGTAATAAATGGTCGATTTTCGTTTTGTAAGTAATTTGACAATGTAGGATGCTTTACAATATCCTTTAGGTCTATAGAGAAAATTCTATAGATATGGTATTTTTTAAGGTTCCGTACCCAATAGTGGCGATGCCGTATTACTACGTCTAACGCTCTATTACTAAGCATACGATCTATTAAAAAGCCTACGCCGTCTGTCTACCACAAGGCAACTATCTTTTTAACCGTAATAGGTAGCCAGTTTCCCAAAAAACGTGTTACTTAGGGCCAGTTATTTGATCAGTATTCAAACATACTAATAGTAAAAATGCGTTACTTAAACTAACAATTTGTAAAAAATTACATAAATATGTTGTTTGACAAAAGCTCAAGCTAACTATAGTTAAAAAAATTGTCAATCCTAACTTCCTAACTATCCTAACTATATTATATATATATATAATATTATAAATGCGAAAGTAAGTTTGTTTGTTTGTTTGTTACCTTTTCACGCCTAAACAACTGAACCGATCATCCTGAAATTTTGAATATACGTTGTCAGGTGTACAGAAACGGACATAGGGTACCTTTCATCCCGCAAAAAAGTACTGTTCCCGAGGAAAACAACAATAACGTTCTTATGATAATAGATGGCGCCACGTCTCTTTCGAATCATGATTGAATTATAACCCGAATTGATAGTAAAAGACTAAATTAACGCGAGCGAAGCCGCGAGCAAAAGCTAGTTTGCTATAAAAGTTAACCATGTGCAGACAGAGTAGTTAAACTTTGACAGCTATTGACTATTGTCAAGTGACTAATTGTTAAATTGACTAATGTTCATGTTTAACTATGTATCAAACAACGGGCCCTAAGACATCACGACATCTAGTTTTGGTAGTACGAAACCATTAGTTCGCAAATCACACTCTCACTTGGCCAGTTTTCATTTCAAGATAAGAGTTACTTTAAGTTGTTACAAATGCAGTGTCTATAAGGAGAGGTGTCTAGATTTACCTACTACTAATCCAAATGGATTGCGCCTCGTAGTCAAAATAATTTTTTATAAAGGGTGAATAAGGAAAAATCTGAAAAAAATGTACCAACGACGTAAATCCTCCGTTTCCGTACAATCACGATATTAGAGTAGGGTTAAATAATACATGGCGAAGCTTATAAATAAAAACTAAAGAAACACGTTATGCAATAAGACAGTCTTTAGCAAAATTGCTTTTAGAAAAACTGTAGGCGCTTTGTGAACAAACGTAAATAACATGTATAATTTGTAAATATTTTGTAAACAGGAAATGAAAATAGGCAAATCAAACCTCAAAAATGTTAATTATCATCATCACCAGCCTACAGTAACTCACTTCTGGACAAAGAATTATCATCATCACCAGCCTACAGTAACTCACTTCTGGACAAAGGTCTCTCCTTTGGCACGCTATTCAACTCGATTTTCGGCAACTCTCATCCAGTTGCTACCAGCCACCCTGCATAGATGCTCCACCTAACCTAAGGGCATCCTACCTTACGTTAGCCAATTCACGGTCTCTCTCAATAACACGTCTACCCCAGCGGTCGTCGGTTCAACGGCTAAATGGCCGGCCCATTGCCACTTCAGCTTGCTTATTCTGTGTTGTCGACATACGACAGCTTTGGTTATCTACTGGATCCCCTCGTTGCGGATTCGATTCCTCAGAGAAACTTCAAGCATAGCCCGTTCCATAGCTCTCTAAGCGACCTTGAATTTATGGACCAGCTGAACCGTGAGTGTCTACGTTTCGGCTCCGTAAGTCATAACAGGCAGGGCGAACTAATTGAAAATGTTAGTATTTAAGCTCTGTAGAATACACAACGAGAATACTTGAAGAAGCTTCCCAAACGCTACCCAGGTCAGCAGAATTCTTCTGTTAGCCTCCCTCTCAAAGTAGTTCTTACCAAACTGCAGAGTATGCCCGAGGTAAATAATTATTCTCAAACAACCTTGTGAGCACCGTCATTGAGAGCAATCGGTCCCGGGGTCGTGTAGGTAAAAAATCATGTTACTTCAAAAAACCGGACAAGTGCGAGTCGGACTGGCGAGTCCGACTCGCACTTGTCCGGTTTTTTCACCGAGGGTTCCGTGCAAATTTGTAGGTACATAATTGTTATGAATAGTTCAAGAATCGACTCACACAGTTTTATCTGAGCTTTTCCCGAAAATCAGTTTCCGAAACCTATAATTACTTATATTATTGTGATTAATAAGTGAAATTGTGGTTATACTAACAGTTCATACCTAAATTATATTTAATATTATTTATCTATCTACTTTTATATTATTAACATACAAAGTAATTTAATCTAGGGCTTTATTAACGTTTGTTGTCAACTTTCTACGTGAACTGAATGTGACCTATGTTTGTTTAATATCCTATTAAAATACAATATGTATAATACTACTAGGTACAAGACATTTAAGTAGGTAGATACCTATTTAGGATTGTGTTTAATTATGAAATTAAAAAAGGACTAAGTAAGTACGCAGAACAGGGCAAACTATTAGGTACTATATATACCAAAGTTATTCGGTACCTATACATATAAGAGGGAAAAGATTTGTTTTTTCATTCTTCGTCATAAATCGAAGAAATCATAAAATAATTTAAAATCAATTTAAGCTTGTGCCAATGAAGCCCTTTCATACGATACCTACCCCACATGACACGGTTAACTCACCCCCCGTTCCGTGTATAAAGACCCTGTTTTTTATGTGATTTAATTAAAAATGTATGGCTTTCAGATTTTTCTCTTCTGTACAAATTAGTAAAATTTCAAAAAAAAACTACAAATAGATTTGTTCACCCATACAATTATGACCGCGCATACACATGACTGTTTAACCTCGATGATTGATTACGTACTTTAAATAAAGACTATACAAGGTGCAGTTTTGAACCTGCAAAACATTTCAGGAGGTTGTTATGAGACTCGTAACTAATCACATAACAATACGATACCAAGTCAATAATCAATAATACTTTTTATTTTCGATTTTTCAATTTTATTGTTTTTCAGAATAACCCTCTTCATAACCCTCTTCAAAAATACAGAATCACCCATTGCGATGTATCGCGCGTCATGTCACTGTGTGCGTGAATGCGATGACCAGTGACGACATGCGACAGTCTGTACGAGGCTCCGCCCACATTACTACGAAACACTACGAAACGAACGCGGCGCGTACGTTGAACTAAAATGGCGGTCGTTGCTTTGGTTACACCGCGGGGACTACCCGCGATGCGAAATCACAATTTACCTACATTATTGTTTACATTTCGCTAAATAATAACTCATTTTTAAGCATCATTACAATGCGAAAATCTTCATCATCTGCCGAGCCTGTTCCCAACTATGTTAGGGTCGGCTTTCAGTCTAACTATATGCAGCTCATTACATGGAGTGCCAGTGAATCATGTAGGGCGACTGCGTATCAGACCTCACCAAACCAGTTACTTGATAACACGATACCCATTTGTTAGACTAATTGTCAGACTTTCTGGCTTGTGACTAGTCGTACCAACTACCATACGGCAGGGCTGTAAGGTCATTGACCCGTACCGACCCGTGTGGTACCTAACGACTGTCCGAGAGCTACAAATCAATTCGAACCAAAGGCTTTAATTAAGTGCTTACCGAAACACGGGATTTCAATGATGTCCTAGATAAATTTAAAAAGTACTTACATTATTATGAATTTAAAAAATAACACAGTGGTACTTGCTCAGTTGCGAACCCGCAACCTCATGTATGAGAGGAGAACGCCTTAACCACTGGGCTATAACGATAAATAATAATAAGTAGGAAGTAGATACAACTGCACGAAAGTTCACGTTGGTGTCGTTAGTTACCTACCTATCAGCTGATGAATAAAATGATAGGCGGAGATAAATAAACCTTACATAGCACGTAAGCAGTTCCTGTTGCACAATTGTGAAACTATGATCGCGAGCGCGTGCGCGGGATTTAGGTAGGCACCTAATAATAATAATAAGGCATGTAGGTACTCGGCGCAGTCGGCGCGCTCTGTAGGTAAATTCAGCCCCAAGGACGGTTTTCGTTTTAATCTGTAGATTAAATTGGTTGATTTAAGATTTTGCTACCTACTTTTTAACGAGCTGAGGACCGACAAAAATACCTACCGATAATTTGTGCTAGTAAAGTAGGTACTCATGTGTTAGGGATTTTAAGTGATTCATTTTGTCTGATAGGTATTTTTGGCGTAGTTAAAAATTTTAAATCAACTTATTTACAGTAATCAAGTTGATTTAGCTAACATCGTATTTACAAATTATTGTCTATGTACAAATAAATAAATTACCTACTTATGTTACCTGGAGGTATTGTTCAGTTTCCACCGTCACACTCGGTTTCGTCTGTGTACACCAATCTTTTAACGTCTCCCCACAGATAAAAGTCCAGGGGCGTGAGGTCCGGAGAACGCGGAGGCCAAGCCTCTGGACCACCGCGACCAATCCAGTTGGTGCCAAACCTGTCACTCAAGTACTCACGTACTTGCCGACCGTAGTGAGGACGTGCACCGTCCTGCTGGAAGTACATGTTGCGATACACTGCCAGGGGAACTTCATCCAACATCTCCTCGACGACGTATTGCAACATCTCCAGATATGTGGCACTAGTGAGGTGACCATCGATAAAATGGGGTCCAAGCAATTGGTCTCCTATTATGCCAGCCCACACATTTAAGCTGAACCTCACATTAAAAGAATGCCTCTGAGTCACGTGCGGGTTGTGTTCGCGGTGAGCCCACCAGTGTTCGTTATGAACATTGTAGCCGCCACACTGTGGAGTGGTGCACTCCAAACCGTCGACCAGCCTCCCGCGTGCTTGCCCGTGGCTCTCGCCGGAAGAATTCCAGGATATCTTCCTACAAGGCGATAGACAGGCCTTCGTTGCCGCGACCTTCAGCATGCTGGGGAACGTCGAACTGCCGATGATCACGCAGTCTCTGCGTAGCAGCCAGCATTACCCTGTGTGAGGGACGTTGCCGATTGGGGAATAACTCCGCGAACATTTCGATGGCTCGAGATACATTGTCTCCACTGATGGCATACAAGCGGACCATCTCCACCAACTCTACATTGGAGTGTTGATCCGTCATTTTTACAACTAGGTAGTAGGTACCTATCGCGACCGTTAATCGAAGGCGCACTTGCGGGGCGGAATTTGCAACCGTATGCACACGCCGGCGACATCAATTACACTAATAAATTGACCCGATGTATGTGCTTGCGATGGCCGCGGGGGCGTGGCTAGTGGGAGAGGGAGCGGGCAGTGGTTGGTGCTTTGGATTTATGAAAGAAATGTCGGTTGTGTTTGTTTGTGTGTGAAAGCGCAGTTTAAGGACACGTACAGATTGGCCGCGTTTTAAAAATGGGACTTCACACTTACCGATTTCCATAAATAAGAATAAAATGAAAAAAAAATACCTGCCCATTTTATTGTTGATTCGGGTCGAGAATCACTAACATAATTACCTCCTAAAATGTTTTGCAGATCCAAAACTGCACCTTGTATTTTTTATGATTTAATTACAAATGTAAAGTTTTCAGATTTTTTCCTGTACTTGTAGTATAAGATGATATTACTTGCCAAATTGCATAGTTCTAGGTCAACGGGAAGTACCCTATACATTTTGATTCCCTTGAGAGTGTCGAAATATACGTTTTTTGCGGCATAAACGGCCGTATCTTATTTTTAACGGTAACTTAGAAGTTTTATTTTTTCACAGCTTCAAAAGAATGTAGAGTGTAGACTTGAGCATATAATTTTAATTTCAACTCGACACCTCCACGCGTTCCCAAGGTAAAGGTTCTTGACCGACAGACGGACAGACGGACAAACAAACAGACGGACAACAAAGTGATCCTATAAGGGTTCTGTTTTTTTCCTTTTGACGTACGGAACCCTAAAAAGCTTGAGTGTCAATAATACTTTTCGTATCAACGTCAAAACTTAAACCGGGAAGGAAATAGGTATATTTTGGAGAAAAAAAGATTTTTTGAAGTAAAAGCTGACTGTCAAAAAGCCTTTTATAATCAAACATCCATGGCATACTTATCATTAGAAATGACAACGAAAAGAGGAAATTCTCAGGAAACGTCGAAAATAAAGCTCCGCAAGGCCCTCAAAATATACATAAGGAAGGAACTAAGTGACACCAAAAACTGAGGGTCAGAAAAAACAAATGAATTACTTTACACCCCCATTTAATGTAACATTTTTCATTGCCACGGTTACCCTTTGAGAAATGAACGAAATATGCTAATGTGGACAAAACAAAGGGTTTGCGAGAACATTTTTTCATGAAAGGCTTTTGAACTAATTTGTTCCTTTTCGCTGTACGCATATTTTCGGGAGATAACTGCGTTGTTACATTGTTCGGGGAAATATTTAAAAAAGGACGCAGTTTTTTTGGGGATGTCACTACAAAGATTGCCAACCCTATAATACTTAATTTTCATTTCAATACAAAATAGCGAGATGACCGCCATAGGGCCAGTACACATATTAATCTCATTGGTACTTTCTAAACTTCATTTAGAGTGTAATAATTATTAGTTTTGAGACATAAAATAAAAACTCGTTAATAAAGGCTCAAAGTAGCAAAAAGTATGCATTTAAAAAATAAAATATTTTTGCAACATTCCTTCTATATATATATTTTTTTTTTCACCACCTTTATTTTTACGGGAAATGGCTTCGAAAATACTCAAATTCAAATTCAAATTAATTTATTGTAGAACATAGGTAAAGTAAGATATTACAATATGGTTATGCATATAGGTCTGCTATGTCTCGCCATTAAGGCATACAAAATTTATAACACGTTACAGATAAAAACAATTAAACAGTAAGTAATTTAAAATACAACAATAATAATCCAGTATATTGACTTTAGAAATACTATATTTGATATATAAAAAATTGCCAACTCTAGTCACTACAGTAGAACACGACGAGACGAGGACGACGACGACGACACGACGCGACGAGCGTGACGAGGTACACGCCAAGGGTGCAGTTATTGGAATCGCACCGGAACGTCAACTTCATAGCGTTCGTCGTGCGTGTACCGAACTGTTATCTGCCCCTCGTCATGGAAGAACACTTTTGGCCGCAGGACGTGGTGTTCCGTCGCTTCCGCGGACAAGTTCCACTGGACAGAACAAAGTCAAGCTAGTGCAAAGTGAAGCGCTACTAACATAGTCTTAAGCCTTTTTATTAACACAAGTTTTTTTTATATAAAAATATGTCTGTTTAGGTTAAGGTATTTTTCTATGGGCCTATGTCGCCTGAAATAAATGGTATTATTATTATATGGCACCGCCATTACATAGGCATATTCTATAGATCTTTAAGATTAACCAGAGAAACTTCAGATGGCCATTGAATTACTCAACGAAGAATCCTTCTTTTAATATTGTGCATATTTTGTATTTGTTTTATTTTTTTTCCGGCTGATGGCAATAGACTCACTCCCTATTACATGGGACTTAAACATAACTGGAAAAATGTGGGTGTACTATAGGTACACCTCTGCTTAATCTTGCTTAATCTTAAGAAAATATAGTTTCACACATTAACTTATAGAGGTATGAGAAACAGGGTGTAAAGTTCACTTATACCTCCATAGAAAAGGGAGGATTCTCCGACCAGACGGGTGTCGTGTCTGGTGGGCAACTGCCCGACGATTGATGTCGGGATGTTGTATATATGCTAGTTGTGCGGTAAACTCTGCTTGCGCGATGCAGGATTTTGCGTGACGTCATTGTGACGTATAGCTCGCATGTGGCGATGTAGATACCGCTACAACCTACATAACATGGGTCTACCGCCGAACTGTTTTGTATAGCATACCTCTGCCTCACCCTTTAGATTATACAAGGGTGATTATTACGTTCTGGAAAGAAACAGTCATTAAAACAAATCCTTTACCACAAAAATATTTAGAAACAAATGTCTCAAATAAAAATTGTTCAAACACCGAAATTCGAACAACCAAACTGAAAAAGAAAACCTATTAGCACAACCGATTAGCGGTCGAATAAAATCGAACCCCAAACGCGTACAGAGAATTTGTTTACAAAATGTTGGAAAAGGATTTTTTCAATTTGTCTGATAAATAGACCGAGAGCTACGTCAGAGGAACAAAGTAGATGTTACAGAAGGTCGACTCCGTACAATAAGCGAATACGCACGCACACATAGACACGCTCCATGTACAGGGACCGCGACTAGCTGTTGTTTGAGATCCAACAATACATTTAAAATAAGCTAACAGCATTATTAATGGTAGAATATTATTAGCCTTTAACGACTTTTTTCGACGACGAAAAACCGAAAGTGCTTTTTTCTATGAGAATTGAAATTCGGACAGGGCAACGTCTGTCGCGTCAGCTAGTAGCAAATAATTTTGACATCTACTTAACTCACTGTATCGATCTTTTTATTATTTAATATTATAAGTATTATATTTAACGTACATTATCAGGAATTTAGGGCAAATAATGAGTAAAGGGACTCGTTGCTAAATGATAACATCCGCATGGGTCGATCTTCAAGGTAAAGCAACGCTTGCCGAGGTCGGTCCATGGATGGGTGACCATCCATTACATATCGAGACCGCTACGTGCCTCGGAAAGTACGTTAAGCCGTAGGTCCCAGCTGTAATTTGTAGATCTTTGACAGTCCTGACAGTGCAGATGCAGCTGAATTCCAGTACTTTACATGACTGCCTATCTGGCCACCACAACCCAGTTACTGAGTAATACGATACCCCTTGGTAAGACCGGTTATCAGACTATTTTTTTTTTTTTTCTATACGATGCATCCGGTATGTTAGAAAGTTAGTTATTTTTGATGTAGACACTAGCAGAAGATTCTAAATATATGAGTCATGACCGTAAGTGATTGATGCACTGTTTCATACACACTTTTGCATGATACCTTTAGCATCAAACTAGTGTAAACAATTGTTAGCAAACCAATCAAAATAAATAAATGAAGCTGGTGACTCCAGGCTCATAAGTCATATTTTTGGAATTGTCTGGTGAAGCCCTTTATTTTGATAAACTTAAAACTTTATCCACGAATTTACTGATTGGGTTCTAAAGTCCGCCATGTTGGTTTTTGTGAAACTTCACATCGCTTCTTTACAAGAGCAACGTGACATCTCATAAAAACGTTTTTTTTATTTCATATTGTACTGAATTATTTTTTGCTTATTTTCAGAAAGCACATTAATTACCGAAACAATTTAACTGTTTTCGACGGTAAAATTATCAATATTTTAGAATTTATCAACGCTTAAATATTTAAAATTGCTCTCCTGTAAAGTTGTCGTTTAAAAAATATCACGTTGTTCTTGTAAAGAGGCGACATATTGCATTAGGAATTTCTTTCAAAATCATTCGGATTGCTCTTGAAAGTGAAGTGCGTTATGCTGGGCGGTTACCACAAACTTAACGACATGTAAATCATTCAAATGCATCCACACAGACGTCTGAATGCTATGAGATAACAAAGAATCCATGTACAAAGACATGCGCCACAAACATAACCCTTCTCGTCAGTCGGGTAATAAGCTTTGATGATTTCTATTTTATTTATAACTCTATGATGCGGCGTGTGACAGCATCATGAATGTTTTGTTGTGATTTGTTCAAAAATATCATTGGCTGTGTTTCTGGTTACCTTTTTGTATTTCCTAGTGACTTCATCTTTCTTGGACTATGGGTCTTCGCATTGCAGTTTACCTAGGCTACAATAATAATACCTACAACTCGCATGTCGGACCACTCTGATTTTGCCTGGTTTCCAAAGGAGATCCAACGTTCTACATATATACTGGGGGATATCAAATTAATTATCTCTGATACAGTCGTTAGATTTGAGTGAAATTCTATACATGTTGGAAGACAGTGGATTACTCCGCATCGACAGGTTTTAGTTACAGTTTTGATTTCATCGGATTTGGTTTGGGGATTTGGGCCCTTCACAAAGTTTTACGACGAACAAAAATATACAGGGCTTTGAAACACTATTATTGCTTCATAATACATTTTGTTTTATTTGTGTCCATATCTGGGCCCAGCTTGCATGGGACCGTTATCCATCTCCTTTATCATCAAACCATCCAAAATATAGTGTACTTGTGGCATCCTGTGAAACCCTTCATAGGATGCTTTATAGAAGAAGCAGAAAAAAGATGTTATGTGCAACGATAATCTGAGCATATTTAGCGTTGAATCTGCTGAGCACGATGCTAGTGGTCTCGGGTCTAGATAATTACCCACTCCTTGTGCATAGATAAATCTGTTCCCCAAACAACATTTAATCACAATCATTTTTTATTTGTGTAACATAGGTAGTGAATACAGTTCTCAAATTAAAGTTCTACCACTTATCTCCGTTAATAATACTCAACCTGGTGGCACACAATATCCAATCTTAGTAATAAATTATTTGCCCTAAATTCTTGACAATTATTTACTTGTTTGCAATATCCAACAACGTTAGGTGAACACTTGAACGCCAAAACAATATGCACAAAAGTAGTAAGTGTCGGTATTTTTCATGTTTTTGAATATTCTTTAGAATACCTTATAGAAGTAATATTTATTTTCTACTCATGATAACACAGAAAAATAAGTACTCTACATAATGGTCTAGTAATAAATACACTATAACTACACATTTTTGTGTAGCAGCGTGTTAAGCTTTCAAGTTTCTTTAAACTGCTCTCCTGAAAAATTACCGAAACTGCACTTATAACATCTGTCTTCTACTCGTAGACTATTGATATGGCTTATAACTTTCAACCAGCGAGGTAATTACGTAACACACTAACACTAGGAATGGGTTTAATTTTATCAGTTTATAGAGGTATGCGGAACTGGGTGTAAAGCTCACTCATACTCTATGGAAAGGGGAGGATCCTCCAACCAGACGGGTGTTGTGTCTAGTGGGCAACTGCCCGACGTTTGATGTCGGGACGTTGTATATATGCCAGTTGCGCGGTAAACTCTGCTTGCGCGATGCAGGATTTTGCGTGACGTCAGTATGACGCGTAGCTCGCATTGGCGTTTGTAGATGCCACTACAAGTTCAACAACATTCATTGCGTTATTTACGTTGTTGAGCAGAAAAAAAATTCAAACATTTCAAACAATGGATTAGCAAAAGGCTTCAAAATTATTCAGATTGTGTTAGATAGTGTGTTACGTAAGCAGTTCTGCTTGACTGCTGCTAAATACATTAATCAATATATAGTGATAATGGCAAACCAACATCCTTGACTTAGGTTCAGTGAGAAACTTTCACGGGCATAATTTTGGATCTGCACCATTGAAGAGATGAAGAAGTTTGCTACAAAAAATTGCACTATTAATGTTTGCATGCCTAATTTAAGATTGTACAGGGAACGCCCATTTTATTGTAACAACTTATTTTAAGTACCAACAATCTATGCAATTGTACTGGGATCGCCCATTTTATTGTAACAACTTATTTCAAGTACCAACAAGCTATGCAATTGTACAGGGATCGCCCATTTTATTGTAACAACTTATTTTAAGTACCAAAAAGCTATGCAATTGTACAGGGATCCCCCATTTTATTGTAACAACTTATTTTAAGTACCAACAATCTATGCAATTGTACAGGGATCGCCCATTTTATTGTAACAACTTATTTTAACTACCAACAATCTATGCAATTGTACAGGGATCACCTATTTTATTGTAACAACTTGTTTTAAGTACCTACAATCGATCCAAATGAATGTTACTTTACTTTGTGCGTGCGCCTGTTTTTGCTCATTGTATGGAGCTGACCTTTTGTACCTATATTTTTTGTGTCAGTGGTTCTTAAATGTGTGACGTCTCTTTGGGCTACAACGCGGTTCAGTGTTTGTGAAGTTCAGTGGACCCTATCTTTTGTTTTTTGTAGTTTTGATTGGTCAGGTTTGTTTTGACGTTGTTTTAGTAGACTACTACTAGGACTGTAATATGTTTATGTGAAGTATTTTTAATCGTGTTTTTTACTTTAAGCTATTGCATAGCTTTTATCGCGGGCTTTGAGCGCGGCAAGCGAATCAAGAAATTCCGTAACGAAAATAAAACCTAACACCCCCCACTCCGCCTACCATGTAGCTCGGCCGAGCGTTCGCTTAACGTGTATGTATAAGGTACGACTATACGAAGCTCGCACGGATCGAGACGAGCTGCTCCGAAATCGGACGAATACGTAAGCAGATTGCATAAGTTAATAAAACATGCTATGCAATAGCTTTACCGCGGCAGTCCCCGAGTGCCACACGTGTTTTTTTTATTTTATTTTGTGCCTAATATGATCCTTTGTTGATCGAAAGAAATGTTTTTACCATTTACTAGCTTCTGCCAGTGACTTCTTCAGCGCCAATTTCTTGTTTTAACATAAATTAATATCCTATAGCTGTGCCCCGTTACTTCTTTTTCACTTAGCATTCTTTCGGACTTTTTTTCTTTTTGCTCGGCTTCTTAGGGGGGTAGCGTGATGGTAAATAGCCTATAACCTTTCTCAAGAATTGGTCTATCAAATGCAAAGAATTTTTCAAATCCGACTGATAGTTCCAAAATGTATTCATCATCATCATCAGCCTATAATATTCGTCCACTGCTGGACGTAGGCCTCTCCTAGTGAACGCCACTGAGCCCGATCTATGGCTACCCTCATCCAGTTTCTGCCAGCTGCCTTTCGCAAGTCGTCACTCCACCTGGCCGGCGGGCGTCCCACATACTACATTTGCCTAAACGCGGTCTCCACTCTAGAACAATTCTCTCTCAGAATTTATTGTTATAAGCTAAATATGTCTTTATAAATTAGTGGGTCTAGCATGAACGTAACGTCAATTTCGACGATTTAAAATTGAAAATAAGTTATCGTTTCATGTAATATTTAGTTAGTTTTAAGACTTTATTAATATCTATGTGTAATACTAATAGTTCTTGTCCTTAGTTAAACCTATTGGTTTAAATATTTGGTTTAAAGTACTTCAGGAAAGCTGTATTTTCGATTCAAAATTTGGTTTCAAAACTGAAAGCTCGTCATAGGTGGCAGCACTGTTCACCGACTACAAGCCGTCATTGTTTTGTTTATGTTTACTTCAGTGTCGATCACAGATTAAACGAAAATAAGATAAAAATGTATGCAACTTGGAGTGTAGCACTATTAAAAGACGAGCTAAAATAAAGGGAAGCGTCTACCACTGATAAAAAACAGCTATAGTGGAAAAGTATATAACATATGAAAATTTTGTGATTTATTTAATGTTTGTTGACTTTAAGTTCTTTTTTTTGTTGAAGACTGCAGGCGTACGACAAAAATAACCTGATCGGAGTTGAAAAACAACTCGAAAATCTTCTTCCTGACTGAAAAACTTCGGCGATGTTAATTCTAGCATTGATCCAATATGATAATTTATACACAGACCTTTACTATAATTTACATAATCACACCACAAGTACCTACTTGTAGGTAGAAAACAGACTTAGTTATCTTGGAAGCATCACATGTATACGACTTTCTGCCATAAAAGTCTTCAGGTTTAAAAAGGATAGCACATAGTCTTGATGAAATAACGGGTTTCCAATTTTTTTTCGGAGAGCTGTCTCGCATAGTTTTTGCCTTTTAACATCTTTGGCAAGTACCTATATAGGTCCGCGTATTTTTGCAGTCAACAGCTCCGCATACGGGGCATATTAATTAATTAAGCGTACATTTTGTCGCTTGTTGACAAAAAATGTATAAATAGTGACAGCTACTATCACATTCTCAGACGCTGGTTAGTAGCGACATCTGAAGTGAGCAAGTGGCAGTTTTTATCCCCATTGATCGAATTTACGTTACATTTATTCCGCGCGCTCGTGATAGGGCCTCTGATTGGCTATGACTGACGTGTGAGATAGCTTGTTACCTCTCACAGCACTGCATTTCGCTAGTTATGTTTATGTAAGTCCCATGGAAGAGGGGGCAAGCCTATAAAGTACCATAACTTGACATAAATCCAGACTCAGGGCTTATGCGCACCTATTCGGACTCCTTTGACGTAAACTGTTAAATAAAAGAATTTTTCCCAAACCATTTTTCTATTTTATTTATTGTTTTTGATAAAACAACATTAATCTGGCACTTATATGGATTTAGTCACTCGACTAAACCCAATTAAATGCCAGAATAATTACCACTAATTAGCAACCGGTATTTCATTTTATGAAATTCACTACTGGATGGGCAGTGATGGGCCAGTGGTAACAGCCCCAATTTACGAGTTGTAGGTCGTGGATTCGAACCCAGCCATGCGTTTTTCTTCATGTAAATAATTTCATCACCACTGCGGTCAAAACTGTGAAGGAAATATCGTAAGGAAACCGGCATGTTCTAGAACCAAACATTAGAAGACATGAATGGTTGATTACAGCCCACTACCTCTCGAAGAGAGGAGGCCTGCGTCCCAGCAGTGGGAACATTATAGTCTGCTGATGCGTATACAACTGGATAAATTTTGTTAAATGTCTAAAATTCGCTAAGTATCCAGACCACGCTTACAATTCTAATCAAACAATCTACTTTGATGTTATATATTTTGCAACCCCCATCCCGTTTCCATTTCCTGAATCACTATAAAGGAAACTAGACCCGTAAACAGTGTACCTAATAAATGTTTAGGCCGAAACCTAGCCTTTGTGATTTACTGACTGGCTCACAGAAATCAGGGCAGACAACACGTTTGTCCTGAGGGAAACTTGTCTTTATTATTATTAGTCTGTTTGTGTGTGCGACGTGCTGGGCGTTGTAGGATTAATATGGCTACTGAAGGTGATGAACTGGAAATTGTAGGATTGCGGGTGATTATAGTCGGCGGTATGTTGAACTTGACATTTTATCTCATGAGTAGATACTATACAACTGTATCTTAGTTGTCCCAAAGATAGCTGATGCGTCGAGTGAAGACTCTCGTGTACTGTCAGGGAAATTAATTGTTTATTAAATTGTGTCTCTACGTAAAATTGCGGTGTTATAACCATTTCATACTACAGCATTTCAATATCGGCAGTGATCAAAGACTTGTTCGAGGCTCTCTGAATATCGACTTCAAGCTCGAGCGAATTCGTTTGATGAAGTCTAGGCTCCGACCAAATTATGCTAGGATCTGAAGCGTTCTAGTCAGACCTAGAGAACTGATTCACTGCTGCGGAAACCACAAATGACGTCAACCAGGCGCTCGACCAAATGGTGGAATATCTCAGGGAGGAAGGTGCGCGATTTTGCAAAATGAAGTGACTCTGGAGCTTATGACGGGACTACGTGAAAAACAATGGGCCGTTAACAAAAATATTAGGACATTGGAACGACGCAACCTCCGAGGCCAACACAGGCTCAATAGAGGCAGCGATTGAGCAAACTCGGGGGTCGAAAGTGTTCGTACAATTACTTGGGAGGAGCGACCTGATGAAGTTGACCAAATCTAGTGGGGATGTCGTCTTTTTGAAGCCGGAAATTCTTTCGGAAGTCGAACATTTCTACGACCAATTGTACGCATCGCATGCATTTCGACCTGATCCCGAAAATAAGGATTCCAGAACCACTTTAACCCACCATTTCGCGGAAGACCTGCCAGAAGTCAGCCAAGACGAAATCGACGCAGCTCTCAAACAGCTTAAAAATCGAAAAGCCCCTGGTGAGGACGGGATTACTGTACTGAAAGAGCGTCGGGAGTTGTTTAACTCTGTCCTGTTCTCTGAGAGAACTCCAGAAGCATGTCGAAGGAGCGTGGTCGTTCTCTTATTTAAAAAGGTTGATCAGACCCTTTTAAAGAATTCTGTATTTCTTTTCTGTAACCCATTTCGCTTCTAAGCCACGAATATAAGTTGTTTTCAAGAGTGGTCACGAATCATCTAGCGCGAAGACTCGAAGAGTTTCAGCTACCAGAGCAGGCGTGATTTGGGGGACGACACAGCACCATAGACCACATCCACACAGTGCAGAAAATTATACAGAAGGCCGAAGAGTATCCGGGATCGCGGATTGTTCGAAAGAGTTACCGTGGCCCTGGCGCACAGGTAACTGAAGGAACACGGGTGGGTTTTAGTCAGTAAGAGTCTGACACGCCCTTCCGCTCCGCCCAGAGCGGGAGACGTCATTTGATGATTCGCAGCCCAAAAAAAAAAAAAAAAAAAAAAAAAAAAAAAAAAAAAAAAAAAAAAAAAAAAAAAAAAAAAAAAAAAAGGCCGAAGAGTATAATCGGCCCCTGTGTCTTGCGTTTGTGGACTATGAGAAGGCTTTTGACTCTATCGAGACTTGGTCTGTTTTGGAGTATCTGCATCGATGCCAAAGCGACTGGCATTACATCCAAGTGCTGAGATGTCTTTATGAAAACGCGACAATGACCGTCGAAACTCAGAACTAGCGAACTGAACATATCCCCCTGCGTCGAGGGGTGAGACAAGGGGACGTACGTAATTTCCCCGAAATTGTTCTCTAACGCATTGGTAGATGTGTTTAATCAACGGCGAGTACATCTCACGCTTGAGATTTGCAAATGATATCGTCAAACTGGCGGAATCGCTGCATGACATGGGCAGAATGATGCTGATCAGCCTAGTTGATTCTTTTATACGTATGGGTTTCCGGATGAAGTTGGCCAAAACCCAGGTAATGTTCAACGAACACGTTCTTCCGCGAACGGACAGTACGAACAGTTGTAATTTGAATATACTGAGAATTGAATTTGGCAATTTGTTTAACAATTTATTTCCCTGACTTAACAATTTCGTCGATATATATGTCGGAAAAACGCTAAATCGATCATTTGACTTTGACTAATCAGGACGCCAGCACCACCAAGTGGCGCTCGACAGAATCTATAACATAACGCTTGACCAGCACCCTAATTACGTAACACACCATTTATCACAGTCTGAATCATTTTGAAGCCTATTACTAATGCATTGCTTCATATGTTCGAAAAATTTGTCTGCTCAAAAACGTAAATAACACAATGAATGTTGTTGAACTGTCAAAATGAAACCCATTCCTACTATTAGTGTGTTACGTAATTACCCCGCTGAGTAAAAGCAGAGTTTGTTGTTGGTATGTTGGTTAAGCACTGCAGTGAACACGTTTAGAAACTGTCACGCGTCCCGTATACATAGTTGTGTCGTGTAACTACAGTGCTCGAATTACTAGTGTAATTAGTTTGATCGTAAATTATAACTTGATTTGAACTGCAAACGGTTTTTCTATTACGCAATAACCAACACTTCCCATAGTACGCCCACAGTAATTAAAAATATGGCTGATGATAACGAGAGACACGTACCTTCGCCGTCATATATTTATATTAATACAGTCTCTTTCAACCAGAAACTATAAGATAACAATATTTTTAACTCCATTTCATTGGAGCAGAATAAATGAAAAAAATATTTTACCCTAAAGTGTTCGTCGACGAACAAAGAAAACAACTCAACCGAAATAATTTTAGTCGCAAAAAAACGACAGATCCTTCACGAAATTCGTCACTTTTCTCATTGTTTCGACTAAATTAATCGAAACAAGACGCTACAGACAGCCAGATGTTATACACAAAATAATTCTGCCCTAATTACCTTAATAAAGTATTACGTTTCAACCACAGAATTACGTCTGTAGTGATGTAACAATATTGTATTCGAGTAATTCGATTTTTTTTTTGTTTGGTTACGTAATCGAGTCGAGTGTATCATTCGATTTAGAACGGGTTTAGAGAATGTATTCTTAGGGCTATTGATTTTATTGTGAAGCGTGAAGTTCTTATCTATTTTTGTTAGCGCTTCATTATTAATCGTAGTTTCCCGAAGATACTGAACACGCTTCTTAAGCAATTGGTTGCCGGTTTAAAGGTTGGCATGACCTAGATTCTGTAATGCGTTATGGTATGTGCTAAGATCGTCAGAAGTGCTTTAAAAAGTCGTCATAACATAACATAATCAGCAACCGAGACAGGAAATAATGAGAATTGACAATCAATGCTCATTCCTTCTCTGTATGAGAACAGAAAGCACGATAAGACAAATTTTAATAAAAATCTGTCGCTGAATGGCGTATCATCTAAAATAAAACGTGGAAGAAAATATTCCATTTGTATTCCATAATTACATTCCAACTAGAGCATTCCAAATTTATTCCGATTGAAATCGATTCGGGAACGATTGCAATTTTGTCATTCACGAAAATCTAATAACGACATCGTCTGCAATTTAGCCGATTTTTTTCTTATTCGATGAGGATGCTTTCGAATTTTCTATTGTCTTTATTTTTAGCCGATCATTTTAATCTAATATTTTGGGGTGCGCAGAATATTGGATGGTATTTCTATTATATTTCAAAAGAGAATGTCGTGTTTCAATTCAGTTTAGATATTCGGGATAAGTTCTATGGATAACATGAAGCTTGTACTTCTTACTTAGTATTTTTATGAATTGGCAGAAGTTGACCTGCGGGGTAATTGCGTAACGTAATTTACAATGGCCTTTCATTTTGACAATCCAAAAACATTCATTCCGTGATTTACGTCATCGAGCAGACTAATTTTTCGAACATTTAAAGCAATGGATTAACAATTTCCTTTAAAATCCATCGGATTGTGATTGAAAGTGTGTTGCAGCTCATTTGTTGAAAAGCCTTTATTAATCTAACAGTTATATAATGTTGTTCATCCCTTTTATAAAACCTGAATTAGACAATAGTCTTGACACTTCTTATAAGAAGTGTGTGTGTCTGTGTGTGTGTGTGTGTGTTGAGGGGGTGTGTGTGTGGGTGTGTGTGTGTGTGTGTGTGTGTGTGTGTTTGTGTTGTTGTGACTCGATCAACCTGCGACGATAAACAGATGATAAAGATGACAATGTTATAGTTATTATAGTTTCTGCCTACCTCCATGGGAAAAGGTGTGAGTTTGTATATTATGTTACGTATGTAACTATGACGATATTCGATACATAATGGGGTTATATTTTCAACTCAACCTACAAAATCAAAAAATTCCAGAACTCGAACTAGCACATCACTATCCCTTTGTTTATTATACCCCGCATGATAAGCCAACAGTAAATTAAACTACTTATTTACACGAAAAAAGGTGAGAATTTTCTCCCTTTTCGCGTGGTAAGGACATGTGTTTAACATTATTACTTTTGTCTCCCCGTACGAGAAATTTATTATTGTTGTGGTACGAAAACTTTCTGTTTTTCGGTGGCGGTGTGTGTTCATTTTATTCTTGAAGTTTTGTATGAGGTCATTGAACCAGAGTTTACATAGTTAAATGTAAACATCGGATGAATTGCACGAAATTTTGATGAAAATTTGATGTGAGACATCTATAGCCGCGGGTAAAACCAATTGTTAGCACGGCGACGCATGCCGTGGCGATGCGTCACCACGCTATATTTTCTATACAAAATAGTTTCTATTGTAGCGGTATCTACATCGCCATATGCGAGCTACACGTCACACTGACGTCACGCAAAATCCTGCATCGCGCAAGCAGAGTTTACCGCGCAACTAGCACATATACAACGTCCCGACATCAAACGTCGGGCAGTTGCCCACCAGACACGACACTCGTCTGGTCGGAGGATCCTCCTTTTTCCATATAGTATGAGTGAGCTTTACACCCTGTTCCTCATACCTCTATACTAGGTTTCACATCTGCCAGGCGTCCCGCGACGACTCAATTTTTATATTACGGCGCAGAATAGCCTTTAGCAGATGTGGTCATCGCATTAGTAGTTCAGCAGCTTCAATATCATCAGGATTGTGCCGGAATATAGCAGTTCGTCGTGACGTGGTACAACAGCGGGTCCCCTGACATTACCTCTGTCATCGGAAGACATACGCCTCGCAACCATCGATGCGACGCTCTAGCGTGACAGTAATCAGCCAGAATCACTCGTATCAGACCTCTTTGGTGGTTCCTAGTATTGCTGCGCCGTCATATACATATATTAATACCTAGTCCCACGGGGCTAAAAGGCACGCCTTTTTACCCTTTAGGGCATCTCGCAGGTTTGGCACTGGCGCACAGGCAACTAAAGGAACACGAGTGGGGTCATGGCGCACAGGTAACTGAAGGAACACTGGTGGGTTTTAGTCAGTAAGAGTCTGACACGCTCTCCCGCTCCGCCCAGAGCGGGAGGGGTCATTTGATAATTTTTCACCCATAAAAAAGGGCATCTCGCAGGTTAAAAGATTTCGGCTGCTTAACCGCCCGACTATCCTGTGGATCCCTTATAAATAAGGCCTCCAGCGAGGGCAAAAAAATTATAAACTATTAGTAGAGCCCTAAAGACAACTAAATACATCCCCCTTAGCAATCAGACGCGAAAACAACCTTGATAACTTAGAAAAAAAAACTACGACATATCGAAGTTCTCCCTAAGAAAACACGGGAGGAAATAGTCACCCATTTTCCCGATAACCATGGCTACATATCAAGCTATATATTTCCAGTATAAGCTTATCTCGCATTGTGTAGGATTTCCGTACAATGAGAGGTCAGCTTATACTGGAAATGTATAGCTTAATAATGTAGCCGTGTGTACAAACGAGACTCTCAAATTATATAGTAAGGAACGGTTCATTTGCCCTCATAGGACCAAATTCTCCTAATATTGTGACACAAATTGGTGTGGTTTTCTACCTTGACTTGAGGCGTATTTAGTATCAAAACTTGCATACATTGCACATCGGTAGTAAAATTATGTTGCATGCATGTCTCGGTAATAATTTGCAGTCACGTTCAACACATCGCCGTGGTTTCAGCGTTCTTAGGTGCTACTTAGTGCCTACGTGTCTATGTACTTATTATGGTACAGTGGCGGACAAATTAATACACACACACTAATAAGTACAATTTTCTTGAGCTTTTATATAAGTTTTCGCACGCTGTTACCCGCTTGTTTAACAAATCACTAAATGCGTTTAGCACAAAATATATTTAAAAAAAAACATCGCTGTCTTTTTCATCAACAAACAATTGACAGAAACAGAATGACGTTTCAAATACGTTTAGCGCTAAATGTATTAGTGATTATTTTGTGCTGTAAGCGGTAAAGGAAGGTACTCAAATTTAAAAAAGAAATGTGTACCCAGACCTAAAACCACAGTCTGTTAGCACAATTTTTTTTTTTTCGTGTTGGCATCCCTCAACTTACCTGCAGAGTAGATGCCAGTCACACAGCTTTCAGTGAAGTTGAGCCATTAGAAACAGTAATTTATACACTCTCAAAGTAAAAAACATATATTTTATTATTATCTGTAAAATAGAAAATAAAATGGTACAAACGTGTAGCGTTTACTCCACATTACAGCTGTTCTGAGCTACTGAGTGCAGCAGACGTACACTGGAGGACAATTTAATGACCCATTTAGTCCGTAATATCTACATCTACTTAACACCATAGCGTACGGCGTTAATAGTTTTGCTGTTGTGGTTCGTTTCAAAGAATTATCTCAATGTATAAATCTCTTTCAGTGATAAGGCGGCTCATTATATTCCAAAATCTGTTATCGGGTGTAAAATAATTAAATTAAATCTTAATGGATTTCTGCCCGTTTATTTAAAGTTTGCTTAGCAGTTTTCATGCAATTCAAAACAGACTTAACATTGAACTAGATCTGCTTCGTTAGGATTGGCTTGTGTGCAGGCCGATTCAGACTAAACCAAATATTTGTATGGCGTACAGATAGATTTTCCTGGACTCGGTGTTAGTGAAACTGAGATGTCTGTTTGTAAAAGCACTCGATATTCATCAGAACTTCTAGTTTGGGCACTGCTTATAAAACAAAAGTAAAAAGATCTGAATACAAATAAAACATTTCAAACATTACATTACATATAAATGATTTTAAAATTCCATCTCAATTTTTTTGTGTCCCACTATTTATTCCCGAAGTGCACGTCTTAAGAGACAAAACAAGGTTCTCTGAACTCGACACACGCAAATGTGAAATGTCTGCGTTCATGCTGCTTTGAATAAAAAAAATTGTCATCATTTTGTTCCCCGAGCATGTTATTAGTAGTTAAACGTTGAAAGTCATAATCTAAACGTGTTAAAAGTGTGTAGGTGAATGAATCAGGTTTAGTTCGAGTTTCAATTTTGACTGTTTTACTGTGATTACATACTGTGATTTTACTGCTTAATCTGCTGCTTTTATTTTTACACGTAAATTAACGCAATGAATATTGTTGAACTGTCAAAATGAAACCATTCCTACTGTTAGTGTGTTACGTAACTACCCCGCAGGTAACTGCGAACAATTGACAACAACAACAACTTACATTATTGCCATATCCTCAAAACTTTTACGTCCCTTTAAGCTACAATCATACCGATACAAAAATATTCCATTTTGATTTTTTATTCAAACGGAAACGTAGCTGGAAGTCTAATATTAAGAGGTACATTCAACATCGTTACTGGCACATCCTATGCTCTATCAGATATCTCAGGACTCAGGAATATTATGATTCAAAACAAGGATGTAGGTATCTGGATACCCTACTTACTTTTTGTGTCTAAGGGCCTGTTGTTTGATACATAGTTAAGCATGACCATTAGTCAATTTGACAATTAGTCACTTGATAACAGTCAACAGCCGTCAAAGTTCAACTACTCTGTCTGCGCATGGTTAACTTTTATAGCAAATTGATTTTTTTTTTTAACTGTAGTTAGCTTAACCATTTGTCAAACAACATACTTCTGTCATTTTTAACAAATAGTTAGTTTAACTGACGCATTTTAACTATTAGTATGTTTGACTACTGATCAAATAACGGACCCTAACTCAAGTAAACTAGAATGATACTAACTTTATATCCTTGTCCAGGGTCTCTTTGCAAAAAAACATCTTAATTAATTTGGCAGATGGTTTCTCTACGTATGTGAAGTTCTTAATTTCCTGGGCTTTCACACTTTGCGGAATACTAAACGCTCCTCAACGTAATAAAAATAAAACTCCTATTGTGTCTCGTTCAGTGTAAATTAAGTTCAGTGTAATGGGTAAAAGTACCCTGTCTACTTCCCCAGCAATCGTGCTGTACCTGCCTCTTTGTCAAACATCAGATTTTTTTCGGTTAATCCACCGAAAAAATGTCTTGAAATGTTTAGAGGGCACTGACATAAAAATATTTGAACTCTTACTTGAAAACCAGTGTCAGGCACCAGTTGTATAGCTCGCCGTCCGGTAAGGACCAGGCCCGGATCGACGGCGCGTCGTGTTCCACGCGCGCCTCCAAGAGATATCAGCATCATTGGCGGGGTCTGAAAGTGCCGACGCCTGCCGGGGTCGCGGATTGTTCGAAAGAGTTACCGTGGCCCTGGCGCACAGGCAACTGAAGGAACATGGGTGGGTTTTTTTAGTCAGTAAGAGTCTGACACGCCCTCCCACTCCGCCCAGAGCGGGAGAGGTCATTTGCTGATTTCCAAGCCAAAAAAAAAGGTACTAGTTGTCTGGCATTTATGCTAAACTGGGCCTATTTGGCGCAGCCGTGAGGCACACAATATTATTATAAGATTTTTCTATTTTTTGTTTTTGAGTGAATATTGTATGCCTTAATCTGGATCAAATAAATTTATTTTCTTTCTTTCTTTTGATACACTGAAAATATCTTCGACCTCGACCTGCTTAAGGCGCACTGTCAGTATCTTGTTTTATGTAGATCTAAATATGATTCGCGACCGTAACAAATGTGTATTTACAAAATTATAATTATTACTGCCTCCTTGTTCTAGTGGTCGCAAGCACTACTACTGAGCATGAGGTCCTGGGTTCGATTCCCGGGTCGGGCAAAGTGTTATTGGGTTTTTCCATCTGGAATTTCTCAGTAGCAGCCCGGAGTCTGGGTTTGTGCCGGTTGATGGCAATAGGCTCGACCCCTGTTACATAGGATTTAAACATAACTGGCGAAATGTGGGTGTACTACAGGTACACCTCTGCCTAACCCTTCGGGGAATATAAGCGTCATGTTATGTTATAATTATTGAAATCATCAACATACAACTTCGATCCTACCTACTGCCTTAGCGCATCCCTCTTAAGTCAAGATTCCTATTTTGAAAACATGACACAATTTCCCAAAAATAACACCGTAAAGCTGATATCAGACGATTCACTCTTTGATCATTTTTGTCTTTTATTCGGTCATCTTTAATTCAAAGGGATTCCCTTTGAATTAAAGATGTCCGAATAAAAGACTGAACATAAAATTTGAACATAAAATTTGAAATCTAACAAATGAATTCACTCGGCGCCTTTCACTCGCTTACCGAATGATCGAAAAAATCAATGAAATGAGCAGATGAACTTTCATTCCTATGTAATTTTGTCGGTGTCGGGTGAACTGAATGAAACAAAAATGATATCAGTGTCTAACATTGTGTCACCCTACGTAAAATTTCTACATTTATATCTGTAATTTTTATGGTATACATAATAAAGAGTATTCTATTCTATTTTTTATATGCCAAGCCACTTCCATACTCAGACCTCTTTGTCACTGAGGAGCTAGGTAATAAAACATCTCGCACCCACGCTGAGAAATTAATTTTCCTTACACTGTAAGCCGTTTTCCTACTACTACATCCCGAACTTGGCTTGTTCTTGGCTGTACTCGGCTGCACTTGGCTATGGCATACAAGACTTGGCAACTAGATACAATGTTATTAGCTTTTAGTAAGTGGGTGTTTATTGGCATATTCGTGCAGTTTAGAAGTTTGTGGTGATTATCGGTTTTGAGGAAGGTAATTTCTGCCTCAAAGTGTTAGGTGGAAAGCTGGACGATACTAGTGGGAATAGTGCTTTTAAGAATACAGGGTGTAAGGGACAGTCCTCTGCAAACTAACAGGGTGCATTCTGCTAAATATTTTGAACCATATTCCACCGGAAAATTTGTGTAAATAAAACAGCTGAAATAAAAATATCTGCAATGGATGTTGAAATAAACCACGTGGCGCGAGCGCGCTGCCGGCCGTTCGCTACGTGCGTCTTGCCACGGTAACGCTACAGTGCGTGTAAGGTAATGAAACAAATCAATGACCATCGGAAAACTTAAGACTAGAGATGTCGATGCATTCCACCAGTTTTTATGACAAGTCTTTTACAGTTCAAGCAGTACTGTTATGGAATGCCTTGCCTGAGTCGATAAGGCGTACTCAATCTTTGTCCACTTTTAAAATTATGGTTAAAAAATACTTCCTCTCTCCTTAAACATCATCATTACATTTAGTTTCCTTGCTCTTGTTTCATGTTCATTATTGTGTATATTATATGTAGATAAGTATATGTTTTATGTATGTGTTTGTTGTATATGTAAATGGTACACCACTGACTACCTGCATTATTGTCTCTCCTTCTCCCTTGAATCTATCCAAAGGTTGTCTGTAAAAAAAAGATCGCTTTTAGCGATAAGACCGCCCATTGTGTCACCCTGTGTAAAATGTCTACATTTATATCTGTAATTTTTATGGTGTACATAATAAAGGGTATTCTATTATACTGTATTCTATCAGGTTAATTGGATTCCCATAACGTTGAAATTATTTCATGTACCGGTCATCTTAGTATGATATACTGAATTCACCCTATCAGTCTGCGGAGTCCTGTCCCTTGCATACTGTAAAAAAAAAACTGGTTGCTTACTGGCGTAGGTATTGATGTTCGAACTATGAGTTAGAGGCATAATATTAGGGTACATTAACTCTTTGAGTCCCGAGGTCGTGATATCGACCGAGACAATAGATAATCATTATGTGTCATTACGGGGGATTCAAGTGGATCTATTCTATTCCATTTTTATTATGGAAAACAAAGCCGATGGCCACTATTTTGCCAATGTCTAAAATGAATTGGAAAAGCACGTGTTAATTATAATAAATTAAAAAATAAAATCGATAAAAAGCTTCGATGATACAGTTGAGCTTAATGTAGATCTTTTGGGGTTAGTACTGGACAGAAACAAACAAAAAGATAAAATTACGTATTATATATTATAATTGTTAGAACACTAAATATTATACCACATCACAAACACACGAAACAAATCATAACTTTAAATTATTGTGGCGGATTAAAATCATCAGCTCCACAAGCAGTTCTGGAGAGGGATATGTTAAAAAGGAGGGATCAAGAGATTATTATGGTAAAAAAGGATCATCTTTGCATAGCAAAGAATTTTCGCTTCTAAGACCGATATCTATAAACATTACTTAGCCCGTGCTTTAACTTAGACATATCCCGTCTTCAACTTGCACCTGTGCAACTATGACAGGAATAGCGCTTAGCCTTAGTACGTGTTAAGTAACGTTTACAGGTTTCAACCTCAGAGACAGGATCTTTGCCGTGTTTAGAAGCCAAACGTTGGACTTTAAACGGTGTAACTGTTCTAAAACTTAATATTAAGAGACTACATTGTTCCATTAATTTGTTTTTGTGTACATATTATTATTATTTATTTATTTTTATTAGACTAGAAAGTTCATGTTCAATAATAAATTTTAACCAGTTTATTATTTACAGTCAATCTACCCATTTCCTCTCCATCATCACCCTTTTGACCCTATAAACACTTAACCTGGCAATATTTTCACCTTATTTTCACCCAGCAAAACATTTTCACGTTACATTTTATAGCAATTACCCCCAACTGAAGTTTATTCTGCTCATATAGCCGAATACACAAACATGTTTTCGTAATAAACAATTTTATTCCATCAGTGTTCATCAGGCACAAAAGGTAACAGCCATATTATGTTGGAAAAGCAGGAAACGAATACCTACCACAGAATAGTACAGAAGGTCGACTTCATACAATGAGAAAACACGCACACACACATAGACACTCAAACTCAACTCTAACTCAAAGCATTTATTTCAAATAAACCAATTACAGGTACTTTTGAATTATCAAAGGGTCGGTCAGTCAGAAAGATGAAGCTAGTTGCCCATTCCAAAGCGTAGTAGGTTTCTATGGAAAAGAACGGGCAAGAAACTCCATGTACACTCTTTTAAATCAAAATATTGTTACAAAAAATTGGTTACATCATTCATGTTGAGACACGCTTCAGGTACAGCGAGTGCAAGCGCTCTCTCGACTGGCATTTGTTTCAGACGGTTTGAGATCATACTTGGAATTTTAATAGTACTTATTCAGTCATTTGACAGTTCAAAGCAAAATAATGTTACAATTCTATAGGTAATGGGTTCCCTCTATCTGGCAGAATTTTGATGCTCCTAAATTTATTTGGCATAACCCACTTAGCATAATCTTCTTTAAACGAATATATATATGGCATAAAAATCATTTAATATAATTATTGTTTGGCCGAATGTTTATATGTCCGAACTTACAAAGGCATACTTTTAAGTTGGCAGAATTTTATTTGGCATAATTACTTTTGGCAAAGCTTAATTTCGCATAATTTCGTTTCACATAACGTTTATTTAGAGCGACGATTATTTGGAATAATTTCACTTGGCATATTAAGAAGATGGCAGAATATCATTTGGAATAATTTTATTAGGCATAATTATTGTCATTTCTATAAAATGTAATCATATTCTTAACCTTAAATTAAAATTAAAATATTGTCTTAAAAAGTCAATATGTTGTACTACAAAAGTTAGTGAAGTGACAGAACCGAATCGCTGCAAAACCGACTGCACGTAGTCTTGTCTGCCCTATCCCTATAGTGTAATTTAAGCCCGCGCAGCGCCGGAGCCGTGACAGAAACCATGCCTGCTGCATGTTGCATGCTGCATGTTTGCTTGCATGCTGCATGCTTGCTTGGTGTGTGCTTTTTTGCATGTTTGCATTCTACATGCTTGATGCATACATGCATGGCGTGTGCTTTTTTGCATATTTGCATGCTACATGCTTGATGCATGCATGGTGTAAGCTTGTTTGCATGTTTGCATGCTTCTCTCATGCTTCATACAAAATTATTCTAACTATGAATTTTCCGTAATGTGATAGATGAGTCTTTCAATTATTATGGATATGAAAAGTATGTCAAAAGATGATTCTAACTGTAATCTTTCTGAGATATGATAGTTCTACCTTTTAATGATTATCGATACGAAATGTATGTATGCCAAAAGACGATTCTGACAGCGAACTTTCTGCAATATGATGGTTCTACTTTTTAATTATTATGGATATGAAATTTATGCCAAAAGACGATTCTGACAGTGAACTTTCTGCAATATGATGGTTCTACTTTTGATTATTATGGATATGAAATTTATGCCTAAAGATGATTCTGACTTACAAAATTATGCGTTTTTAATGTATTATAAATGAGTGTATGCCAAACGATTTTCTGCGAAATGAAGTTTATGCTATGCGCTGTTATGCAAAATAATATTATGACATAAAAAGTTCTGCTATAAAGGGTAGACCCATAGGTAATATTGTTAGGGTAGTGAAATAAGTTGCGAAAAGAATGAATGGCAAAAAAAGGTGAATGTGAATAAAGTCCAAAAAATGTGTTTGTTCTTTTGGAATATTGCAAATTTTGCCAGTCTTATAACTATAAAATACGACACCATAATGCTTACATTTTTTACTTTACATGGTCAATCAGGTATGTTTAGTCCATTGACTTTAAAAAAAAACGTTAAACCAGCCATTACTTATTGCTTAATTTATAATGACTGTGTTTTAAAGTTTAAGTTATTAAATTCAACTAAGCATTTTCTTTCGATTTCGCTCATTCTTTTTTCACCTCACTAACTTTTTTGTTAGAAACTGGTATCCCTCCAACTGTAAAGTTATTGAATAGGATTAAAAGCCCAAGTGCGTCTTTTTCGCAAGTTGTTTGGAGCCAACCTTCTGTACTATTCTGTATACTTACTTAGTTATATAAAGTTTTTATACTCAGTTCTGCATTACAATTGCTTTTGTTAAGTTTTGTTTTATTTATTTTCTACTGCCACCTATTCTTTGTTAAATCACGTACACGGTAGTTTTCTTTTAGCGTTTTTAAACCCATGGTTGAAATGAGTTTCTAAAATGTTACCACAGTGTATCTACTTACAGAAGTTCATCGCAAATACATTTGATAGCACCAGAGTGTATATTATGTATGACGTTTAAGAGCCCTGATAGTTCCAGTGCGATAGAAAAATTAAGCAATACAGTAGGGACATAATGCATTATTTCTTTTTCGCAATACGGAAAAATGATGGCCTTAACACTAACTCCATAATTTGGCCCCTGCTCTGCGAAAATGCTCTCGATGAACCACTATATATATATATATATATATATATATATATATATATATATATATATAAGTAGTACTTTATGATGTTACTATACATTTCTTCTTTTAGGAAAACTATTTGAGTCATAATAATATTAGTAGCCACAACACAATGCATTTTCTTCTTCAAATGTTACAGGAAAAGGTTTTTTCTTAAGTTATTTTAGTCATATTATTATAAGAAGCTCTGATAATAAACAAATATATTAAAGTATTATGTATCTACAGATGACGACAGTAGAATGAGGCATCAAGATCAATTCAAATTAAAAATGCTTTCCTACATTCCAATGCAAAATGAATAACTCCGCTCGTTCTTTCAAAATCACCGGAGAAATAAATAAAACAACAAAGTAAACCTTTAACAATCGTAAACGTATAATCAACATCATACAACAACAATAACAACAGTAACAACAACAACATTCAATAAATAAATCAACTACAACATGAAGACAGTTGAAAATGACTTAAAATTAACAACAATAATTATTTACAAGGCACTCAATTAAATATGTTCTTTGAAAAACTTAACAATTTGTTCCTAAAATTTTATAAAATAGGGTCAGATAATAATGTCTTTCCCTCTTTAAAACTTTCCACATAATAAAATCAGACTTATGGTTGTGAAACAGATAACAATATCGAAATCAGAGTTCCAACTAGAAGAAAAATTGTTAATTCCTCCAAAGAACATCCTTCGTAACTACTCCTTAATGATCCTTATGGTGGTGGATGGTTTTGTATACGGGGATCTTAACAGGGTAAGGCTGGGGCACGTGCACTGTGACAGTCTTCTCGACCTTAATTGGCACGTGCTTCTCAACGGGGTAGGGGACGTGCTTGACTACAGGGTAAGGCACAACCTTTTCAATGGGGATTGAGATTTCAGTCTCAACCGGTACAGCAACAGGCTTGTTGACGGGAACCTTGACTGGGTAAGGATGAGGTACACCGATAAGAATAGGTTTGGGGACATTAATGTGGACAGTCTTAGGAATAGCGAACGTAACATGTTTGTAGTTGGGTACTTCGACGGGGTGCTCTTCGTCAACGTGTGTGCCAACAGGGATAGCTTCAGCGCCGCCGAAATCGTGGCCGTCACCGTGTCCGTATTCCTGACCACCGTCGTGAAGAGTGAAGGAGCCGGGTCCGAATCCATGCACACCTTCGCTTTGGCCGCCAAATCCGTGACCACTCTGTCCTTGTCCACCGAAATCATGACCACCTTGTTCTTGCCCGCTGAAGTCGTAAGCACCTTGTCCTTGGCCACCTAAGTCATGACCGCCATTTCCCTGACCACCAAAACTATGTCCGCCTTGTCCTTGGCCACCAAAACCGTGTCCGCCATCACCCTGAGAACCACCGTCGTCTTGTCCCTGATGACCAGATTCTTGTGCAGCTAGAAGATACGAATCCCCGCTAAAATCCTGACCTCCTTGGTTTCCGCCGTCATGGACAGCAAATTGGGCGTGACCACCGCCATTGCCGCCTCCGAAGTCACCGTGGAATTGGCCAACGAATCCGCTTAAGTCTTGACCTCCATCGTGTCCTTGGGCTAAAGCAAGAGTGTGGGATTGGCCGCCTGAGAAATCATGGCCGCCGCTGTCTCCAAAACTTTGTCCGCTAAGTCCAGCTAGATTATGTCCTTGTCCGCCTGATAAGTCACCGCCCCCACCTCCGCTTGGTGCTGAATATTCGTATCCTGTGCCGCCACCCCCATGACCACCATCTCCTGCTATTTCGTTGGAGTAGCCGAACCCGGCCTTGCAAGAGGCAACTGCCAGCAACAAACACACCTGAAAAGAAGAAAAAGATGATGAATATAGAGTTTTTGTTTCAAAATACTTCTTTTAGGATAACATAACTTTTTGGTTGGGATCTTTATGTCAGGGTTGACAGTAATAATACCTACTTAATTAAACGTGTTACACAGCGTTTATACGATGAGTATAGCTCGTAACATCATCAGAGTAGGTATGTAATAAAATATCTCTATGCGACATTTGCTATGGAATAACCAGTGAATAGCAACTCAATAGTATTTCGAATCACCCTGAATTCAAAAAACGTACCAAAAACAACTGGAATAATTTTAAAACAGACGTCAAAGACCGAGAGACACCATTCAACTCATTTATCACAATCAACGAACAGATTTCTTATTATCAGAAGAATAATTAAAAACAAAAGAAGAAAATCAGCTTAACAACCGGTGTCTTAATAGCTAATTTGAACTGAATGACCGCCTTAATTACGAAGTTGGAATAATAAAAAAGACTGAAAACAACTTTCACAATTACTTTTGGAGTAACCTTTTTACGGCTTATTTCGTGAATTGACTCTGACAAATGTAGAGTGTAATTGTATTAAATTCCCGCTTTTTTTTGGTAGACGATCCTCAAGCTTTTTGAATGAAAGTGAGAAAAATACTGTTGAAACTGTTTTGACTGGTTACAATTCAAATTAACACATCCCATTGTTTGATGTATGTTACATCCTCCATTTTGGTTTATCATAAACAATAACTTAAAAGTCACTATTCATAATTGTGCTTTTTCTTCCATAGCTTTGGTTTGCCCAGACATTTTTATCGATCTAAATTATTGCTATAAACTACTTCAGTAATTTATCTAAGAAAAAGAAATAAATTTATTTATTTCTGTCATCATTTTTATCTATTACACCGAAACGAATGTTATTATAAAATTACATGCTTTACTTTGTTCTCAAATCAGCATAACAGCTTACTATTATTTAAATTCAATCAGATATTATCTGTGGAATTCACGAAATTCGGTCGACCAATAATTGAAAGTAATCGAATGTTGATTTGGTCAGTTTTGTACAAAGGAATTCGTATTTCGACATGTTTGTATTTCGATCATTTATTATTATCAATGCTCGATAAAATAATTTCACATATTTTTTGACTACCCTTAACATTACCGTATACTTTATGGATGTATTTGTATTTTTATTGTGCACTATTGTATCGTTGAGATGTGTAAAAGTCGCATCGTGTTCTTCTAGTTGTCTCATGGAAAGAATGAAAGAAAGAATTACCTTTATTCTGTACATAATAATATAAGGTTCTTCATACGTAATTCGGTATGACACATACATAAGGTCCCACTACTGCAACCAAGGATAATACCAAAGAAAAATCATTAGCAGTAGCAATGAATGCGTCAATAACTATTTATATAACTACTACCAATCCACGTTTTTAAAGCATCAATCAATGATTTGGGAATCTCAATGTCAGTGAACGCTTTACTTGCGTATAACGGTGATGCTGATGCAGTCTGAACGTGATCTTGTTATTTTAACGCAGTTCACTTTCAGAATCGCTGTATTTATAACATGTTTTAAAAAAGGATGTATACTTTATAGTGTCATACAATCTCCTTTCACTGTACGTTCACTGCCTTTCTACCTACTTCTTCATTGTCAAATTAATTGATTCTATACTCACAAGAGCTCTTATTACTTAAAGTGGTTTTGTTTGTATTACGGTCTTCGGAGCAAAAAATGGTGGCTATAAAAATATTACAACTGGTTCTGTATTATGATTATTGCGGATGTCTTTAATCGCCTTGGTTGTCCAATCATTAAGTACCTACAGTAAGTCCAGCTGTTTTATTTATGAAATATGAATACTGGTGACTAGTTTACAATATAGCAATCTTTCTGGTTTAAAAAATGGTTTATTGGACCCTCAGGTATTAAAAAAGTTATCTTTAAACAAAAATATTTTGGCGGATGCTAATATAACAATTCATCTGTATCAATGAGATATTAACAAAGAATTGAGATTTAAATGTCTGATGGCTAAAGAGAAGACTAATGAGATAAATGTTAAATAAAACGTATTATGTTTTCAGAAGATTAGAAGACAATATTTCTAAAATATTCTTCAGTAGACTGAGTTACTTAATTCCTAATTAGAAATCCTTTCACACTTGTTAGATCAAGAAGTTTCATAATAACCTCACTACCTACCACATTATCTACCTACATAACTTCTAAAATTATAGTCCGAGCTAGATCACAGAAACACTTTATCCTAACATTACGTGTAGTACATTTCTCTGTGCAATCAGGGTTTGCAAACATTGATGTAACAGAGGACGTTTTAATGATCTTTTAATGTTCACCTTCGCTGTTACATTACGTGTTTCCGTATCCGTGTTATGTTGACTGTTTATCTTTCTCTGGTGACTCAAATGGTTACTACGGGCTGCTGTGTTTTTTATTGTTGGGTTGTGTTTTATTTTGAGTAAGAGTCCATGTGATCAGTAGATTATTTAGATGGAAGATTATCTTTTTGATACTGTTCACGTGTGATGGTAAACAACATGAGGTTTTAAAACCTTCGTATTACGGGATAACGATTTGAGATTTTGATTACATATAGGAAGCAACAGTAAATTTAAACTCTCATGGCAGTACGTGGATTATTAGAATCTCAGAAAAATACTAGAAGAAAAATTATTAAACATAATGGCACATTTCAATAAAAAACGAAAGAATATAAATCATTTCACGTCTTTCAAATCAACGCGAACAATGTTGTATTATTTGAAGAGCAGAGATAAAAATCGACGAATATTTTGCAATAAATAAGGAAGCAATATTCGCTCATGTATTCATGGTTGATTAAACAATTATGCCAAGAAATATGACATGGCAAAAAAAATGTACCAACTGAAAATCAGAGCAAGTATCGATGATCTCCAAACGGACAGTCTACCAGAGCCACTCAACAATAACTATGTCACAATATTGAAAAAACGCTATACATAGAAGAATTTGCATAACATTCTTTTAAACATACCTTATACTATGCAATCGTTGGAATGGAAACACAAAAAACAGCTCACACAAAAACCACTCGTTCACGGATTGTTGCTTCCTTTGTGCCATTGAACTTTCGGATTTAACACAATGTCATATTTATGTAATACAACGTAATAAATAACGAATTATGTTGGAAGGAAATTGTGTCAGAATCGGTTTTGTAATTTCCTTAGCGGAGAGCAAAAAAGGCAGAAATAGTATTCGAGTTATTCTAGCGTAGAATTTCTCAACGTACGATTACTTTTGTATGCTAAGAGTAAGGGCTTTGCTTTATCGGTTTGATATCCGTGCTTGTTCTCGTTGTAAATATAGTGGAATGGGACCATACTGCTTGAGAAGTTCGAATTTCAGAAATCCTATTATTTTATTCTTACGATTCTCTTCTTCTGAAACCTATTTCTGAAAACGCTAGAAAGATTTAAGTATATTCTAACGATGTGCTTATTAAACCCCAATATAAAAATAATATAGAAGAAAAATTGCGATAAATATCGCGCTTGACAGACAGACCGACATACTACTGATTGTAGGTTATAGTTCTTGGCAGACAGGCGGACGTCACTGCTACTCATCGTCGTTTTAATTAGTTGGTGACAACGGACAGGCTTTTCTTTATGGAAACAATAAGAACGTAGCTAACTATAACAATTCTACTATTTTGTTGGCTACCTATTTCATCTGCAACTATAACAGTCTGCTTGCATTGAAATGTTTGTCGGAACTCAAATTAAAAACAGTGAACTTTTTTCTCTCAAATATAATAATTATGGCAAAAATCCACAAAATAATCTCTACCCAAGCTACCTCATAAGGAATGTGCTTAATAAACCCCTGAAATAGTTTCGGGCACTCTGCCAGCAGACACGATCAAACGAATAAGGTGCGCCAAATGAGGTGTTGAAATTGTTCAAATGGGTAACAAAAGTTTGGAACAATACCAACGGGTGGGTGCTATATGAGGCAAAGGATATGGCAATGAATTAAGAAGACTTCTGACTAGCGTAAGCGCTTTGAGTGGGATCATAAAGACTTTATAGAAACGGGATAATAGAGACTAGAAAAAATCTACACTCCATGTTTTACTTGATATTGGTAAGTCTGAAGGAATTAAAGCTATATTTAAGAAAACTTCATCGTATGTGCCTTCAAAATGAGCCTCTGTAACCGTGAATTTCATAAAAGATGATTAATATCACATGGATGAGAAGCAGTTTTTACAAGTAAACTAATAAGATTATGATGAAAAATAAATCTCTAAGAAGAGGTTGTAAAACAGACATCGGGTCGGAGATTAAAATCGACATACAATACGGATAAACTAGAAACAAAGAACTATTTGCTAAAGAGAAACTGGTTAATTTCTTAGAACAATTACAAAAGAAACTCTAAGAAACTACCGAAGGATATTTGTCTTACAACAAACCTATTGTATGATACGTATAATAAATCAGAGTGTTTTCTTCATACACTAAGAAATTGGGTAACTTTATGTACGATATATTCCCGTGAAAAGCACCGGTAACTAGGCCGAAAATGTAATAGAAGAATGCCAAGGTTATACCTATGCGAAGCTATGCCTATGTGAGACGGGATAGCCCAAGTTATGGCTGTCACAAATTATCTTAAGGAAATTCCAGGTTTACGAGGTAATAGATCCCTGCTATCTAGACTCATAAGTGTCAGAAGTTTTGGGCCTCTGAAAGCCAGTGCTGTAGTTCATTTACATTTCGCTAATGAGATAAGGCCTAAGCCTGAGCATATTATTTTGGTAAACTTAATTCGGGAAAGTGTTAGCATCTGCGACATTTTTTTAATCTTGTGAATTTTGACTCTGCGAACGAGTTTATTTGAATGGATTCCGTAAGAGTTAATTTTGCTTGGCAATCTACTAATCTCTTAAAGGCAAAACATGGAGAGTAAAACGCTTATAATGAAAGAGAAAGGTAGCTTATGTGTCTCAAAAACTGGTCTTAGCGATAGTGAAGGTGTTATCCCTTTTACTTATTCCTTGCAAAACCGGTCTAAGTTCGACGCACTGATTTGTAAATAAGATAAAGTAATCTGCACAATCAGTATTGGCATTAATAGTATCGAAATTCATTAAAAACTTATGAGAAATTTTTGAAAGTTACACGCTTTCTTATAATTAGTGATTGCTATCGAAGTACTAATTAAACGTCCCACGGTAGAAAATTTCAGTTAATTGAAAGTTAATTGAAAACTTAATGATGCAATATAAAAACTAACTTGTCCAGACAAAAATCTTAACTAAAAGTTTGCCAAAAACAAGAATGAAGAAGACTAAAGTAATCCTTCAATAGAACCATATTGACCTAGCCTATAACGAAGGTCGATCTCCAGTTTTTTAATATCTAGTTCAAAGTTTTTTTTATTTCTAAAGGGCAACAGACCAGACATTGATTACCATAAAACTCAAATATCTGTATCGTCTAAAACTTAAAAGCCATTAGAATGTGAACTCTATTTGTATCAAGACATGGTAGTCAAAGATATTTTTTGATGGCAAAATTAAGCTTCCTGAAGTAGCCAATAAAATTAAATTACAACTTGTCTGCTCCAACTATGAAATTGACTAATGATGTAATTACGAGTATGTTAATTTAATACTAGTTGTCCGTTAACTTTTTTTCTCAAACAACTGCTGTATAATGTTTTGTTGCTTCCATGTTAATATGACTCATCGAAATTATTTTAAGTTTCTGGATCAAGTTCCGTTTAAATTTTGAAAGTCAACGTATTGTCAGGTTCATTTTACTAGGATATATTTCAGATACATCTCTCTGGCTATAGATATATGCACAGATATTTATGCTTCTCGCCATCAAATTATAAAGTTTGGCGTATAAAATTGTAAGAACAAAAACTATGTGGATAACAACAAAAAAAAAATATGTTTGTCTTGCTTTAACTTTATCCTGGGGTCCTGTCATGGATAGCATTGCTAGCAGGGGGAAGTCTGAGATAATGGCTGATAGAGATATATGGAAGTAGACGACATGCTGCTATAACCCCAATAAAATTGGAATAAGAACAGGAGGTACCGACGTTTATGAAAATTACTATCTCACATAATTCGACAATCCACTAATAATATTTCCTTCATCTACTCCTACTCTTATCCTAGCAGCCTTTCTTTTTATTTTAATATTATCCTGACCCAAATGAACACTAAGATCCAAATTAGCATCTCGTTACTCAACAATGCTTGTATCATTACCAACACTATCCATGCTATCTAAACTCTTTTCCACAATTTTAATTATCCCTGTTCCTATATCATTACGAAGATGAGTGTAATGATTGCCTTCATTACACGTAACAAAAACGTTTGGTAACAAAAAGATATCTTTATCGTGACAAAACTGTAATTTCGATTGTAATCAAAATTCTATTGTAATAGTATTTTATTAGACAATGGAATGAATGTGGTGGTTTAACCGTGTTGTTTTAAATGCTTGTGGTTTGGCGGCGTTTGTTTTGTGATATCCTTGGTAGTTATCGGTTTAGAGGTTTTGATGTGTCTGTTTGTTTGTCACGAGTTTGTGTTAGTTTCTTAGATAATTTTTGGGAGCACTTTTCTTTTGAATTCTAACAGTCATTAATTGTTTCTAAGTTGGTATTCAGTACTTGTATAGATTTTGGTAGTAATCACACTTTTAAAGCAAATTTTAATCAATAAGATGGCAATAATGTGTTTTGGATCCTAATGTGCTTCTATTCAGAACAGCAGAAATTAGAATTTAATTTGAGAAAATATAGAACACTGAACTTTGATAATATTACTATTTACAATAACAGAACCTATTTAAATAGGTTCTGTTTTTCTGTTATTAATCATATTAAATATTTAGCTATCGTTGAAGTGCTAACAATAATCCAAATATTTCACTGAAAATCCGTCACAAGAAATCCAAAATCCACTACTGCCATCTATGAGTCACAACACGCACTTATATCACTTTAAAGAATAAAATATCGATCACTTACAAAAGTCTTCATGTTTCTACAGCTTGGTATGGCGTATCAGCCGGCGTAGCTTGCAGTGATAGCTTCAGACAAATGCACAAACATTTTTATAGAGACCGGAAGTGACTGTCTCAGAGAGGAGTGTGGTAGAAAGGTGGACGGAATTCTATAGAGTTGTTGTTACCGAGTGTTTTTGATTATGATCTTTTTAGTGCCAGACTTTTTTTGTAATTTGTGTGTGTTAATTGATTTTTATGGAATTTGGTGTTATTTATATGTCGTGCCAGTATGAAAAAACTGTGCTATAGCTTTTTTTTTATATTTAAATACAGTTCAAAAGTGCTTTCTAAGTCTGAGTAGTTTTTTGCAGATACGACATTTAGTGTTCTTATAAAAAAAAAAAACTTAAAGCCACACTCAACTTATCTACTCGTAAGAAAAATAGTGCGAATTTTTCCAGACATTTCTTTTTTTCTGCAGCTTCGATGTTTGTATGTTTTATTTTTTTCTCTTGTTACTATTAATTGACAAAGCTTCACAATAATAAAAGTAGATTTAACGATTACAATTTGTCTTGACACCCACTACAACAAAAATACCTAACTAAAACATTTCTCAGCAGTTTTCTCAACAACAACCCTACAACAATTACTTACCAGACGAAAAAAATATAGATACAATCCTATTTAAACCACATGATTCATTGATCTTACGCAGTAGACAGCAATTTACTCAATTATCTCCAAAAATATCGTCACTAAGTCCTCATTAGTCTTTCGTGTCCACATTTTTCTTACAGCAATATTTTATGCGTTGTAATAATATAAATTATCCTTCATCATGAATGTAATAGACGTATAAGATGTGTCCTTATTATTGTTGTACTTACTGCTTATTTCGACCAGATATTAAACTTTGGGCATCATCATCTGCCTAACTTTTCCCCACCTTCATAATGTTGGGATCGGCTGTCAAAGATCTACACATAATGGTCACCCATCCACGGACCCACCTCGGCAAGCATAGCTTAACCTTCGATCGACTCGTGCGGCTGTTATTATTTAGCTACGAGGGTGGACATGACTTCAAAATAAAATAGTAAATTAACGGCTTGCTTCACCACCTGGGGATAAGTTTCGGACAGAATATAAAAATCCTGTTTCATTTATCTTTTGGACAGTATTAAAAATTTCTATATTGACACTTTGAAACAGCGTAACTACAGTCAAGTCATTACTCAATTTCACTAGTGCTATCAGAAAAAGCAGTTCCCGTCAAAACGCAATCCTTATCTAAATGAAAAACAAACTCGCAATTAAAATGAACAAACTTATTAAAACATAATCAATCACGAATCCGGCCATAAATTCGTTGAAAATGGAAAAGCCAGCTAAGTTATTAAGTTCAAGAGAAATACATAAAACAAAATATCCCGGGGCCTTGGTAATCAAAGTTTCATTATCTATACAAACTAATGAATTTAAATAAGATGGTCAAATACAAGGAGCCTTGATAATTTTGCGCCGGTCAAATAAATTTACGATTCGGAACATTTGAATATTTCCAAGTTTCAAGCCTTGTCCCTTAACAAATTATTAGATTTCCCGGAATTTTAGCTCGAGAACATTGGGTCATTAATATACAGGATACTTTCGTCCTTTCTGGCCTTCGCAGAATTTGTTATACCATAGTTGTTTGATTTCTAGTCCAGCCAGATCCAGTTGAAACAGTATAAACTATTATTATAACTAACTAACTTATTAACTATTGTATATTATTACCAGTGATAGGAATAGGTAGTGCCTATTTGCCTAAACTTCGAAGAACAGAGACGAGACTTCCTTAGGACTAATTTTTTTCCGGGACATCTGTCCCGAAATTCGGGACAACACTTTTAAATACATTAAAAAAATATGTTATTTGGAATAAGTAATTCGTCTATATTTACCTAAAGTTTGCGACTAGACATAACATTTATAATTTATAACTCCATAATAATAACTTATCCTCTATGGGCTCTAAAGGAAAAATAAAACACATAGTATAATAATATAAATATACATATATTTGTTACAACAATATTCTATGTGTTTTATTTTTCCTTTAGAGCCCATAGAGGATAAGTTATTATTATGGAGTTATAAATTATAAATGTTATGTCTAGTCGCAAACTTTAGGTAAATATAGACGAATTACTTATTCCAAATAACATAATTAGTAAATGTATTTAAAAGTGTTGTCCCGAATTTCGGAACAGATGTCCCGTATTTCGGGACAGATGTCCCGGAAAAAATTTAGTCCTAAGGAAGTCTCGTCTCTGTTCTTCGAAGTTTAGGCAAATAGGCACTACCTATTCCTATCACTGATTATTACACTTTGAGGGACGCCCAGGCGTAATAACAATAAAACTTCTGTTGTGTCTCGTTTAGTGTCTTCAACCGATTAAAATTCAGAAAAACTTCATCTTAGTTTTTTTTCACCAAAATAGTGAATTATTAGATGTACAATTATCTTTCGATTAATTTTACCCACTATTGCAGAGTTTTCTTTAGGTACTGCAATAAACTGGATACTGTATTTACTAAAGACACATAATAGGTATTAGTAACTAAAGAAATATGGTTTTTGTAAACAAAGCTGATGGCAACAGAATTTCTCGGAACAAGAGTTAGTAAATAGACAAAAAAAAAATATTCAATGTTTGTACCGACGGTAAATTATATTTACTTTCATGTGATAATATTTTCTCAGTAATTTACTGTCCTATTCTTTTACCTTGTTCATTTTTACCGTTACACGTTGGTAAAATTGTGTAATAAACGTAAGTCAATATGAAACAAATTATTATACTTCCTTTAATAAAAAGAAAGCAAAAATACATATGCATCAGTAAATTGTCTAAACATTCACGAAATAAAACACTTCAAACTCAAAACAACTGCAATTCTTTCAAAGTGCGGTATTTCAACATTCTTAATTTCACAGTGCGGTATCACCAACTCTCTACACATATTGCGGCCGTACCTTCTTTGGTACCAATTACCTTTACTTTTTTTATTTTTTGGCGCAGTTTAAGAGCCGCCGTTCAGGAACTAGTTCTTAATTCAAACTTGTTATAGCTTTCGATTTGAAAGGGTTCCAGGACCAAACTGGCTTTGTGAGTCATCAGGTGATATTTTTTTTAATTACGATGACGAAACAATATACAGGATGGCAGGGACATCGACGCACAAAACGTAACCACGAATTCAGTACATTATTCTAGACCTCCTAGCGTAGACATGTTTTGTCGGCTATAAAAAAAAAATCTGCTGTTTCATAGAAAAGTGCAATACCTACGCTGTCAAAATGTATGGAAAAGCGTTTTTTTTTTAAATAACTGGCAAAAAATTTCAACGCAAGGTGGTTCTCAAGCAAACGGGGTGAACAGGGATACAGGGGTGAATCGAGACGAAACTTTAAAAGGGATTTTAACATTGAAATAATATAGTTTGTTGCCAAAAAGCACTCTAATGTGTTTACTGTATTATAATTAACGATTAAGAGCCATTTTTAGCAACAAACTATAATTATTTCAATGTTAAAATTCTTTTTAAAGTTTCGTCCCGATTCACCCCTGCATCCCTATTCAGTTTGACGGTACTGAATCCAAAGTAACAGGTTGCTTGTCGATCTCCCTGCCACCCTGAATTATAGTGTAAATAAAAAAACAATGCTCTGATGAGGCTCATAGATAACCATCATGATGAACCATTATGATATGAATAGTAACAATCAACACCGTTTCTAATCTGTTCTGATCTTTATAAGTGTGCCGGTACGAACTTTAGAGAATTTATCTATGCTCTGTGACTGCAAAAAATCTAATGACAGAAAGTGTAGAAGCGGTACTGTCTGGCCAGGGTAAAACGGACTTACTAACAAACGGCTTTAATTGCGTAAAGGGTACTCAATTTCTGACAGTGAAGAAATGGATTTACCTTTATAGCTTGCAGAGCTAGTAAGCTCAAACAAAGGCTGTGGTACAAGTCATATCGTTTGAGCGTGTGAGGCAAATTGGGTTTTCCTACTCTCACCCAGCTGTTACCAAGCATTCTGCTCGAGTCGCCGCTTCATCTTCCCTGAGGCCATCCTACCTAACGATTGCCGATTTGCAGTCTCTTTTCAAAAACACCCGACCTTTCTGGTAAAATCTCAGCGTGAAAACATAGGTGAAGTGAGATGTCAATAGTGTCAATCCCTAGGCATCAGGGGGAGTGACAACTCCCTTCGAGCTCACTTCACCTATGTTTTTACGGTGAGATTCTTACAGAATAGACGTAGCACGTCACGGTCATCGGATTTTGTTTAATAAGACATCTTAGTCCATTCGTGCGTGTTGCTCACTTGTAATTGGTCGCCGAGCTAATCATGTTATTACTCCCTACCATTTAGGGTTGCCAACCCTACTATATAATATAGTAACCTACCATATTCCTACTACGAGTATATTTTCGATGAAAATTTTAATTATTATTATTTTAATAAAACTGTGGCTATTGTTCTTTCTGACCAAAACGTGTTACTGTGTTACTACCGCTGAAAAATGGCAACAAGTAGTGTTACTCAGTGATTCTAACTTTTCTTATATTTTCAAAATATTTACTATGTATCGTTTCTTCTTTCTATAGGTACCAGCAACTTCAGCTTTTACGCATATTTTTAGAGATGAATACAAAATGGCGAGATCTCGTAAAAGGTGAAATAATGGTATTTTTTAACCATAGTAGTGGTAGTTTTGTAACCTAGATATCAAAAAAAAAAATATTGACCTGGTAAAGATAAAGGCAGTAACAAAAAATATGCTTTCTTTTAGATACGTAGGTACCAAATTTTTTTTTTTTTTGCCGTCTACTATATTTTTACAGGCAATGGCGTCGAAAATACTATATTTAATATTAGGTCTTTACCTATGAAATTGCCGTTCTGCAGTACTGGCCATTTCAAATCAAAATAATTTTTGTTTGGCTATGAATTCTAATTTCAAATTAATTTTATTTTAAAAACATGGATTTTTTTTTCTAAAAGTAGTCATTTCTTTATTGATTAGTGTTACATTTTCATCGCATTTCAATCTTTTTCGTCATCATGGATACGTTAAAAATTCGAGTAATTATGGAATATGAGTACCGTCGTGGCAGCAACGCGGCACAAGCGGCACGCAACATCAACGACGTTTACGGAGCTAACTCTACAAACCAACGCACCACCTGTTATTGGTTTGCTCGCTTCCGTTCTGGAAATTTCGACCTGAAAAATGAACCTCGCGGTCGTCCGAAGACTTTGGTCGACAATGACGAATTAAAGGCGATTGTGGAAGCTGATGATACACAATCTACGGCTGAATTAGCAGCAGCTTTCGACGTTAGCGTCAAAACAATATTGGTCCATTTGCGTCAAATTGGCAAGGTAAAAAAGCTTGACAAATGGGTGCCCCACGAACTCAATGATCGCCAGCGCGAAGTACGCGTCGAGACGTGCCTTGCACTGCTCAACAGACACACAAATGAAGGAATTTTGAACCGCATTGTTACCTGCGATGAAAAATGGATTCTGTTTGATAACCGTAAGCGCTCAGCAAGTTGGTTGGATCCTGGTTCAGCACCTAAACAATGCCCTAAACGAAAACTTACCCCTAGAAAAGTGATGGTCACTGTTTGGTGGTCTAGCGCCGGTGTGATTCATCACAGCTTCTTACCAAACGGGGTGAGCATTACTGCAGATGTGTACTGTGAAGAACTGAACACAATGATGGAGAAGCTGGCGCATCTCCAACCAGCATTGGTCAATCGCTCGTCTCCGCTGCTCCTGCACGACAACGCGCGACCTCATACTGCACAGCAGACGGTCTCCAAGTTGCAAGAACTGGGGTTGGAAGCTCTCCGTCATCCGCCCTACTCACCAGACCTTGCGCCTACTTTTTCCAGAATTTGGATAACTTCTTGGCGGGAAAAAAATTTAATACCCGAGAGGCAGTACAAAATGCCTTTGAAGAATTTGTTGCCTCCCGTCCAGCTGATTTCTTTAAGAAGGGCATCAATAAACTGCCACTGCGATGGCAAAGATGCATTGATTGCATGGGTGATTACTTCGATTAATACAAATAAAAAATTCATGAAAAAAATTCGTTTAAATTTTTTCATACAAAACGGCAATTTCATAGGTAAAGACCTATTATAAAAATAGTTGGCAACCCTACTAACATTATCAAATGTATCGTAACTGTAAACAGTTCCTACTAGCCGTTTTAATGAACGCTTATGAATATGCCATAATGCCCTCGTTTCCGATTTATAGTGATTGCAGTTACCTACTGCGATTACATCATATTATCAAAAGGAAAAAGGACTCTGGGGCAAAAACAAACTGACATTCTATCTGTGCTAACGATGCTAGAAAGACTGACAAGAGCTACCGAAAAGCTTACGACAATTCTGTTAAAAATGGTGGTAGAAATAGGAAACGCTTTGAAAGCGATTGCCTTTTTAGGCCCTGATGAGAGACCCGTACTAGAGTTTTAACTCCTTGTCGGAGACATTTTTCCAGACCTATAACATGGAAACCTTCAAGCCACGTCGTCATTTCAGTAGGCCTAGACAAAAAGTTTTCTGATAGCGTTAACGCCAGACGCTAACGTCAAAATGTATGGCAATGACATTACCTGCGGAAAAGATACGTAATTTCACGTGGTAAGCAAATGTCAACTCCATATAATTTGAATTTCCGTTGGCGATAACGCTTACGGAAAAGGGATTTTGTCTAGGCCCCCAGGCCCTGCAGTCTCGACATGAATAGCGACAAAAATCTGTCGCTAAGTCGTATCGATGTCAAATTTCTTTAATAGATTTTCAACTTTATTTCCAAAGCATAAGGTTGAAAATCTATTAAAGAAATTTGATAACGATTGGACTTAACGACCGATTTTTGTCGGTATCTATGTCGAGACTGCCGGCCCTGCAGTCTCGACATTAGATAGAAAAATATGTCGCTAAGTCGTATCGATGTCAAATTTCTTTAATAGATTTTCAACCTTATGCTTTGGAAATAAAGTTGAAAATCTATTAAAGGAATTTGACATCGATACGACTTAGCGACAGTTTTTGTCGCTATCTAATGTCGAGACTGCAGGGCCAGGCCCAGGGCCTGCAGTCTCGACATAGATACCGACAAAAATCGCTCGTTAAGTCCAATCGATGTCAAATTTCTTTAATAGATTTTCAACCTTATGATTTGGAAATAAAGTTGAAAAGCTATTAAAGGAATTTGACATCGATACGACTTAGCGACAGATTTTTGTTGCTATTCATGTCGAGACTGCAGGGCCTGGTGAGATAGTTGTCAAACACGCTTATTAACAGAAAAAATAACCCGATTTGCATTTTGAAGCCAGCTCCCCAATCCTCTATTTACTCTTATTGTAAGATGTTTATTGAAAGTAGATACGTAATATAAAAGAAAGTGATTTCGTCTGCCGTCGAGTGCATATTGACATTATTAATTTAGCCGTACTTTTACCTGCATAGATACAGAACATTATCATTAAATACAATGTACATGTCTGCTCTGTCAGAATGAATGTCGGATCATATTTTTAAATGACTGTAATGAATCTGTTGCTGATATATTTTGATCTGTGACTCTGGCAAGAACGCGCTGAGTAAACGTAACGTAAATTTCATCGATTTTATGATTGAAAATAGGTAGTTACTTGTATTGCACACAATGTTTACTTGGTTTTAAGACTTTATTCATATCTATGGGTGACTAATTGAGCTTGTCGCAAAAAATTTAAGCCAAAATGCTATAATATAGTTGCATTTTAAATTCAAAAATCGTTCTAATTTAGGGCCTCTGACTACGGCAAAGACAATAGGAAGTGTTATGTATGTGTTGCACTGGTTATGTATTGTACCTACATACTCGTATGTGAGAAACTTCTATTACCTTTTTATTTTTGGTGGGATATCATCGAATGACCTCTCCCGCTCTGGGCGGAGCGGAAGGGCGTGTCAGACTGTTACTGACTAAAACCCACCCATGTTCTTTCAGTTGTCTGAGCGCCAGAGCCACGGTAACTCTTTCGAACAATCCGCGACCCTGGCAGGCATCGTCCCTAGCGGAACCCGTCAATTATGCTGACATCTCTTTGAGACGCGCGTGGAACACGACGCGCCGTCGAACCTGGCCTGGTCCTTACCGGACGGCGAGCTATGCTTCTATTACATAAACAACAAAATAGGGGTACATAAAAAAAAAAAATACTTTATTGCAAACAAATCTGCCCAAGTAATTATACATGATTACAGCTAGAGACACCGCAGGTTCGTTACGTTTTCAGAGATGAAGCTGAAAAGTGTCATTTGCCTGTAATTACACAGGTACCTGGTCTATGGTATGGTCAAGATTATGTCTGGACTTTAAAAGAGACGGTGACCTCTGAGTTTGTTTCGGCCATTCTTCTCAGAGTAGTCAGATAGGAAACGCCGACCTCATCTAGTTTAAAAAATATGATTGACGTGTAAAACTGTTTGTACAAACCTACTTACAGAAATAAAATCATTTTTAAACAGGACGCTGTTTGCCGAGAGAACCATAGAGGTAGGTATGGTAATGGTGCCTACCGTGGTTGTACTTCCCCGGACAAGCTCCTTTAAAATAGCTCAACTATTACAAAAGTACCTATTATTTTACACAGCAATGCTGCTTGGTGGCATAAATTTGTTCAGTATATTTAGCCCTCAGATAAACTTTATCACATAGAGCTCGTATAGTGCAAACTCGAACTCAAAGCATTTATTTCAATTAAACCATTTACAGGCACTTTTGCATTGGCAATGAGTCGGTTAGTTAGAAAGTTGAAGTTATTTGCCCATTCCAAAACGTAGATCTCTATGGAGAAGAACGGGCAAGAAACTCCAAGGACACTCTTTTAAATCAAGATATTACAAAATCTTGGATACATCATTCTTGTTGCTTTTAAGTGTGGTCTCACTAATAAAACTACTTCCTAAGTATTCAATTTTACAATCACTGCTACCGCTATCAATTTTAGAAAGGTTCCGTGAAATTCATTACAAATTATAGGCACTAAAATGTATCGTAAAATACTGCAAACGGGCTTTGTACAATGGATTAGTAGCAATGTCTTTCAATAGGCTAATAACAACAAAATGATATAACCGATCCATATGTCAATCGTCCTGATTATTAAAGATTTTGATTTAGAATACATTACCAAGAGATTGAAAAGATTTAAATGCTTTGCTGTTTAAGAATAGACTAGGTACGTACATTTTTGATAAATAAAACGTACTACAGGGTGACTGAGTTCATATCTGAAAAAAAGATTAGTTGACGTTTCTAGTATTCGTTATATATAACGAACTGTAATTTAATTGAATATTGATTAATTTAATGGTATATAATCTAATAATAATTGATCTAATGATGATAGATAGTAATTTGATGTAAATAATATAATTATGATAATTATTTGATGTAAATATTTGCATGCTGAATGGCAAAATATGGCTGACCTTTGTACTGTACTAAAACCTATTGATGTATCATCGACCCATATTTGCAAAAATAAAATTATTCTTTTCTATTCTATTCCAATGAGAAGTACCTAATTAACGAGGGAACCGTTAGAGAACCTGTCGGTCTATTCTGTTAGGTCACCGTAAAAACTCTGGTGAGTGAGCTTAAAGTTAGCTGTCTGTTAGTGGTGTCTTGCCCTAGCTCCAGGCAGAATAACAGTAGGTGAACTTCAAGCTTATTTCACCTAAGTTTCGTCGATGAGATTCCGCCCGGTGAGATTTTCCCGGGTCGATGGCCGTCGTGTTCCACGCGCGCCTCAAAGAGATGTCAGCATAATTGACGGGGTCCGATAGGGCCGATGCGTGCCGGACTGCCGGGGTCGCGGATTGTTCGAAAGAGTTACCGTGACCCTAGCGCACAGGCAACTGAAGGAACACGGGTGGGTTTTAGTCAGTAAGAGTCTGACACGCCCTTCCGCTCCGCCCAGAGCGGGAGAGGGCATTTGAACACTTCCCACCAAAAAAGAAATAAAGTTCTACATAATAACTCTGGTAAGTGAGCTTAAAGTTAGCTGTCAGTGGTGTCTTGCCCTAGCTCCAGGTAGAATGACAGTAGGTAAACTTCAAGCTCATTTCACCTAAGTTTTATCGGTGAGATTTTTACACAATAGACCGGCAGAGTATTCAAGAATTAGCAAGCTGAAGGTAGCAGTGGGTTGACCATATAAGCGGTAACCGTTTTCAGTGGAGACCTCAAATCGGCCAGTGTAAATAATATGGAGGGGCGTCATCAGACTAATTGGAACGACGATCTTTGCAGGGTGGCTCACCAGGCACCGCCTAGATGAAGTTGATCAAGTTTAAGTAAATGCCGCGGTATTGGAGAGACCTATGTCAAATACGGACTTCCATAAACTCAAACTCAAAGCAAATATTTCAAATAAACCAATTACAGGCACTTTTGAATTGTCAAGGGGTCGGTCAGTCAAAAAGATAAAGCTAGTTGCCTATTCCAAAGCGTAGAAGGTACCTATGGAGAAGAACGGGCAAGAATCTCCACGGACACTCTTTTAAATCAAAATATGGTTACAAAATATTAGTTACATCATTCATGTTGCAATTACGCATGTGAGAACGATGCAGAACGTTCAAAGCATCCGTAATAAAAAGATAAAAACAATTCAAATAATAAATTAAATTAAAATAAGCCGTGCCAGCTAAGATATGACCAGTCCCTATTGACGGTGCCCGTTCAAGAACATGACGCTGATGCAGCACAGGCTGATGATAATGATTTTATAGTACCTAGTCATAATGTCCGTGTCATTATTAACATTTTGTTAAATTAATTAAGCATGTTACGCCGACCCAAGTAACACTGGATAAGGGCTCCTGCCCTTGCCCCATGTCATATTAGATCATAATATTGATTAAATAAAATTCATATTGTTGCAAAGTGCTACCTACAAAAAAATTAAACAGTTCCGAGTTCAACGACCTCCAATACCAAAGTAACATTATCTTTCCATTAAGTTTTTATCATTTTTTTTTCCAAATAAACGTATTTGCTTACCTCTCTATATTTTTTTTGTACGATATAAATACTGCCAAGTTCGAAGCGATTTCTTGTCGTAGGTTTGAGTCTAGCGAGTATTTGCAAACGGTTCCTTATCCATTTGCATATAATGTTAAGACTTATTATAACATTGGCATAACGAAATTCAGCAGAATGATTATTACGCTTAATATTATTACCTACGCATAAAAGTTTTGCCATAACGTTTATTGCCATTAAGTAACCTAACCTAACCATTGCATTATGCCAAAGTATTATTATGCCATAGTATCATTATGCTAATAAAAGTTATGCGAAAACATTATGCTAAACAATATTATTTGTTTTGACGGCGTCCGATAGGGTCGATGCCTGCCGGGGTCGCGGATTGTTCGAAAGAGTTACCGTGGCTTTGGCGCACAGGCAACTGAAAGAAAACGGGTGGGTTTTAGTCAGTAAGAGTCTGACACGGCCTTCATTGGTCGACAAGAGTCGTCAAGTCAAGGGTCATCGACAAGAGGTCATTTGATGATATCCCACCCAAAAAAACAAAAGCCAGGCAGGTTCCCTTGGCAAACACAACAGCCATAGTTAAGGCTCGGGATTTAATTTCAACATAACATAACATCACGGCTGTTATTCCTCAAAGGGTTAGGCAGAGGTGTACCTTAGCATATACACTCACATTTCGCAAGTTTCGTTTAAGTCCCATGTAATAGGGGGCGAGCCTATTGCCAACAACCGGGTACAAATCCAGATTCCGGGCTGCTACTGAGAAATACCTGATGGAAAACCACAATAATAATTTGCTCGACCCGGGAATCAAACCCAAGACCTCATGCTCAGAAGTAGCGCTTGTGGCCAATAAACCAACGAAATTTAAAATCAGTCAAGATTTCGTGATCTTAGGAAAAGAGACCTAGATGCTTATTCGTGTACCTTTATGGTAGAAAATTTATAACTTTTAAATAGGAATCTCACCGATAAATATCAATGGAGCACAATTTTACATTAAGATAATCAAAATTATACAAAAAGACTTAACAGAATTAAAACTTAAATAAAAGAACGAGCTCATTTGATTACCAAAGTAATTTACTGTAACATCCGGTTTATGCCATTTCACTAAGGACTCCAAATTTTAAGAAAAATTAAGATAACTGTATTATTATTTAAGCGAGAATCGAAGTAATGAAACAATATTGTACGTATACCTTTGGAATAAGTAAATTAATATTAAACAAAAGAAACAATGGAACATGATTTATTAAATGAAACGTCTAACATAAAATATCTCGTGGCTATACAGGATCAAATTAATTTTTCTAGAGAAACTCCGCAGACGTGATGGTATCAATACCTAAACACGACAAAAAATTAAAGAGATTTGATGTTATTTTTTTTTGGGGTCAGCACCCACTGGTAATGTTGTTACTTGAAGTATAAGTTGACAAAATATGTTTTATCGTGCTTAGATACCGATAGTAATCACGTCTGTGAAGTTTACACAAAAAGTTTTTTTTTAAAATTGATATTTCATGTAAATAAACTAACTGGGGTCGACGACCCCACAAAATAAAATAATCAAATTAATTTATATTTTGTTTTATCATGTTTAGTTATCGATACCCATCACGTCTGCGGAGTTTCGCTAGCTAATTTGATTTGACCCTGTATAATAACAGTCACATGGGTCGGTCGAAAGTTTCGTGAATGGGTGACCATCTATTACATTATCAAGATCCCTCCGTGACTCGGAAAGCACGTTAAGCTGTTGGTTCCTACCCCTGGATCTCATTCGTAGACCTTTGACAGTCGTTACGGGTAGTCGGAAACCCAAACTGTCTGACAACCAGTCTTACAAAGTGGAATCGTGTTACCCAATAACTGGGTTGTGGAGGTCAGATAGGCAGTCGCTCTATGTAAGTTACAGGTATTCAGCTGCATCCGGTTAGATTGGAAGCCGACCCCAACGTAGTTGGGAAATGGATAGGCAGATTGATCTTACATAAAATATTCGCAATACGTACTTTTACCCAGCACTGCTTATTTTACGTATCCTGAATTCCAGAAATTTAACATATTTTCTTCTTATAAAAAGTAACTAAATTATTAGATATCCTGGAAAATTTAAATATTTACAGCCGCAGGACTACGAGTATAAATAAAAATGAAATGTTTATTACAAGCAACAAGACTCATTTACAAACAGATACATAAAAGGAAGTATACAGGATAACAAGCACAGACAAAAACGAACACTCACAAGGTAACAATATGTCTGCTGCAGCATATTGCCGAATAGGTATATGGATACTCCAGACTATACTCACTACACTACCACTATGGACTATTATACTATGGACCGTGGTATAATAATATACTTCGCCAGGTATAGCATTCCGAGACACAGTGGTCACGTGGGTGACACAAGCCTACGTCATCACTGCTGTGTTACCAGTAGTGGGTCATAATAACTCCCCAACCGCCTTTATTACCTGTGCGAATCCGATAAATCAATGAGGTTTTAACTAACAATTACGTCGGTATAAGTTTAAATTAAATTGTTTCGTTTGATTAGAAAAACAAAACGACAATTTAAATGCTTGATATTTTTTTTAACAGAATGGTAACTGAAAATGTTTCCATACTTCTTGTTTTGTTGCAATAAAGTGGCAACTGGATAGTGACGTAAGCTTGTGTCACTCTCGGAGTGTCAGACCTTGTTTTTTTAGACCATGCTATGGACTAGATTATTATTTTTCTACGTTACTTTCCTTCTATATGACATTATAAATAATATTCGCATTGTTATAGCTGATAGTGGGTACTTACATGTAATAATGTGAAAAGGAACATGAAATCTATACTAATACAGCGGGGTAATTACGTAACACAGTAACAGTACGAATGTGTTTCACTTTGACAGTACAACAACATTCATTGCGTTATTTACGTTGTTGAGTCGACAAATTTTTCGAACACATGAAGCAATGGATTAGCAATAGGCTTCAAAATGATTCAGATTGTGATAGGTAGTGTGTTACGTAATTAGGTGCAGGGTAGCGATTTGAGCCCGGTTCCTAAAAAAAAAAAATTGTTTTGCTTACCAATGCAATGGTAGAATATTTTTATTGCCAAACTGGGCATTTAAATTTATTTATTTATTTATTCATATGACAATTCGCATTATTTCTGCACTATTTTGTACATTAATTAACATAATAGATACAGCTAAAAATAATAAATTATGAGTTTCAAACAGTAAATCAATAACATGTAGTAAATATTAAGCAATTAGGTCAATAGATCGTAAATCGATAATATGTCTATAAATTTTTAAATAGTTATTATATGAATGATTGTAAATATTTTTGTGTCAAATGATTGTAAATATTATTATGTCAAATAATAAAAAAATCTATTCTCTATAATGTATAAAATCTAATAGTATTGCATATATAATGTCATAAACTAATTAATAAATATTAAAACTATCTACTATCATTCATCACCAATTCAGATACAGATTATAAACATTTATTTAAGAGGAATGAATGAGGAAATAGATTCGTACCTACGCTAATTTTACCTGTTATAGCTACTTCCATATGGGAGGGTCTACTATGCAAAGCTATGACGTCTTTGCTTCATTATTGGTAAAGATATAAGAGTCTTAATTTTAACCAATAACCGTAAATTATAGGAATCTGCCATTAGTCACCTGCATCCGTAAAGGGACTGATTCTACCTGTCATTTTAAACAACTTTCGCTACAAAACTCCTAACCGATTCGTGAAAAAAAAATTCCTATGCAACGGTAGACAGTATTACGACGCATGTATGAAGATTGTTTAGAATGACGTGTTGAATCACCTCCTGGACGGATGCAGGTGACTAAGGCTACATTCCGAATTACGCCATAATCGCTCGCTTCGCTCACATCATAATTTGCGTTCCGATTTAGATATCACGATTATGACAGCTGAGAGCTATTAACAATTCGGAACGCTCGTGAACGCGCTCACAGTGATCGCTCAACGTCAACTCCAAACCTTGCACAAAAAAGGAAGACCGCCTGGTTATTTTTTTGAAAATGGAAGTTCAACAAATTGGCACTTCTGTTTTATTGGTTGAGATGTATGAGACCAAAGATGCGACATGAAACAACTCAACAGCACAACGCACAACTGTCATTTTTGACAGCCCTTACGATTATATTAATTTAAGGCATGATCGGCACTATCGCAAGATGGCGCATGACATGACGTCATCTATGACGATTCTCGGGACATCGTTATCGCGCTCGCGCTAATTCGGAACAGGTGTAAGCACGCTCAAATCGTGTACAGTGCAATTTGGAACGTACCCTAAATCGCCACCCTGTGTAAAAAAGAGGTAGATAGTTTGTATATAGGGGATAATCTCTCACTAATGGAAGCTAATTAAAGTATTGCAGAGTGTCATAGTAATTTCACGAAGATGAAGTCGCGAACAGAACCTAATGTAACATACGTTGAAATAAACATGCCATCAAAATACAATGCCAGCAACATGAAATGTAACACAACAACTAAGCGAATTTGTTTCAAAACAAATAAATTAAAAACTCAAAAACTAAAATCAATTATTTAAAATAAACCAATTACAGGTACTTTTGAATTGTCAAGGGGTCGGTCAGTCAGAAAAATGATGCTAGTTGCCCATTCCAAAGCGTAGTAGGTACCTATGGAGAAGAACGGGCAAGAAACTCCACGGAAACTCTTTTGTAAAATATTGGTTATACGTTGCACAACGCATTTTACATTTGTGTTACTTTTCACATAATTATTATTTTTAATTTCAATATTATAGGATTTATTTGATAGTTCCAAAATACTTTTATGCATTAATGTTGCCAGTGTTCTCATTGACTGTCATATTGTTGTCTCCACATTATATAAACCTTCTGGGATAAATTCTCTAAATGATGGTGAAAACCGCATCAAAATCCGTTGCGTAATTTAGAAGAACAACGCGGTCACACAGACAGACAAGAAAAGCGATTATATGCATAGATATGGATGTAGTGAACAGCGAAACAAATTTAACGACTTGTCAATCATTCACTCAACAGAGTTCCGCTGTGGTTTTGCCCGTCACTAGACATGAATGTACTTCAAATCAAACAAAAGACGAATTACATTCTCTTCGTTTGAAGATCGGTTCTTGCCAGTCACAACATCCGAAGCCATTCATTGGTCAGCGTTTAAGTGGCTCGTGGCTAATTGGCAACAGATCATTGTGTGGCTCGTGGCTTAATAGAAAACACATGGGTACTTATACACACATCAAAAGTGTCTAGGGATAAGGGAACAAAAAAATTGCCATATTGAAATAAAATAAAAATGTCTATTTAGATCGATTAAATAAAACATTTTCGTATGTGTAGTACTCTCTGGGTTTGCATCAATAAAGACATTTCGCGATTTTTGCTTATGCAGGATTTTTCACCTTAATTAATCCTGACATTAAAAAACCATTTTTTTTGTAACTAGCAAATACGTGCTTGATCCGTAGACAATTTTGATGTGTGTACTTCGATAAACATCCTAATTATTGATCTGATCAATCCGCTCCACGGTCAACAACAAAATAATTTGTTTTTGACTTTTCTCATGCATGAAACGGGCAGAGGTCACGTGAATGTAAACACGAGAGTGTGAAGACGCAGCTAGCGTAGGTCAGTTCCCAACAACGTTATCCGATGAACCGGTGCAGGTCGCAGGATTCACCTGGATGTCAATAGCACAGGACCTGTCGTTGTTTACGGGAAGGCTGCGCAAAATACGCGGTTGGACGTGATGCGGACACCAGCACCCTAATTACGTAACACACTATCTATCACAATCTGAATCATTTTGAAGCCTATTGCTAATCCATTGCTTCATGTCTTCGAAAAATTTGACGGCTCAACAAAGTAAATAACGCAATGAATGTTGCTGAACTGTCAAAATGTAACCCATTCCTACTGTTAGTGTGTTACGTAATTACCCCGCAGTTCTTTATACAATCCTATAGGGGAAGGCTATGTCCAGCAGTTGACGTTTTTTTTTTGCACAATTATAGAAATAAAAGAAAGAAAAAATGTTTATTGTGTACAAATAAGACGCACATTATACGTATAGGGGTTTATTTATAAACGTTACTTAAAGTTAAGTAATGATTAGCGACTGTTTAACTATACATTTTTGACGTTTAAACGTCTCTTAACTTTATGCAAAGTTTATGAATAAAGAGGAAAATGTTTTAAATTTTAATTGTTTTTATATTAGCTGTGTAGACAGAGCTCATGCCATGACAAATAGACTCCCAGACTTCTAAATCGAGTCACCATACATTTCCATGTAAGATATAAAAGCAGAAAACGTAAAAAAAAAATGAGTCAAGAAAAAAGTTTTCATGCAGTTTCGAAGCCGACATACTGGCTATCATTTTGGTGTCATCAATGTTCCAAATTTGAATTGTGAGTCCGGGAGTGTAATTAGCGAATCAGCAAGATAATGCCCAACTTACGCGATGGAGGTTTATTTGTATTCCAATGAAATAATTGTTGTTAAATAATAAAGTAATTCAATTATTTAACCTAAAACGTGAGAACTCAATACTACTTCAAGCGTAACGGACGCGTCGTTAGCTAATTCCAGTCTCAACTCCAATTCCACTGCCTATTTATTTTGTTAAAAATAACATATTGTCTGTTGGTAATTGTATCAGAAATTTATATAGATAATAGGTATCAGCTTATAACTACTACAGACCAAAGTCCGGCGGCACACTAATTACGTAACACACTATCAATCACAATCTGAATCATTTTAAAGGATATTGCTTCATATGTTAGAAAAATTTGCCTGCTCAGCGACGTAAATAACGCAATGAATGTTGTTGAACTGTCAAAATGAAAGCCATTCCTACTGTTAGTGTGTTATGCAATTACCCCGCTGTTCTTGTGCAAAGAATAAAAAAGCTTAAATAAATCATGCTCGCACAAATAAGTTTGCCTGCAATGTTTTCTTTCACTCTGAATGAATAGCCTTATAGATTTAAAAAGTAGACCATTGTCATCAGCTTCATCCTTTCGCCGTCATACGTACTAATTTATTTGGAGTCCGTTTGGCAGGTATATTCTTCTTCCATTTGCGTCATCTCTATTTAGCCGTCAGCTCAGAATCTACTCACTTTGAGGGACATTTAATGGAATCGAAAAATTTTCTATCGCAGGTACTTTCCATTGTTCCTGCCCAGGGCCCTCAACTTCTGGACCATCACGACAAAATCCCCCTATTTTTTTTCATTACTCCTCTTTTTTCATCCGTTTAACCTTTGTCTTCAGTAAAGCATGTTGATATACAAGAACCTGCACCCTTATTACGTAACAAACTATCACAATCTGAATCATTTTGAAGCCTATTGCTAATCCATAGCTTCATATGTTCCAAAAATTTGTCTGCTCAACAACGTCAATAACGCAACGAATGTTGTTGAACTGTCAAAAGGAAACCCATTCCTACTGTTAGTATGTTACGTAATTACCCCGCTGATCAACAACTCTCAATTCTTTATTGCCTTTCATAATGTATATAGTTGGTAAGGAAATAATTATATTAGCCACAACTATGGACCCTGTTGGGCACAGCATAGATCAAGTAGAAGAAAGGAGGTAGGACACTGGCTGTTTAATATAATACATTTTATTATTAGTTAAGTAGTTAGTAAGTTATATTGTTCTATTAATACAAAATTGAATACCTAACAAAAACAACAATAACTTAATAATAAAACTCTTTAATCACTTATTTTGACACCCACGGAAGTAATTTAGGTGGCCAATTTGTAATTCGAGTTTTAAAAAGCAGCTTGGTTAAAAATAGCCTCAATAAAATTTGAATATTCTAATTTTAATTGAACGAATGACTCAAAATCTTTTTTTCTTTTTTGTGAATGTCGGTTACATTATGTTAACTGTTGTTAGGTAAGCATTGAGTAATAAATGGGGTTTTCTTAATGTAATATCTGAGCAGCTGCTCTTAAATTACTGTGTGTTATTGAAAATTACCCCGGAACATACCTATTATAGAGGTATGAGGAACAGGGTGTAAAGCTCACTGATACTCTATAGAAAAGGGAGGATCCTCCGACCAGACGGGTGTTGTCTGGTGGGCAACTGCCCAACGGTTGATGTCGGGACGTTGTATACAGGGTTACTGGTAACTCGACGTATTCCTTGCAAGACGTCATAGTAGGGTTAAAATGCAACAAATTAAGCCACCAAATGTTCTACCGAAATTCAGTAGTTTTTGAATTAGTTAAGAGTTTTAGTTTTTTTATGAAAAATCCCAGATTAAATCATTTGAAACCAATTTAAAAATGATTTACGGCGCGACTGTACTGAAATTTAAGTTATTATCATAGTTGACGCCGTAGCAGACCTTTGTTAATAATTAAAAGTTCAATAATGCCTAAAACTTTGGCAAATATCACTAACCAAACATTTAATTTTTTGTAATTTTTGCTATTACTGCATAAAAAATGTAGTCTAGTGCAAAAAAAAAATACTACACCTGGTGTACAAATTCCTAGGAAAATATCCTTGTCTTATCAGTTATTCAGAAAGGTATGATTGTCAATACTTTTGCATGTGTGCCAGGGAAGAGAAGAGTTTTATGGGGGGCAGGTAAAATTGCGAGACGGTCAACCTATTGTTTCGTATTCGTATTATTCGTAGTTTTTACCTGCGCTTGAACTCCAACCACTCGGGGAGCTTTGTGATTGGTCGCTATTGTTCTCTCGGCGTGACAGGGGGTGCGATTTTGCAAAATTTGGTCGTCAGCGTTAGTTAGTTTCAACTCTACGTCGCGCAAGCTCGTGTTTTGTTACTGGCTATTTCCCTAACTGTTGCTGCGTATCTTGCTCTTGTGCTGTGCTGTGCCTTCAAAAGCGCTGACTATGGCTGCATATTCTAATCCTGAATACGCTGACATAATGTACTGTTACGGACTTTGTGACGGTAACGCTGCTGAGGCGCGGCGAGAATATCAACTTCGCTTTCCCAACCGCCGACTCCCCCACGTTAGTGTCTTCGGATCGACTTATCGGCGAATATCTGAAACTGGCAGCGTCCAAAGAAGCAGGCAAGTTGACACTGGTCGTTCCCGGAGATACACGGCTGAGGACGAGGAGCTTATTCTTCAACGTTTTATTGACGATCCTAACACATCGACAAACATCGTAGCGCGTGAGCTTGGTATGTCACAGTGGAAAGTCTGGTCTGTAGTTCACTTGTCAGGCCGACATCCATACCATTACAAGTGCAGTGCGATGCGCGCTCGAACACGGACGTGTTTCCACTGTGCACGGTACGAATTTTATTCACGAGTTGCGCGGCCATAGCCGCTGCCCGTAAACGCAATGAGTTCCAAACAACTCATAGTCAATGAATTGCTGGCATTCCTGGTCCATGCTATCGACTACATGGACGAGGTGAGCATCCTGCAGATATGCCGGTCCAATTATAAGGAGGACGAGATCTGCAGCGGAAAACGATTGCTGTTCCAGTCGCTTGGAAAACTAGACCAAATGCCCTCTCGCCGCAGAGATGGAACCGAGAAGAGTCTTCAAGATATAATCGATATGTTGAAGAAGACTGACCCGGACGACGTGCCTGATTTCGTGGCGAAGGAGCTAGGTAAGCTGCCCCCAGTCACGTTCGATCACGTCGACGTGACGCGGCTGTTAAAGGACATCACTACCTTAAAAGTGGAGATGACAAAGATGCAGTCCAGAATGGAGGAATCAGAAAAAGTCAATACTGATCTACGTGCAGAAATAGCATTATTGCGCAACGTTGGTTCGGTAATTGGGTCACCTGAGGCCTCACGGGTGAACACTCGTCGAGGGGCGCAAAATGCATCCGTCGGCAGTTTTGAATCGGCAAACACAAGTGCGTCACTAGCTGCCGATAACGCTGAGCAAGCGCCGCCCGCCGTCGCCGTCTCCTGCACCACAACACCGGCTGCGGAAACGTCACGCGTAGGTACATTGACCCCTAAACGTGCCTACGCTGCTATTGTCACTGGTGGCAAACCAGATGTGTCGCAACCAAAGCGACAATCTAGAAAAGGGGAAAAACAGAAAAAGGGTACTCAACCTGCCCTGATTGCGGTCCGTAGCTCCTTGCCAAAAACCTGCAGCCAAGTTGATGAAGAGGGTTTCACGAAAGTGGAAAGGAAGAGGAAGAAGCCCTGTTCTCGTAACCTGTGCGGCACCGCACCGAGTGGACCCAATATGCTGTTGCGCCCTGCTGTGCCTACGACGCAGCTGTACCTATCGCGTCTGCATCACTCCACTACAACTGAGGAAGTCGTGCAGTATTTGAAAGTGAAGACCAACTGGACTCTGAGGGTTGAAAGGTTGGAATCGCGCCACAACATCAACTTTAAGTCATTCGTGGTACGAGTTCCAACCCACCATCTACAGACTTGCCTGAAAGAGGACTTTTGGCCGAAAGGTGTCGTTTATCGACGCTTCCGAGGACGGTTACGCGACACCACGCAGCGATACACGATGCCGTCAACATTACGTGTATAGATAGTTTTATAAGTTTGTTTGATATGTATTAGTTTATTATTATATAAGATTATTTCGTGTATTTTATGTATGGGCCTTTAGTTGCCTGATAATAAAATGATTATTATTACCAACCAGTCCAGTCATTAGAAGAAGGAGATCCGCCGAGACGGCTTGAATTTTGTCGTTTTATGCTAAGTGCCGACGCCGACAGCGAAAACTTTTTAAAAAACATTCTGTGGACCGATGACTCATGTTTTGATCGTGATGGTATCACAAATTACCACAACTTACATTACTGGGCACCGAAAGCAGAAGCAAACCCTAAAAAACTGAAAGCAACCGCATCCCAGCGAAGGTTCTCGCTTAATGTTAGGATGGGTATTATTGACGACAAATTAATTGGCCCACATTTTTTACCCCGAACACTAAATGGGGAACTTTATGAAGATTTCCTCAGAAATCATTTATCAGCACTGCTCACGGATGTACCGGAAGAAAGAAGAGCAAACATGATTTACCAACATGACGGATGTCCAGCCCACTTCCGAATCACAATTCGACAATTGCTGGATGAAAACTATCCAAACCGATGGATAGGGCGCGGTGGGCCGATTCCGTGGCCTGCACGAAGCCCTGATCTGACGCCGCTAGACTTTTACGTCTGGGGTCATATGAAAGATCCAGTTTATGTGATCCCAGTAAATTCAATTGAAGAACTAAGGGAGAGAATTACAAATGCGGCGGACCAGATGAGGGCAACAATCACCTCAAGAACCTCTCACCTCTCTTTTCTATAGATGATGAGTGAACTTTACACCCTGTTCCTCATACCTCTATACATGTATGTAGGCATGATTTTGTAAAAATAAAACCAGATTCAAACATTTTCAAACAAAGATTAGGGTGCCAAGCATCTGGCATATAGGAACTGCTTAGCCCAATAGATTTATGTTAGAGAAATTGAACGCAAAACCGAGATACGAATGATCTATGATTCGAACAGATATCAAATCTCTTTCTTGCTCAGTAAATCTCTCGTTATGTCTATCAAGATTTACGGCCACCTTACACCAGTTAAGAGAATGGTGTAAACGCCTTTAATACTTACAATCACTTATGTAATCCTGGTAGACGATTTTATTATTTCAATTACTTTTTGATAGTACACAAATAAAAGTGATTAATTTTAGAACGTAATTTGTGACGATTGTTGACGGTAGGTGAATGACATGTAATATATTAGAGCAGCAATGATTATCGGGCCCGGTATCTCAAATTGGAACTAACCAAATCACTATGCAAAGTGACAAGCTTGGTAATTACGTAACACACTTACAGTAGGAATGGGTTTCATTTTGACAGTTCAACAACATTCATTGCGTTATTTACGTTGTTGAGCAGACAACTTTTTCCAACATATGAAGCAATGGACTAGCAATAGGCTTCAAAATGATTCAGATTGTGATAGATAGTGTGTTACGTAATTAGGATGAAGGTCTGGCATTCTTAGTTTACCGACAGCGCCACCATCACCGGGCCAGATAAGTTTGTGGCATTCTATGTATGTAACACGTCAGAATATTAAAAGTTTCTACAAGCAAATAATAGGTACACACGGCTACATTTCCAGTATAAGCTGACCTCTCATCGTACAGAAATCTTATACAATACGAGATCACCTTAAACTGGAAATGTATAGCTAGATATGTAGCCCTATGTACACAGTTAGGCCGCGATCACACCAAACGTATTGGTAGCTACCGACTGTGAGCAAGCGTTATGTACAGTTGCTTTTCCATACTTAGTCAACTTTTCGTTCACACCCCGTACCGAAAATACGCTATTGCGAGTTAGTATGCTATTAGTGAGCCTGCTTACAATCGGTGGCAGATTATACGATTGGTGTGAACGCGGCCTTGGAAGCAATTAGCACCTGTTGGGGTCGCGGGTACTGCTGGGGTCGCGGATTGTTCGAAAGAGTTACCGTGGCCCTGGCGCACAGGCAACTGAAGGAACACGGGTGGGTTTTAGTCAGTAAGAGTCTGACACGCCCTTCCGCTCCGCCCAGAGCGGGAGAGGTCATTTGATGATTTCCCACGAAAAAAAAAAGAGGCTATTAAAAGCCTTTCTTATCGCTAAAAGATCGCTTTTAGCGATAAGACCGCCCATTGTGTCACCCTGTGTAAAATGTCTACATTTATATCTGTAATTTTTTTGGTGTACATAATAAAGAGTATTCTATTCTATGCTATTCTATTAGCACACCTAACCTAAGTTTTGTTTCACGCTGCTATTAACATTTACATTTTTGTCAGCAGGTCCTTAGCCCTTTTCAACCCCCAATGTGGTATAGGTTCTTAAGGATTTTTTCAAGGATATTGGCACCTATTGATTTTGTTTTGCGATTTTATGTGTAGGTATTGACCAAATCCACAAAACAGCTACTAATCTAATCCTCGTTTTCACTAACACAAGGCGACATCTAAAAGTAAACATTATTGCACGTTGGATTTTAAACGCTTTAGCGTTGAAAATTTAACAGTGCGCCTTTGTAAGCGTATTTAGGTGTAGCCTAGTGTTAGTGAAAACAGGCATAAGCTGAATGGATACCTAAAAGTAGGTAGGCATATTTTTTTGTCATTAAATAGGCGTAAACTGGAACCTATAGTCAATAAATATGTCGCGGTTTATAGTAATTCAGTGTAACGAAGTCATGCCTACACCGTTAAGATTCATTTTCTACAGAATTTTATTCTGAAAAGAAAAGATTCCGATGAATTGAGAAACTCCTCCTTTTTTATAAGTCACGTAAAATCAGAGTAGGTAAGTAGGCCATTTTCTGATCATTCTTTTGCAATTGGACACCTAGTGGTATTGCTAAAAATGCGGCTGCCGAGCGTAAGGCCTTGTGTTCATTTCAAGGTTGGCTTGAGTTTTTTGTTTAATCTAATTATAGTGTCCTTTTAAATAATTAAGGCAAGCCACCTAGCGACGATTGAAAAAAATTGAGACAGGTTTTTAAAACAGCGCCATCTAGTGCTGCTCAATGTAACTTATGCTACGTAATGCGATTGCTTGCTAGTTGCGTGAATAGTTCATAGATGCATTTACAGATGGCGTAGTAATTAGTAATGTTTTTTGTTCATTCTTGTTAAAAAAATAATTATAATATATATTATAATGCTTTTTAAGGAAACAAATCTGATGTAATAGTTTGATTAAGAAATAAATATTTTTATTATTTAAAGATACATTTTTCAGAAAACCCATGCGGAAGTTTTGAAGACGAAACTCTAACTTGCCTTTTTAACTCTGTTCTGCTTGTTTCACAAAGATGGCGCTAATAGAAACATTTTAATATTTTCTTCTGAACTGGTATTGTACCTGCTGTAGCATTGTCCGAGCTGCAGCTAGGAGTTCAGGACTAAGCGGTCAATAAATATGTAAACTAAAACCACCAAATTATGTTTGTCAACAACAATGAAAAGCAAATTCTGCTTTTACCGATTATGGTGTATTTTAAAGCATATCACATGTTGAAAACTACCTATCCACGGCCTTACGTGTTGATAGCAATCGAAATTGATCCAGCCCAGAACTAAGCTACGAGCTAGGAGTTTGGCTCCATTATCCTAGCGTCCATTAGTTCCTGCGCAAACATGAAGGCATGCAGGCCCTGCAGTCTCGACATGAATAGCGACAAAAATCGGTCGTTAAGTCCAATCGTTGTCAAATTTATTTAATAGATTTGCAACCTTATGCTTTGGAAATAAGGTTGAAAATCTATTAAAGGAATTTGACATCGATACGACTTAGCGACCGATTTTTGTCGCTTTCTATGTCGAGACTGCAGGGCCAGGACTCGATATCAAGACAAGTGTCCTATCGTTTGCGGAACAGCACCACTTTACTATATCCAGCAGGCTGATAATGGAAATTTAAATGATTATTTAATGATGTAAATACTGCAAGCTTCTTTCATTCCTTTTAAAAAGCTGACAACAGCTAAAGCGCGGTCACTGTCGGACTGCATGGAGAAGAAAGAGAAGCGCAATGACACAACGCTGGTAATTTATTGCAAAATATGAAGCAATTTACAAAAAATCTATTGATTGGACTAAAAAATTAAAACACTATTAGGTACGTAAATATGTTGCTTGTATAATAACCTGACAAAAAATAAGAATCATTGCATGTATATTAGTATGGTTTTTAATCGTTAAAACAATTTTTTAGAGGTATCTTAGTGATTTGTTTCTATCGTATAAATTTTGTTGTATTATGTTTTCAACACACTATCTAACTAGCATACACCTTGAAGAATATCATATATTTTTCTGATTATGTTTACCGCAGTGGATCATATACTTTTATGCATTATAAGACTTGCGTTGAGGTCCTGTAGTCTCCTTAATTTTAAACACATTCTTACCAACAGCACTGCAACAAAAACAAACAATTTCTCCACTCGGAATGCTAGTAATTATCAAAGTTTTGCAGTTTACCGAGCTCACCCGAGTATCCACGAGTATTCCCGAGCGTCGACGCGACGGTTGAATAATTAAATAAGTTTAGAAGTGAGAGTATGTATTTATGTATGTAGATAAATGTGGACTGACGACTCTTGGGATTGAAGGGGAGTTGCAACAAAGATTACAGTACCTTAGCTTGTTGGTATTATTTGATTGATATGGGTTGCTTTGTTGCATGAATTAAAAAGGTAGTATTTCTAAGCTTGACCGATGTCCACCGGCATCAGAGTAGGTAACTTCTTCTTCCGAAATTGGTCTCCTAATTTTGAGGACAGTGACTCCTTTTACCTACTCACTGAATGTCTGGGATCTCAATTTGTTTATTTATATACTTGGTCCACGACAAGCAGTACATAGAAAAAATTAAAACAGAACAATAACATAATAAAAGTAGTGGTATGTATGCCTATTAATAGGTATATAAGTACAGCATTCACCACAGAACAATATCATAATTAAATAAAAACACGTGTGGCACTCGGGGACTGCCGCGGTAAAGCTATTGCATAGCATTTTTTATCAACATGCAATTATAATTATTTATTTATTTTTTATTTATGCAGTATTTTTTTTCTTTGATATTAATTCAAGTACAGTCGTACCATATACATACACGTTAAGCGAACGCTCGGCCGAGCTACATGGTAGGCGGAGTGGGGGGTGTTAGGTTTTATTTTCGTTACGGAATTTCTTGATTCGGTCGCCGCGCTCAAAGCCCGCGATAAAAGCTATGCAATAGCTTAAAAAACTTATGAAAACTTGAATTACAATTACAAAACAAAATTCAAAATAAGTGGATACAAAATGTTATCACGAGAGGTGGAAGATGTAAGGACATGAGGTTATATCAAAGAGTAATATAAGTAATGGGTTATATAATGCGGGTTGTTTCGGTTATATAATAGGCCCTTTTTTTTTTGGTGGGATATCGTCAAATGACCTCTCCCGCTCTGGGCGGAGCGGAAGGGCGTCTCAGACTCTTACTGACTAAAACCCACCCGTGTTCCTTCAGTTGCCTGTGCACCAGGGCCAGGGTAACTCTTTTGAACAATCCGCGACCCAGGCAGGCATCGGCCCTATCGGACCCCGTCAATGGTGCTGACATCTCTTTGAGGCGCGCGTGGAACACGACGCACCTTCGACCAGGGTCTATCGACATGTTCACTGATTTTTCCGATTGTTCAACAACAATAGGTAAGTACTTAGGTATTTCATGAACTAGCCAGTTTAATGCACATAATATATTGAATGATAAATGATTTTATTTCTGTAAGTAGGTTTGTACGTTAACACTTTTACACGTCAATCATATTTTTAAAACTAGATGAGGTCGGCGTTTCCTATCTGACTACTCTGAAAAGAAAGGCCGAAACAAACTCAGAGGTCACGGTCTCTTTTAAAGTCCAGACATAATCTTGGTCAGATCATGTGAGGACCATGTGTATTGGTATCTGAAATGGTCTTTTGAGGACAGAACCACACAGATTGAGTGGACCTGTCCAGTCAGTGCATGCATTTGTCATCATTCATCATCATTATCATTTGTAATCAATGTCTTTCGGTGAATTTCAACTTAAAATTTGTAAGATGGTAAACACAATTAAGCGGTATAATGTTAAGTAAAAAGCAAGTCGTTCATTCTATGGATTTTATTTACAAAAACTTTAGTAAATATTTACAATTTAATACGTTAAGTAAACAGTTTGGCACATTTAAACCTAAAAGTTAAGTAGAAAAAAATAATACAGAAACGAACACAATCCAGTAACCTACATATCATACAATAAACATAAGTACAGAAAAGATATGTCTAATGATGACAGCCCCATCAAGAATGATCTGACTGGAAATTATCAATATGACTCTAAATTGATTGAGTTGATCACTCAAATAACTACAGAGCAGAAAATTTTATTTAACTCTACTTAAAAGTCGTGTTCAATTTTGGCTTCCAGTCCGACTTGAGGCTTTTCATGTCCGAAAGTCTTCTCCAAGTTGCCTCCAGCAACTAATCTGGTGTTCTTATCGACTTTCCATACTCCGTCACCGGTCAGTGTCACCTGAAATATGGAAAATATTGCATTAAAGTCTTGCCACATTATCAATCCAAAGTGTTGCTATTTATTTATTGTTAGTCATGTATTTATGAACCCATCGTTCAACACATGAGTACACACACAAAGAATCAACTGAATCTTAAAGACTATAAGACGTTATTATTCTAAATGCTTCTGGCCGGGGGGTTGGAAGTATTTCGCACATTTATCTACACCCTCGGCAGGTAGGTAGAAATTCGTAATATTTAAGTTCGTTTATAAACAAATATATACGTACACCACTACCCCTTCCAACTTCCTTATGCACATCGAGGGCAGCTCTTACGTTGTCGTTTGCATTGTTCCACTTAAACTTGCTTCCTAGGACACTGCTGTCACCATTAGCACCGAGCACTCTCTCTCCGTAAGCTTGTCCCTCGAGATGACCTCGACGGTCGTTGAAGATGTCTGCCTTGTAACCGCCTCGACCCTGTGGGAATATGGTTTTCTTAGAAAAATGTCTGGAAATAATCATCGTGAGCATTTATTATGCGTAGCAGTCCATGGGGTATCTGTGAAGTGTTAAAGCCATCAATGTTTGGTTACGTCAAAGGGATTATGCGATTCATTCTGAAGTGCTGTATTTCTCTCTTGTACGTTAGTACAATGTTGAGTTGTACTATGTTAATAGTACAACTCCAGAACCCTCAAAACTAACAAAAAATATGAACTAAATGTAATCATGTTCTTCAGTATTTTCGATCTTTCTGAGGTTAACATATTTTTCTGTGCTCAAACTGAATGTTGGGTATATAGGAATAGCTCATGCGAGGATGTAAAGATTAGCCAATGTACTGGGCTTCCATGAGTATCCTCTTTAGCCTTAAGGCTCTTCAAAAACACCCATGTCATCTTTTGCCAAATAGATAGTAAAATTACTTACGAATAATCCAGCATCGTTGCCGCCCAAAGTGCCGAAGACTTTGCCTCTACCAGCATTACGCTCAAAATGCAAGTCTTTGAAAAATTGGTTTTCATCCATTCCTGGTAGTCTGTAGACTTGAGCGTATGAGCAAGCCACGAGAGCAGCGAAACACAATAGAACGGTGGACTGCATGGTGATCTGGAAAGTAAAGAAGAGATTATTAAACACAAAATAACAGTATGCTTATATTTCGGTTTGGGACAGGCAAAGGTGTCTTTTTTCGTTTTTTTTACCCTTCCAGCAGTTTTGTTTTATAAGTCCCACTAGGGGTGAGCCAGTTATATTTATCTAGGCAGAAATCCAACCTTAGAATAAGTGTACAAACACAGTGGGGCGGCGCGGGTGGCGGGAGCGGATGTGGATGGTCTTCCCACGGCGGATTAAGCTGCCCGCTCCGCAGACACTTTGTTCATAGACAAAAGGAATTATGTGTTTACGACACCCGCTTGCGGATTCCGCTACCAGCGCCGCTCCCACTATGTTTGTACCCTAAGGGTCAGTTGTTTGATACATAGTTAAACATGACCAATAATCAATTTAACAATTAGTCATCTAACAATAGTCAATAGCTGTCAAAGTTTAACTACTCTGTCTGCGCATGGTTAACTTTCATAGCAATTTGTCCATTTTTTTAACCGTAGTTAGCTTAACCATTTTTCAAACAACATACTTCTGTCATTTTTAACAAATTGTTAGTTTAATTAACGCATTTTAACTATTAGTATGTTTGACTACTGATCAAACAATGGGCCCTTAGAGTTTTAGAAAATGCAAGACCCTGGTATCAAACAGTCTTTTTAAATTCATTTGAATGCCAACCTAAGCCAAATGTTTTCCTGTATGTGCCATAACGGCCCTTAAAAGAAGAATTTAAAACTTTAAACTCAACCCAATAATGCCAAAAAGATAATGTTGGCATGGCAAGATTGGTAATAATTTCTATAAGAGCCAATATCCCATAGGACCCCAATGAGGCCCCATGCTATTGTGTACTAGTAATTAACAAATACACACCTCGTAAAAATGGTTACTTCTTCTCTCCACAAGGAACTAAGGTGAACTGTACCTTCCTCAATCCCGAACCGATCATTTATACTAGCTTCAATATTTGAGGTGAATTCCCTGCGCCGAGAGGAACGGGGACTTGTTTTGAGATGACGTGAATCATACGCAATTCATAATAATCTTTCTTACTGAGCGATTAAAATTTGTAACGGGGTAATTGTACCTTAGTGTGTGTCAATGCATAGTAGTATACAGATAAGATTGAGTAGTAAATAGCGCATATCATTACGTGTCTTATCGAATATAGTATAGGTAGAGGTGTTTACAGTAGGTAAATACCGTACACCCACATTTCACTAGCCATGTTTGTTTTTTTTTTAATATTTATCCCCGCAATCCCTCTTAATGATATTTGAATTCGTGCGTTTCTCATGCATTTGACAGACTCATCTCTCAATCTCTCATCAGAATCTCATGTTGACTGCTGTGATTGTATATGAACGGTTATGTTCGTGAACGGACGCCGTCAGTTGAGACTGGTCATCTCTTAACTGCCACGGCTTATTTTTATTATTAATCTTATATTTTGAATTGTTTCTTAGTATATATTTTTAAGCTATTGCATAGCTTTTATCGCGGGCTTTGAGCGCGGCGACCGAATCAAGAAATTCCGTAACGAAAATAAAACCTAACACCCCCCACTCCGCCTACCATATAGCTCGGCCGAGCGTTCGCTTAACGTGTATGTATATGGTACGACTGTACTTGAATTAATAACAAAGAAAAAAAAAATGCATAAATAAAAAATAAATAAATAATTATAATTGCATAAGTTGATAAAAAATGCTATGCAATAGCTTTACCGCGGCAGTCCCCGAGTGCCACACGTGTTTTTTCTTTTTTCATTATTCTCGCATATAGAAGCAACAAGAATAATGTACCCAGGATTTTATAATATCTTGAATTTAAAAAGAGTGTCCTTGGAGTTTCTTGCCCGTTCTTCTCCATAGAGATCTACGTTTTGGAATGGGCAACTAGCTTCAACTTTCTGACTAACTGACCGACTCTTTGACAGTTCAAAAGTGCCTGTAAATGGTTTAATTGAAATAAATGCTTTGAGTTTGAATTTGAGTTTATGATGATCACTTGAAATGAAATTACGCAACCCATTACAACCATAAGGTTTAAAAAAAAGCTTGGGTTGCCATTAGGCATTATTAAAACAGTCAATACCTACCATTGATATATCTACATAGAAAATAGTCACTAACATAAAGCTATGCCAAGCAAGTCAATGACCTAGACCAGGGGTCCGCAACCTTTTGAGTTGGAAGAGTCAAAAATTACAATTTACAAAATTTCAAAGATTTTAAAGAGCCACAATTTTTTTTCTTGCCTACAATAAATAGGTACTACTTGCATAAATAAAGTTTTTTGATAAAAAAAAAAAAAAAACATAAATAAGTAGTGTTTTTCACAACAAAATAAATAATATATACATATATATGGTATAAACATAAATAATATTTTCGTATGGAACTAAAGAGCCGCAGCTTCACATCCAAAGAGCCGCATGTGGCTCGCGAGCCGCAGGTTGCTGACCCCTGACCTAGACATTGATCGTGACTGTCCTATAAAATTACCTTTGTAATGCCAGCGGGGTAATTGCGTAACACACTAACAGGTAGGAATGGCTTTCATTTTGACGGTTCAACAACATTCATTGCGTTATTTACGTTGTTGGGCAGACAAATTTTTCGAACATATGAAGCAATGGATTAGCAATGGATTATTCAAAATTATTCAGATTGTGATGAGTGTATTATGCAATTAAGGTGCAGGTAATAAAAGCCAAAACGGAAAAAAATCCATGTGTAAAACATTCTTTGTTAAATACATTTTACCATTCCATGCTGATCTAATTGGTACAAAATTCGTCGTATTTTTTCCTAACGCCCTGTCCCACTCCTGGGAAAAGGCCTACCTCCACTCCTTCTTTCACGAGGCCGCGCGTCCTCCTTCCAGATTGGACGGGACCTATCCAGTTCGTCCCGCCATCTTCTATGTGGCCTGCCGCGACCCTGTCTTACTGTCTTTGGGCACCACAATATTTATTATTATTATTATATTCAGTTATTTCAGATTTCCAAATACATACATACATATACTCACGCCTTCTTCCCACGGAGGTAGGCAGAAACTACAGAACGCCATCTGCTACGATCCTTACATACTCCTTTTGCCTCGTTTACGTTCTGAATACCTGGTCATACACGCACGCTGGTGGCAAGTACTACTACATCCACATAATATTTATGTAACTAATTAACTGCATAGTTACTTTGTTTATAATTAAAGATAACCCGGGACTCCATGTTAATCTTTCAAGACACGACAAAACGTGGACATGACGTCTACATTTCTGATGACGTAAGTTACCCAATGCGTTAGATTTCTTCGCGCACAAAGAAATATAATGTTCTTTTTTTGCAGGTCAACGAAGCGTGAATTCAACTTAGTGATAGTTCAGACTGGTTTATTTTGCTAACGGTAAATATTTATTACAACGCCTGAAGCTGGTGTTAGGAATTCCCTGACATGGTTTTGGTGACGATAATAGTCACTTTCACTGCAATTACGTCAAAATGCATATCGACGGTGTAGTATCAATTTCTAATAACTACAAAAACATGATTTTACAGGAGGCGAAAAAAACATTTCATTTCCACGAACTAGAAAAAAAAGAAGGACTCCGCGCCACGCGTATCGAAAGTGAAGCACTATTAGTTTGTACAAACCGTTTGTAAAACAAACATGCCTCACGCTTGCATCATTCACTGCCATTACGCGGCACTACAGCGTCATTGTAGGTACTGTTTACGTCAAGTAATAAAATAAAATAATGCCTTCTTGTGTTGTGAAATGGTGTAAAAATAATTCTACATCCCAGAAAAAGTGTCAAGGAATAACATATCAAAAGTAAGACACTTATTTACACACACACACACACACACACACACACACACATAGATCGGTACGGTGCTTCACTTTCGATTTGCGTGATCCTTCTTATTTTTCTAGTCAGTGTTCATTTCTATAGTTTTTAACATTTGAATCAAAAAGTTACTTATATTTAGAAAATAGTAAGAAACGCTTATGACAGTGATAATGATTTCAGACCTTATGTCTTTGCAAATACGCGGTCTTTCATATTTTACCTACGAATATGCAATAAAGTGAAAATCGCAAAAATGTTAGTGACCTATTAGATATTGATACTTCACCGTCGATATGTTGTATGTATTTATAAATGGGTTTAGATCAAACGAAAATAGAACAGGAGCAAGACCAAATATTTTTTTTTATTTTTTTTTATTACTTTCTTGATGTTCTTGTATAGAGCAACGAATGAAGGTGGAGAAGAGAGAGAAGGAGTAAGGCTCGTAGCAGGTAGTGTTGTGTAGTTTCTGCTTACTCCCATAGTAAGAAGGCGTGAGTTTATGTGTTTGTATAAATACTCTATCCCTGTAACAATAATTTGGTTAGAGTTAGGATATAAATTTCATTCGGTCCTTTGTTATAAACCGACCTTTAGAAGTACATTTTTATTAATTTTGAATCGATTGTAATTTTAGGTCACAGTGTATTAAATAATTAACTTGATACTTTTAAACTTAAACTAAAATAGGTCAGTCTTCATTTCCCTAAATAAGTTACATTTAAGCAAGCGTGCAGTTAAGGCGTCCATTACACGCTCACGCAAGTGTCACTCAATTCCAAAACTAATGAATGACGCATGACTGATGGTGAGTGATGGAATTCAATCAACATTAGACGCTCATTCTGACTGATCATAAGTCATACCTAAGATTTTACAGAGAATACATGTGTTTTCTCAAGACAATATGGATATTCATAAAAGAAAAGTCTGTACCTATTGCAATTTTGATTGCAATGATGCGTAAAAAACGTGTAAAAAAAGCGTTAAGAGAAATATTGACTATTAAAAAGGGGCTATGGCCATATAAAATATTGGCTGCTATACAGGATTCGAAAGATTGCTTGGGCATCTTTTCAGCGTGATCTATGTCCGACTCCATCGCTGTCAGCGACGGGTGATTGACGAAACCCACACGTTCACTGAAAAGTCATGCCTGATGGTTGCATAATGCAAAAATGTAAATATCTAGATTTTCGTCAATAAATTTCATGAAACCATCAGTCACTGTATTAGACGATAAGTCATTCGTCAGTCACAGCCTTGACTGTGGTTAAATTGACAGCAAAATCTACTGTGTAATGAACGCCATCTCTTAACTGCCACTTCTTATGTTTATTTTTAATCTTATATTTTGAATTGTTTCTTATATATTTTTTTTTATATTGTTCTCACATATAGAAGCAACAAGAATAATGTACCCGGGATTTTGTAATATCTTGATTTAAAAGAGTGTCCTTGGAATTTCTTGCCCGCTCTTCTCCATAGAGACCTACGTTTTGGAATGGGCAACTAGCTTCAAATTTCTGACTAACTGACCGACTCTATGACAGTTCAAAAGTGCCTGTAAATGGTTTAATCGAAATAAATGCTTTGTTTCAGTTTGAGTTTTTGTACGCCTAATTAGCCAACCACATCATAGCTTAATCAACAGGCGAGATAGTGGTCAAAAGCCAGACGAAAAATCCCCAATAAATCTTATCACATCTCAGCTGATCACAATACAAAACCAAACAATGATTAAACATTCAACACGCTAATTATAATTGCAATGATAACAAGGTCAACTGAAGTCATCTTTGTGGATAAAGGGGATTCACTTCTTCACAGAAATGATACGTTTTGTTTGTTTGTTGTCGTTTGTTTTTTGTTTGTATGTCTGTGAGTCACGAGGAACGTGCCGTGTGAAGAATTTCACGGGGATTATTTTGGCTTTTAGTGTTTTATTTTCCTTAAGCTATTTTTAATTGGCTGCTATTATTTTTGTGATAGGTGTTTGTAGAAAATATTTTCTTTAAGTTAAAATAGTTAGGTAGGTACTTAGGTTTTCTTTTTTCTTTAAATATTGTTTATTGTACTGATTTACTTTTAGTTAAGCTATTTAAATACCAACATTTATGTTTATTTTATATTTACAAACATACAATAAAATTGTAAATTTTATGATTCATGAATTGGGTTCTATCAGGGTCATTTTTCCATAGCGATTTTTTGCAATCGACGCCTTCTCAGTTCGTCAGCCGAAACCACATCAGTCTTGTCTAGGTAGGGCTGCTCCATCGTCGAAGTCGAATAACTTGGCTATTGGTTTAAATTTAGGGATAAAAAGATTGAAAAAATGTTGTAATAAAAAAACAATAGAGATTTAATCAAACTAAGCTGAGAATCAGCACTTTTTGAACGTCAAAATTACATAAGACAGTCCCAAAACGCCCGCCCTTCACCACTTCCTAGTGCTTTTTTAGATGTTTCTTCTGGACTCTACTGAATTGTCAAGACCACCGTCTTGATCATTGTCAAGGGTTGTTATTAATGTTATTAATTATGATTACCTCATTGGTATTTGCGGTCGCAAGCTCTACTGCTAAGCATGAGGTCCTGGGTTCGATTCCCGGGTCGGGCAAAATGTGAAAATCTCTGTAGCAGCCCGGAGTCTGGATGGGCCCAGTTGATGGCAATAGGCTCGCCCCCTATGGCATGGGACTCTGTTTTTATTGCTAAAATTGTAACAATGATTATGAATTTTATCATTACGGTGAATCCTCAGCTGTAGCCCGCCAAATTCAAATTTTCTTTGATTTTTACAAATTGCGGCTCTGTTTTACGTCCTATGTTGATCGAAATGCGATTCGCGACTATAGAAAAGGATATATTTACTGAATAATAATTAATCATCAATTTCATATCAATCGTCAAACTTTGGAAATTTGTTCCACTTAAGAATTTTCATATGAAATATTCTGATAAATTCTTAGGTGGAACAAATTTCCAAAGTTTGACGATTAACTAATTGAGACTAACTTTTTTATTGATAAAATTGTAACAATGATTACGAATTTTATCATTAAAATGCCATTCTAAAGATAACTTTGTTGACAGCCTCATAGGTCTAGCGGTTGAGCGCTACTGCTGAGTAAGAGGTCTTGGGCTCGATTCCCAGGTCGGGCAGATTTGTGCTCGTGGCAGCGATCGGGTCCTCGTGGCGGCCATCGGCGGCGGCGACCTCTCGCGTCCAGCCCTGGTTCAAGCCATGGTACGGAGCAACAGGGAATGGGAAGCCGTCACCTCCTTCTGCGAAGCAGTAATGCTCGCGAAGGAGGAGGCGGAGCGCGAGAGGGAGAGGCAATCACTGCGCCCTCGCACCCCTAGTCGCCGCAGGAGGAGACACCCTGGGCGTCGGGAGTCGATTGCCGACTCCCGGCCACCGTAGGCGCGGGCTTGCGGACGGCGAGCAATGGGCAGCTCTCCGTCCGGTAAGGACCAGGCCCGGGGCGACGGCGCGTCGTGTTCCACGCGCGCCTCAAAGAGATGTCAGCAACATTGACGGGGTCCTATAGGGCCGATGCCTGCCGGGGTCACGGATTGTTCGAAAGAGTTACCGTGGCCCTGGCGCACAGGCAACTGTAGGAACACGGGTGGGTTTTAGTCAGTAAGAGTCTGACATGCCCTTCCGCTCCGCCCACAGCGGGAGAGGTCATTTGATGATTTCCCACCAAAAAAAAAAAAAGGCAGTGTTAATTTCCTTTAGGAATTTCTCAGTAGCAGCCCGGAGTCTGGATCTGTGCCCGGTTGATGGCAATAGGCTCGCCCTCTATTACATAGGACTTAAACATAACTGGCGAAATTTGGGTTTATTATACACCTGTCAGATCGCAGAGATTACAGGCATGATGTAATGTTATGTCTAAAAATAAATATAACCTTTCCCTGATTATGTATATCGAGCCAAACTTTGTTTTGGTAATGTATAGTTTGTCTCCCTCGGGGCAAGGCCTCCCCTTTCTCCCTCCAAACAAATGTCCAAATATCCTTGTTTGCAATGAATCCCCAGAACGCATGGTCCCACAAACTTTCCCAAAACATTAATTCACAGGCTATCACACAAAATCTGTATTACAGCCTACAAAACATTCAGTATGCTAACCGCTAGTATTGTAGCCAGTATAATAATTAAGCAGTTTATGTAGCATTATCGGTTTGGCCTATATGCTGCCGTATATTAGTAATGAAATATGGACGCACTGTTCTAATTAATCTGTTGGACGTTATGCGTGGTTTAATAATAGTCAAATGATTGGCTGTTGGTAGATTTCTATAAATTTCTGTTAATAATTTATACTACCTTTCTAATGAAAATACTGAATTTAGACGTAGAGTAGCAGTATAGGCATTAATCTTAACATTTATTATTTAAATGTCACAGCACAATTTTGGGGTCTTTGACCTTTTAACCTCCTTGGTAGAGGATTTTATTTTGTATTTTGTTGTTTTATAGTAGGTTTTTTCTATAAAAGTATTTATTGGGGTTCGATAAAGTACTAATAAATAGATACTTTTCTCAAACATGCTAGGAAATTCGAGCATAATTTTGACAACTTTCTTCGAGATAAATCGAAAATGCTGGACTGGTCAAATACATGCTAGCAGCGACCGGCAATGTTAGTAAAAAAATCCATAACTGTCGTGTTTAGCGGCCGAATAAATTACTATGAAAACTCATATTATTATCATGTTGTTTAAAATTGGAACGATATTTTTACGTCCCAACATGGCAACCAAGGAGGTAACTTATCAAAGATTTTGTTTAAATTTCGAACTGGCTTGCAAATAGAGCTGATTAAATTAAAAAAGAAACAAATGAACATATTGGCGCGTGAAACATTATTTATGTTCGTCATTCATTTTGGAATTTAATAACTAATTTACTTAGTTTGAATTTCCGCGCATTATTTGAGAAAGTACTATACAAGCCTTGGCCGCAGCCAGGCATTGATGGACGAAGGTATGTGTGCCTCGGCTTCACCTCGGCCCACATTTTCACGTTCATCCATCAATGCCTCTTTTGCAGGCCGCGGCAGTAATGTACTATTTCTTCTTCATCAAGACCTACCTGAACACAATATGGGCAAACCGATGCGCTGTTGCCTTAATCATACAGTTTAGGGAAGTCTCGTGTGCCTTTAGTTGCACTGAAAGTAAAAGCAATCAAATCAATTGCATCAGCCCTGCAGCGTTTATCGCCAATATCGATATCGTAAGTTTAACCCTCAGTCTTTGCAATATTAACGAATACTCCGAGCCTAGAATAGAACGACGCTTTGTCGGCATTGTAAGTGGGGAATACTGGAATAGGTACAGTCAACTGATGTGGCATCAGTGCGAGCAAAACCAGTATAAGTAGGCCTCTTATTCCATTGAAACTCCGAACTAAGCTAGGCCAGGTCAAGGTCAAAGTGTTACTACCGAAGTGCGGTCGACTGTACCAGTAACGTTGTCATGCAATAAGTGTATATGAAAATAAAATACTGGCGGAAAAATATCAGTGTGACTAAAAGAAGTTCCCAGGACGAAGTATTTAATAAAAAAGTTACTCCTTTTCATATCACCCCCAGATAATACACTCCTATTAATATCCCGTAACGTATCGATAACAAAACATAGGAACAGTTCGGAACATTAGACAGGTACATAATATACTAGTACATACTGTATCTAGCAGTAAATTTGGGCGTTCGCCAAATGCAATGCTCATCCATTATGTTGACTCGGCGCTGCACGGGAAGTGGTGCGTTTTCGTTGTCGTGAGGCACGATATTTTGGGGATTATGTTGTACTTATTAGTGGTGTAATAAAGGACTTATTCTTGTAGGTTTATCATCATTATTTGTGTAGCCATTTCCTAAATATTTATTTATTTATTAAACTATTTATGTACAGTTATAGCGGTATCTACATCGCCACATGCGAGCTACACGTCACACTGACGTCACGCAAAATCCTGCATCGCGCAAGCAGAGTTTACCGCGCAACTAGCATATATACAACGTCTCAACATCAAACGACGGGCAGTTGCCCACCAGACACAACACCCATCTGGTCGGAGGATCCTCCCTTTTCCATAGAGTATGAGTGAGCTTTACACCCTCATACCTCTATACAGTCACCAAAATAGAGAAGTTACCAGGGTCATCGATATAGTTGAAGTTTAGTTACCAGTAAAAACCGATGAATGTTTTCGAATAAAATTTAATTTAATTATTAGAAAACAAATAGGTTATTTATCAAATTAAATTTCATTTTAAAACATCCACAGGTTTCTTACTAAACTTCAACTATATCCGACGACCCTGGTTACTTCTAACATTTGGTGACCGTACACACATATTAACAGACAGGAAGAAAGGAACAGAAAAATACTTAAAAGGTGATGCTTATGTATGTCTAAAGAAATATCTTCCAGGATACCCGCGATAGGAGAGTATATTAAAAGAGATGTAGACAACGTGTGTAAGAGTAGAAGGGAAACCATAATTCATAAAATCAAAACAATTCGGTCGGCCTCTGGTTTAACCGGATACAAATGAATCCGGATAAAAATGAACATGAGTAGGATAGAAAAAAATATATTATAGTAAAGGAATTATTCCTAAACTACTACTAAAGATATGCCAAGTCATCAGAAGGGGTTCGGCCTGGCGGTTGAACAATACTGCAAAACGTCTAACGTTCCCGTAACTAATTATAATAATAATAATATTATATCATAATCTTTGCTTCCCGTCGTATTTTGTTTTAAGGTGTATTTAATATCGTACCTATAGCTTGTAGCGTGTATGAAAGGCTGATGAGGGGCTCGTGGCTAAATAATAACAGCCGCACGGGTCCATCTTCAAGGTTAAGCTACGCTTGCCGAGGTCGGTCCGTGGATGGGTGACCATCCATTACATACCGAAACCCCTCCGTGCCTCGAAAGGCACGTTTAGTCTTGGGTCCTGGCTGTCATTTGTAGATCTTTGTCATTTGTTACGGGTAGTCAGAAGCCCGGACGTCATACCACAAGCGCACGAAAAAAAATTCCACTTTTTTTTGCCTCAAAAACAGAATCTTTAATGCCACGTGCAAACGATGCACCAAAAACCTGACGTCACACAAATCCTGCATTGCGCAAGAAAAGTTTACCGCGCGACTAGCATATTAGCGATTGACGTCGGGCAGTTGCCCACCAGACACAACACCCGTCTTCTCGGAGGATCCTTCCTTTTCAATAGAGGATGAGTGAACTTTTCACCCTGTTCTTCATGCGTCTATACAGCCAAGAGGCTTTGTCAAGTAAACTTAAGCCTTTACCATACTACAACAATGGATACTCGCCCCCAACATACAGAGTAAATACAGCTCTCTGGAGTGTGCTCTGTGATTGAAGCATGTTACATGTCCGGTCGGGTCCATTTCACAAAATGCATGGATTTGGGTTACATAGCCGAGCTGGCCTACCGAGCTATGATTTCTAATTATATTGAAGAGCATTTGAAGCTCTCGGGAAAGAGTTTGCCGGTATTTGCTGCCTCTGTTTCTATGGCGTGTACCGACACCAATGAAAGGTGTAAAAAAAAAGCTATCAGTTGTGAAACTCAAACTTAAAGTATTTATTTCAATTAAACCAATTACAGACTTTTGAAATGTCAAGGGGTCGGTTAATCAGAAAGATGAAGCTAGTGGCCCATTCCAAACCGTAGCACCTATGGAAAATAACGGGCAAGAAACTCCACGGACAGTCTTTTAAATCAAAATATTGTTACAAAAATTGGTTACATCATTCATGTTAAAATTATACATGTGAGAACGATGTAGAAAGACGTGCACGATGAAAGCGTCCGTAATAAAAAAGACAGAAACAAAAAAAAAAACAATTCAGTAATTAAAAATAAGCTGTGGCAGCTAAGAGATGACCTACTGTTACTGTCAGCATGAATCATCTCTTTGCTTTGCACAACCCTTCCCTGAATCTCAGTTACATCGGTCTGGCGCAAATAGGGATCTATGTTGTTGATTTTGTCCAGCTCGCCCCACCATCTTCCATGGGATCCTATCGAATGTATTACTCACTAGGTTTTGCCCGCGACTTCGTCCGCGTGAAATTCTGGTTCCCTCAACCCACCCCGTCGCATCGCAACGCCTGTTTATCTACGCAGTCAAAATGTATGGCAGAGCTAATTTTTGTTTGAATAATCGACGAAAAGTTTCAACGCAGGGGGTTTCAGCATCACGTATGTATGTACTGAATCCATGGTAACAGCTCGCTCGTCGATGTCCCTGCCAACCTATATATTATGCCGTAATACATTATACCAATACTAGTTTCCATTTGAATCGCAAACTTCTCACACATACAGTTCACGGAACATTCGACGTAAGTACTTTGATTGAACCGTGTTCGCTGTGGTTCGGGTCCATTTCACAGAACTCACACATATGTAGTTAGCATACGTAAACGTGGATTGGTAGATAATTTTGGTAGCACTTTGTTGCAGTATTCAGGGGGCCTAAAAAGGCCACATTAAGCAATTCCTCTAAAAGTGATTCATTTCATGAATTCCCGGCAGATCATTAGCAATTCCTCTAATTTGACGTAAAATGTTGACACATATTAGCTGAATCACACACAATTCAATTCATATCAGAATCATATAAGGCGTAAATATTGCCGCATGAAAAAAATTAAGACCGTAATTTTACAGGTTAATTTTTATTTACAGTTTTTATTAATAAAATTGTTTTTTTAATAATTATTTCTACAGTTAAAATGTTATTTCTTTATAATATACTTATAAAACTGTTAAAAAGACCGCAGATGAAGCCTGAAAAGGGAAACTAGAAACAACAAAAACTTTATAGGCTGGTAACACGTACAAAGGAGGTTTTAGTTTATCCCTTGAGTTATGTCAACTATTGTCAACATCAAACATCAACAAGACGTGTATTATAAATTAATATTATACTATTTGATTTTAAAACTTGAGTATTCGTGCGTGTTGGATCGTTTTTAATACAAAGTAAGTGTGTGTATACTTATATATTAGGTCTTTACCTATGAAATTGCCGTTCTGCAGTACTGGCCATTTCAAATCAAAATAATTTTTGTTTGGCTACGAATTCTAATTTCAAATTAATTTTATTTTATAAACATGGAATTCTTTTTTCAAATTTATTCATTTGTTTATGGATTAGTGTTACATTTTCATCGCATTTCAATCTTTTTCGTCATCATGGATACGTTAAAAATTCGAGTAATTATGGAATATGAGTACCGTCGTGGCAGCAACGCGGCACAAGCGGCACGCAACATCAACGACGTTTACGGAGCTAACTCTACAAACCAACGCACCACCTGTTATTGGTTTGCTCGCTTCCGTTCTGGAAATTTCGACCTGAAAAATGAACCTCGCGGTCGTCCGAAGACTTTGGTCGACAATGACGAATTAAAGGCGATTGTGGAAGCTGATGATACACAATCTACGGCTGAATTAGCAGCAGCTTTCGACGTTAGCGTCAAAACAATATTGGTCCATTTGCGTCAAATTGGCAAGGTAAAAAAGCTTGACAAATGGGTGCCCCACGAACTCAATGATCGCCAGCGCGAAGTACGCGTCGAGACGTGCCTTGCACTGCTCAACAGACACACAAATGAAGGAATTTTGAACCGCATTGTTACCTGCGATGAAAAATGGATTCTGTTTGATAACCGTAAGCGCTCAGCAAGTTGGTTGGATCCTGGTTCAGCACCTAAACAATGCCCTAAACGAAAACTTACCCCTAGAAAAGTGATGGTCACTGTTTGGTGGTCTAGCGCCGGTGTGATTCATCACAGCTTCTTACCAAACGGGGTGAGCATTACTGCAGATGTGTACTGTGAAGAACTGAACACAATGATGGAGAAGCTGGCGCATCTCCAACCAGCATTGGTCAATCGCTCGTCTCCGCTGCTCCTGCACGACAACGCGCGACCTCATACTGCACAGCAGACGGTCTCCAAGTTGCAAGAACTGGGGTTGGAAGCTCTCCGTCATCCGCCCTACTCACCAGACCTTGCGCCTACAGACTACTACTTTTTCCAGAATTTGGATAACTTCTTGGCGGGAAAAAAATTTAATACCCGAGAGACAGTACAAAATGCCTTTGAAGAATTTGTTGCCTCCCGTCCAGCTGATTTCTTTAAGAAGGGCATCAATAAACTGCCACTGCGATGGCAAAGATGCATTGATTGCATGGGTGATTACTTCGATTAATACAAATAAAAAATTCATGAAAAAAATTCGTTTAAATTTTTTCATACAAAACGGCAATTTCATAGGTAAAGACCTATTAATATCTTAGATGAATATTTAATTTTATTACTGTGCAAAATTATTCAAATGTAGATACGTAATATTTTCAGGAATGGGAAGGCGTGCAGCTAGTCTCTGGGGCACAATGGAACATATTTAACAATGGAACATACTTTGTACATTGAAAGTGGGAGCTCTACCGGTGTTGAGCGCCTTATTGAGATCACTGCAGCCCCAAAATCTGGCCAGACTCGTGTGTCAGCACCAAGCCCTACCCCGGCCGATGCTACAACAGTGCCCCTGACTCATCGAACTCGGCAAGCATGATAACGCAGTAATTGCAATTTTCTAACCCTGAAGCTATTCATATTGCAGTTAAGACTTGAAAACGATTATGTAATTTATAATAGGTCTTTACCTATGAAATTGCCGTTTTGTATGAAAAAATTTAAACGAATTTTTTTCATGAATTTTTTGAACGTGTTAATGATAGGTTCCCTTTGTTTATAATATATGTGTGCACGCACTTTTAGTCCTGCATGGTAGGTTCCTTCTACAGTTTTATTTAGCTTTTATAAACCAACAAACTCGAGGTCCGGCATTTCAAATGCTATTTCCATTTTCCTAAGAGATGCACATCGTCGGTGATATAAAATTGTCTCCATAACACTCGCGTGCTTAAGGAAATTTTCATAAAGGGCTAAATCTGCCATTATTTCGATATTTCTTTATAAAATCTTCAAAATGATTTGTAAGATGTTGCTCTTGACTAACTTCTTATGATTCTGCTAATTGACATTAAACTTCATTAAAGCAATTCATAATATGTGGACCATTTTACGAATCTCCATACAAAACTGTCAAACAGGTGAATTGCGTGATATGAATTGTACGCAGATAATATTATGAATTGTCAGTTTCTGACCATTTTACGATTTCTATTATGATTCATAATATTATCCTATTATGATTCTGCCAAAGCGGCCTTTTTAGACCCCCAGGTGAATTATGTATGCCGTTTAAAAAAGCAAACTCCTTGCTGCGTCGTCTGCGATGCAGCAGCAACAGCATTCTGAATGTAATTGCTGCCAATTTTGACTGCCCTTTCCAGAATCAGTGGATAAGGACAGCCATAGTCCTCGTATACGTATAGGTACTAATAATACTAATAAAATCTCAAATAAAAAAAAATAAAAAAAAATTGTTATTAACACACTAAACATTTTATGTTTTTACGAGTATGTGATGTTATAATAATGTAGCTAATATGGAGATACTCTGAAATAAATAAATAATAATAATTAAATTACTAGCCTCAATGGCTCCATCCATGCTTTTTAATATTATTAATGGGAAAGTAACTCTGTCTGTCTGTCATCTTTTCACGGCTAAGCGGCCGAACAGATTCCGATAAGATTTGGCACACAGGTAGACCACGCCCTATATTATGTCCTTACCCAGGACATAACATTAGATAAGGAGTTTCTATCCCGGTAGTACGTTCCCGTGGAATTTTTTCCAGGTCGCAAGCGGGCGAAGCTGCGGGTAAAAGCTAATGTATCCGGTTAGACTGGAAGACGACCCCTACATAGTTGTTGAAAGGCGAGGCAGATAATGATCTTCTTACCACGGTTTGTGTTTAATTTTGTTCTGCTACCGCTGCAGTGCTGTTACCTAATTGTGGTTTCGGAACAGCGTAAAAATTACGTAGTACAATTAGCAAAACCTGATAAGAATAGAATAATATAGCCATGGAGATAAAATTTTACATTGTACCACCAAGCAATTTGGCGATGCTTACCGCGCAAAAAAAATTGTTCAAGTAGATATTATGGACTTTCCAGAAAAGGAGACTCGAATCCCAGAAGTGGACACTTCACAGGCTGAATACAACGTGTAACATCACACTTATCATAAGCACCGTTAACACTTATGAAAAACACAATATTCTTTTAGCGCGCTTCCGTGTCACCCTCATCCAAATTCTACATTGAATATATAATAAAAGTAGCTTTTGCCCGCGGCTTCGCTCGCGTTATTTTAGAATTTGACAATCAATTCGGGTTGTTCGGGGAATTATAGTTAGGAGAATGAAATACCGGTCTATCGACACTATAGACACACAAAATGTAATAGGTACTTACCTAAAATAACTCTTAACACACTACTAAAGTTTCTATAATAATATAATTCAATCATGATTCGAAAGACACGTGGCGCCATCTATTATCATAGGAACGTTATTGCTGCTTTCCTCGGGAACAGTACTTTTTTTCGGGATGAAAGGTACCCTATGTCCGTTTCTGTACACCTGACAACGTATAAGCAAAATTTTAGGATGATCGGTTCAGTGGTTTAGGCGTGAAAGGTAACAAACAAACAAACTTACTTTTGCATTTACAATATTTATAATATAATATATATGTAAATATATATATAAGTTAGGATTAGGATAACAGGTGTAAAAAGAAGCTTAACGAAGCCTAAAGTCACTTATACTCCCCGTCATTGTGATAATTTTTCTTTTAAGTTGCCGTACCTAAATATGTTTTACATAAGTTATGGTGCCGTAAAATGCGCAGTTTTTCCAAGTTGCTTCATTAGACTAAGAGATTCTATTAACTAGTATAACTGACTCTTGATTAGTCCAGCTGACTGATAAACGTCTTTCCAGAGACACTCTATCTATTGCTAAAAACTTAAATCAGTGTATAGCACTTTTTGGCATTCACGCTGTCACTCAGACACATGTAGCGTCTATCTATCTATTTAGACCGTAATGTCTCACTGCTGGGCAACAGAGGACAGACGTGTAGGTAGGCTTTTTCCTGTTCCACACACGTCTGTCCTCTGTCATTGCGGGTCAGTCCTTTCGATACGAGTCAAGTTCGTCCCTCTATCTTTGTCTTGGTCTGCCGCTACGTCGTCTAGCATTTGATGAGATTTAATCAGTGGTTATTTTAGTCTACAGCTCATCTGATATGTGGCAGAGGTGGCGTGGCGAACTTAATTTTAAACCATACTTATATACATATATAGATAATGTAGATGAGATTTAGATGTTGTGATAAAAATTTTAAAGAGTCTGCTTAGATGGTTTGGTCATGTTGAGAGGATGAATGAAAGGCGAGTAACAAAAGGTAGATGGATAAGGCAGATGTGAGTGGAAAATCCGGGAGGGGGGACACCCTAGAAAGAAATAGTAACTTTATTGGTGATCTTCTTCAGAAAGATCAGGTGCGTAGTATTCGCAACCGGCGTGCGTGTATGACCAGCACCCTAATCAAGTAACACACTATCTATCACAATCTGAATTATTTTGAAGCCTATTGCTAATCCGTTGCTTCATAAGTTCGAAAAATTTGTCTGCTCCACAACGTAAATAACGCAATGAATGTTGTTGAACTGTCAAAATGGAACCCATTGCTACTGTTAGTGTGTTACGTAATTACCCCGTAGATTTATGAACAAGGAGGACAACATGAAAAAGGAGTAAGTATGTAAGGATCGTAGCAGGTGGCATTCTATAGTTGTTGCCTAACCCCATGGGAAAAGGTATAGGTTTCGTAGCACGTATGAGTATGTTTATAGATAATTCACTAAACTTTAGATTTTGCTACTATCAACCCAAGCTATATATAGACGGCGCAGCTCGGAAACACAACACGCTCTGTGATTGTAGCATGTTCCTCTAAACGTACGTCGAACGGAAACATAATATCAAGAATTTCGGTTACATGCAGCTGTACTCGTATTGTTTGAGAATTTGATTCCGAATTCGGGGAATGAATTTCATTTAGAGTTCATTCTGACGTTGAGTTGCCGAGCGCTGTATCAAAATCGTTGTTAAGGATGTGGGTTTTTATGTCATAAATCAACGGAAAATCTCTGAAAAAAATATTCTGCCGTTCTTTGGGTTAAGTTGTTTTTTTTATAACCCGGAAAAGTCTTCCTGTATGTAGGTATTTCATCAAAATATCTTCTCAGATTCTTTTAATTCTCAACTTTTTTAACACCATACCTTCCTATTATTATCGCTTAACATCGTTGTAGTGTTGCAGTGATTTGTATCTCTGGGTTTGAAGAGATTCAAAACCTGGCATATGAGACATTTCAACATTATCTCTGGGATGACAACACACCACTGCTGTGCTTCTGCCATGGTTGACATCCTGCTACATACAAATGCCGCTCAATTACACAAGAAAACTCAAGCCGATTACGTGTCCTCTTTCATTTTAAATCTAAGTTCCATCCCATCATACTATCTAGAAATGTGCTAGTTCAATTTCAAAAGATTTTTCTTCCCTCTTTCTTCGGCACGGATCGTATGACACCTCATTTGTCAAATCGAATGAGTGGGTTATCAAATGCGGAGTGCATCCATTTTAGTTGTGTATCTTTGGGAGGATTTGTTATTCTATTAGGTCGGGGATTTTTTTTTCGTATTCTATAGGTATAAAGTTGTAGTAAAATCTCTTTGGTTGTACTGTTTGTATCTGGCTGGTTTTGATACTATTAAATGGATGACATTTTAAAAACGAAAAATAAAAGTAAAAGATTTTCCGCCATTTTTTAATTGTTTTTCTGTCAGTCAAAATGAATGAATCTAACGAATAAATTCGATACATTTTGAGGTTTTATTCCAAAAAACTTGACAATGCGACACAAGCTGCGAAAAAAATATGTGACGTTTATGGACTCAATGCAATGTCATTAAGAGTAGCACAAAGTTTGTTCAAGCGTTTTCAGTCCGGGAATTTTAATGTCAAAGATGCAGCTCGCTTTGGTCGCCCTGTTACAGATGAAGCCGATGCCATTTTTTAAAAGTGGAGCAAGCTATTAGTGGTTACGACATAGCTGAAGAGTTAGGGGTTGACCACAAAACAGTTTTGACACATTTGAAAAAGTCTGGGTATACAAAAAAGCTCAAATTTCGGGTGCCACACGAGCTCTTAGTCTTGAATTTGTATAAGTTACAGTCCAGAGTCTTAATCGGTCAAAAGTAATTTTAACTGAAAAAATCAGACAAAAGTAATTTTGACTAAACACGTTAGTCAAAAGTAGTTTTGTCTGAAAATCTGTAGTTATTAGTAATTTAAACTGACAATATGTGGTTAAAATTGATTTTGACTGACGCTCTTAGTCAAAACTACTTTTAGCTACTCGAGCATCAGTCAAAATCACTTTTAATCAGCTGTTAGTATGTAATAAAAGATTTTATATGTTGTAAATTCGTTTATTACGAAGGTTTAGGTTAAAGTGTAGATAATTAAGAAATCGTGGCACAGCGGACAGAGCTCAGGCGGGATCTCATGGCGGCATGGAGAGTGCGACTGTCGCAACCCAGCGCAGGCCACGCCACAATTGCGGCGATAAGCCCCCTCTTTGAGTAGTGGCTTGAGAGGCGCCACGGCGTCATCACCTTCCGCCTGACGCAGGTCCTCACCAGACATAGCTGTTTCGGGAGGTTCCTGTTTCGAATAATGCGGGAGGAAGCGCCCGGGTGTTACCATTGTGTGGATCGACCGGAGGACACGGTGGAGCATACGGTGGAGGTCTGCCCGGCTTGGGCGGAGCACCGCCGTGTCCTCGTGGCGGCGATCGGCGGCGGCGACCTCTCGCGTCCGGCCCTGGGTTAGGCCATGGTACAGAGCGAGAGGGAATGGGAAGCCGTCACCTCCTTCTGCGAAGCAGTAATGCTCGCGAAGGAGGAGGCGAAGCGCGTGAAGGAGAGGCAATCGCTGCACCCTCGCGCCCCTAGTCACCGCAGGAGGAGACACTTTGGGCATCGGGAGTCGATTGCCGACTCCCGGCCACCGTAGGCGCGGGCTTGCGGGCGGCGAGCACTGGGCAGCTCTATCGTTGCGCTAGATCGTTGCTGGCCCAAACTAAGGATACGCCTATCAATGTTAAAAGTTGTTTTTGGTGTAAATTAATTATGGTGTAAAAAAAGTCGTAAGGGAACCGGGAATAGGTCCAATATCAAGTTAACATTTTTACTTAAACAAATGCTGTGATTGAATGAATGAAAAGAAGTTCAAACATTAATTAAACGAGTTGCTATTGGCACTGGATTCCAAATCATTCACATATAAATACCAGTCATTTTATCAAACAAATTTTCACTCGAAAAAATATATCAACATCAAACGAGCCGCCTAACTCTACATCCACTTTATTAATTCTATTGGAACAAGCCGGAATACTGAATTCTAACTATTTCACAAGCGAATGAAATGTAAATCATAGTCATCGTATACAACGTGTATAATATTCTACGTCTAATTTAATATCAATGTGACTTTCATATTTTATTTGTTAGTTCCTAATTCCTATGTGAGTAAAATTTAGAAACCACTGACCAACGCTATGGTCTAAATTCGTCAGAAAACCTGATATTGACCTATAATATAACAGTCTGAAATCTTCTCGTAGTGAGAAATCTTGATAATCTATGCTTGTTCCTTTTATGTAAGCATTCCTATGATTTCTAATTTCTACAAACGTTCTACAGCCTGATATCATTGACCGAGCGAGCGTGAAGCGTGAGTGAAGCGTCTCCGTTTTAGCTTGGGCAAAAATGTTTTCGTATGTCCGGATGTCCGGCGGATGGCTGTTCTCCTCTATTGGTCGCATTTCTCAACCGATTCTTGTGAAAGTGAGCAGGTTCTATAATAAATGGATATTCTTTGTCGATTCAGATTTTCGAAATTTTTCAAAATGGCGAAGATATGGGGGTTGAAAACGTAAAAACAATCATATTTCAGCCATACCGCACTTTTTTTTCAAGGATTTTATTTTAAGGTGCGCGGTGAACATTTATTCAGTTTTAAGCTATGAAAAGACCACTAGTATTAATTCTGGTTAAACAGACCCTAATATCTTACTGTGTCAATCATCATGATCATCATATTGTTGTCCTTATCCCAATTTCTACCATGTCTTCTTCCAGTTATCTCTATTACCCTTCATCTCAGTCCGGACCAACTTTCTAGCCATATCATCTTTAAAGAAAAAGAAAGAAAGAAAATAGGTTTATTTAGCACACACTACAAAGCACACAACACAACATATAGGTACCTACAAGTCAAAAATAAAAAGTGTAAAGTGCGTTGTGAGAAACTAGCAGGAAAGTGTGTGCCTCGCGGATGCGCCAAATAGGTCCAGTTCAGCAAACATGTCATACAACTAGTGCCTGACGCTGGTTTTCAACTGAACCTGAAGTGTGAGGTGACGGATGGACATCAGTTTTATACTGCAGTGTGTGCATGTATGTATACTTATGTAAATAAAATAAATGATTGGAAAATAATAATAATAACGAATATTAAAAAAATTAGTATAATATTAAATAAAATTGAATAACAAAACATAAACAAACTGACAAACAAATGAGACAGACGCAAGACAGATGATGTGACGCATGATCTCGAAATCTTTTCATTTTTAACTTATAAATCCGCGCACTTTATCGCACAATGCGCTGCAAGCAGCTGATCGCGTCGGCACACATAACCGATCCAACGTGACTTTAACATCAACATATAATGAGTCAATCAATCTACCTAGCCATTTCCCAACTATATTGGGGTCGGCTTCCAGTCTAACCGGACGCACCTAAATACCAATATTTTACATGGAGCGACTGCCTATCTGACCTCCACAACCCAGATAGTGGGTAACTCTATACCCCTTGGTAGGAATGGTTGTCAGGTCTTCTTGGTGACTACCCGTAACGACTGTCAAAGATTTAAAGTGACAGCCGGGACCAACGGCTTAACGTGCTTTCTGAGGCACGGAGGGGTCTTGGTATGTCATGGATAGTCACCCATCCACCGCGGCAAGCGAAGATCGACCCGTGCAGCAGTAATTATTATTTAGTCACGAGCCGCCTTTTTTCCATTAAACGCACTCCCAAATTCAAAACTATCAATTCCATCGAACCAATCTTGAATAGTGACAGCTCGCCCCCGCTATCGAACAAGCAAATCAAATAGAATGATAGTCGCTACATTATATACTAGTGTTTGTAAAACGTCATGCGGTGAACGTGGATCTGGGACACGGAAAGCAATGTTTACTTAGCAATGCAGCGTGTTTGGATTTGCAGCGAATTTTGGTAGGGTTCATTCAAAGTTTAAGTATTTTTGGTAGGACTCTTTTGAAGTACACGGCCTAGCAATGTGTGACTTTGATAACTGTTAAGAAATTTCTAGAAAAAAATTGTCAACTATTCACTTAAACCAATTCTTTTGTCACGGTTGGTAATTGAGAGGGCAAAAACACGTATGGCTAATGGCTTTAAAACAGTTAGCCTCTTCTTCTTGAAAGGTTAGGTCAAGTGGCACGATCGCTCGACGTAAACGTAACGTGAATTTGAACGGTTTTTTTTTTGTCTAAAATACAACTACCCTGCAGCATTTTGGTGAAATTTTTGCGATAAGCACAATTATTATCATCCATATAATATATGAATAAAACTAAGTAATTATTATATTTGAAATAAGTATTTTCAATTTTAAAAACGTTCGAAATTAAAGAAAGAAAGAAAGAAAAATATTTTATTTGGGACACGCACAGGAGTAAAAATAAAAAAGGAGCATTTAAAACTAACAAAATTAACAATAAAAAAGAGAAAAAAAAATACAACAATAAACAAGTAAAAAACCTGTGCGAGGCCAAAAAGGCTCCTATCTCAGCATAATGCTACGATATTTAAAAAATAAATACCGCAGCGCTGGTATTCTGATAAGGCCCGCTGTGATGCCACGGAGACACCTACGGACATCTTTATATCCCACTAGGGGATAATTAAAAGAACTAAAAAAAAAAATTATATGAAAATAAAGCAATAGAAAATTACGTGACGTTTTTTCCGCGCGTTCGTGCCTAACCCAAAGATGACGGATGGAAGCATCCTCTACAAAAAATAACTGGGGTCACCAATTCTTTGCCACGGGTGATGATTATAGCGATATTTCTTAAAACACAACACATAGATACCTACATCATACACCATTAGGTATATAGGTAGGTAAGTGTTTGGAAAACGGCATGCGGTGAGCGTGAAAATGGAACAGTACTGTTCCGGAGAGGATGCAATGTTTACACAGCAAATGCAGCGCTGTGTGTTTTGAATTACAGCGGATTTTGAATAGGGCCGGCTTGATATGGAGGGGAGTGGAAGCTATGGTATTTCTCATGGTATAATAATATACTTCGTCAGGTATAGCATTCCCAAAGACAGTGGTCACGTGGAAGACACAAGCCTACGTCATCACCGCTGTGTTACCAGTAGTGTGTAATAATAACTCCCCAACCGCCTTTATTACCTGTGCGCATCCGATAAAACAATGAGGTTTTAACTAACAATTATGTTGGTATATGTTTAAATTGAATTGTTTCGTTTGATTAGAAAAACGAAACGACAATTTAAATGTTTTTTTTTTCAACAGAATGGTGACTGAAAATGTTTCCATAATTCGTGTTTTTTTTTGCAATAAAATGGCAACTGGATAGTGACGTCAGCATGTGTCACTCCCGGAATGCCAGACCTTGTTTTTTTAGACCATGGTATTTCTTACTCCGACAAAGTGCTTTTATGACTGGTTTCGTTGCGGGTATCAAGACAATTTAATCATTTATCTGGTTCTCGTCAAGCTTCACTATCTCAGTGATTTTCTGGTGGTCACCACTGTAAAGGCTCGTACACACTGGCGCGACGCGACGCCCGACACAAAGGCACCGCGTGTCGTGCGACGAGCGGCGCCTTTGTGTAGCGCTGTCGCGTCGCGCCTGTCTGTGGGTGCCTTAAATCAAATCACATCAAATATTTATTGCTGAACACAGTAGGTACGGTCAACAAATGTGACAGGTAAATATAGGTTTTGTTTTTTCAGGTCGTCGGATATAGTTGAATGTTAGTAAGAAACCGATGGATATATTCGAATAAAATTTAACTTAATTAATAGATAACAAACAGTTCATTTATCGAATTAAATTTCGTTTGAAAACATCCATCGGTTTCTTACTAAACTTCAACTATAACGAGGACCCTGGTTACTCATCTCTTTTGGTGACTGTACATCTAAATAGATTGCAATATGTCGAGTGTATGCGCAGTTCACTATGTTCTACCAATTTATAATTATATATTATACATGAAAAATCATAAATATTTCATTCAAAATTACTGAGACTGAAAATTAATGTCAAAAATGTATACAGTCAAAATTAATAACAAAAATACAATTAAAAATAAAATAAATGTAGATTCCGATTTCCAGGAGTTGCACTGATTAAGAATAGCGCAGCGATCATGAATCCACTAAAGTGGTGTTAACCACTCTGTATGACTAATAAAAAAATAGATTGAATGAGCGATCAAGCTCCATGTAAAGCTCGTTCTCAAAATAAACGCCATAAGACGAAGAAGACATTAAAACTGAAACGCGATAAATTTTAAAAGCAATAACTTCAGCCGTTACATTGAATATAATATCAGGACTAAATTCAAAAGCAATTTGTTAGGAAAACACTTGATGTGACTAAGTGAGGGTTCGCTCAAATTTAATGGGCCTTCCGCTCTTCACTGCTTACATATTTATTATAATCTTGGGTATTGTTTTCCTTGTGGATGAGAATTTAGATATTCTAAAGGTAAAAGAAAGAAAGAAAGAAAAATATTTTATTTGGGACACGCACAGCAAATACAAATAGTAAAAAATAAAAAAGGACCATTTAAAACTAACAAAATGAACAATAAAAAAGAAAAAGAAAAAAACAACAAGAAACAAGTAAAATACCTGTGCGAGGCCAAAAAGGCTCCTATCTCAGCATAATGCTACGATATTTAAAAAAATTTATACCGCTGCGCTGGTATTCTGATAGGGCCCGGTGGTGGCTATTCTGGTAAGTGTAAACGTTATACTATCTCCTGAACATGAAACTGCTTCGTGAAAGATCGTTGCATTTTTGATTGAAGTAGATCATGGAATTAGTATATACTGGCTTTTGCTCATGGCTTCACCCGCGTGGTTGTCGGAAAATATTCCACTGGAACGTACTACCGGGATTAAAAGTACCCTATGTGTTAATCCAGATTAACAATATGTTAATTCCGTAATAAAAAGAAAGAAAGAAAAATATTTTTTGTGACATGCACAGGAAATACAAAGAGTAACAATAAAAAAATAAAAAAAGGAGCATACGACAACAATACAATGTACTACAATGCTTTCACATAACTATTGGTTTACGCGGCGCAAGCCAGTAAAGCCAGTAAAGATTTTTTCCGACATCCTCAACAATCATCGTCATATTTCAGCCAATTTATACAAAACTTTAATGAATTATACACATAAACCTTCCTCATAAATCACACCGTCCATTAGTGAAAACCGTATGAAATTCCGTTCGGCAGTTTTTGAGTTTATCGCGTTCAGTCAGACAGACCGACGCGGCGGGAGGACTTTATTTTTATAATAATATGTAGTGACTATAACGGGTCTAAGACACTTGTACCCTATCTCCCTGTCATTTTGGTAATTTTTATGTCATGGACCATAGCTGGAAATCTTTTCGTTACAAGGATATTTAAGATTCTAACTTTTATCACGAAAACAAGTTTTGAACGACATAAATGAACTTTAAATACCCCCATAACTTCAGTACCAGTGCAAGCACTCAAAACAGGCGAAAATAAGCCAAGAAGTATTTGATCGTATATTTTGCACTTCGTTTGAAATATTCAGTAGGTTAAGCTGTCAGCCGACCACCGACATAATTGAGAGGAAATCTTTTCAGTCGATGTTAGCAAAATTACCGTCGTACTTTCATGTTTTTATGTGCCAACGTGGGCATACAATGCATCCAGATCGCTATACACAGGTAGGCAGGGACAGGGTCAGGGACATCGACGTGCAAACTGTAACCATGAATTCAGCTCATGATTTTAAACCCCCTGTAATACATTTTTTTTTTTTAATTACCGACGCAGATTTTCAATGCAGGGGGTTCATATTTTTTTAAGAATTGGCCGGGAGTCGATTGCCGCGTCGTGTTCCACTCGCGCCTCAAAGAGATGTCAGCACCATTGACGGGGTCCGATAGGGCCGATGCCTGCCGGGGTCGCAGATTGTTCGAAAGAGTTACCGTGGCCCTGACGCACAGGCAACTGAAGGAACTCGGGTGGGTTTTAGTCAGTAAGAGTCTGACATGCCCTTCCGCTCCGCCCAGAGCGGGAGAGGTCATTTGATGATTTCCCACCCAAAAAAAAAAATATGGTAACAGGTTGCGCGTCGATGTCCTGCCATCCTGTTAAATAATAGCTATGTTAACATATAAAAGAAATAATAATAATAAAGTTTTATTTATGTATCAATCTCAAATAACAGCTATGTTAACATATAAAAGAAATAATAATAATAATAAAGTTTTATTTATGTATCAATTTCCAAATGGCTTTAGTGTTTGGAGCCTCCTTTAAATCAAACAATTCCTGTGTTAGGAGACTCCGCTATTCCATAGTTAACTTGCGGATACCCGGTGTGTGCTACTACGCTAAAAAAAGAAATCCATTTTGTTTACATGTTAGAAAAAAAAAATGTTTTTGGAATCTAAAACCATTTTCGCATTATCGCCTTTCTAGTGAAACCGGTTTTGGGCACATCGGTAAGATGGTTTTAAAGTCTATAACGGACATAGGTAGAAACAATTTTTGCGTTTTATTGGTAAAGTATAGGTAAGTAACTAAGTCAAAAATATTCAGTTTATTGCTAAGAAAAATTTAACCAAAATGTTTTACTGCCTTCTTGGTCTCATGGTCGCAAGCGCATGAAGCGCATGAGCATGAAGTCCTGGGTTTCGTTTCCCGGGTCGGGCAAAGTGTTATTGGGTTTTTCCATGTGGAATTTCTCAGTAGCAGCCCGGAATCTGGATTCGTGCCCGGTTGATGGCAATAGACTCGCCCCATATTACATTGGACTTAAATAAAATTGGCGAAATGTGGGTGTACTATTGGTACACCTCTACTTAATTTCCTTCGAGAAATACAGGCGTGGCGTTATGTTAATTTTTTTGCCTATCAATAAGGTTGATAGTGGAATGGCACAGGATGCACCGAAGATACTTAGACATAATCCCTCGTGGTCTCTTCAAATGCATCTCATATAAGCTTATACTAATAGAAACAAAACAGAATTGTTTAAATATTCTAATGAAAGGTTTTATCATAAACGTTCGCCATTAGAGCTTATTTCGCTAGCGAAATATTAAAACTGAATAACTCTCATAAAGTAGACTTTGTTTAGTGGTTGGTTCCACTGCGGCGATTTTGTTAGAATGGAAAAGCTGTGTGGTTTACGCTTATGAGTGTGGTTACTTTATACATGCACCTTTGGGTCTAAAAAGGTTTAATTGGAAACTGAAAGTAGCTTAAATATTACGATCGTTTGAATTAAATTCACAGATTATTTTAAGGTGTCAATGGGCTTAATCATTATGACATTGTCATTTGCAATTAGATTCTGTTAGCCTGTATCATCTCACTTCTGAGCAAAGGCGTCTGTCCATGACTGCCAGTTATTACGATCCAGTGCTTATGCGGACCACTATTGGTTTGTTTTGTCCAGCTCATCCCGACATCTTCTACCTGTTCTGCCGCGACGCCTTTTAGCTGTCTCAGGGCTCCACATAGTGGTTAAATTAAAATTAAATACCTACTTGAATTTTAATAAAGATGTCAAAACTGGCGTATTGGTATTAGATACCGTTGTCTGCAACTCTGTCCAAGTTGATGGCAGAAACCATATTGTGTCGCAAATCTACCAACATAAGTACCTACCGTAAAGCAGAATCGTAGGTACAAGAATGTTTAACAAAAACATTTTACTTGCCAAAGTAACAATCCAGGCCCTGCAGTCTCGACATGAATAGCGAAAAAAATCTGTCGCTAAGTCGTATCGATGTCAAATTTCTTTAATAGATTTTCAACCTTACGCGTTGGAAATAAAGTTGAAAATCTATTAAAGGAATTTGACATCGATACGACTTAGCGACAGATTTTTGTCGCTATCTAATGTCGAGACTGCCGGCCCTGATGGTCTTGTCGTTATGGCAATTTTTGAACTCACTAAGTACTAGTTTGAATGACTTAATCAGCGGGGTAATTGCGTAGTACACTAACATTAGGAATGGCTTTCATTTTGACAGTTCAACAACATTCATTGCGTTATTTACGTTGCTGAGCAAACAAATTTTTCGAACAAATGTTTTTTTATTTATTTATTTATTTCTTCTTACATCTACCATTACAGGTTAACCACAATGCAATAAATGCGTTTAAACTAACTTAATATAAACTAACATCTATAACTAATTATAAACAATGCATTCCTTGCGAATTCACTCAGAGAACAACAGATTAAGTGCGTCTCACTCAAAAGCAATGGAATGGAATAAAAGCAATATGAAGCAATAGATTAGCAATAAGCTTCAAAATTGTTTAAATTCTGATCGTTAGTGTGTTACGCAATTAGGGTGCATGTGCAATAAACATTTAAGCGTTTTATAACATTAAAAAGTCGCACCAACAAAACCTTACCTTAAGCAATTTCAATTTCCAAGCGGCACCACTGCCTCTCCACGGATACATTAAGCACTTAACTATCACTGTCTGCTTACTCTCAACTTGTGCCGTAGCCCGTGCCATTATAAAACCCAGTTTTTTTTATAAACAGACATTTTTTGCGTTCGCGTTTTTGTATGGCTATTTTCAGAAAAACATAAATGTCATCGTATTAACAAAGGGTATCCGGGAACTTGGTTGTGGAGGTCAGATAGGCAAACGCAGTATAAAATGTTGGTATTCAGCTGCATCCGATCAGACTGGAAGCCGACCCCAATATAATTGGGAAAAGGCTAGGCATACAGGTATGAGGAACAGGGTGTAAAGTTCACTCATACCTCCATAGAAAAGGGAGGATCCTCTGACCAGACGGGTGTCGTGTCTGGTGGGCAACTGCCCGACGATTAATGTCGGGACGTTGTATAAATGCTAGTTGCGCGGTAAACTCTGTTTGCGCGATGCACGATTTTGTGTGACGTTAGTGTGACGCGTAGCTTGCTTGTAGCGATGTAGATACCGCTACAGGCAGATGATGATAACGATGAAATACTTCGATGATACTTATCGCTATCGAACAAGCATTTCATATTTAAATTCCATTTTATAGGGGTAAGCCTGTTGCCATCAACCGGGCAAAAATCCAGACTCCGAGTTGTAACTGAAATTTCCTATTGGAAAAACTTAATACACCCTGATTCTAAAATAAACTTAGGACTCCATGATCACTGTAGTTAGTCACATCTTATGCCTACTGAAAAAACGAAGAAACACACGGCAAAGTGACATTCTATCAGTGACAACGATGATCGAGAACTCAAAAACCGGCCAATTACACTTCGGACCACGCACAATGAAGGGTTCCGTAGTTGGGATGAATTTATCCCAAGAACAAGCTTAACATTGTAGTTCAAAAACATGTTCTCCCATACGTTCCAACTGCAAATGTAAGTAGGTCGACTATTACTCGTAAACTTGTAAAGCCTACTTAGCTGTGATAGTTTTCCTTTTAATTTCATTATATGTACTCGTACTACTGCCGTGATTTTTTTCACATATGCAAAAGTAACCTTTTGGCTGGCAGGGGGGGACACTTGACTCTAACAAAAAATAGCAATTTAAAGCTTAATTTTACGCAGACGGATCCCTAATTCGAAAAATGGTTTTCACAGACCCGTAATATTTTTTAATGGGCTATCCAACAATATCCCACACAATAGAATAGACGAGAAAAAAAAAACCTTCCCACTTTGAATGTACCCTAAAAAAGGTGCCCTAAAAGAATTTTGGGGACGGACAGACGGACATGGCGAAACTATAAGGGTTTCTTGTTGACTACGGAACCCTAAAAATGTATAGGGCTGACATAACCTACCAAAAAGCTTATTTTAAACCTATTGAAAGTCATTGTAGATATACGAAACGCTTTCAATGCGATTGTCACTTGTCTAAGCCCTCAGGTACCATTGCTATAGGTGCCTGAGTACAAATAACACATAACACAACATCACGCCTGCATTCCCCGAAGGGTTAAGCAGAGGTGTACCTATAATACATTCATATGTACCACCACCGCCACCTGTGTAGGTATCCATAAATCTAAGAGAGGGGATAATATATATAGTATAAGCTAACAGATTTAAAATAATATTAATAATATGTACATGTATATAAAAAAGAAGGAAAAGAATCATAGGGCATCAAAAAATTCGTCCGCATCGTTGTCAACAGGAAAAGTGCCCAAAATGCTGGCAGCATTGCCACATCGTATAGCGATGCTGATTCCTTGGCCAAAAAATAGGCGTCACGTGAAGAGTCGACCAACCATTTGGCGATGTCTGGAAAAACCAAGTGGGCACTCAAACCCCATGGCCCTAGTGTTTCAACTCCAAACGGTTCAAACATATAACTCCCTAGAAGATTGGAATATTTTCGCCGTTAACGATTTTCCGCATCTGCAGCAGCAAGAGAGGTAGAAAATATTTATTGAATTTATTTTAAAACCCCATAAATCTAATTATATTACAATAGCATGTCTCAATAACTTATCGCCCAGGTACATTACAATCAAAAATGCATCTCTCAACATCGTTTAAACAATTCATCACTAGAAAACCAAGTCAATAGCTTTTCTGAAAATCCTACCATTTTTCACAGCACCTTTCAAATCGGATGAGTTGCTCCATTTAGTTCAACCAACTTATAAAGTTGATATATTTTATCTTATCCGGTTTAAAATTCTATCGAAAACTGAACTGAGTTTAAAGCTCTTTGGAATGAGATTAGGGAAAATGTTTAGAATTCACAAGCAGTTGGCTATATGATAGTGTCGATTTTTATGAGTAGAGTCCTTCTTTTTAGCATTCTGGTAGTAGTACTATTTATGTAAGTAATATTTATTTAATTTTAGAAAACCAATCTGTGTTTGTAAATGAAAAAATAATAAAAACGTTATGAAACAGTTACATGCACCTTTTTTTTGGGTTGGATATCATTAAATAACTTCTCCCGCTCTGGACGGAGCGGGACGGCGTGTCAGACTTTTACTGACTAAAACCCACCAGTGTTCCTTCAGTTGCCTGTGCGCCAGGGCCACGGAAACTCTTTGGAACAATCCGCAACCCCGACAGGCATCGGCCCTATCGGACCCAGTCAATTGCTGCTGACATCTCTTTGAGGCGCGCGTAGAACACGACGCGCCGTCGCCCGGGCCTGGGGGTCTACTCTCTAACTCCGTCAACGACGAGACGGGCCCGTCCGAAGGTAGTCCGATACGATGCAGTAAACCCTACTCCCTATGGATTTCGGACTATTAGGTTTCTAACGGAATCATAGACACTATTCGTGAACGAATGGCGCATGACGATAGAGTTGCGCTATTTTACCGGTCGATTACCGGTTTACTTACTTTGTGGTTTTCAAGCTTAATAAACAAAAAATAATATTGTTATCGTTATAAAATTACCACATTTTTAACAATAAACTGTTTATTATGTTTCCAAATATAGAACTGAACTATTTTAGCCATTTTTGTCCGGATTGTAGCTTTACCCTGTTAATACCTTTGCCTTTTTTCTTTTTGACGGCAATTTTCAAATGAAATGTCATGTCAGTGTTTATTATTATTTACAACCACACTAAATAATTGCATCAATTCGCAATTTATTAACACGACGCGGGGTGTTTTCGTTATTAAATATTAATTAATGTTGTAAAATGGCCCCAATCGCTCCAGCAGCAACTCACGCGCAAATAGAGGCCCTCCTTAATTTCATGAGTGAGAATAATGAGTTGGCACGCGGACTGTTGAGGGGTGCCGACGAAAGAATTCGTTCAAAAGGCTGTGGGAAAACCTGTGCAACTCCCTCAATTCAATGGGAAGTTGCACAAAGTCTGTGGAGCAGTGGCAAAGGGTGAGTATAATACATTACTCGTCAATATTAATTTGATTTTTAAGTCTTGTCATCAGTAAAGTGCATACAATGATAATCGGTCATCCTCCAAATGATTATCTGTAGGAGTATACTGGCTTGTATATAGGTTTTTATGTAATTAAAATTAACCAACTTTTAGGTGCGGGCTGATAACAAACATTTAGCCAATAAAGCTGCTGAAACTGCCAGACGTTCAGCATGTGCTACAGGTGAAGTCCCATCGGTAGCAACAACCCTCTCCCAAGTGGAATTGAGGATACTATTAATTATGGGAGAGGGTTTTGGACAGCCACAAGCCAAGGCAAGAGTGCCAGCTTTTCCATCGGTAAGTAATAATTATATTTATAATTTATGATAGTATGTTTGAATGGTAAAAACAAAAGCATTAATGCTTTTATAATGCTGTTGCATGGAGTCTTTGCCATGACTTTAAAAAAATTCAATAACAATAAATAACAAACACATAATTATATATTTGTTGTACCCGTCAATGATATTTTGGTTTTTGTTGTAGGTCCACCTGTAAGACAAGACCCAGCAGCCATCACACCCATCCAAATATCTGCTGCTACACCTGCCAACCTACTTTCCCAAGAGCAACCCTCAATATTCACTGATGCACTGGAGCGGGAGCTGCCAATGCAAAATTAGTGAAGTAAGTATTATTGTTTAGTAGAAAAGAGATTATGTAAGTCATGTTTCAGAAATTTACTTAAAACTGACTGAGATTTATTTTAATTTGTTTACAGCATTAAATTCTCGTCGTGCACATCCACGAGTTCGGCAACACCTCACTGCCGACTCAGCAAGAAGTCGAAGTATTGAGGTGTAAGAACAAAGACTACTAATTGAATCCGGGAGAAATGTGGTGCCTGATGAAATAAGGGTTGTCATTGTGGAACTTTGTAACTTAGTACATAACTAGAAACATTTAAATTGCTAGCTATACATATAACTCTTGAAAGTCACAGGGAGAGGCCTTTGCCCAGCAGTTGGATGATGCAGGCAGTAACATATATTTTTTTTCTCCGTTGCTCTATAATTGCAACATTGTTCACAATGTTGCAACATTTATTTCCCGAGCTCCTCATCTCTTTTGTTGCTTGGAGTCTGCTCTTCCAACTCAATAATTCACTGAATGAAAGCTTGTCTGTTACCAGCAATTATTTAAGGTCAAGTAATAGAAAATGGTATGTGTTGATTGGTTAAAAAAAATCTTTTGATTGTATAATGTTGATTCTTAATTTGAGATTAGTCTAGAATAAAAGAAAATCTATGTATTGTTGATTGTTAATTTTATTCAGATATTAGGTATTTGAGACTGAAATAGACAAGTAAGAGAAACTAAGTTCCTAGTAATAAATTAAGACTTCAATAGATACATAAAAGAAAATCTGTGTTATCATTGTTATAGTGTATTGTTGATTGTTAATTTTATTCAGATATTAGGTATTTGATATTGAAGTAGACTAGTAAGAGTAACTAAGTTCCTAGTAATCATTTAAGACTTCAATAGATAAATAAAAGAAAACATAATTATAGTGTATTGTTGATTGTAAATTTTATTCAGCTATTAGGTATTTGATATTGAAGTAGACTAGTAAGAGAAACTAAGTTCCTAGGAATAATTTAAGACTACATAGATAAATAAAAGAAAATCTATGTTTTGATTGTTACATTGTGTTGTTGAATGTATTTTTTTTTCAAATTGATTGGTGCTAAATAAAAAGAAAACATTTTGTTTATAAAAACAATACTTTTATTGTGGAAATCTTTTTCTTATGTCAGAATCGTCCCGCGCCAGTCCCAACACCCATTATGTCCTGAAAACAAAATAAACAGTTTGTAAAATAAATACTCAAATCAATATTATAAATACAAACATCCTATGTATTTATGTATTTATTGACATATTTTATTAGTAGAGTAGTTTTCTTGTGAGACTGCATAAGTACCTATTTCTGTCCAGCAATTCCGGTAATCTGTCTCTCGCTCTTTGCCCTTGCTGAAGAGCTTGATGAGCGGGCATAGACTCATATCGCTATCCTCCCTGTCTACTGCACTCCAATTGTAGGTCTTCCTCAGAGAGTCAGAGAGGGAAGTTGTTTCTAAACCTGCCCGATTACACATATTGCGTAAGACAGCAGGCAATGACAATTTTACCTGCAAAAATAATATTTGCTCTGAAATTTATGAAAAAAATACTGTTCACCTGTTCAATGCATTATAAGGAAAAATATAGAATTGTGACAAATACCTGCTGTGATGGGTTTATAAAGCAGCTCTCTAGCTGCTAATAGGCATCTCCATCAGCCTTTTAAAATTCCAAATGTAAGTCTGCTAAGGCCCACTGCACCTTGGTACCTCCCCCAAGCATAAAAGTTGAGTGCAGCAAGGATCTAAAAGTATACAAAATCACCAGTAAATACAACTCAATTAATTGCAGAACCTTCAATAAATAAGTATAACCTTAGCTGTAGTCCTTCATTCTTATATCAAACAATTACCTTCATTATTGGATCCACACAATTTCTTCGTATTTGTTGAGGCAAAAGAGGTATTATATGCTCACACAAGTCTTCAAATAATTCCAGCCTTTAGTTCTTTAAGAACTTAACGTCGGAAATACTCGCCAACCGAAAGTTTTGGCGCAAATATAATCGGCATCGCCTCCGCTCTTCGTGTAGAGCTTCATCGAGCATTCAAAAATGCAGCTATAGGTTCAAGTTTTTGGCAAATTTTAACTTTCGTAGGCAGCACGATAACTATTTTGATGTCGTATCAAATGACATAACGATCCGTCCATACAAGTGTCAAATTCAACTTTTCGGACGGGCGAAAACACATCGGGAGTAGGGTCAACAGTCAAATCGTGTTGTCATTCGTTCTTAGTTCGGGTTCGGGACTAATCGTAAGTCCGTAGGTGATACGGAGTAGGAAACGCCCGTAACGAAGGCCGAAGCTACGGACTTCGTGCTTAGAGAGTAGGCCCCCTGGTCCTTATCGGACGGCGAGCTACCCAATGCTCGCCGTCCGCAAGCCCCCCACAGTGGCCGGGAATCGGCTATCGATGCCCGACGCCCAGGGTTACCTGCACCTGATAAAAGTTATAAAAAATAACGACAAATGGGAATATAATAAGGATCTTTGATAATACTATTAATTGTTCAGGGCAAAGTTTTAAACAAGAAAACTATATTCTTAAAATGTTATTATCCATTCTCTTTAATGTCGCGAGAGCGTTTGTCACTCTCGTGACAGTTAACAATGATGTTAAGTTTACATAAATAACTCTGAAATAAGTCTGGACCATCTTAGTAATGAAAGTAACTTATTTAATTATTATTTCAGTCTAAAGACAAAAAGTTATAGCAAAAAAAAAAAAATTGTAATAGATTCCGTTACGTATCATCTGTTTTATTAACTTGCATAAATTAAGAATGTAAAACGTCTTGATAAAGATGATTAAGAACAGCAATAATGGCATTCAAGAAACATTCATTCACGAAAATGTCAAAAATTGTTACCCATCCGTAGACTGAGCCTGTCAAACACAGTTTAACTTCGATTGGCACTATCATCTCGATTGAGCCATCAAACCCAAGTAATATTTTATCATTAAAAGACGCAATAAATATCTTTATAACGGCATTAAGTGTAGAATTGGTAACAAAAAGGTACCGCCTGATATAAAATAGACACTAAAGAGTTTTTATAGCCATTTTACGAGTGTCCCTTGATGACGAGAAATGATGGCCGGCTCAATTGCTTCACAGGTCTTAAGAAAAGGACAGTTTGTCTTTATTTAGAAAAAGAATTTATAATATAAGAAATAGCGAAAAATACTTAAAAGAGTACCTATCGGGGCTGATTTTGATGAAACTAAATAAAATAACGTTTTAAAGTTATCATTCGATTTTTATTCACGTACGGTTAATGTCACCTTCATCAAAATACCTACCACCTACCTATGAATCTCAAACTTTGGCCCGTACTTTTAGCAATGTTTAATAGTTTCGAATTTGGACATCCACGCATACTTGGCAAATAATTTTCCTTATAGGTATTTTACCTTTTCCTGCGGGACGCAATCTGATGATGTTATCATCGTTGTGTCTTATGTCAATATACTTAAGATCTACGCACCGCAGCATGCCTTTTTCTCCCATAACATAATAAACATAAACTCACGCCTTCTTCTCATGGGGGTAGGCAGAAACTACAGAACGCCACCTGCTACGATCCTTACATACTCCTTTTGCCTCGTTTACGTTCATACATCTGGTCATACACGCACGCCGGTTGCGAGTACTACGCACCTGACCTTTCTGAAGAACATTGTAGCGGCATCTACAATCGCCACATGCGAGCTACGCGTCATACTGACGTCACGCAAAATCCTGCATCGCGCAAGCAGAGTTTACCGCGCAACTAGCATATATATAACATCCCGACATCAACCGTTGGGCAGTTGCCCACCAGACACGACACCCGTCTGGTCGGAGGATCCTCCCTTTTCCATAGAGTATGAGTGAGCTTTACACCCTGTTCCTCATACCTCTATACTGGTGACCCCGACGTGATTTGAACACGCAACCTTCTGATGAGCCTTTAAGGTTGCAAGGTGAGAACGTGTGGAAGAAAAACAGTGAGGCCGTTTTTATCTCAAATACAAAACTTTGACAAGGAGACGTATTCTTACAAACCGACGTACGTTCCAAATAAAGCTCAAATTCATACATACATAAACCTCACGCCTTCTTTCCATGGCGGTAGGATACTACAGAATGCCACCTGTTACAATCCTTACATACTTCTTTTGGCTCGTCTCAAATTCATATTTTCTCAAAAACTGTCAACTGATGGTCACATCACATTGTTCCACACCTTCTATCTGGAAAATCATACATCAAAGATCTTGCCGTATCGTCTTAAGAGGACGCACACGGGTCCACCAGCGCCACTCCTTTAAAATAATACACTGGATCGCAAAAATTCCGGGTCTCTTATAAAAACCGTGATATCTCCATAAATTATATACCTAGATCGCTAGAATAAATAATATGTAGTAAGCAGGTTACTAATGCTTGTTCTAAATCTCTAAAGAGCTTTCATTTGTACAAGTTATAGATTTAAAAAATATATATTCTGATCTTTGAAAAACTTCAAAATTAAAAATTAGGAAAAGAATATTTTTTCTGCTTTTGTTTCAAACCGAGCTGTCATTATAAATGGTTCCTTGGATTGATCAGAGTATTCAATGCAATATCATGTCGTTAACACCTGAAGAATCTACACGGATTATTACCATGGTACAAGAAGGAAGAAGTCAGCGTAGCACTGCTAGAACAGTAGAAGTATCTTTATCAACGGTCCAAAGAGTACTCCAGCGATTTTCACAAAATTCGATCTAAAGAAAAGCGGCCATATTCCTCTAGATCGTATTTTGTTGCTTCGTGTCACAATATAAAAATTTATTAAAAGCATTAGAAAATTCTAGACACACTTACTGAGGATGCTTATTGAGCCGTTATTCAAAATTCCTTCTCAGTTACGAAATCATATTTTTTTAAAGGAGTGGCGCTAGTGGACCAGTGTGCTCCCTCTTAATTCATCTGACGAAAGACGTTATCAAAACTAGGTAAGTAAGCATGTCATAGATACGTCATAGAGGTCTTTACCCGATTAGTCAGAGTAAATCCCGCTTATCTTAAGTTAAATAACTGTGCAGCTGCTCTAATAGATAACAAAAGTTGCTAATTTGCTGTGAAGGCCAAGTTCAGTAATTGTACAGTTGAAATATTTAAATTAAAACTATACTTAGTGCTATTTAATTCAATTTTCTTTTATTTAAAATTGTTGATTGATAAAATGGTGAATAAAAAAAATATTTATATAGTTTTGCTTTTACTCTAAATATAATACGAATACTCGAATAGAAAGAAACGAAAGAAGAAAAGATTAGGAGATCGCAGAAAGCTTTAAGGCCACCCATTGTATGTGCCGTAGTGTTTTTTTTTTGTTATGTATTTCTGGTGTATATAGAAGAAAGAATATATAAATAAAATAAATAAATAAAAGAGCTTATAACATTGTTATTGAATGAAAATATAAACTTTTATACGCATCTGGCGAACTTATCGAAACCACTTTTGGATGATTAAAGTGATGGATCAAATACTGGAACTTGGCTCTCCATGGCCATGCATGTACATAAGTTTATCCTGCAAAAATATTTAATGCTTCTGAAAGACAATTAAATCCTAATCCTAACTTCCTCACTAATATTATAATACGAAAGTAAGTTTGTGTGTTTGTTACCTTTCACGCCTAAACCACCACTGAACCGATTATCATGAAATTTTGCATATACGAGTACATTGTCAGGAGTACGAAAAAGGACAGAGGGTACCTTTCATCCAGAATAAAAGTACTGTTCCCGAGGGAAAGAAGAATCGATAGTCACAATTGCTTTAGGACGCTAGATGGCGCTACGTGTCATTCAATTACGTAATAAATTTAAATTGAAAAAATAATATTATTAGAAACTTTAGTATTGTGTTTAAGAGTTATTTAAAAATATATATAAGTAATACATTTCGTGAGTCTAGAATAAACTCCAACACCGTTTAACCGAACACCATGAAAGTTGGCACATATGTAAATAGTAAGTATATAATTATGTATTTTTAATGGAGAAGGATGTACTATTTTTTTTAACCTCCACGCTGGCGAAGCCGCGTGCAAATGCTAGTTATAAATAATGTCTTAAATCAAATACTCAAACTTGACTCTTCACTGCATGCATCTACAATTCTACACATATTATTGTACTTTTATCCTGTTACAAAATGATTTAATACTTCAGCCAAGAGAGATTTTATTATTTACAAACAACACTATGATACACGTGATCTTAAATAAGTCCCCTTTTCCTCTCGGTGCAGGGAATTCACCTCAGATATTGAAGATAGTATAAATGATCAGTTTGGGATTGAGGAAGCCACAGTTTACAACAGTTCCTTGTGGAGAGAAGAAGTACTTACATAACAATTTAAATAAGGTATGTCATACAAATTAGTCTGTACATGTAGTATGAAAGTAATACACACATTCTAATTGTATACATTTATTTATCTTCAATTGAAACTATTTATATTCTTGCTACCATTGAAGAATTTCTTAGACTTGTGTGTGAGGCCTTTTATGATTTCAATAAAACCATAGCTATACATGGCTTTTCAACAACAGAATAAAAATTAAAACGTCACTTGTTCCTGGGTTTTCAAAAACAAAACTAAATTATCTTAAGACGACGAAGATTTATGCATTAATCCACCGTAACATACAAGTATTTAAAGACGAAAAAGGCACTTATGTAGCTTCTAACTATCCAAATATTGCTATAGCCGCAATCCATCTTCTTTCACCACCCTTTCTATGTCTGCCATGCTTTCTTACACATAAACGATTAACCCAAGATTTTTCGGTATTTGTAATAAGTATATTTTTTATTATTTTTCAGCTCACCATGCAGGCCCTCATTCTATTCTGTTTCGCTGCTCTAGTTGCTTGCGCCCACGCAAAAGTGCACTACCAGCCACCACTCTATCCCCCAGGCCATGTAATGGGCCACCCAGATGCGGCTTTTTACTACCCTCGTCGGAAGCACGGACGTCATCCTAGGGATACAACCTGGGAGCATAATGCTGGTGGAGGCAAAGTCTTTGGCACTTTGGGCAGCACGGATGATTCGGTATTTGTAAGTATATTTGACTGATTTTATCAAGGGCTGTTGCACCACCTTTGTATAAGACCCGGTTAAATTTTCTGGCAGATTCTGTTCCATTCTTTAATAAATCTATTGCATGACTGAAACACCAGGAGACAGAAAAGGTTCTTTGGAATTTGTAGTGGATTTAAAATTGTTGTCAAAAAGATGACTGATGTCTGTTGTGATCCAATCAGCATATTCTTGAACAGTGGCGTCATAATTTAGTAAAGACCTGAGTTCCTAAATGCCTTCACTTAAAACGGGAAAATATTCTGACTCTGGTGTAAGAGAAAGATAGAGCTACACAGGCCGAATAGGACCATCTCTCTTTCGCAACACAACAGAGTGCCTCTGAATTTTCCAACTAAAATATATATCTTTCCACAGGGCCGGGGCGGTTACAGGGGAGACATCTTTAACGACCGTCGTGGTCGTCTCCAGGGACAAGCGTACGGAGAGAGAGTGCTCGGTGCTAATGGTGACAGCAGTGTTCTAGGAAGCAAGTTCAACTGGAACAATGCAAACGACAACGTAAGAGCCGGCATCGATGTTCATAAGCAGATCGGAGGTGGAAGTGGTGTAAGTACTCTAAAACTGTTTTGTTCTAATATTTTTGGTTGGATTGACTTCCTTATTGGTCTTTTGGCAGCAAATCATGGGTTCCTGGGCTATGTGTTATTGGGTTTTTCCATTATGTTCTCGAGGTAGCCAGGAGTCCATCTTTATGCTCCGTGGATAGGCTAATTACCCGCGAAATTTGGATGTACTACGTAATTTTCCTTTGTCTATCAGTGCTGTTAGGTCATGTTGAATTTTGTGCTATCCAGATTAAAATAAGCAGATATTTTTTTAACCATTTTTAATTGTTCAAAGCTTTATCAATTTGATTTTGCCAATAACCTACGAGTATAGCATTAACTTCTTGACATTTCAGATGAAGTTAACTGGTGACGGAGTATGGAAACTCGATCATAACACCAGATTTGTTGCTGGCGGTAACTTGCAGAAGAAGTTTGGACATGACAGACCTGAGGTCGGAATCCAAGGAGCTATTGAACATGACTTTTAAATACTAATAGACTAATAGATAGACCTATACACCTAGATATAGATATATAGATAGACTAATAAATAGAGTATTAGTGTTCTCCATTTTATATCTTCTGCAAAATTCTTTTTTAGAAATTTATTTCATAGATTTTGTGCCAAAGTTATGTTGTATTAAGCATCTAGGATACTTATCTACATACTGTATATAAAAATGTAAATATATTTTGTAAATTAGGTACACCCGGTGACATATTAAGCTATACAGTTGCAGTTTTAGCTGACCTCGCATTGTATTGGCTTTTCGTAAAGTGAGAAGTCAGCTTATACTGGAAATGGATAGCTTGATATGTCGTCGTGTGTACTAAGAAGTAAGTCATCACTTACAATAATAAAATTAAAAAAAATAATAGTAAACGTTTTTTTACTCTCTACTGCCTTTGTATTTCATTAGAATAGAATAGAATAGAATACAATAATATTTATTTGCTTTGCTTTGCATTTTATCAACTTCCTTAACATGAACACAGTAAAGTTAATAGAAGCACATACAAAACAATATCCTCTTCCATCACACAGAAAATGTGCTTAACATCAAAATTATAAGGAAAAACGATTACCACTATCTCGTCAGTTGTATGTAGCATAGAACAAGACAACCATATAGAAACTCACGCTCAGTACTCACTAACAAGACACATCGAGCTTTCGAAAGAACTGTCCAACGGTATGAGTGACAGGGACAACGCTTTAAAAAGCAAACTTTTTCTTAAATTCGATGAGCAATAGGGTCGGGTTATTTTCATAATGTTATGCTCTGCATCACTCTGCTATTATCAATGCTCATCCAAGTCAAAATGGTTGTGAAGTTCGTCGTAACTTTTAGCTGTTTATTTCGAGTCATTCCATACATCTCTAAGAGCCGTCATCTCTGAAGTCACCCAATTTCTAGCCATAACATCTTTCACACAGTTCATCCATCGATCCTTCGGTCTTCCCCTACTTATCAAACCATCCACAGTCATACTCCACTCTCAAGCCTCGTCGTAACTTCTGTAGGCTTAAATACTGTACGATTTGAAGATCTGGCCGAAGTCGACCTGCAACCTTCGTCACGTTATCAGTCACTCCATTTTCGTTCATACCGTTTCCTCAAACAAACAATTCATCAAACAGATTGTTGTAAGTACTGTGCGTAGTGTTTAAATCCAGACTCTAAACTGCTACTTAAAATTTCCAATTTGAATAACTCGATAGCAGGGCCCGCATTACGAAAGCCGTAAATGACCGGGTACTCAAACAATTTATCTTTGATATAAAATACAAAATCCAACTTTACGAGGATTGCCGAAGCCAGAGCTTGTGCCCTGCAGAGCTACGCATCTTCACGGAGGACTTCAACATACGCAAAGCCATACCATTGGGGGTCCATAACACATTTGACCTTTAAGTCTTGAAGGTCAAACACGCGCGCAGACTATCTTACGTAATTGTTATTATTTGTCGTGCGTATGTATATTAATTAACCGTTTAAAACAACCGGCCCTTAATCTTAAGGCGCTGCCCAAACGTCGGACACCGTAAAACGCTGTTTTTTTCGCACAGTAAGGCCTACTGGTAAATATTACAAGTCAGAAAAAAATTGAGTGTATGGTCAAATGTTTAGAGAAAAGACTCGTTCAAAAATATTTCATTAAACTAAAATAGTATCGTTATAAAAAAACCTAAAACAGAGCTCAAAAATAGATTTTTCGTCGCATAAAGGATGATTTCCATGAAACGGCTCGCATCGCGTCGGATCGGAACGGATTTTATAATATCTAAAATAGAATAGAATAGTCTCTTTATCATGTACACCATAAAAATTACAAATATAAATGTAGACATTTTACACAGGCTGACACAATGGGCAGTCTTATCGATATTAAACCGTGTACACAGTATTTTAAAGTCTATATTATCCAGCCGCGCACAGCAGCTTGACAGCGGGCGTCTTCCGCGACACGCGATCGTAGACGAAAGTATGCTGCGACGCGCGATCGGCTCCGTTCGCCTGTCGTCGCATGTTTCTTTTTCTCTTCTGCGTTTTATGAATATTTTCTTCTTCTAATGCAATAGCCAACAATACTACTTCAACTTCAACCATTTTCAAAAAATAAAACACGTCAACACGGTAGGAATGAAACTATTTGGCTATACTCCATTTGAAATAAGTAAAAGAAATTTAAATAAACCTTTTTTACAGTCCGTTCAACCGATTTTGACTTCCACCACTTCGTCCACGATGAACTGCTATTTTCCGGTGCAATCCTGATGATATTGAAGCTGCAGGACTAATATTACGATCTATCGATAAGGCTATCCTGCGCTGTTAAATACTATTATTTCTCTTTATGTCGCGACTGCGTCCGTCACTCTCGCGACAGGTACTCGTAACAATGATGTCAAGTTGTCATGAATAATGCTGAATAAGTCTGGACTATCTAAGTAATAGAAAAAACTTATTTAATTATTCTTTCAATCTAGATTAAAAGACATTCGTAATGAAAGACAAAAAGCTTTGGCCTGAAAAAGTAATTTTAATAATGGATTCCGTTAACTAACATCTGTTTTATTAAGTTTCGTAAATTAAGAATGAAAAATGACTTCATAGAGATAATTAATAAAAGCGGTAATGAAACATTCATTCACGAAAAGGTCAAAAATGGTCACCCATCCACAGACTGACCTCGACAAACACAGCTTAACTTCGTTCACCCCTATTATGTCTATTGAGCTATAAAACCAAAGTAATGTTTTATCATTAAAAGACGCAATAAATAGCTTCATAACGGCATTAAAAGCGTAGATTTGGTAACAAAAAGGTAACGCTTGATATAAAATAGACACTAAAGAGTTTTATAGCCATTTGACCATTGTCCCTTGATGACGAGAAATGATGACCGGCTCAATTGCTTCACAGGTCTTAAGAAAAGGACAGTTTCCCTTTAAACAGGGTGGCAGGGACGCGCAACCTGTTTCAATGGATTCAGTAGCGTTGAAATTGTTCGTCGGTTACTTGAAAATATTGCTGTTCTATAAATTTTGACCGCGTAGGTAGAGTTGACCACGAATTATTTTTTAAACTTTTAGTATGACAATATTTTAGGACTATCAAAACAGTCACATTGATGTATCGTATGCACAGTGTCTAACTGAGGTTTTATCGATGTTTCGTACTTGACACTCAAATGTCTCGCTGGTGGTGGCGTGTGTGTTGGATCATTAAGTTCCCTTCACAATGGTTGAGCTAAATGGTGCTGATCCATACGTCATGTTCGTGAACGGGCGCCGTCAGTGGGGACTGGTCATCTCTTGGCTGCCACGACTTATTTTAATTTAATTTGATATTTGAATTGTTTTTGTCTCTTTATTACGGACGCTTTTAACGTTCTGCATCGTTCTCACATGCATCATTTCAACATGAATGATGTAACCAATATTTTGTAACCATATTTTGATTTAAAGGATGTATTTCAATGTGTTAAAGGTATGAAACGTGGCAAGTCACCGGGTCACGATGGGCTCAGTGTCGAACACGTGTTGTTTGCACCTGCATTGGTATTTGATAAAATTGCTTTCTTATTTAATTCTTGTATTGACCACAGTTACTTACCTCAAGACTTTATGAAAACTTTCGTTGTACCCATAGTAAAAAACAGAACCGGTGATGTGTCCAATCTGTCTAATTACCGCTCAATATCACTAGCAACCATATTATCAAAAATTTTCGAAAACCTGATTATGAAACACTTAAATGAAACGAACATTCCGCTTAATAACGCACAGTTTGGGTTTCGTCGGGGCCTGTCCACTGACCTAGCTATCTTTGCTCTAAAAATACTATCTATAAATACACTAGTAGAAATACAACAGTATACGCATGCTTTTTAGACCTCAGCCGAGCTTTTGATACAATTAATTATTATAATATATTCTGGAACAAGTTGAGACAAACCGAAGTGCCGAATAAAATAGTAGACCTGCACCCTAATTACGTAAAACATTTTCACCAAACGATTAAGACTAGTTTGCTTCGTTTCTATTGCAGTTTGCTTAATTTTACGACTTTCGTATTGCGTAACTCCACTATCATGCGAAACCAACTGCAGTCTGTTTGAGACGCCAAAGAGTGAACGATATGCCAAAATTGCCAGGAAAAATTGGGCATACGTCTATTTTTCGAATTACGTAACTCAAATGACAAGCGAGAATTTGCTTAAATCGTTGACATGAAACCAACGGCTAGTCGCATTGAAACCGAAGGCAACCTTCTGCTCGCAATGGTTTTCTATTCCACTTAATTTAGGATTTATACGTATAATCACCATAATTATTTCGAAAAAATGTGAGTGGTAGTCTTCCTGATAAATTGTGAATGCATTTTTGTGTAAAACCTCAATGATAAATCAATATTAATGGTATTTTAAAAATCGAGGCAGGGTGGTGAATTTCTTAAAATAATTTTAAAAGTCTTCATCTGATAAAACTTACAAGTGCTCACAACCTAAACTAAAGATACCTTCAATTTATGATATTTCAGAATCGAGATATTTTGTTGGCATTTTAATGAAAGACAAATTCGTACCTCGTACCGTATTTAACAAACTTATCATAAGCCACAAGCTTAGCAACCCATCTATGAATAGAATTGTAGGCACCTAATTGTTGTCTACAGCAGAATATTGCTATTCTATGAAGTAAATAGATTAGGGTTTGGGTTTCAGGTGTCAGGCTCAACTACATTATTCAGGAAATATTTAAACTTTCTCTCATGCGCTCACAGCAAGCAGTAGGTAGGTATATAAATTATCCATGATGTTGGGAAGACATTGAATGCCAATTCCACCAATCCGTACAATATATTTGTTCCATTTAATTTTACCCCATGTCCAAATATTTTATGATAAATGTGAATAAATGTTATTGTCAGTTAAGATTGTAATGATAAAAATAAAACAGTTTTTCTTTGTTTACCATAATTTATGTTTCTATTTACTTGTACCTAATGAATGACAGTTAATTTAGCTAAACACTACTATTTTCTAATTAGTATCACTATAATAGTAAATACTTCTCAATATTAAAAAAAGCTTACTAAGTATTCAATTTATAAATATTTCATACCAAGTTATTTTTATTTGTACCTTTAGTTCATAATTAAAGCACTCTATATTAAAGTTTACACAGTTATCAATTAACACAATAGGTACATATGTTTACATTGCTGTTATGCAAGACTATAATCAACAGTTTTCTAAAATAAAATGCATTAGCTTTTATGAACAATCTTCAGTTTCTACTTTTGTACTTGAGAAGCTTGAAAAGTGAAGTAGTTGCAGAGCCACAGTAGCAATGTAATGTCATAAGTAAATAGCAGCAGTGGCCGAAGTGAACAGCAATGGGGCAACATCATTCATGCTGCCTTCATGTCTTCGTAGGTGAAATGCCGGGAACTCGGCTACAATTTGAAAGAAAATCAAAATTATTTTCTGCTCAAATAAAGTACATAAACATTATGCAGCAAACTAGGCATATCAACTAGACCTTCATCAGCCCATGGCTGGACAAAAGCCATCATCCTACTCATTGCTGCAGGTAGTTTAATTCCTTCTTTATTTAGGGCTGATTTTTGAATCTCCAGATATTTTTATCAAGCATAACACTAAATTAGAATTGTAAACATTAGTTAGGTGTACATAAAATATTATTATGTATGTGACTATGTAGGTAGAAAGTTCACTCAAGGAATATATTCATAATTATGTGAGTTGCTGCTTGATTCTTAACTATGTGTCAAAAGTTTACCTTCAATCATTAATACAGAAGATTGGTTTCCCATGCCCAACCTTGCCACAGCAAATCCCCATATGTCAACTAGATTGATGTTGGTAGGGTGGTGTTCCATTCAGCTCTATCACCATCTGCGAAAATATTATGATTAATGTTTTGTAGTTAGTTGTTATTTCATTAGTGGTTATTAGGTGTAGTTAGTCTGTTTCAGCGTCTACATAGGTACCAACAAAAATATTAATTAACAATTTTAGTTGTTAGAAGGTGAGCTTGACAGACATACTAACTACAATCATTATTTTAGCTGCAATAAACATCTAACCTCACGTAAGTTGTTTGAGAGTCTACACAAATAAAAAGGAATGATAGTCCGTATGTAGACTGACCAATAATGTACCTACAGCCACAATAATGTAATGAGATACGAAGGTACACTCCTACACATGTAATTCCATATATATTGGCTTACTTACTTGTAGTTTCACTATTACCATTCGATCCAGCCCGTCCCCAATATCGCGCTGCCCTCTCCCGATGACGCCCTAAGCCGAGGTCCGTACCCCACAGGGGGTGCCCTTAGCGTGCGGTCATCTAACATTTAAGTTTTAGTTTTAAATTTTTCCGCTCCTGGCTGGAGGCCTTTTAGAGTAAAGTTTCACTATTGCCAAACGTCTTCAGCAAGCCACAAGAAAAATGTTCCAAATCTGCAACATACTCGTAGTCCCATGTTTCTGCATCAGTATGGGAATAGTAAATATAATTTTGGTCAGTGGGTCGTCTTGGGTTTGTATGTTGCAAAATATAAAATAACTAAATGTAAACAAAAACATTCATAATAACATTTACCCAAGTGTTGCCAACTTTTTTCCCCGAGTCCACTACTAGCGGTGTACCGTGTATCACAAAATAATTATGTAGATACTTGAAAAATTAGTGAAGATGTTTGGATGTTTGCTAAATACACAATAATGGCCTAACGGTGGAATTTTTTATCCCAGAAGTATGTTCCCGTCGAATATTTTTTCGAAATGACGTTGTTTTTCGATCTCCTCATGGGCGCAGCCTCTGTGTAACTTCACTACTTATAATATTATTTGTCATGCTGAACGGTCTTAAAAATTCAGCGTTCGAATCCGGAGTGTTTTCGGCATTTGAAATAAATCAACCGTAAAATTACTGACACATGTTTTAGACAAGCAATAAAACATGCCATTATCGAGTTAATATATATTTTTTTTGAGACACAGTTTTAGTAGTTGATGGTAGTATTTTCTACAAATTGAATTAGACTAACCACTGGATAAAACTACCTGCCACTAAAAGCAAAATTTTGTCTGCCCGGAGGGGTCCAAACTCCTAGGTTTAGTGGAAATTCCACTAAGTTGACAACACTGCTTTTCTACGACTTTTTCATTGGCCACAGATAACAAAAAGGTGAAAATAAAAACGTTTTGTTGCGTATTTCAATTATGGTAGCTTTTGGTAGAAAGTGTTTTATAAATTGGTTTTTCATTTTTAGGCAATCATTGCACATTTTTATTTATAAGCAGTAGTAGCCCATCAGTTGTGAATGAAACAAAATTATATTATAGCAAAATTATTCGGAAGCGAATAATTCTTTTATGATGAAATAAAACGTATAGGTTCGCTAATAGCGGGCAAGCTTCAGTCGCATCTCTAACAAATCAAGCAGAATCTGAATGGTTTTTCTTACGCAATTTCAAATATAGGAACCGATTTCGATCGGAGTTTGCTTAATTTCGGAATCGTATTAAGAAACAAAATTTGTTACGTAATCAGGGTGCTGTTTGAATATTGGTATAACAATCAAAGTAACCAAGTCAGATGGGATAACGCCTTTTCGGAGACATATAGGCTGACCAGTAGCGTGAGACAAGGTGGCCTGACTTCCCCGGTGCTGTTTAACCTATATGTCAACGGTCTGATCGAGGAACTGAGCACCACCAGAGTCGGATGCCATATTGGTGGTGAATGTTTAAATAACCTCAGTTATGCAGATGACATGGTTTTGCTCAGTCCCTCGGTCAACGGCCTCAGAAAACTCATTTCCCTTTGTGAGAATTATGCAGCTCGACATCAATTAACCTATAATGTTAAAAAGACAGAAGTAATGATTTTCAAACACGGCAGTGGCCCTGATATGGTCTTGCCAATTACCCTGTGTGGCTCACAATTAAAAATTGTTAGTCAATTTAAGTATCTCGGACACATCATAACGGCAAACTTAAAAGATGACGATGACCTGGAGAGGCAAAGACGTAGCATTGCGTGTAGAAGTAACATGCTAAATAAACGTTTCTTCCATTGCTCGAAGCAAGTAAAAATAACTCTGTTCCAGGCTTACTGTCAGTCGTTCTACACCAGTCCACTTTGGTACAAGTACACGAAGAGTGCATACAACACTCTTCGTGTACAATATAATAACGCGTTTCGGGTCATGCTCCACCTGCCCTGGCGATGTAGTGCGACTGAGATGTTTGCTGAGAGCAGAGTAACCGACATTTTTGCGCTCATGGGGAAGCTCAGGGCGTCGTTCTTTTCGCGTGTGGTGGCAAGCAAAAATTGAATTGTCAAAACTGTCTTTCATACTGTTCATTTACTGAGGGACACAAAATAAAATGTACTCACCAATGTTACGGGGTACATTTTGTTTTGGCTTCCTTGGTGTGAAATGGTGGGTTGTTTTATTGTTATTTTTAGGTTCGTTTGTTTAGTATAACTTTTGTCTTAGGATAAGCTTTCAATTTAAATTGTATAGGTGCTAGTGCCTGAAATAAACGATTATTATTATATTATTATTATTATTTAAAAGGGTGTCCATGGAGATTCTTGCCCATTCTTCTCCATAGCTACCTACTACGCTTTGGAATGGGCAACTAGCTTCGTCTTTCTGACTGACCGACCCCTTGACAATTCAAAAGTGCCTGCAATTGGTTTATTTGAAATAAATGCTTTGAGTTTGAGTTTCAAACCCAGGCAGGCGCTTTACTTTGTGGAAATAATTTCATCACCACTGCTCTCAAAACGGTGTAGGAAAACATCGTGAGGAAACCGGAATGACCTAGAATCAAAATTTTGAAGATATGTGACATCTACCAACCCGCACTGGGCCCGCGTGGTAGATTACAGCCCACTCCCTCTCGAAGAGAGGAGGCCTGTGTCCCAGTAGCAGGAAGATTATAGGCTGATTATACTAAGAGCAGCAGAATGATGATGAATCATCTCAATAATCACTCCTAGCCCTGAGATCATTGATTTTCCAGATAGAAAGTCCGGATGAAAAACTGTGAGGCCCGTTTTTAGTTAAAATACAATATGTTGTCAATAAGTCGTACCTATTCTTAAAAAGTGACGTACTTTCTCAATAAATACGTACAATTATTAATTATTGAACACTAGCAGATACCCGGCGAGTGCTACTAAGCCAATACTTTATTTTTTAAGAAGAAAAAAAGTCCGGCTTACGGCATATCGGTTGGATGATGTCAAAGTCTATAACGGACATAGGTAGATACAATTTTTGTGTTTTATATACATATATATAGATAGATATATAGTATATTTCATGTTCATATTCACTCAAAAATAGTCACACTACAAAGTTCCGCACGTTCTATCTGAAAAATCATAGACGGCGACGACGAAGTGTCATTATCAAAACTGGGTGAGTAGGCTTGTCAATACGTCATAAAGTTCGTTATACGATATGTTAGAGTAAATCCCGCTTATCTTAGGTTAAATAATTGTGCACTTAAAAGATAAGAATGTCATTACAATCGACTTTGTAGGCCAATTTCTATGTTTATAGATACAGCTGGAATAAATAATCCTAATCCTAACTTCCTAACTAATATTATAAATGCGAAAGTAAGTTTGTTTGTTTGTTTGTTACCTTTTCACGCTTAAACCACTGAACCGATCATCCTGAAATTTTGCATATACGTTTTCAGGGGTACAGAAACGGACATAGGGTACCTTTCATCCCGCAAAAAAGTACTGTTCCCGAGGAAAACAACAATAACATCCATATGATCATAGATGGCGCCACGTGTCTTTTGAATCATGATTGAATTATAACCCGAATTGATAGTCAGTCTAAATTAACGCGAGCGAAGCCGCGGGCAAAAGCTAGTTATGAATAAAAATATTATATTAAAGAAAACCACACTTTGACAAATGCAAGTCTAGTCAATTTATTAAAACTATATCTGCATGATCAAAATGATGGATCTAATATACTCGAACTTGGCTTTTCATACCCATGCATTTATTTATTATGTTACAATTATAGTACATATTACGATTTATTGAAGAAAGATATAAACAATGTCAAAAAATTATCCTAATCAAAAGCATAAAATTATTTCCATGTAGTTTATTTTTCACATACGAGTACTTATGATATACCTTACTACATAATAATTATTAGTATTAACAATTCAATAAAAAAGGAGGGAGAAGACTTATAGGGCATCAAAAACTCATTAATAAAATTATAAATAATTCGAAAATCATCTCAATCTTGACTCCCCACTGCCATGCATCAACAAATATTATCGTAATTTTATCCTCTTACAAAATAATGTAATATGCTTCAGTTCAGAAAGATAACATTATTTATAAATAATACTATTCACGTGATCTCAAATAAGTCCCCGTTCCTCTCGGTGCAGGGAGTTTACCTCAGTTATTGAAGCTAGTATAAATGATCGGTTTGGGATTGAGGAAGCCACAGTTCACAACAGTTTCTTGTGGAGAGAACAAGTAACAGTTTTAATAAGGTGTGTATTTGTTTATTAATTTTGAATAGCAGCATACGTGCAGTTCAATGAGACTTAGTTCTTAAGAAACCCTCAATCTCAGATTATCACATTTGCATCAGATGGATTAAGAGCGATAATCATGAAATATTGATGCCCAGTAAAAGTAAAACATTCTTATTTGCATAGTTTTTCCATTTCTGTTTTAGAATGAAAAAGTTGATTAACAATAAAATCATGACTTTTCTTTAAGAATTAAAATATCTAAAGACGAAACAGTTCCATATATATATATATATCCAATTCTGGACTGCTGTATCCCAACAATATTTTCTTCCATCCACTTCTATCTTCCTTTGTCAGCCAAACCTTCTTTCACACCGAAGTTTCACAAAAAACAATTATTCCAAAATTATTTTATTAAATATTATTTGTAATAATATTTCAAATTAATATCTTTATTCATTATTTTTCAGCTCACCATGCAGGCCCTCATTCTATTCTGTTTCGCTGCTCTAGTTGCTTGCGCCCACGCAAAAGTGCACTACCAGCCGCCACTCTATCACCCAGGCCATGTAGTGGGCCACCCAGATGCGGCTTTTTATTATCCTCGTCGGACGCATGGACGTCATCCTAGAGATACGACCTGGGAGCGTAACGCTGGTGGAGGCAAATTCTTCGGCACTTTGGGCAGCACAGATGATTCGCTATTCGTAAGTATTTTGGCGAGAACTGGTTCACCACCTTTGGATGTTGCTTGACTAAAACATCAAGAGACAGAAAAGGCCCTTTGGATTTTTTTGTGGAATTAAAATTGTTAACACCAGTATGGTGTAAGAGGGAGATAGAACTACACAGGTCAAATAGCATCATGTCTTTTTCGCAGCAGAACTAGTACGGCCCCCTCTGAATTTTCCAACTAAAGTATTATCTTTCCGCAGGGCCGTGGCGGTTACAGGGGAGACATATTCAACGACAACCGTGGTCGTCTCCAGGGACAAGCGTACGGAGAGAGAGTGCTCGGCGCTAATGGTGACAGCAGTGTTCTAGGAAGCAAGTTCAACTGGAATAATGCAAACGACAACGTAAGAGCTGGCCTCGAACTTCATAAGGAAATTGGAGGTGGAAGTGGTGTAAGTATTCTAAAAAGTTTTTGTATTTTTTTTATTGGATTACCTGCCCCATTGGTCTAGTAATTGCAAGTGGATTCTTGGGCTCTAGCCCAGGAACCAATGACACTTTTTTGATTTGAATAAGAGTCATTAGGTTTTTCAATAAGGATATTCTTGGAAGCAGCCCGCTTGATGGCTATAGACTCGCCCGTGAAACGTGGGTGTATTATAGCCTCTATCTACTCTTTGCAGGCTAGATGTCATGTCATATTGAATTTCATGTTGTCTAGTTTAAAAATGGGACCAAGTTCGAAGTACATACCCTTTAAATAATTATCAAATTGGATTAATCTGTAAAAAGTTATGTGTACAAATTAAAAATATGTAGGCGTCGACTTAAAACCCTCCTCCTTTCTTTTCGTCAGTTAAAAAGTAGAAATTATTGCTGTGGCTTGGAGGGGCCTATGTCCGGTAGTCTTTTGGTTGAAATGATGATTCTTTAGACATTGTTCGGGAATTAAGCGAATTTTCAGTGTATTTGAAACATTGTTTTCTACACTTAATTGAATTGGTTTTGCCAAAAAATAAAGGCTAAAATTCATACCATTTCAGATGAAGCTAACCGGTGACGGAGTATGGAAACTCGACCATAACACCAGATTTGTTGCTGGCGGGAACTTGCAGAAGAAGTTTGGACATGACAGGCCTGAGGTCGGAATCCAAGGAGGTATTGAACATGACTTTTAAATAGAATATTAGTATTCTTCAGTCTAGATCTTGTGTAAAATATTTTTAAACATTCATTTCATAGTTTTTGTGCCAAGTTATTTTGTATTAAGCATCGAGAATGTTTAAAAAATAAAAATGTAAACATATTTTGTAAATTATTAAATATTAAGTCAGCATTTAATAAACAATATTAATAATAAAATAAAAAATCCCTTCTAAATCCCAGGCCATGATCATAGGCAGCAGATTCGTTCGCAATGCGGCTGATGTTGCATCTCTGATGCCTTTATATCTCGGTGGTGTTCAAATTGACTATACCGAAACAGCCAAAGACTTGGGTGTAATTATCGACTCCAATCTTTCGTGGCGTGCTCAGGTCAATGAGGTCAGTCGAAAGGTACATTTTTCATTTCATTCGCTGAAATGCCTTCAAAGTCTACTGCCCTTGAAGACTAAAATTTCTTTGGCACAGACACTTATTCAGCCGATTATAGATTATGCCGACGCCTGCTACTTGGATGCTACTGAGGAGCTATTAAACAAGCTTGAGCGCTTGCAAAACTTGTGCATTCGCTTTGTTTTCGGTCTGCGAAAATATGACCATGTTTCTCACCTTCGCAAGGAACTCAAGTGGCTCCCGATCCGCTTACGCAGGAACACTCGGATTTTATGTCTCCTCTTCAACATCTTACACAACCCATTTTATCCTTCCTATCTGCGTGAGCGTTTTTCTTACGCACGCCCTCGCGACGCACCGTGTAGATCACATCTTAGATCCCTTCTTAAATCCCATCCTCATAAAACCAGCTACTATTCTTATTCCTTCTCTGTTCATGCTGTAAGATTGTGGAACTCACTTCCGCCTAGCATTCGAGATTTGAAATCTATTTCTCATTTCAAATACCGAGTAAAAGAGCATTACCTTTCCTTTTAACTGTGAGAAATTTATATATTTATATATATACGTTTATTTATTTTAGCATTATGTATTTATTTGAGTATATGTTATTTTTATTTTGCATTATATGTAAGTATATTTAATATTCTAGTTTAAGACGTCACAAATCAAATTCTTCTCTTCTTGTTCTCACACACTATTGTCTACATTTCTTTTTCATTTCTCCTTTCGCAGGTCTGCTGGAAGAAATTTCTTAAGAAATAAGCAGTACCTTTGTACTTAATACTAATATGCCGTATCTGTATCTATTTTACTGTGTGTACATAAATAATAAAATAAATAAATAAATAAATAAACTTTTTTTTACTCCCTACTTTACCTCCGTAATTTCGTAATAATCAAGTTACGTAAATGAACACAGTAAAGTAAACAAAAGCACACACAAAACAATATTCTCTTCCATCATACAGAAACTTCGTTAAACATCAAAATTACAAGGCAAAATGATTACCACCTTCCCGTCATATGGAGCATAGAATAAGAAAACCGAACAGAAACGAAACTCGTGTCCTTTCGTATGAAAAGTGCCTATGGCGCCGGAATAATCACCTACCGCTATACCACTCTGCTACCTAAGAAGAACCCTTACATAGGTCAACATAACCCTTAATCAGTCTATCTCCGCTCGACTACATAGTGTACTAAAAAAAGGCTTCAGGAACTAACATGCACCGATGCAGAATCATTTCTCTAAAATTTGTCGACAAGCCTAAGAGGCCTCGCCCACGGCGACTTTTTGTAGTGATGCTGTCGCGCATGTGTATCGATACAACTTCGATGCTGTCGCTGGCTGTGTACCTTCGCTCAGATTCTGTATCGCTACTGTCGTGATGCTGTCGCGCTTCAGTCGCGATGCAAACGCGATTCAGCATCGACACAGAAGGTCGCCCACGGCGACTGTCACACTTTCACACATTCCTCAGCACCCCTCCTCCGTTCTTCACCCTTCGTACCCCCGATGTCGTCAGTAACGGTCACGCGTTTGCATTGCTACAGTCGCGATGCTCTCGCGCATGTGTATCGATACAGCCGCGCGTTTGCATCGTTTCTGTCGCACGTTGTAAACGTGACTAACTCGCGATAGTAGCGATGCAGAAGCGCGTTTACAAAACGCGCGACAGCATCGCTACAAAAAGTCGCCGTGGGCGAGGGGCCTAAGTGCCAGCAAACAACATCCTTCTCTCACACTTTCATCCTCACAAACACACACTCACAACATAATACACGCTTTTCTCAAGTAGCCTTCAAAACCGACATATTTCTTTCCGCTCATTCGCACTCCGACCCCCAAGATACAAGCCCTGCTTAGTATGGGGATCAACGGTAAAACCAAAAAATTGTGATGTACAAACTTTCATTTACGGCAAACCTTTTATTTTAGCCAATAAAACCTTTTGTATTTTTTTTTAATGGGACTCGGGCCTCTTCTCACTGAAAGGGAGTGTTAATGATAACCAGCACCCTAATTACGTAACACATTATCTATCACAATCTGAATCATTTTGAAGCCTATTGCTAATCCATTGCTTCATATGTTCGAAAAATTTGTCTGCTTAACAACTTAAATAACGCAATGAATGTTGTTGAACTGTCAAAATGAAACCCATTCCTACTGTTAGTGTGTTACGTAATTACCCTGCCGTAACGTATTCCACCACGTAGGTCTACTGCAAGTTAGTGAATGTCACATGTCTTTGATATTTTTACCGCCCTCACCGAAGCCAAAAGAGGGTAGTCAATTTTTTTTCATATCTCTCTGTTCTCGAAATCCATTCCGTGTATGATTATTACGGCATGCGTTAAACTAGCAAGTTTGATTCGTGTACTTGTATGCATCTGATCAGATCGAACTAGTACCAGTGCGCCAGTTCAGTCTGATCTCTCCATGTAACTTTGCGTCCGGAAAATGTACGCATTCAAAACGCATTCGGAGTTTCGTTTCTGTCCATTCTTATTCTGTGGTTTAAGCCAGGATACTGATTAGCGTCACCCGAAACGAATTAGCACATTAAAAAGTCTTACAATTGGATTCCCCCTCGCATACCACTAATAATTTTAGACAATTGCATTAACAATCACGCTTCATAATAGTTCAAAAAGCTTACGAGTGTTTTGTGGAAGAGTTTTATATGGAAAGCGGTTGTCATGTTTGTGTTTTTGATGAATAAAATTAACATGAAATAAATAAATACATATTTGATGTTGCCCGCCCTTAAGTTGTAACAATACAGTACCTATAAGGTGGTTTCTATCTAAACAATGCTAGGCGGGCTTAAGGTCAAGGTGTTACTACTACCGACGTACGGTCGACTGTACCTACGCGAATACTAAGCAAAAGCCAAATGATTCACGATAGCGACATACTTGCGAATATTCCCGAGAGACGATCGTGATATTGTCATAAGTTATGAAACCTGAATTAGGTAATCTCATTTTTCCCCGTAAACCCTCGTAATACGAGCAAAGCCGGAAAGGTTCACTTGTGAGACGTAATTCGCACAAATTGTCGCGAGATGCCCGCAAGTACTGACGTATTTTGATATTAACATACGTGGCAGGCAACAATTTAGCTAATTTCACACATAGTTGGTCTATTAAATAATAATCGCGACAAGGTTAAGATATTTTCATATTTTTTGAAAAATTACGAGTTAAGACAGAAAGTTTCAGTAGGTAGTGCGACATGATTCGCACAAATTGCCGCGAGACGCGACACGCCCGCAAATACTGACGTATTTTGTTTGATAAAAAGTTACAAGGCAACAATTTAGCTAATATCACACATAGTTGGTCTATCAAACTGTTTAATATAAACCGACATAATTATCGCGAAAAGCGTAAAATAATTTAATATTTTTTGAAAAATTACGAGCAATGCCGGAAACGTTCACGAGTGCGACATATAATTCGCACAAATTGCCGCGAGACGCCCGCGGGTACTGACATAACTTGATAATAAGTTAGGAGACAGGCAACAATTTTGCTAATTACGAACATCAAGGGATTAATGCTTGCCTTTTTATTGTTTCATTATTATACTTCTGGTGTTAGGGTTTTGCAGCCGCTTTGTATTGAAGAAGATTAGTGTGTTTGTAAAAGATTATATTGTTAACAAAGGTTGTTCTTGAAACTTGGATGTTATTAAACTAAGTTAGGTAAATTAATTGTTAAGCAGACTGACATGACGTCATACGTCCCTACGTCAATTTGACGTGCCGTAGCCATTTCATATAACTGTCAAATAATGACAGCTGTGATTTGAATTTATGGACAAAAATTAATCTCTAATTCTGACTGTAATATAACAGACAGAAATGAGGAGTGATGACATTGCTGATGACCACCATATTAGTGAAAGCAAGTTGGGAAGAACAATGGCGTAATCTTATTTGAAACTAGATGCCGCCCGCGGCTTCGCCCGCGTGGATGTCGGAAATTATCCAACGGGACTGTGTTGCGGGTACAAAAAGTAGCCTATGTTACTCCTTATAACATCAGCTATATGCCAGTGAAAGTCCCGTCAAAATCAGTCAAGCCATTTCGGAGATTACCCGGAACAAACAGACAGACAGATAGACAGATAACATTAAAAAATATGGTAGAATAGAATAGAATAGAATAGAATAGAATACTCTATACTCTCTCTCTCTCTGTCTATTTTGTTATAAGTCCCGTATATACTTTCATATGCATTTAGTAAAAAGCTGTTATTTTGACATTACAAACAGACACTTCAATTGTATTTATTAATATAGTATAGATAAAATTTAACGTCTAAAAGTGACACTTATACAAAAGAAATTCGATTACTTATCTACGTATTTTTTACTATGATATTATCTAGTTAAGCCGAGTAAAAAAGTTATGTTTAATGCAAAGTTATTTGACTACTTCGGTCTGAAACATTAGGAAATTGTTGGTTGGACTGGCTTAGTATTGTCATTTTATATTAATTTTCCTAAATAGTAGGTATAGCGTAGTTGTCGAAGTGTTTTTATCATTTTTTAGTTTCGTATTACTTATACTAACATAGAGTCAACGAATAAATAACACATTTATTTTGTTGTATACCTAAGTTTATTCTGTGTTCTTATTCAGATAAGAATATTGCAGTAAAGTAGGAAAAATATCAAATGTTATTGCAATTCTGAACTAAAAAGACTAGCATTCAAAGTCTTAAAAAATATAGCATGTGTTCGCTACCCACAACGCCATCTATTGTAACCTTACGATAAACCGCGGGCCACTCAATACTCCTGCGAGCAACTGTGGCGACACTTCGACGCATAACGACCTGCGAGCGTGATCGGAGCGCGAACGAAAATGTTCGTTCGTTTTTTGAATGTCGGGTCTCTACTTATATTCGATCTGGGGTCTTTGGAGTAAACGCATGAAGTTTGAACAAAAATCTTGCTTTTATTTTTTCCCAAAAAATCCAAGTAGACGCTCAAACAGCTTGGTTGTTGACAATGACAACAGTTGACAGTTTACAACTCTTGATAAGAGTATATAAGTTCTGTGCTCTTGACAAGAAGCTTGCGCTCTGCCCTGTGTTGTTTAAAAGTTCAACACTGAATATCTATTAATGTCTGCCTTCTCTAACAAAACACCTTGCACAAACTAGCTCAGAAAATGACGCTGAGTTTATAAAAGAAATACTTTAAATACGTAGTAATTTAATTTAAATTAAACAATGAATGGGAAGCTGCCATTGTTATTTAATCTTTATAGCCAGTCTCGCTGACGCGACTACACTATAGCACCCATTCCACAAACACAAACCAGGTTTTGTAGTAGGCAATATGGGAAACGGTCATCTCAACTTTACAATATAATACATAAAGAGATATATGTATACACCTAACAATATTATGAATGTAAAAAACTTATAACTAAATGGATAAAACCACTCGAATATGAGGACACGGAGGCCCTCTTGCAGCACACATCATAACTCACTCGTTCACGCGTACACTTACTCACAAGTACAACATGTACACGTACACACCATACATTCACATACACCCCACACACACACATACACACCCTCACACATGTCACACATACCCAACTCACATATAACATACACAAAACACACACTCATTTGAATAAGCTGATATAAAATATTGGTTTTCTGTAATTCGTTTTTGTGTTCATTTAATTAAATTTTTATGTTATTTAACTTTCTCAAAATTATATAAATAGTAAATACTGGAATCATTTTTGTATGCAGAACGTACTTTACGTAAAGTTGCGGAAGTGTGGAGTGTCCTAATACAGGCATTTATTTACTTAAAAGGACACTTCTATCACTAGCTATGTAGTACAAACCTTGTAAAGAAAAATAAACTATTTGTATTTGTATTTTGTATTTGTACGACACATATTTAACGCTGCATCAAGCATTGCTATAGGCACTTTTTCCACCGGCCAATAAAGAAATATCAATTTTGAAATAGTTGTCAAACGTTTGGACTTCACGATCGTAACGAATGTCGTGGATAGTCGTATGACAACCAAGACTGACAGTTAAACGTTCTGCCTGGGTAGATTTCGAGACCCAACCATGCCAAATGGATTTCGAAATCGCGATATGTCATGAGTATTCATCTGTCTGTAGGTAGCCGTATGTATTGACCACGACTAGCTCATCTTCATTCTTCATCTCGCAAATGGCAATGGGTGTTATACAATCTTAGTTTTTATTAACCTCTTATGAAATCATTTTACTCATCATTATGACAAACTTTTACTGTGGGACTAAATAATTAAAAATGATTTGTACATTTTACTAAAGTGTAATAAAGTGTACAAATACAAATAATTATGAGAATGACATCAATATTTGTTTACGTGATATTATAAATTGGCTAAATAATAATAATTTAGTAATGAATCTCGGTAAGACACATTTGTGCACTTTCATCAACGCTGCGAAAACCCAAATGTAAGTATTACCTACCAATACTGTGATATTGATTAAGCAAATAAAGCTAAGTTCTTAGGTATAGTGATCTACAAAAAACTTACATGGAAACCTCATGTTGAAGAACTGTGTAAAAAACTGAGTAAATCCGCCTATTTCCCTCTTACAACTTTCAAAGAAAGTCAACAGTCAGGCTCTTTTAACGGCTTACCATGGACTAGTTGCCTCATCTATTTTGCGGTATGGTATTATTTTTTGGGGGTAGTCTACTGATAAGGAGCTCGTATTTAGTATGCAAAAGAGAAGCATAAGGTCAATGTGCGGTCTTAAGACCACAGCTAACTGTCTTCCTTGTTTCGAATCTTTGAAAATATTAACATTTCCGTCTTTTTATATATTGGAAACGGCTTTATTTGTGAAAATTAATACACATCTCTTTCAAAAATTGTCGGCAGCCAGAAGAAATCCAATACGGACTCAATACGTTAGTCAGTTATGTCAAGTTAAAAGGCTCGTACACACTGGTGCGACGCGACGCCCGACACAAAGGCACCGCGTGTCGCGCGACGAGCGGCGCCGTTGTGTAGCGCTGTCGCGTCGCGCCTCTCTGTGGGAGCCTAAATGTAAAACCGCACTAATGCAAAAAAGTTGTTTTGGCATTGCCCCACGCATTTATAATAAAGTAATTAATATTATTAAAACTATGACTGTATTTAAATTTAAAAGGGCACTAAACGAAATATTAATTGAAAAATGTTATTACACAATTGACGACATCCTTAATGATGAATCACTGACTGATTGACATGATTATTATTCCATTTGATATTAATTTTTAATTTTTATTACTGTTGACATTTTACATTTTTGTATTATTGTGACATTTTTACTGTAATTCAAACGATTTGACATTAATTTGTATTTTTATTTACTTAATTGTTATTTATAATTATAATATATTTAAAGTGTAAATTAAATAATAATATGAGTTGCATGCCCATGTTACGGTAGAACATGTAGGACTCTTATAATAAAACATCTATGTAGTAAATACCCATGTTTGCAAACCAATAAATGATTTGATTTGATTTTGATTTGATTAAACTAGCTGCTCCATACCTTATGTTCGCAAAACTCGTCGAAATGTGAGCAACAGCTGATTTTCTTTTCGCGATTTCTGTATTACTCCCTATCTCTTCAGATCTATACCGTGGTTGGTCCCATCCGTAAAAAATGTTCATACATTATGAGTACTATGACCCCATAAGAGGGTTTCAGTTATTTCAAATACACGTTCTGTAATTTAACAACAAGCCCTTTCTACTAAAACCTTCATAAGTAGGTACTTATATTCCACGTTAATTCGATCAAAACGGAAGATTTCAATCTTCAACTGAATATCCACTTGGCTCGGATACATCTTCAAAGGTCAATACAACCCTATTAAAATATTTATAATATCGACGAGCTTATCGCAATATCGGGCCATTTCACACAGTACGGGGAGCTTCGACACAACATCAATTACTCTGTGACATACTGGATCCACCCCTACTATGGGTTTGTGATCATTTTCATCGTGAAAATCTTTAGTGCAATTAGTTTTCCAGGGATGCAGATCCCAGTCATCTGGGCCTGCAGTCTCGACATTAGATAGCGACAAAAATCTGTCGCTAAGTCGTAACGTTTTCAAATTCCTTTAATAGATTTTCAACTTTATTTCGAAACAATAAGGTTGAAAATCTATTAAAGAAATTTGACATTAATACGACTTAGCGACAGATTTTTGTCGCTATTCATGTCGAGACTGCAGGGCCTGGTCAGAGTATTCAATTGTAAAACGATATGTATCACACATATACAGACTTTTTAATGGAGAAACACTGACTCTCAAGTCTAAGGTGTAAACCTAGTTTGAGAACCAGGGGTGCCGAAATGTTCCACGTACTACTTATGTGCATGTCGAAAATGTAGTAGGTTCAAGTTGAGCTGTACGATTACTGACAAATGCGTGCACTGACTGGACAGGTCCACTCAATATGTGTGGTTCTTTTGTCAAAAAACCATTTCATACACTAACCTACATGGTATTCACATGATCTAACCAAGATTATGTCTGGACTTTGAAAGAGACTGTGACCTCTGAGTTTGTTTCGGCCTGTCTTCTCAGAGTAGTCAGATAGGAAACGCCGCCTTCATCTAGTTAAAAAAATATGATTGACGTCTAAAAGTGTTTGTACAAACCTACTTACAGAAATAAAATCATTTATCATTAATGTCTGTAACAACGTTTTCACTTTATTGAAATAAATAAATTATTTATTTATCTAAAATAATGAATGAATGAGCCAAACAAAAAGACTAAAGATTAAAGACTGACCAAGCACACGGCATAACAAATGAAACACGACCCTTATGATTTCAAGGCGGCTTCGCGACATGACATAGTTTTCGGAATGTAAAGTTTCTAACCTGTTAGTTATTGTAGCACGTAAGTCTTTTAGAAGGTTTATGAGGCTTATGTTAAGCAGTAAAATATACTCGGAATGTTCAAGGTCAAGTCTTCAAAAAAAGTCGAGAGGTATCGTAGGACACCCGGTCGGAACGAAGTTCCTTTCGCTGTACATATTGGTATCTATAACAGGCATAATGAAATAAATTTATAAAGCTTGAGAGTGACAAAAAAAATGAAAAAGAAAACATTATGTTAAAAGTGTCGTGACGGTCAAAATGTTACACTTTTTTCAATTTAGCTCTCATTCGCCAAGGCAGAGTATGACGTGCAATAAGTACCTCTTTTCCAAAAACTAGGAAACTTAGAGAGCTGCCTAGTTTCTTGAATAATCTGAATGGGTGGTGAGATATTTTCTAGTAAGTGAACTTCGAATAAGACTCATAGTAACGCAATGCTGTCACGGCAAAGTTTTTATATCTACAGCTCGCGACCCGGATTCCAAGAATTTAATCTTGGAAAGGCTTGCTTAGCAGATTTAGAACATGAGACGTAAAACAAAAGCGAAATAAAACTTATCTACTTATACGATCATTTACTGTAGTGCTTTAGTTTAGTTATGTCTCGCTAGAGTAATAAATTTTAAGCATATTGGCTACTAGAGCTATTCTGCGGAATTTACTTTGAATTATTAATGAACAATCAATCAATACCTATAAAAAAAACTGACTGACTCATCAACGCCCTGCCCAAACCCTTGGACTTGGACTTAGAAAGCTGAAATTATGCACAGAGGTTCCCTTTATGATGTATGATGAAGTGGCATTCGCTTTCAAAGCGTTTTGTATTTCCACAACGACTTTCAACAGGATTATCATTAGATACAAGCTGTTCGTGCCCGGTGTCGTTCGGGGTGAATTTCGTACTAAAATAGCACCCAAATTTCCGACTTTTCCAGTGTATTTTACAAAAAAATAAAAACATAAAAACCTTGTCTTAACAATTACAAACCCAACAAAAATAGAATTAGCCAAATATGTGAGCCGCTTTGTGGTGATGCGCGGACAAACATTTTCTGCAATTGATTTTTATTTATAAACTAGCTTTACCCGGCCCGGCTTCGCACAGATAGCACTAAGTATCTAACACCTACCCTACCTACCTACCCTACCTACCTACCTTACCTACCTACCCTACCTACCCTACCTACCCTACCTACCCTACCTACCTACTTATTCTACCTACCTACCTACTCTACCTAGCTGACCCGTCAGACGTTGTCCTGTCAAAATTCTTCCTTTGGGTTTTTCCATTATTTTTCTTTTAAACCATCCCTGTGAAGAGATGAATAAAACAAAAAATATCCAAATCTGTCAAGCCGTTTCTGAGTTTTAGCGAGACTAACGAACAGCAATTAATTTTTATATATGTAGTTATAGATTATTATTATTTGGTTAGACTCACTAGCAGCTAATTAGCTGATGCGTATGTATCAATCAGCTAGGAGATATTTAATCTGTCAAGTTGATTCTTGAAGGAGTTCTGTGTGAAGCAGTCACAACATTTTCCGTAAGCCTATTCCATGCTGTTAGAATTCGGTTAGACAAGAATTGATTGGCAAAGTTTTTATTTTATCTTGCCATCTTTGTTGGGTAACCTAGGTATCTACTTGAAAGTCACACTATGTACTAAGTATCAGTCGTATTCTGTAGTAGAGAATATTCAACAGTCAACGTATCCACGTAGCAGCAATAAATTAGGTCTTGTTGGCAGATGGCGTTACGTAATCGTGTTCACTAGTGGCATGAATTGTATACCTACTAACAGTTTACAAACATAATGAAAATGTATGTTGACTATCATAGGAAAATTGTATTCCGTTCCAGTTCAAAGAGACAGATTACAATATTGGGCTACACCATGGATCTTTACCACGATCTGAAAGCGATGCTCATTTACTAAGAAAAATAACTTGGTTGGAAAGCATCTGTGTTAGTCCCTATTGGCAATGGGCAGACTTCTTGACGACAACTGTTATTGCAAGACCAGTTATAAAAAGTGGAGCGTTGGCAGACGCACACCATGCAAACGGACAGTCAACGTGTATAATTATGGTCATACGAAGTCATTGGATTCAAGCGTAAAATAAAGATTTTATACCGATTTTTGGTGGTTCTTTAGTTTTTAAAAATCTTACCGAAGAGACCTTTGTTCAGCAAGGAATGTCTTCTGATTAAAATGATGATACTCTTTTATTTATTTAACCATTTATGCACACACATACAGGGTTAAATTAAATTAGCCAGCGAAACTCTGCAGACGTGATGAGTATCTAAACACATTAAAATTAAAATTAAAACATATTTGGTGTTTTTCTTTTTTAGAGGTTAACGACCGCTGGTAGTGTTGTTACTTGAAGTAAGAGTTGAAAAAATAAGTTTTATCGTGTTTAGATATCGATACTAATAACATCTGTGAAGATTACAAAAAAACTGATTTTCTAAACCGATATTTCAAGTGAATAGGTGCACAAACTGCGGTCAACGACCCAATAAAAAAAAAACATCAAATTAATTTCTTTTTTGTTTTATCATATTTAGATATGCATACCCATCACGTCTGCGGAGTTTCGCTAGCTAATTTAATTTGACCCTGTATAAACAGACAAGAAGAAAGGAATAGAAAAAAAATACGTACAAAGGTGATGCTTATTTCTAAAGAAATCTCTTCTGCAGTTGTTCTTAGGGTTTTCGAACTATCTTTAAGACAGTTCTACTAACCTCACAAAATCATTCACAGTACTTATGTACCTACCGAAAAGCAAAATTGTTCTGAAAATGAGTTCGTATCAGAATGAAGTCTTTATAGAAATTCAATATACTTGATCTGAGATATAAACTTGCAACATTTCATCACTACACTGGGTCTGGTGTGAAAAATGATGCTATCATTAACCCCTTTTGAAGATGCGATCATCAAAAACGATGGACGTTTCCATTGGTTTAGTTGTTCCGATACTTTTTTAGTACAGAAAAAGATAAGTTTTTTATTTTTATTTTAAACAATATTTTAATGAATACTTACGTCAAAGTGACATCACATAAAGTTATTTTCTTTTCGTTGCGATTTTGCAGCGCGTTGCATTTTGGCGCATCGATTTCATAATTATGACTGTGATGAAATCTGAGAATAGGTTTTAAGTATTTTTCTAACAATGGAACTTGAAGAATAGGAGTGTGCTTGAGTTCTGTCTCTGTCTCGAAAAAGTCCAGAATTTGTAGGAAAACAAAGTTGCGCAACATTATTATCACTCAAATGTCTCGCTGGTGGTGGCGTGTATGTTGGATCATTAGGTTCCCTTCAAAATGGTTGAGCTGAATGGTGCTAATCCATGCGTCATGTTCGTGGACGGGCGCCGTCAGTAGGGACTGCCACGGCTTATTTTAATTTAATTTAATATATGAATTGTTTTTGTCTTTTTATTACGGACGATTTTAACGTTTTGCAATGTTCTCACATGCATAATTTCAACATGAATGATGTAACCAATATTTTGTAACCATTATTTGATTTAAAAGAATGTCCATGGAGTTTCTTGCCTGTTCTTCTCAATAGGTACCTACTACGCTTTGGAATGGGCAACTAGCTTCATATTTCTGACTGACCGACCCCTTGATAATTCTAAAGTCAAAAGTGCCTGTAATTGGTTTATTTGAAATAAATCCTTTGATTTTTTTGAGTTTTGATTCAGAACTATGTTTTTGTGTTGTTGTAAACATGTCGATGACAAAATAAAATGTTTCAAATAAAACCCAACTTTGTTGTTAGTGAATCCGCAGCATTATTTAAAAAGAAAATATTAAAAAATGCTGCCATTCTCCTTTATAAAAATAAGGAAGTGTTGTTGTTCTTGCGAATAATACAATTATAATATTAATAATCAACATTAATAATTCATTATTTAGTATCCTATTTATCTACAGCCATTACTAGGTACTCGTCCGTAAGGACCAATCATTGAAGGCATAAGTAGGTAGGTACGTAATAATGGAGAGGCACAATCTTTGTATTGTATTTGTTCGTGTGGAAATTACGGATGATAAAAGGTAATTCAGGCGACTTTTGGGCTATTCAAATTATATCTAGTAGAAATCCCATAGAAATTACTCTGTTATCAGGGGTTTAGTGGTTAATAAAAGATACTGGAAAATAATATACTAAAAGCCGCCTTACAATTATCAATTTATTTTCTTTTACTATTTTTAGTCTAATTGATAATCCACGGAATAAGGTCTGTTCTTTCCTTCGTCACCAGAAAGTTTACTTATACTTCTATTTTTTCATGATATAGTTAGGTACCTCAGAATTTCGAGACAGGCCGTGCCTCGGGAAGCACGTTTATACTTTTAGTGCCAAGTTCAAAAATACACATTTACTTCTAAGCCACCGCCCTTAGCGTATTTAGATTTGGTCTCGCTAGTCGGGTCCTGGGCATTAACAGAAGTCATCTATAGGTACGTATAGCGACGACTCGGATGCGGATTGTGGGCCACTAACGAACTATTTTCGACCCATACGCTGGGTCCTTGGTACTAAAAGTGTTAAACCGTTGATCCCGGCTGTCACTTATAGATCTTTGACAGTCATTACGGCCTTACGGGTAGTCAGAAGCTCAAAAGTCTGACAACCAGTCTTACTAAGGGGTAACGTATCTACCCAGTAATTGGTTTGTGGAGGTCAGATAGACAGTCGCTCCATTTGAAATACCGGTATTCAGCTGCATCCAGTTAGACTGGAAGCCGACTTCAAAATGCTGGGAAGAGACTAGGCAGATGATGAGTTATATCAGAATAGTTTCATATCGTGATCAAGAGCTTACCCAGTCAGTTGTGCGCCAGCAGCGTTTGTTATTTCTGAAGATTCTTTTAATGATTTTAGTAATCACGATGTCAATTACATAAACCACGTGTCTCAATCAATGCTGATTTTCGTGTTTGTCAAACCGTCAAGCCACAGGGTATTTTTTACCCGTATCAGGCTTGTGGAGATCAGATAGGCAGTCACTCCACGTCAAATATTGGTTTTCTGCTGCATATGCAGTTAGAGTGGGTGTCGACCTCAACGTAGTTGAGAAAAGGCAAGGCATAAGCTGATGATCATGTCAGGCCATCTGGATCGTAATAATTGTTCTATTGCACGTAAACTCGTTGGGCGTTTTAATAATTTGTAAAGTGACGATATTATCGTGGACGTTCACGGCATCACGATAACACAGGGAAGTAAAATATATGGAAATATATAGTTAAAGACACTTTAAATTTCCGTCCCCGAAACGTTAACAGCACACACTACCAGACACCACACCACATATCACACACACGCGCGCACACACACCCTCACATACACCCACACCCACACACTACCACATCCACATCCACCACACAACACACACACACACACACCCCCCACATACACACACCCTCACACACACACCCCCAACATATCCACACCACACCATCCACATGCTTTATAACTACACGCTTTTTAAAAGCCGTGTATCAATGGAAACCCTGTAATAGATTAACCCCACGCTTGGCACTGACAGGCCATCCATTATACGAAGACGATACGGCGATTGACACAGACGTTTATTGAACGTTCTTACTCTAACAACTTTACTTTCAAACGATCCAATTATGTTCTGAGAATTTGAGATATTGTTAAGTTAGTTTTGGTAATGTGAGAGGATCATTTTATTCCTGTATTTCGAATTAAGTAGGTACCATAGAATATTTTTGTCTAATCCGTATCGGTCAAACGTAGCCTAGTTCGAATGCGTAATACCACGATGTGCTAGGCTGGCGTGTGATGGAGCAGGCAAAATACTTTATAGGATGCATCGGGACGGATGGGCCATAGTCGTCATCAGTGAGCGCCAGAAGAGGGGCGTCGTCGTCGAGGGTGGCCTAAGAACGCTATCGTAACGACTTAGATGCGTTTATAGGATTTATGGGAATGGCCGGAGAAGGCAACGTATAAGGAACAGTAGAAAACTATGGAGGAGGACTTCCCAGCTATGGGACAATACAAGTTAAATTTAAAAAAATCCTTCTCGGTTATACATCTACCCATATCCTCATTGTTAGGCAAAGACGATAAGATTTTCAAATTGCAGAGATGCCGACAATCAATTCAGTTTATATTGACAATAATGGCATTATGAAGATTGTATCTGATTAATATCACCAAAATTGATTCCGAAATTGACACTATTTAACGACTTTAAGTACTTTTCCGTTTGGGTCTTGTAAATATATCGATTAGGCTATAATCGTAAGCCATTTTCCTTAGTCAGGCACTTTAAGTTTTACGATATTTTCAGCTCATACCTAATTCAGTCTAAGATATAAGGGATCAAACGAAAAACCTTCTTCATCAGAAACATCGTTCTCAGCTCAAATTTTATTTATTTATTACTGTGTGTCGTTAAACCGATTGAGGGTTTATCGGATATTATAAAGGTGTTTTACGAAACGTACACCGTCCTGATGCTAAAGGTTTTCTAGAAGAGCAGTTCCGTCTTGCTATAACGGCCGCCATGAAAATCGGTAATTTTGACCAATATTTGACATTAAGGGTGTCAAAAAACCCTCTGCTCTCTATGCAAAAAATGCTCTATATTTGGACATTATGGTGTTATCCTTTCTAAGGAAATCAAAGTCATAAAGACTTTTTTGTAGAACATCCAACACAACCTAAGTATAAAATATGTATTCTGAATGTTGTGTCTATTTGTTTATATATATGTATGTATATATATATATATATATATATATATATATTAAACTTGTAGAATACTTGTCAAAAATGTAAAAAAGGTGCATAAAAAAGGTTAACAAAACTTGTCCGATATGACGTCAATTTTTATATACGACATGTTTTTGACAAGTCTTCTAGAAGACTTGTTGAAAATCAGGGTGTAGGTAAAACATACATCCAAAACATCACATGAATTAGTTCATGTAAATAACATCTTTACCTATATACGCGTACCTACATCATATTTCACAACAAAAAATCTAATTATGAATTGAAAATGATAAAATAAGTGAAAAAAGTCAAAACATCTCTGCCATAAAATATTTTTATTTTGCATGAAATTCATTTAAAAAACGTATTTCCTCATTGTAGAGCGCCGTCTACGTAATCTGATAAAAGTCCACGGCTACTTGGGGCTGGTAGTCCAGTGAAAGCTGAAATATTATTACAGTTATATTTCACTTTAAATATCTACATAAGAAGTCGGTCAAAAAGTACAATAGGACTGAAGCACCATTTAATATAGCCTGGCAAATTATACAACGAAATGTTTAAGTGATCCTCTAAAAACTTATTGACCTTAAAATTATGAACGCCGCTGTTAAAATTTATGAACCTTGGGCTTCTAATGATGTATTTTGTTTAAATAAATAAGCGTCTTTTTAACTTTACTAACTTACTTGTAGCGGCATCTACAACGCCACATGCGAGCTACGCGTCAGACTGACGTCACGCAAAATCCTGCATCGCGCAATCAGAGTTTACCGCGCAACTAGCATATATACAACATCCCGACATCAATCGGGCATCGTCGGGCAGTTGCCCACCAGACACAAGACCCGTCTGGTCGGAGGATCCTCCCTTTTCTATGGAGGTGTGAGTGAACTTTACACCCTGTTCCTCATACCTCTATATACTAACCGTTACTAAGTTAGGCTACCCCGACCAAACGGGTTAGGTTAAAACTATAACCAACTGCGCGCAAGCCGATCGAGCGAAGCGAGCGGTGCCCCAGCAGCGGCCTGCGAGCGCCATTTCCAAGTTGTTCGCAGTTACTTGGCTATTTACTATTTTTAGTTCTCCAAAATAGGAATTATTTGAGGTTCACAAAAAGAGGCCCAATCATTTTATTAAACTGTTCAATAATATTTATTTAAAAGCAAAATTGGACATATTTGAGGTTCGATTAATACATGCCATTTATCAAGATTTCTAGGAGAAATGGCAGTAGTGACTTCCTGTCTATCTATGTACGTGTAACAAACTGTCTGTATCACAAATCCGTGAGTCAAAATAAGGTGGCAAGATCCATTTTGACGGTTGCAACAAGTTTAGGTTGATTTAATGAGAACATTCTGATTTGCTAGAAACAAATTCCGAAGATGTAAGATGGAACAGAATAGGTATTATTGTTAAAATTTCTATACCTAATGTTTTTTTATTTACTTGAGATCTCCAATAAAGGATACACATTTAACTCAATATAAATCACAATAATGCAAAGGTTATTTTACGAGTGTTCTCTCAGGTACAGGAAACCACAGCATGCACATATAACTATGTGAAAACACGATAAAAATAAAAATAGAGAACTTATGTGATGAATGATGAAAATATATTACGAAATTAATATATTCAATTATTAACCCAAAAGACAATTAATAAACAGCATAAGGTTTTTTCTCATAGGGTTTACGGCATAGGGTTTTTCCTGTATTGACAGGCTGATTATTTATTTATGTATTAACTCAGCGATTTGAAAGTGGTGGTGGTGGTGGTGGTTTTGGAAGCATAATTATATTGGTGTCTGTACAGTGCTAAGTCTAAAGTAAAAGTTTCTTAAAGTAACCAGCAACCCGTAAAATTGATGAATCCAAACGTAGCTACATCATGCTTCGCATAGCATAACTTTCACGGTAACATCGCCTTATTCTACGAAAAAAATAAAAAACCAACGTAAGCTTGTTTCAGTTTTGCGAAGTAATGCTTTTTGCTGAATAACTCGGATCTTGTTATGTAAGTTAATAAGTACTTGTTGTTCACGAGTTTACCTATTTTTATATCAAGCAGAATTTCTCCTAAGAAAAGTCCGGTGAAGTAGTGTGGCGTGGTTTTTAGAAGGCAGAAACCTTTCATCTTTCTTAAGGTTGAACAAGTCGCGGGCTCAAACTCGCTGGTGGTCGTGGCCAAAAAGCACGCTGTGTCACATGGCATCGTGTGCAACAGATATAGTATCAGTGATGAGTAGTTAGACGCTAGTCTACACGCACAACGTCTAGTTCGGCCGCACACAAATACCGATAATCATAGTAAAACGAGCGCGTAAATAATTCACTTCATGAATCAATTACAAATAAAGTTTATCCAAGCCTTTGATAATTGAGCTTTGTCGATGTCGACTTCATTTTGGAGATTTTACACTTCTTTTATTACTTATTTACGCCCAAAATTGCGTTAAAATTAGCAAGAGCTCATAACTTTTTAATGGCTTTTTATTTTACTATTTTGTTTCCACACAGATAAAACAAATAAGGATACAAAACGATATCATATTCAACCTTGGATGTAAAATGTCAAACAGTGAAGTAATACCCTCCCGAAATTTATATGGAAAAAATATCGATTAGTGCAACCTTAAGGGTTGGTGAAAGGCAGGTCAATTGTAGTGGTATGTTGTGCAGTAATACCAATTGGCTTGTATATGCTTGTGTATTCGAACCAGTAGTGATAAATTTTCTAAATTTTAAATTTCGAATTTTTCAAAAAACTCTTCGTTAGAACTTAGGCGAAGTAAATGATAAATGATAAATGATTTTATTTCTGTAAGTAGGTTTGAACAAACACTTGTACACGTCAATCATATTTTAAAAACTAGACGAGGTCGGCGTTTCCTATCTGACTACTCTGAGAAGAAAAGCCGAAATAAACTCAGAGGTCACAGTCTCTTTTAAAGTTCAGACATAATCTTGGTCAGATCATGTGAAGACCATGTAGATTTGTGTCTGAAATGGTCTTTTGAGGAAAAAACACACCGATTGAGTGGACCTGTCCAGTCAGTGCACGCATTTGTCAGTAATCGTGCAGCTCAACTCAGAACTTAAGGAGCTCAACGACTCGACGAACAATACCAAAGAAAAGACATTTGGGTAGGCCACAAAAATTACTCAAACTGCCAGACCAAGATTAAAATTAACTGAGGTGAAAAAAAAAGTAACAATGACCCACATAGTCTTCACATTCACAATATTAAAAGTAAGCAAAAAGTAAGTAAGCTGTCAAAAGAGTCAATCCCTAATATCAGTTGGAATGACTGCTTATTTGAAGCTCACTTCGCCTCAGATATCACGGTGAGAATTATTGAATGAGTGACGGTAGGCCGTGTCAACTGTCAAAGTCTTTGAATACCTAGTATGAAAAGGAAATAAAGTGTTACATTTACAAGAACTTGTAGTAAAGCAAAAATACTCTGTTTTAACATTAAACCGACGAAAATAGAAACTTAAAGAAAGAAACCTTTTAGTCTAACTAGTCTCCCAAATTAATGTAAGTACTTAATTTTCAGGCAGCGCCAAACTTTAAGTTTTTGTTAAAAACTCTTGAGAAACTTCCTCTTTATTCCGTCGGGCAAAATCACGTACTTAATCCCCTTAATAGCTCAGCCGGTCAGTTAATCTTGAATATGACGCGGATAGTATCACTCTCTAACATCCTTCTGGCTTTGTTCCCCTCTTGAGCGTCATTCAGACAGGCTGGAGCACACCAGGGGATGGGATAAGCGTGGAGGATAAAACGAGGAATATTTCTAAGTAATAATAGCCGCACAGGTTGATCAATCAGGTTAAGCTACGCTTGCCGCGGTCAGTCCGTGGATGGGTGACCATTTTTACATACCGAGACCCGTGTCTCGGAAAGCACGTTAAGCTATTGGTCCCGGCTGTCATTCTTGGATCTTTGACAGTCGTTACGGGTCGTCAGAAGCCGGAAAGTCTGACAACCAGTCTTACCGACGGATACCGTATTACCTAGTAACTGGGTTGTGGTTGTGTCAGATAGGCAGTCGCTCCATGTAAAATACTGGTATTCAGCTGCATCCGGTTAGATTGGAAGTCGACCCCAACATAGTTAGGAAAAGGCTAGGTAGATGTTGATGATGATATTTTTTTTTGGGTTAGTCTGGTTTGTCGTTAATGTCGCTTGATTTTAGTGGTAGGTAAGTTGCAAATTTGTTTCCTGTTTAGTTACCCAACTTAGAAACCTCAAAGAGGCAAATCCCGTATTTTTAAAAACAATCACATTCTAATCAGTCTCAATCTGTAAAAAATACCTCTAGCTTCCTTTTATTTTTGACTAGTTTTTGTCAAAGATTGTCGCTGAGATAAAGTTGCGACTCTATTTGAACGTTTTAAATACAGCACCCTAATTGCGTAACACACTATCTATCACAATCTGAATCATTTTGAAGGATGTTGCTAATCCATTGCTTCTTACGTTCGAAAAATTGATCTGCTCAACAACTTAAATAACGCAATGAATGTTGTTTAACTGTCAAGATGAAACCCATTCCTACTGATAGTGTGTTACGTAATTACTACGCTGATGTATGAACGTAAACGAAGCAATTGGAGTATGTAAGGATCGTAGCAGGTGGCGTTCTGTAGTTTCTGCCTACCCCCATGGGAAGACAACGTAAGTTTATGTTTATGTGTACTAAAAAAATCTGCAATCGCAAATTATAAGTTCTCAGTGTATCCCGGCCATGTGTAGCGTTAAGTAAAAACCACTATAACAATGTTTTGTTCGACGTACTAGTGTAAATGAAGTGTTCAGAATCAAAAGGGGACGTGGCGTCTATCTGTACTTATGTCGCAGTTACCATAGAGTATTAACGAAAGGAAGATATGCCCCATACTATCATAAATAAAAAAGGAAATAATTATATTCGGAAATCTTTTGAATTCGTTCGAAACTAGATTTGTTATCTGCCAAGTTTGCTGGCTGGCTAAAGCTTGTGAGTTCGGAACCCGCCCGTAGAAATATTGTCTGGGAAATCCACTTATATTACATGCATGCGATTTTAGTAGTGATCCTACTTTGATAAAGTCACGGAAATTAAATTTAATTGACTACCAAGTTAAAATGACCGTATAATCAATTCACAACTCTACAGTGTATAGTCAGGGAAATAAATTGACACTTTGCCTAAGTCAGTCCTACCCCCATGGGAAGAAAGCGTGAGTTTATGTATGTATGTTTGTATTGCCATTTCTCACAACTGTCAAAAAGTTACAATTGTGATTAGAATTTTACTATGCGGACAATTTAAGTCGGTAGTCAGTTTGCTTGGCAATTAATTTCCCTGACTTCAAATTTTGAACTAACTAAAGCAATAAGCTTTAGTTGCACATATCACACTTGTTTCTTTAATCCTGGACGCTTACCTACGCGCTATTGTGACTATCCCCTGCTTCCCCACGTATTGTTGGGTGTTTAATTGTTTTAAATTGCTCTTCATATTCACTCTGTTTGGTTCTAGTCGAGTGCATAGACAAACAATTGATACGATGCTGCACTCTTATTGCGTAACACATTATCTATCACAATCTGAATAATTTTGAAGCCTGTTAATAATCCATTGCTTCATATGTTCGAAAAATTTGTCTGCTCAACAACTTAAATGAAGCAATGAATGTTGTTGAAATGTCAAAATGAAAGCCATTCTTTCTGTTAGTTTTGAAACGCAATTACCCCGTTGATTTAGATGTTGTCTAACTAACGGCTTTATAATATTTAGATCATTTTTTTGGACTGTTTTGAATGAAGTGTTTAGGAAGCACAAGGATTAGGGATTTATGGGATCGATGCATTTAGCTGCTTGAGCAGTGATGCCAGATTGGTGGGAAACCCCACATTTTTTTAATAGTATTGGTGCGAGAATTGCTAGGAAAATATTTTTGGGGGGATATTTGGAGGGAAACAGCTGGGGATGGAGGGAATTGGGGGATTTTTATTACCAAAACTGTAATCCGGGTAAAACCGCGGCTAGCCGTGATGACTAAATCGATAGTTTCAAAAGACATTTTGCGTAACGGTATCTATTACGTTTTTACAGCTTCCGGCTGTTTCAATTTATGATTTTGATCCATGACACGAAAGGAAATGGTACCAGCACAAGTTATTAAAATCTTCCATTACATCCAATAAAATAAATAAATATTCTGAAAACTATAACAAAAATACACAGTAACGGAAGCTATTGCTGAAATAGTATACAAGTTTATTTCATTAATAAATTCACATTTTGCCGTTTGTGAGGGATTTTTTCTTCAAAACCTGAATTTGAGGGAATTTTGGAGAAGGTTTGGGGAGAACGCCAGACGGTCATCTGGGAACACTGTGCCTGAGCTACGGTCACTCCATGAATGACTATTTGGGTAAGAATTTATGTACACCAAACAACGATCTCGGTAGTCATACGAAAATCTTTGAGTCAGCATTTTCAGCCAGAGTCATGAAAGTCATCATCATATATTATGCTTAGACTTCCCCAACTCTCTTGCTGTCGGCTTCCAGGCTGATTAAAAACGAAGTAATTGGAGGTAGCTGCAGAAAAAAATAATGAATACAAGATATAAATGAGTTTTTTATATAAAGAAATTCATTCAAAAATTGTCTGGCGCCTTAAGTTCTGCGACTGACTAGTCACAACAGGCGCGATTAGCTAGTCGCAGGCGCGACTAGCTAGTAGCAGGCTCGACTGACTAGGCGAAGCCGTGGCTAGCTAGTCGCATTTAGGCGTTTTTTTTTTTTTTCATGGCTAGCATTCTTGTGATGTGTCAAAAGACGCGTCTGCTCGCGGGCTGAATTAATCAGATGCAACTGAATAAGTATCAGTATTTTACATGGAGCGACTGCCTATCTGACCTCCACAACCCAGTTACGGGGTAATACGATACCCCTTGGTAAAACTGGTTGTCATTTCGAGCTTTTGACCATAACGGCTGTCAAAGATCTACGAATGACAGCTGGAACCAACGGCTTTACGTGCTTTCCAAGGCACGGAGGTGTCTCAATATGTAATGGATGGTCACCCATCCAAGAAATGACCGCGGCAAGCGTAGCTTAACCTTCGATCGACCCGTGCAGCTGCTATTATTTAGCAACGAGCCTCTCAAGCGCGAATAATAATGAAGAATATTACCACACAATTAATAACAATTAAGAATGATAGAAAACAGTCTAATAATCTAGTTTTATGCTGAGGCGTCTCGCTCATGAATATACAATGTGTGTCCGCTCAAAGATATTAATTATGCACGGTTTTCGTCCTCCGTTCTTAAGGCGCAGGTTGATTTTGAAAGCCGGGTGGAGTTTAATTTTCTTCGGGAAATAAAGTTTTGGAACTAAGTTCCTTATCGTACGTCATACTCTTAACCGTCACGACACTTTTAACATAACTAAAGTGTTGTATTTTTTAGTTTTTCCATTAGGAATTTTGATTTATGCACGGTTAATAGTAGCAGGCTCGTCCCATAGATTATGGAACTTAAATTTAATTGACATGATGTTATGTATACGATATCATGTGTTAAACACTTCTATTTCTTTAAATTATTCAAACATTGTTCTTTGTATGAAATAACTTTATTATACACACGGAATCTCGACTACAATGTCAACCGAGTTGCTTCGTTCGTAGCTCAATGATCACTGGCTCAGCACTGTCTTTTTACAATTTAAAAATGATTTTTGCCCCACACAGAAACAACGAGAACGTCATAACCGTTATTTCTAAGTGTTGCCAAAGTAAAAATAATACATTCAGTTGCCATAAAGAACATATATTTAAAAGTTGGTTACAATATTAATAATTTGTTATTTTACAGTGTTGCCACACTGGATATTATACTTCGGTATTAAAGTTATTTTTTATAAATTACATGTTAACCGTACAATTCGATAAGTTTTAGTAGAATTCACAGCTTATTTTCAATGAATGAGGCAAATGTATCTAGAAAATGTGCAATATTTACTTGAAATTAAAATATGAATTTGAAGCAAGCTAACACATGAGACAAAGTTGAGACGTCTCATTCACTAGCAAAAGAAAAAGAGACAACAGAATAATTCGTACCCATTTAGGTGTACATACTTAATTTCAATCTGCCTAGAGATACCCATAAGTCATTGTTTAGCGATGCCGAGTTATCGCACCGTTCACTGTTCTCTATTGAGACCATTATTTACAGTGTGGTAGTGGCTCTCCATTAAATTGGACTCTTCCAATGACAACTACAGTTCACTGTAACTTAGCATAATTATCTTCAGTTCAAAGTCACAATAACACTTCACCGTGCAACTTCTCAACTTTGATAGTCAGAAAACCTGATGTTAAATGTAAATAAATTTACATAAATCTCTTGAGTTTTAGTTTTCAGAAGCACTTAGTTTTACTTTTGGAGACACATCGTCAATAAATAAAAAAAATACAAACAAATAAATTCAGTTAATTTGACTTTCATTTTAAAAAGGCAAGGACATTAACTATAACGGCCAAACTACTGGACCCTTTTTGGTCCCCACAGCATAGGGAATCCTAGTGTGGGCTCCTGGGAATTTGTAAAAATATAGCACCTAAGTATAAAATAAATTATAATCTGTATTCGTTTTTTTTAAATATTGTACAGTGTTTTTCAGAACGGCATAAAGTTTTGGAACGAAGTTCCTTATCGCACGGTACGGACTTGGGGCTAGGCGAAAAAAGTGTAAGAATTTTCCGTCACGAGTTTCCGTCACGACCCTTTCTTTATTTGTTTGTTTGATTGAACGCGCTAATCTCAGGAACTACTGGTTGGAATTGAAAAAATATTTTTTGTGTTGGATTTTCCATTTATCGAGGACGGCTTAATGAAAAATGTTGCAAAAAGAGGAAAAAAATATTCCTTTTAAGAGCTTCCATTGCGTGCCTTGCGTAAACGGTTAAAGTGAAGCAAAAATCATGTACGACTGAATTATTTACCTTTAAAATTTCAAAAAAATAGTCCGGGTCAGCATATGTCTATCTTTTAAGGTTGACTCAACGTAAACCTTTTTATGGTAATCAAATTTGTTCTATGGACGTTCTACATATACTACGAAAGGAACTTCGTTCCAACCGAGTGTTCCACGACACTCACGCATTATTTTTTATTTGTTTATTTATTTTTACATTAAAAATCTTCAAAAAAGACATATAGAAATTCTGTGTTTGCGACGTACATCTACGAGGTTTCTCACGAGTCACCAACAAAAATCACAACTAAGGTTCTTACCTATTGAACAAGAATATTTCATTTTCGTGTCATAATTTTCTCCTACAAAATCGGAAACAACTTTCCCTTAAGCCGGCACATAACGTTTTAAAGCTCAGATTTTAAGCGGCACGAAGCGACGGAAACTGCTGAGTGTGCGAAAAAAGAATGTTAGTATAAAAATGTCCGTCCACTCGAAATATTTTAGAGCTAAAAATATTTTGTGAAACTGTTTTAGAGTGTGTGTGTGGGGGAGGGGTAGTGGTTGTGCAATTTGTTAATGAGTGGGTGTGTGTGATTGTTAGACATCAGAAAGAGAGAAACAAAATGTGGTATTTGTGGTAGGTAACGGTCTTATTGATGATGTATTCGAAACCTACTTACTTAAATTTGAAAGAGCTTAAAGGGCGATCTTGAAAGTCGTGCACTTTAAGCGCAGGGACTTTTCGACCAATCAACTTTATTCAGAAACCAAAGTATTGACTGTGAGACAGCTTTTTCTGCTCCGCGCTGTGCTGCGGAAACACTCTACGCTACATCTAGATCATGCTAACGCGGTAGAACGCGGGTCAGGGACAATAGCATCCTGAAAACTGTGGTGGAGAGTCCTTACTCCCCTTTTCTGAGGCACTATGTGGGGAGAATGGTCAGGTAGCATATTTCCTTGCTTTGTCGTTCTCTGCACATCCTGCCGCAGTCAGTCAGTGCAGTTATCTTTGTTTTGTGTACTACTAACACTAGTGATAAGTTATTTTATTTACTAACAAATTGGACCATATTGTTGTCCGAAATGAATAAATAAATAAAATAAAAATAAGCTGAAAAGAAGTAAAGGCACTCTCGCGTGCGTTGGTCCAATGCCGTTTCAAGTTTGCCAGCCGGCTCTATAATAGAATACATAAACTTATACCCATATACTCCCTGACTAAAGACGAAGTTCAAATCAAAGTTACAAATTGGTTGCAGAAGTCAACGTATGACGAAACCGAGAATCTTATTACAATTGTTTCTTAATAGAACTAAATACTGTATTTAAATGAAGATTGTTTCTATAAGTACTTACATGACACTTAATACCAGTTCTATGCCATTTTACCTGAAGGAACTTTGCCTCCTAAAACACTGGCTTTTGGCCTACTTTAGGAGGCATCAGTTCGCTCTTTAATGTGACTCTATTTCTTTCATCCTTGTGTATTTATGTATGTTTTTCTAAGTGTAAAAACAAACTTTTTTTTTCGAAGTCTCGTTGCCATGCAACAAGCACTGCATGGTCACTGACCTACCTAGTTTTTTTGTCCAGCCTATATTTTCCAATTACTAGGCAGAGGTCTCAACCATAAGTTTCAAATGTTCTTTGTGCGTTACCAACCTCCCATAAACGCATCTAGCTCGTCACGCCAGCGTTTCCTAGGCCTCCCTCGGCGACGACGCCTGCGTCGATCTTATGACCAAAATAATAAAATACAGTTACATTTTATTAAACAAAGCCTCCGCTCACACAAAAGCCCAGCCCTACCGCGACACTGCCTCTGCCAAAAATATGCAACAAAGAAAAAAACTTTCCCCCACGAGTCCGCAGTTCAAAGTGCCCGCAGAATTATAAATTTCTGACATTTATTTCACTGTGCTCGTTTTGGTGGACCGCCGAATAGCCAGTGTTTGATAAATAAAAACCTACGAAGTCATGTTAATAATGTACCTATGTCCAAGGCTTTGCTTCTTCTGTGGGGGTTTAATTTCACGGAAAGAAATGTTTGCAGAAGATTTCCTATGCCAGCACCCTAATTGCGTAACACTATGGATCAGAATCTTAACCACTTTGAAGGATATTGCTAACCCATTGCTTCATAAGTTCGAAAAATTTGTCTGCTCAACCACGTAAATAACGCAATGAATGTTGTTGAACTGTCAAAATGAAAGCCATTCCTACTCTTAGTGTGTTACGCAATTACCCCGTTGGTTTAAAAAAAATAGTAATACTTAATTAATTTGTCAGAATATTGTTAGAGTTGTTTAAAAAGTTCACAATATTCTGCCGTTTCCGGCGTAAAAATACATATTCAAGGTTTTTGTTGATTTGTTAGATATAACATTGAATTAAATTAGTTAGGATAACATCTAATTGTAAATTAATCAAATATTAGGGTCGTGCCTATATTTACGATGAGTAGGAGGAAGGAAAACCAAACAAACGATGAATGGATTGCGAGAAGAATGATATTGCTATAGAAGGGGGGTGTGCAGAGATGAATTAAATTAATTAGGATAACATTCAAATGTAAATTAATCTAATATTAGGTTTCTTGCCTATAATTACGATGAGTAGGGGGAAGGAAAACCAAAGAAACGATGAATGGATTGCGTGAGAGATGATATTGCTATAGAAAAGGGGGTGTGCAGAGATGACAGCTGATAGAGGCTTATGGAAGAAGATTGCTCCGCCAACCCCAAATCACAAGGACGATGATGGTCATTATAATTTAGACGTTTGACTATTGATCTCGTAGCATGTTATTTGCAAGAATACAGGTTCCCACAGACATGCGCGATGCGGCAGCGCGACGCAACTCTTGTAGAACAATTTCCATGAAGTTTACATAGAAATGGTCCTACTAGAGTCGCGTCGCGCCTGTTTGCGGTAGCTTTTAGACTTGATTCTGAAAGTAGCCATAACAACTCAATTACGTGTGCAGAACCGTAAACAATCATACTAGTTGTAGTTGATAATCAATAATGCTAAGCATTTTACAACATGTCCTCGTTATTCAATATTTTCACATGGTTATTTTTACATTTATTACAGATTCTACAAATTATATTAATAGTATGTACAACTAAATAACAATAAATTTAAAAAAAAAATCACTTAGGGCACTTTTTCTGCCGACAGCGATGCGGACGAATTTTTTGATTGTTTTCCTTCTTTCTTTATTTTTTATTTATTGTTATTTAGTTGTAGTTGACTGCAAAATCAAGTAATCAAGTAAGTTATTGTTGGCCTTGGGCGCGCTAACAGTAGGTACTGGGACGAAATGAAAAGCGTATTTATATTATAAATTGCATAATTATTTCTACAGTTAAATCTACATATTTTACATGATGACGCTTTTCGTCAGCTTTTTTAATCTGTCTCTGTTTCTAATCTTCTAAATGCTGCCAGCCTTTTGGGCACTTACCCCATTGACAACGATGCGGACGAATTTTTTGATGCCGTATGAGCTCTTCCCTTTTTTTTTAAATATACTTTTACATAATATATTTATATTTTAGTGTTAGCTTGCATACTGTAATCTATTTAGATTAATTAAATAAAATGTAGGTATTATGCAAAAAATAAGAAGAAGATGTGTTTATCTCATAATATTAGGTCTTTACCTATGAAATTGCCGTTCTGCAGTACTGGCCATTTCAAATCAAAATAATTTTTGTTTGGCTATGAATTCTAATTTCAAATTAATTTTATTTTAAAAACATGGATTTTTTTTTCTAAAAGTAGTCATTTCTTTATTGATTAGTGTTACATTTTCATCGCATTTCAATCTTTTTCGTCATCATGGATACGTTAAAAATTCGAGTAATTATGGAATATGAGTACCGTCGTGGCAGCAACGCGGCACAAGCGGCACGCAACATCAACGACGTTTACGGAGCTAACTCTACAAACCAACGCACCACCTGTTATTGGTTTGCTCGCTTCCGTTCTGGAAATTTCGACCTGAAAAATGAACCTCGCGGTCGTCCGAAGACTTTGGTCGACAATGACGAATTAAAGGCGATTGTGGAAGCTGATGATACACAATCTACGGCTGAATTAGCAGCAGCTTTCGACCTTAGCGTCAAAACAATATTGGTCCATTTGCGTCAAATTGGCAAGGTAAAAAAGCTTGACAAATGGGTGCCCCACGAACTCAATGATCGCCAGCGCGAAGTACGCGTCGAGACGTGCCTTGCACTGCTCAACAGACACACAAATGAAGGAATTTTGAACCGCATTGTTACCTGCGATGAAAAATGGATTCTGTTTGATAACCGTAAGCGCTCAGCAAGTTGGTTGGATCCTGGTTCAGCACCTAAACAATGCCCTAAACGAAAACTTACCCCTAGAAAAGTGACGGTCACTGTTTGGTGGTCTAACGCCGGTGTGATTCATCACAGCTTCTTACCAAACGGGGTGAGCATTACTGCAGATGTGTACTGTGAAGAACTGAACACAATGATGGAGAAGCTGGCGCATCTCCAACCAGCATTGGTCAATCGCTCGTCTCCGCTGCTCCTGCACGACAACGCGCGACCTCATACTGCACAGCAGACGGTCTCCAAGTTGCAAGAACTGGGGTTGGAAGCTCTCCGTCATCCGCCCTACTCACCAGACCTTGCGCCTACAGACTACTACTTTTTCCAGAATTTGGATAACTTCTTGGCGGGAAAAAAATTTAATACCCGAGAGGCAGTACAAAATGCCTTTGAAGAATTTGTTGCCTCCCGTCCAGCTGATTTCTTTAAGAAGGGCATCAATAAACTGCCACTGCGATGGCAAAGATGCATTGATTGCATGGGTGATTACTTCGATTAATACAAATAAAAAATTCATGAAAAAAATTCGTTTAAATTTTTTCATACAAAACGGCAATTTCATAGGTAAAGACCTATTATTATGACATCAACTTATAAAATACTCGCGGAGGTTGCATGGAAACGCCATGCGCATAAGCTAAAGTCTCTACAGTACCTACATAACATTACATTTGCGAAGCTGGTAAGCTTATCTAACAGGGAGGTGAAGCTTGAATGCACACAAACTCGCTGGTTACAGCTACCATCATCTAATAAATGAATTATTCTAAGCTCAAAACCTATCCTGCTAAATTGAGATGCTAATAGTAATTCTCAATTCCTCCAATCTGCTTACTACTATCAATCTGTCTAGCTGTTTCCCAACTATGTTGGAGTTGGCTTCCAGTCTAAACGGATGCAGCTGAATACCAGTATTTTACATGGAGCGACTGCCTATCTGACCTCTATAACCCAGTAACTGGGTAACACGATACCCCTTGGTTGAAACTGGTTATTAGAATGTTGGGCTTCTGAGTACCCGTAACGACTGTCAAAGATCCACGAATGACAGCCGGGACCAACGACTTAAGGCGCTTCCCCGACCAAACGACCTTGAGCCTTCGGTCCTTCTATGTCCCGTCGCTGAGTCTCGCTCTGTCCCGCTCCCTGCGCACGCCCATTTATCGTAACATTCACAAAAAAAAATGGAATTATTTTAATAAAAAAGACAAGCGATCTTTTAAAATAAAATAAAACGTGAATTATAGAGATTTTTATATGACCTATCCATTAGTGTAATCCTCAAGTTATTAGAGCGTCAACTTTAGCAAAAGATGCATGCAATCAAGAATTTGAGTCACTTTTCTAGAAGGAGATTTTAAATGTATTTATAATACATAAAACCAAATAAAAACGTGCAATGTGATGATAGGATATCGAACATTAATAATGTGCTTTTAGATGTAGTTTATAACTGATAATTAATGAGTTAATAGCCTCTGAATAACGCACTATTGCAAGGTTTTGCTCGGAGTAGCGCCTTAAGGTCATAGCACACAAATATAAACTCGGAAAGGGATAGTCACCGTATCGCCTTTCGCCTCGCCCGCCGTCAAGCGGGCGTCAACCTAACGTAAGCACGTAACCAAAGCGGATCAGCAGCTCCGATACGTCGACTCGGCTACAGCTAGGCGACGCCGCGCTTAAGGATCGCCGACCCCGAGGCGAGGCGATTACGTTACGATTCCGATTAGTGTGCGTTGCAGTAGGGAGTACCATACAAAGAATACTGAATGGCTCGAGTTGATACGGTGTCGATCCCTTTCCGATTTGATGTGTACTATTTTCTTTAACGTGCTATCCGAGGCACGGAGGGATCTCAATATGTTATGGATGGTCACTAATCCACGAACTGACCGCGGCAACCATAGCTTAGAGTCATATTAGACTATCATAGAAATATTATCAGCGATGTATGAGTAATTTTTATATGAAGAACCTATGACGGTAAAATAACTACAGTCAAACGGGGTGAATAGAAACGCCGGGGTGAATCGGAACGAAACTTTAAAAGGGATTTTAACATTGAAATCATATAATTTGTTGCCAACAAGGGCACTTAATCGTTAATTATAATACAGTAAATACATTAGAGTCCTGTTTGGCAACAAACTATATTATTTGAATGTTAAAATTCCTTTTAAAGTTTCGTTTCGATTCACCCCCGCGTTCCTATTCACCCCGTTTGACGGTACATGTGATTCCTATTGTCTATGATCATAGTAAAGGGATCCTATTTGGCAGCAAGCGTACAAATATGATCATATCCGTCTAACCTCAACAATGGCGTCAAAATGCATAAATTTGAAAGCCTTGTTCTAATATGTAAAAATTAAGAACAGCATCATGTAACTATGATCATAGAACTTGACAGATATGAAAGCATATTTATATGATAAATATATGATAGCTTGAGGCCTTAACCATCGATCAACCCGTGCGGCTGTTATCAATTAGCCACGAGCCCGTTAAGTTAGATCAAAGATGAAAGATAAGATCTATCGAGAATGCTAATTTCCAAACCTATCCTCCTAAAATGAGATGCTAATAGAAATTCTCCATCCCTCCGAACTGCTTACTGCAGTACAATTAAAAATAAAAGATGGTGCTTACGCTGTCGAAAATTTAATCTCCCCTTAAAAGGTCCTCGCTGATAATTTAATAATTGTAAGGGACCTAATATCTTCGTGAATTGCCGCTTGGGGTAAAACAATTTATTTAATGAATTGTTATAAATATCTCATGCTGGGTAGGAATGCCTTGAGTTTGAGTTATGATAGATATTTCGTTAATGGAGCTCAATTTTGATCTTAATGAATTTAAATGTTTTGAAAATTAAGGATTGAAACGCCTACGATTACGTTCTAATGAAAAACTTACGTACTTAGATTATTAATTATTATTCTTAACGGCATTTATTTAATCGAACCTCTAATAATGCCCATGTTGCGCTCATAAAAATATTATTTTACACTATAATATAATTATTGCGCCTCTTTTTGTGAAACTAAAATAATTCGTATTTTGGGGTCCTAAAAGTACCAAATAGCCAAATAACTGCGACCAATTTAGATTTAAATTCAAATTCAAATTATTTATTTTCACTTCACAAACAATGCAACTGAACAATTGAACGGCACGTTTGGCGTAGTGGTTAAACGATCGACTGCTGCGCTGCGTGTCGCGGGCTCGAGTCCTGCACTCAACAAATTTCTATGACCTACAAGTAGTTGTTCCGGGTCTGACTGTTTGTGTATGTGAGTTTTAAATGATTGTACACGCACCCACAATACAGGAGCAATCCTAGTGCAGGGCAAGGTTTTAAAAAAAAAAAAGACGTCATATTAATTTAGACAAGCTTAAAAACTATGACATTAGTTTGTGAGAGACTGGTGTCTGCACTAGGAATACCTGTACAGCAGGTAAGACACGTTTGGTCACAGTTCTGACCTAACCCATTTGGTCATGGTAACCTAGCTTAGTTATTACGACCAACTATGTTAATGCCAGAAATATAACGGGCTCAGTTGAAAAGAGGGTCAATTATTTAAAAAAGTTTGCGTCATTAGAAGCGCAAAAGTTTTTAGAGGATCATTTAAATATTTTTCATTCTAAATTAAGCATCTAAAAATGTTACTTCTAGTTAATTTAATAACGGCTAAGAGTAACCTAGGTAGCTGACCTATAAACTAATAATTTAGTAACAGTTTTGAACACGACTGTGAACAAAACCGGGTGAAAACGCAACTATATTCAATATTAAATTTTTCGAGTAAAAAGGCAACTGGGGACTAATGGTACTTACCCTTTTATACACACCACTATTGTTAATGGTGAAGTAAAACAATGAGGAATCAGGTACAGGAGTGAAATTGCTATTACGCCTTAAGTATCTAACTAAACGTACTGATCAAGACGAGGTAAAATCACGCCTGTCACGCCCAAGGGTTAGGCAAGAGGTGCGCCTATAACACACCCACATTTCGCCAGTTATGTTTAAGCCCCATGTCAGCCCAGCGTCAGGTATATTTGTCTGAAACATGCTGAGCTGGACTCCGATTTGGTGCCACTTTGAGACGCACACCGCACTTTTGTATTTCACCGCACGTTATTTTCATTTATATTTTAATTGTGACACAAAGTGTTATCGTCACTATTTTATGTCTTCCTTTCTTTTTAAGCTATTGCATAGCTTTTATCGCGGGCTTTGAGCGCGGCGACCGAATCCAGAAATTCCGTTACGAAAATAAAACCTAACACCCCCCACTCCGCCTACCATGTAGCTCGGCCGAGAGTTCGCTTAACGTGTATGTATATAGTACGACTGTAGTTGAATTAATAACAAAGAAAAAAAAAAAAAATTATAATCGCATAATTTGATAAAAATGCTATGCAATAGCTTTACCGTGGCAATCCCCGAGTGCCACAGGTGTTTTTTTTTCTCTTGTTGTATATTGGAACTTTGTACCTACTTAACTAAATTGTAATCACGTTAAATTTTATTATTAAATCGTGCTTTGTATGTTGTGTTATGTCTCTTGTGTTCACCAAATAAACGATTTATCTATCTATCTATCTATAATAGGGGTGAGCCATCAACCAGGCACAAATCTAGACTTTGGGCTGCTACTTAGAAATTTCAGATGGAAAAACCCAATAACACTTTGCCCAAACCGGGAATAAAACCCAGGACATCATGCTCAGGAGTAGCGCTTGTGTAATAAAAACTAGGTGTTCTAATAGAAAAATTACTTTAACTTTACTGTGGGACATTGACAGGCTATTCTAAAAGGAAGCAATAAATTGACTAGATTAGTAAATAAAAATATGAAGAGGAAAGCATAGAAATGGACTAGCCATATCAGCCACTACAAATTCCTATAGGTAAGGTTCTATAGTACCTAAGACCTTATCTTGTAAATCACACTACAGACTCCAATTTCTGGCCATGTACTACAACATACCGTACTTTTAGTAGGTAGGTACCTATGTATAAAGAGAATCCTTGTAGACTCTTAACTGAAAGTGAACATTAGTAAAGACTTAGTACAAAAGAAAATTCTGCAAAATACTGCACTTTAAAAGACTTAAGAATGTTTTAATAACTGCTTTACTAACATTCCATTTCAAGTATAAATCCGACGTATGCTAATAGAAAACTTACAAAGGAAATTTAATTTATCCTATTAGTTTCTTTTGCAGGCAGAATTTTTAAGGTTCCGTAGCTCAGCACAGAAAACCTGATCTTTACTTACCGTTGTATTTTGTTTTTCTCAAACGTTTCGCCGACACGTTGACAGCTGACTCAAGTACCTGAAACAGAGAGAGTAGCCGACCACGGTACGCAGTCACGTCCCCCCTCTGTAGCCCCAAAGTATGCACGCATGACATTTTCGTTGACAGTTTGTGGCCACCTCACGTGCTGCACACTTTTACCGGGACCCTATCAGAGACGAGTGGGCCTCGGAGTCCTAAGCTAGCCGGTGGCCGCACCGAGTGACGTACTGGTGGTGGTGTCGTCGGCGTTGAGAAGTATTCGTCGCTCGAGGTCGACGCAACTGCAGCGGTCGGTATCACTCGATTCACGTCTGGAGCAGATTCCGGCAACTGCGAAGCGGAGCTGAGCGACGAACCCGAAAATGTTGGGTGTGTGATTAGAATCAATTGTCATGCCCGACTTCGCGTCAGTATTGCACTATTTTCCGTGTATTTTCCGTGGCATAGTTGATTTTGTTCTTGCACAGTATGTTTTGTACAGTATGTTATGATAATAAGGCGAGTTTTGGGTTCTTCAGACATGGTGTAGGAACACCTAACAAAACTTTGTTGCTTAATATTTATCCTTAAAAATACTAGAAACATAACACAGCGAAAAACAAAAAAAGTTGTCGTGGTTTACCATGGTAATAGGGGTCATTGCCCCTTCCCTCTCCGTAGGAACTCAATCAATAAACTATGGTATAGTTTTGCGTTATTGAAACATGTTGAAGATCACGATAGATATTTATTTAGGACTTAAACGGACTTTATAACAGTTTATGAAATACAAAAATTCGAGAAAATGTAGGTGGGTCAATGACCGCTACTGCCATGTTAAAACGCAACAACTATAGTAGATATCTCTCACAAATACCTAGAAGTACATAAAATCTTACAATTATTTAAAGTTTTATCAAATCAACTCAACGCATTTATTTCAAATAAACCAATTACAGGCACTTTTGAATTGACAAGGGGTCGATTAGTCAGAAAGATGAAGCTAGTTGCCCATTCCAAAGCGTAGTAGGTACCTATGGAGAAGAACGGGCAAGAAACTCCATGGACACTCTTTTAAAGCAAAATATGGTTACAAAATATTGGTTACATCATTCATGTTGAAATTATGCTTGTGAGAACGATGCAGAACGTTAAAAGCGTCCGTAATAAAAAGACAAAAATAATTCAAATATTAAATTAAATTAAAATAAGCCGTGGCAGCTATGAAATAACCAGTCCCTACTGACGGCGCCCGTTCATGAACATGCATGGATTAGCACCATTCAGCTCAAACATTTTGAAGGGAACTTAATGATCCAACACACAATGATCTTTGGTTTAATGTAATTTACCTTTAGTTGTTTTCATTTTGAGCAACATCACGGAGACTTAAATGAGATGTGACCCCAGATCTACTTAAAAAAAAATCTTAAATTCACTGACATACAACGCATAGACTTAACCGCTGGGGTTTAAAGAAAGAAAATACGTTTATTTGCGGTAAACATGACGCACAGAAAAACACACAAATACAAAAAAGAACGAGTTCGAGTTTGTTCTAGTTTATTAATAATTCACTTAAGATATAAATACTCCCGCATACAGGCGCGTTGCGAGAGCGCGACGCGACGCCACTCTTATTAGAGTGGCGTCGCAAATTCGTCGTCGACAAATTCCATAAAGTTGTTCTATAATTGAACAATTTCTATGAAAACTTCATGGAATTTGCTCTACAAGAGTCGCGTCGCGCCTGTCTGTGGGAGCCTTAATTCTAGCTATTTAAAGCATCAATTGTGGATGGCGTGTTGTGTTCATCTTTCAGTCTGGAAATAATAATTATTATAAGAAAAATATTATTCCTACTACGGAACCCCATAGCGTTGTCCAACAAACACTTAGCAGATTTTTTATTAATTTTGCTCAACTGACTGAACAGGGATATTACAAAATTGCAGGGAATTTGTTATGAACTTTATTATTTCTCTTTGATCTACAGTTTCTTTGGAGGGATATTGGCAGCATGGAGTACGAGATAAAGAAGTTCTACTTTATCTTAGGTCCAGATAAAACTCATGGGAATTCGCAGAAAACAACCTTTATGGAATTGTTTTCTGCGAATTCCTTTCGACGAATTAATACATTTTTCGACTCAACACATTCTTACCGCATTGTGAATTTACTTTCGTAAGCAAAGTCGCTGTTAATCTGAACATTATTTGAATAGACATAAGGTTCATATTTGTGTAGAATGCTTACCTACTTTACTTAGTAAAAAACCGGCCAAGTGCGAGTCGGATTCACACACATAAAAACGGCGAAAAACATCATGTCAGTTGTATGGGAGCCCCCTTAAATATTTATTTTATTTCGTTTTTTAATATTTGTTATTATAGCGGCAACAGAAATACATCATCTGTGAAAATTTAAATCGTTTAACTATCACGGTTCATGAGATACAGCCTGGTGACAGACAGACGGACAGACAGACGGACGGACAGCGGAGTCTTAGTAACAGGGTCCCGTTTTACCCTTTGGGTACGGAAAACTAAAAAGTGCGATTCGTGAATCTTGCCCTAAGTGGAAGCCCATCATTACCTGTGTAGCCATGTCGGGGTCACCTGCAGTCTGTTCGGATGCATTCGAATACAAGCCGATGTATTCCGTAAATCTCACTCTAGTTTATTAAATGATTATGGAACATTAGGTTAGGGCCCATAAGTCAAATAATAGTTAAAATGCGTTAGTTAAACTAACGAGCTGCACGATTACTGACAAATGCGTGCACTGACTGGACAGGTCCACTCAAACTGTGTGGTTATTTCCTCAAAAGACCATTTCAGATACCAATCTACATGGTCTTCACATGATCGACCAGAATTATGTCTGGACTTTAAAAGAGACTGTGACCTCTGAGTTCGTTTCGGCCTTTCTTCTCAGAGTAGTCAGATAGGAAACGCCGACCTCATCTAGTTTAAAAAATATGATTGACGTGTAAAAGTGTTTGTACAAACCTACTTACACAAATAAATTCATTTATCATTTAACATTTTACAATTTGTTTAAAATGACAGAAGTATGTTGTTTGACAAATGGTTAAGCTGAATATAGTTAAAAAAAAATACAATTTGCTAAAAAAATTAACCATGCGCAGTCAGAGTATACCTAATGTTTGTAGTTAAACTTTGATAGCTATTGACTATTGTCAAGTGACTAATTGTTAAATTGACTAATGGTCGTGTTTAACTATGTATCAAACAACAAGCCCTTAGGGCCCGTTGTTTAATCAGTAGTCAAACATACTGACAGTTAAAATGCGTTACTTAACTAACAATTCGTTAAAAATGACATAAGTATGTTTGAAAAATGGTAAAGCTAACTAAAGTAAAAAAATTGACAATTTGCTATAAAAGTTAACCATGCGCAGACAGTAGTTAAAATTTGGCAGCTATTGACTATTGTCAAGTGACTAATTGTTAAATTGGCTAATAGTCATTTTTAACTATGTATCAAACAACGGGTTCTTAGTAAGTGGAGAAACATCAGGTAATTTATCTGTGGAACAATTTTTTTGTATAACTATGTAACAAGTACATATTTTTTTTAATTATACCTATATATAAAAAAAATATATAAATAAGTTTAATCTAATATATAAAAATCTCGTGTCACAGTGTCTGTTATCGAACTCCTCCGAAACAGCTTGACCGATTTTCATGAATTTTTTTTGTGTATATTTGGTAGGTCTGAGAATAGTTCGTAAAGTATATTTCATACTGCTGCGAGTGAAACCGCGGGGCGCAGCTAGTCTTCTATAAATAATTATAGTAATGGTGCTAGTCGATTGTATGTAGTCTGTACGTCAGGTAAATAAATGTTGATAATATTTATTTTTTATTGTCCTTAGTATATCCTAAATCGGGGAGCAGGTGTGGTCTAGATCACTTCGTGTGAAGCCTCAGTGCATTCTATTTAAAAAAAAAACATTTTAAACCCTTTCCCTGCACCCTAATTGCGTAACACACTATAAATCACAATCTGAATCATTTTGAAGTCTATTGCTAATACATTGCTTCATATGTTCGAAAAAACTGTCCGCTTAGCAACGTAAATAACGCAATGAATGTTGTTGAACTGTCAAAATAAAATCCATTACTGCTGTTAGTGTGTTACGCAATTACCCCGCTGGAGACTCGACTAAGTCTTAGTAAACGACGAAAAAATACGAACGAAACGAACGAAGGACGAAACGAAAATAAATTTAGCGACAGATTTTTGTCGCTATCTATGTCGAGACTGCAGGCCCTGCAGTCTCGACATGAATAGCGACAAAAATCGGTCGCTAAGTCGTACCGATGTCAAATTTCTTTAATAGATTTTCAACCTTATGCCTCGGAAATAAAGTTAAAAATCTATTAAAGGAATTTGACATCGATACGACTTAGCGACAGATTTTTGTCGCTACCTAATGTCGAGACTACAGGGCCTGGTCCTAAACTTACAGCGTAATTCAACGTAACTTTAAGTAAACAAATCAGAGCTGCCATCAAAATATATCAAAAGGAAACTACAGAAATGGCGCTATAATAATATCCTTTATAATATTAGCGAATTCTTAAATTATAAGCAAAATTCCAAATAATGATCTCACTAGTAACATAATTTAATTTGAAAGCATTTTTTCAGTTTCATTTTATAATTTTATTTTAAGGTATTTCTTGCTTGCTGAAATAAGTAAGCAAAATATGTGTTTAACTATTTATATCACTTTTATGTACAATATTTATTAGATATAAGAGAATTTATACGATATTCTATTCTATTCTATTCTATCTCTACAAAAAAAGAACACTGGACAGTCCACTCGACTCAAAGCATTTATTTCAAATAAACCAATTACAGGCACTTTTGAATTGTCAAGGGGTCGTTCAGTCAGAAAGATGAAGCTAGTTGCCCATTCAAAAGCGTAGTAGGTACCTATTGAGAAGAACGGGCAGAAAACTCCATGGGCACTCTTTTAAATCAATATATGGTTACAAAATATTGGTAACATCATTAATGTTGAAATTATGCATGTGAGAACGATGCAGAAAGTTAAAAGCGTCCGTAATAAAAAGATAAAAAATATTCAAATAAAATTAAATTAAAATAAGCCAGTCTCTTCAAAACCGCCCAATATCGCTCAAATGTCTGGCTACAAACGCATACACTCCCAACATACACATACACATAGGTATGAATACAGAACCATAGATAACCTACCTTGTTAGAACGCTGGTTTATGTATCCGAAACCCTACATCAGGGGTGGCGAAGTAATGGCAACTATGACACAATTTTCTGCGGCAGAAAATGACTTTTAGTACGAAATCGGACAAAAAATAATTCATAACGTTTTCCGTAACTCGGATCTATAGTGAATTCTATCATTGAGTTGTGTTAATCCCATGATCAGCCTATTATATTCCAACTGCTGGGACACAGGCCTCCTCTGTGTGAGGAGTGGGCCGTAATGCCGTTTGCCGGATGTCACATGTCTGCGAATTTTCGGTTTAAGGACAAGCCGGTTTCCTCACGATGTTTTCCTTCATCGGTTTGAGAGAACTGGTGATAAAATAAATTATTACTTTCACAAAGTAAAGCGCTTGCTTGGGTTTGAACCCACGACCTATAACTCGTAAGTAGGGGCCGATAAAACTGGTCCACCACTGCTCTCTTGTGTTTAGAACCATCCATTTTTCTTTTTTAATAATAACTTAATTTAATTTTTTAATTCGCCGTAACTTTTGTGAGGTATTGAAGGATTTTTGGCTGTGACGCGGGCGTTACAAACAAAAAACATTTATTTTATTATATTAAATCACATATATTATTTGAAATGGTTCACCATCCCTGCACTACAGCCATTTTAGATGTACGGACGTCGCCGTCGCTCGGTTGGTAGGTAGGTAGGTACCCTTCAAAGACACGATATTGGAATACTGTACAAATTATGATCCTGCAGGCTTATAATATTGGAAGTTGGTTTTATGGTAGGTACCTACTATCTATATTATTATTATCTATTTGCTATCAAGGAAATGAGTAGGTATCATATTGTTCTGCTTCATAGATTACGCTCTGGTCACTACCCATCCCGCAAGTTTGGTTATTTGATGAAGAAAGTGAATTCTCCCAATTGTGAAACATGCGGAAAGGTTGAAGATGTTCACCATCTATTTATGGAGTGTACTAAGACAAAAAAGGAAAGAGAGACACTGTTGAGCAGAATAAAAGTAAACGAATATGATATTGGTCCATATGTTAAAGTTTTAGCGCAGCCTTCACCTAAGATAGCAAACCTACTTACTGATTTGTTTAGACATTAATAATGTATATTGTATTTGTAGATGTAGTTTACGAGAATAGTTTAAGTTATGATGAGGCTGGCATGCCATTGTGGATAAAAGCCTCCTACAAAATTAAAGAATAAAAAAAAATAAACTATCTTTTCTCTTTATTATGTACCTTCAACATAAAAATAAGACCAAGAGAGACAAGTTAGATAAGAAAGAAATAGAAAGAGAGAGTGTGAGATAAGTATCTTGACATATGGCTGGAAAAGCTTAACCCTTAATAAAATAATGGTTACTATTTTACCACATACTGTTTTTTTCTAAGTAGGTTCAAGAATAAATAAGTTACTTTTATCCAAAAGGCTACGTTACTTTTATACTTTTATCCATAAGGTAGCTGAATTATTATTATTTATCATCATCTGCCTAGCCTCTTCCCAACAATGTTGGGGTCAGCTTCCAGTCTAACCGGATGCAACTGAATACCAGTATGTTACATGGAGCGACTGCTTATCTGACCTGCACAATCCAGTTACTGGATAATAACATGATACTCGTATAGCTAAGACTGGTTGTCAGAGTTTTGGGCTTCTGACTACCCATAACGACTGTCAAAGATCTACAAATGACAAGCAGGACCAACGGCTTAACGTGCTTTCCAAGGCACGGAAGGTCTCTATAATGTAATAGATGCCCACCCATCCATGGACCGACCGCGGCAAGCGTAGCTTAAGTTTTGGTCGACCCGTGCGGCTGTTGTTATCGGCAAGCAATACGCATGAGAACATCTCATGCCAAAGGGATTAGTAAGTCAGCATGTTAGCGGGTACCTGGGTATCTGTGGCGGCATCTACAACGCCACATGCGAACTACGTAACATACTGACGTCATGCAAAATCCTGCATCGCGCAAGCAGAGTTTACTGCGTAACTAAGATATATACAACGTCCCGACATCAAAGGTCGGGCAGTTGCCCACCAGACACGACACCCGTCTGGTCGGACGATCCTCCCCTTTCTATGGAGGATGACTGAACTTTATTCCCTGTTCCTCAAACCTTTATATGTCTATGCCAGCCCTACTGACGGTCGAATACCTTAGTATTAAATATTATAACAACAATTTTGTACAGCGCTTCTGAACACGGTGTGACCAGGTTTTCAAGGCCAATTTTGGTTTCGGTAGTCATCAGAGAGCTCACGAAAGGAAAGAAAATTAGCCTGGGTTGTTGTCGCCGGATACGGTGAAGAGGAGTACAGGGTCAAATTAAATTAGCTAGTGAAACTCCGCAGACGAGATGGGTATCGATATCTAAACATGAAATAAAATAAAAAAGATTTAACGTTTTTTTTTGGGGTTTATTCCCGCTGGTATTGTTGTTACTTGAAGTGTGAATTGATAAAATCTGTTTATCGTGTTGAGATATCGATACCCATAAAGTCTGTAAAGTGTACACAAAAAAGAACTGATTTTGAAACTGATATTTTGGTGACTATACACTATCGGCGGTTGTGCCCCCAAAAAAAACATCATATAATTTATTTCATTTTTGTTTTATTATGTTTAGATATCGATACCGATCACGTCTGAGGAGTTTGGCTAGGTAATTTAATTTGACCCTGTATAGCCAACTTCTGGAGGCTCTTTTAATGCAACCCAATATTTACCTACTTTTTTTAAAAGGCTCCACGCGATTCGGTATATTCGATTATTTTGATTGAACAATCATCTGGAGTGCATTCAACTGTTTCTCATAGTCCAAACTCGAGCCTACTCTCTCAGAAACTTTCCAACAAGAATAGTAGATAGGTCTTCATTCTTGATCTAGTAATTCAAGGTACATAAGGTTACTCATGAATCTTGACCCAGTAATTTACTATCAAAGCACGGAGACGTATTCCTTAACTCATGAGCACATCATACTCACTCATCACACAAATACATAAAGGTGGATTTGGCCCAAACGAGCGAATGCTTATTCTGTAAAGTGAACAGAAATGTTAGGGAAGTCAGGAGAGGAACACTCTTACCCTTGAACTGTTTTTTGTCTGCGTTTGGTCTTAACCCACCTTATTCACTCATTCTTCAGCTCACCACAACCCACACACGTATACTAGGCGCGTACGTATTGAAAAATATAATGCTCTGGAAAACATTCCATTATTATCTCCTTAGATTTCTTACTGCCCGGTGCTATGTTGGATACTTACTATCTTATAATCTTTTAAGACGAAGGAGACTAGTCTCCACGGCACAGGGAATCCTAGTATGGGACCGGTGCCATTTTAATTTGTAAAATAATGCTCTCTTATGTATTTTTTAAGCTATTGCATAGCTTTTATCGCGGGCTTTGAGCGCAGCGACCGAATCAAGAAATTCCGTAATGAAAATAAAACCTAACACCCCCCACTCCGTCTACCATGTAGCTCGGCCGACCGTTCGTTTAACGTGTATGTACATGGTACGACTGTACGAAGCTCGCACGGATCGAGACGAGCTGCTCCGAAATCGGACGAATACGTAAGCAGCTGTTTGTGAGAGGTGTATAGGTATCTATAATATATTTATAATGCCAACCTCACCACATAAAAAATAAAACAAAAATATCTTAAACGATATTAACTTCTCATTTATTCAATAAAAGAAAAAAAAATGTTTTCTTATCGGTCACCACGCTCAAAAAGTGTAACTTGAATTAATATCAAAGAAAGAACTTGAATTAATATCAAAGAAAAAAAAAACTGCATAAATAGAAAATAAATAAATAATTATAATTGCATAAGTTGATAAAAAATGCTATGCAATAGCTTTACCGCGGCAGTCCTCGAGTGCCACACGTGTTTTTTTTATTTTTTTTTAAGTTTGTCCTGTTTTCCATTTATTACAGATTCTACAAATAATATTAATAGTATATACAACTAAATATATATATTTTTTCCCTTGTCCTAGGATTAAAAAATAGGATGGACTCTAATCTTATTACAATCTAGCCTTATGAATAGAGTAATAAGTAATTTAAGTATAACCTAAGCTATTAAATTGCAACTAAATAACAAAAAATAAAAAAATAAAGAAAGAAAAGAATCATAAGGCATCAAAAAATTTGTCCACATTCGTCAAGATTTTATTAATATAAATTAAATTAGAATCCTCAAATTCTAAAACACAAATTTTATTGTTTCGTATAAAATTGCATAGTTCCATTCGAGAAATGCACCTAGCACTGGAATTTTGGTAGAGTTTCTATACTGCGGTATGTACAGGAATGTTGGCCTTTGTTGTTTACACAATAATTCCTTTTCCTACTGCCCTTGGGAATAACGCATACCTTAAGTAGGTATATAGTTTACAAGTTACTACAAGATGGGGCAAAAGTAATCACCCGATGTTGTTTTACCGTATTTTTTTTTAACATTGAAAAATGTTTAGTTCTACTTGTGGATTTTGGTTATTTAATGAATTAGAATTATTTCCATCAAGTCGAGAAAATGATATCAGTCAAGTGGCCGCAGTCAAAATTGATGATCATACGGCTCGTTTTATGGCATTTTACATCACTTGTGTAAGAACATCCGGCGAGAGGTTCTCGCATTCCTTCAAGCTTAGCTTCAATAGTCTGAGGCGTGTTTGTATAAACCCGGGACTTCAAGTAACCCCACAAAAAGTTTGGAGCGGTCAAATTGGGTGATCTGGCCGGCCGGTGCAAATCGCCAAAGCGAGAGTTTAGACGACGCGGAAATGCTTATTATTATTATTAAAATTATTTCGTATCCATGGCTTAGATGCAGAATACACGTATTGACGTGTATTCTGCATCTGTCTGTTTACTTCAAAAATGTCAAAACAGAATTGACATTTGCCACCATTTGCAAAAGATATAGTGCATTCAAATAGTATGATTACTTTTGCCCCACCTGTTATAATAGTTAGGTGTTGTATTATGAAACTCGACCGAAGCAATGTTAGCGACAGTTTTGTATGACAAACGATATCTATCGTTTAGTTTTGAGACTTTTTGGTACAAGTGGGATCAATGACTTTTATTACACCGTTTTCTGGCTACAAGTATAGCTTCTGCCCGATACTTCGCCCGCGTGGTATACAGCTGTACTATAAATTATACCTTAGAGCACTCCGCAATAGTGTAGCTTCCTGTCAGTGAAAGTACTTTAGGATCAGTACTTCCAGAGATTACCTCCTACATCCAAACTTACTAACTTTACCTCTGAAAAGAATGTTTGAGTGAAATAAAAATAAACGGTTTTAAAATGTACAATGTTAAAAGCCTGTTAGATAGCGATATCTGTCTCTTCAGGGGTATTTTTTAAGTATATTGTCCAGTAAAGAAACATCAATTAAAAGTTGTTTTTTTTTGGAAGAAAAACTAGCAATTTTTTAAAATTTTCCTTCGCGTACGTAATTATCTTGTTTAAATGCAGTTCTAGTTCGTTTAGTGGTCATCTATTGGTCCAGGTTTCTACATAGGAATCTATAATCTATTTGAAATAAGATTAGAAATTTTATATATTTTTACAGTCCGTTCTACCGATTTTGACTTCTATTGCGTTGATGGCATGACAAATGTCAGCTACAGTAAACAGTTGGTATTCTAACCACGTTTTTGCCTTTAATGCTATCCTTATGCCCACGGAATACAAGACAAAATCGGTAGAACGGACTGTAAAAATATATAAAATTTCTAATCTTATTTCAAATGGAGTATACAACGCTTTTAAATGGGTAACTATAACATCTTTCTGACTGACCGACTCTTTGACAATTCAAAAGTGCCTGTTGTTTTAATTAAAATAAATGGTACAGCTACTAGTATGAGTTTCATACTCACCAACTACATATATACCTTGTGTGAGGAGTGGGCATCGAATTCGAAGGGGCTCGTGGCTAAATGATAACCCGATAGTCCCCAGCTGTTATTCGTAGATCTTTGACAGTCGTTTCGGGTAGTATGAAGCCCAAAACTCTGACAACCAGTTTTACCAAGGGGTATCGAGTTACTCATTAACTGGGTTGTGCAGGTCAGATAGGCAGGCGCTCCATGTAAAATACTGGTATTCAACTACATTCTGTTAGACTCAAAGCCGACCCCAACGTTGACTTTGAGCGTTGTCAGTCCGATGCAATATGTTGGCCCGTAGGTTTGCAAGATGTACGAGACCGGTCAAGATCACCCTTTTCAAGGCTTATTGTCAGTCTTTTTGCACGTGCAGCCTGTGGGTCAAGCATACGCAGAGGGCCTACAACGCTCTTCGTGTCCAGTACAACAACGCCTTCCGGGTGTTGTTGGGGCTACCGCGATTCTGTAGCGCGTCTGTCATGTTTGCTGAATCTACTACCGATGGTTTTGCAGCAATCATGAGGAAAAGAACGGCATCATTGTTACGCAGGATTCGTGGGAGTGCCAATGGTATCCTGAAGGTGATTGGGGATAGGCAGGACGGTATTTTCCTGGAGTATTGGACCCGTATGCATAGCTACGGGACTGATACTGCAGGAAGATACATGAATTAATATAATTGTAGGTTTTATTTTATTTTGATTTGGTTTCTGTTTTTAATTTAATGTAAGTACTAACATAGTTACGTAAGTTGTATCACTAACAAAGATCTATGGAGCAAGTTTCCGAAATAAACGTTTTTATTATTATTAACATAGGAAATGGCTAAACAGACTGATAGATTTTAGTGGGCATTGAATTTACAACCCCTAGCTCATCATGTCACGCTTTTGCATATTTTCATCGACATTTATATTCAAAACTATCATGCACGTTCCCTCCATCTTTCACTATCAACCGAATTGCAAAATTCCAAGATGGCCGCCCCGATCCCGGAACGAAATAACATAACTTCAAAATAATTTATGGCGACATGGAGACATAATAACGTAAGTTTTGGAGTTACGGTTGACAACTTTATATTGTAGTATGTTCGGGGACTTGGTAGGAATTTCCTTGTTATGTTAATTACTTAGTTTCTGTAAGGGAAATTAGAGGTGTGCGTTCAGCTTCATGAACAAGGCTGTTGAGATTGGGGAATGTAGCTCATTTGAAACTCTGAAGGGATTTCTTGTTGCGTAGACTATGAGTATGAAGATACTGATCCGGACAGAATTTCTGTGAAGCATAAGTAGGTACCTTCCTATAATTTATCATAGGCCAAAAGTAAGTAGTCCTCCCTTCTGCATGAAATACTTTATGACAGTAGGTACGGAATTTAACAATTTAGATTAGTTATGTATTTTACATAGGCAAATATCATTGTTTTAAAATTTTACTTGATCAACACAAATATACCTTTATCCTCGTCGCCACTTGTAGAATTCTGCTGATTCTTTTTTTAAGGCGAAAGCAGGCTAACCCGCCAAATTCAAATTTTCTTACGTTATATGCAATTTGCAGGTCAGGATAAAGTTGTATGTTGATCTAAATATAATTCGCGGCCATATTAAATATTAATTCAAAGAATTATATACGAGTAATCATAAAAATTATCAATACAACTCTCTCAGTTCATATTACCCTATTGAATGACTATTTCATGAAATCATGACATTCAAGGCCCATTCTACCTTAAGAAGTTGTATTGCTGAATCTAATGATTATAATTCTGTTAAGCCATATTGGTTACGATCGCGAATCATATTTTAATGAACATACAACGTGACACTGATCTGCAAATTGCAAAAGACGTAAGTAAATTTGAATTTCGCGGGCTACCTTAGCGCATCCCCCTTAAGGCGGAACCTACAGGGTAGCCCTCGAAATTAAATTTACTTACGGTTTTTAAAATTTGCAGGTCACTGTCAGGTTGTACTTGTCACTAATGTTCATCAGTATTGAACTCAATACTGTTGCGTGATATAGTATTTACATTATTATTATCTATTAAATAGATACTTACGCTACAAGATTTCGCCATGATATTTTATGCCGAGTTTCAATGGTGTCTGAGGTTAACCGAGAAATTATAAAACGACTTCTTAAGGTGCAGCGCAGACGGCACACTTTTTGTGCGATCGAGTCTGCGGCGCACAAAAAGTCTGCATGGCGCGCAAAAAGTCGGTCGCGGATTTTTCACAGACTCAACGCACACGACGCACATCTTCGATCATTCTGTCGGCAGAGCTGTAGGGACGTAGACGCTATGGAAATCGTGCAGAGATCGCGAAGTATTATTTTGTACATGAAGTACAGAAAGCGGAATAAACATTACAGCACACTTCTTCCCACATTTTTCTTTTTAAATGTCTATCATGATATTTTGCCTTAGAAGTATCATAAAATGCTGGTGTGTTTTGTATTTCTTGAATTAACATCGTTACATCGACCTCTGGCGCCATGATAATAGATCGCGTGCGTTACGTCCACCCCTAGCAAATGCAGATTGCCGACTAAAGTGTGCGCCGTCTGCGTTAGCGCGCGTTGAAGCAAACGTTCAATTTTTTTCACACACTTTTTGTGCCGAGCGGCGCGGCGTGGCGCGGTGCGGTCTGCCCGAATTACACGGATTTTTTGTGCGCCGGACTTTTTGCGCGTCGTGTGCGTTACTGCATATAATTGCATAGGTTCTATTTTCACAGACTAAAAAGTGCGTCACGGATAGTCTGTCGTCTGCGCTGCACCTTAATGTTAGCTTTTAAATCGTGGTTAGAACAAAAATATCATTCATTTAAATCCCCACCAAAATATCAAGCCGATTTTTACAACTGTTTGTTTAGTTTCATATTGAGCACAGTAGGTAGGTAACTAAATGCAATTAGTTGAGCTTCTAACTCAATGTAAGTATAATTAACTGAAATTTAATTTCCGTGTAAACATTTGAATATGCTGTAATGAAGAGCACGGACCCGAAATCCATATCATAATAAAGGCTCCTTCAAACAAGCGTGACACGCGACGCGAATCGCACGCGACACAACGGCACCTTCTGTCGCGCGACGAGCGGTGTTTTTGTATCTCGTGCGATTCGTGTCGCGTGTCGCGCCTGTTTGTAGGAGCCTTAATTCTATCATCATTATATCTCTTGGTTCTAATTAAGTTCACTTTCATAAGCGCAGTTTCGTATTAACCTACCATGACCACACTGAGAACATAATTATTTTAAACCCCCCTTATTTTAAACTTGGTCTTTTGATCCGACACAATAACTAAAGCCTATTAATATCTGACAATAATAATTTAGTTCCCAGGTCATACAACCCATTGAGTAGATAAGTAACACACAACAACAACAAGAAAACAACCACACAAACAATACAATACAGCAACGACAACTTAAACACTTGTGTAGGTAAGTACCTGTAGGGGTATACATTTGGCAGCTCAGAGATATGGGTATTTTAAAGAAATAAAAAAATACTAAAACACGAAAATCCAATCCAAACCAATCCAAAATCCAATGTAAAATCGTATGCTCGCTTCCTAGGTAAATCTAGGAGCCGAGAATACGATTTTCCCAAACTAACCTCAAAAAAATACACCGTATTTTCCTAACTACCCGCCATGGCATAGTTCCTGTAATATAATAAAGACAAAACACGTAAAATGTCTGCGCCATTTTCCCCGACGTCACGCAGAAATAAGCCTATAGGTACATTACATAAATCCACTTTATCACATCACGTTTTGTGGGAACACTCCAAGATGTACCGCAGACAAGAGTTAAGTAATGTTAGGCTTTCAAAGAATTATTGTACAAGCTTGTATGGCAGGGATTTTGGAAGAACTATGTTGGGAAATATGTAGGTTGGAATGTTTCTTTTCGTGAGAAGAAAATATATATATTCATTTATTTATTCAAGTTACAGAGACACTAAGCACACAAACATTAACATTACATTACAAAAAACAACCGACTTCCAAAAAAAAAACACAAAAAAACGTGAAAAATAACTTTTATTTTGGAAGTCGGTGTCTTTGGTTTTGTATTTTCGTTTTTGGCCACCGACTTCCGAAATTAAAGTTATTTTTCACGTTTTATAGTGATTATTTGTTTGTAAAAAAGTTTTTATTTTTCACTTTTTAGTTGTGGTACCTACACCACACAAATTCTTATACCACTATTTGATATGTAAATAACAGTGACAGGAAATTATTAAAACATCATCAATATAAACTAAGTGGAAAAACAAATACGCAGTATTAAGGATAACTCAAAAACTTCTGATCAGAACTTGATCAAATTTAAATAGGACCACATGTAAAGCACCAGCTTTAAAAAAAAAAACTATCATCCAAATCGGTTCACCCAAAAGAAAGTTCTGTGCTAACAAATATAAAAAAAACAACAGTCGAATTGAGAACCTCCTCCTTTTTTTGAAGTCGGTTAAAAACAAAAATAACCTTACTAAAAACACTTATATAGAGGTATCAGGAACAGGGTGTAAAGTTCACTCACACCTCCATAGAAAAGGGAGGATCCTCCGACCAGACGGGTGTTGTGTCTGGTGGGCAACTGCCCGACGATTGATGTCGGGATGTTGTATATATGCTAGTTGCGCGGTAAACTCTGCTTGCGCGATGCAGGATTTTGCGTGACGTCATTGTGACGTGTAGCTTGCATGTGGCGATGTAGATACTGCTACATCACTCCCCCCCGGAGACCGGAGGTCGATAGTGGGCTGAGTCTTGTATCTTGCGATGCTTGCCAGGGCCAGTTGAGGTTCCAGTGAGTCTGAACCGGGTGCCGCATAGTTCACGGTGAGTCGGAACTGTCTGCGGTAGTACCCCAGTGAGTCGGGGTGGCGCTGCGTTATGCTCCAGTGCGTCGGATGTGGTACAGCGCCGGGTTGAGGCTGACTGCTGGCGTCGACCAGGACAGGGTTTGAAGGCTCTGCTTGTGGACCGGCCGAGAGTGCAGTGTGCTGTGCCAAGGTTGCTGATGAGGCTGAGGGTGATGACCAGGTATGCGCGGTCGCTGCATGCTGGTGGTCAGGATACCCGTTGAAGCCGTGGGTGCTGGCTGGCTGTGTGACTCGCCGCTCGAAAGCTTGAAGGAAGTGATGATGACGTCACGCTGATGTACTTGCATGTGGCGATGTAGATACCGCTACACTTACATTAATGACTGATGACTGTAGGTGACGTGCAAGTCCCTGCAGTGTCTAATGTAAGGACATTCAACCCTGTCCGCTATCATAATCAGAACGCTGTTGGGGCTTCCGCGCACCCTGCGCACCAGAGACGCGCTCCGCTTACGCATTTAGTTTAATATTTGAATTGTTGTTGTCTCTTTATTACGGACGCTTTTAACGTTCTGCATCGTTCTCCCATGCATAATTTCAACATAAATGATGTAACCAATATTTTGTAACCATATTTTGATTTAAAAGAGTGTCCAAGGAGTTTCTTGCCCGTTCTTCTCCATGGGCACCTACCACGCTTTGGAATGGGCAACTAGCTTCATCTTTCTGACTGACCAACCCCATGACAATTCAAAAGTGCCTGTAATTGGTTTATTTGAAATAAATGCTTTGTCTTTTTTTTAGCATCGTTGCATTGAAGCAGTCGACGGACGGTAGCTTCGGCAAACATGCCTGAGGCACTACAAAATGAGCTTACGTATTTGGGCTCAGATCAATAAGCTGATTAGCCGACTGCTTTGCTGCTCACGTGGTTAACTGTTGAGCCCATAGTCCTTGGTTCGATTTGATTGGGAATTTGTTTTTCCATTAAGAATTTCTCAGTAGCAGCCCGTAGTCTGGCTTAGTGTCCGGTTGATGGCAATTAAATAGGCTTGCCCTTTTCATGATTGGGACTATAACTACCGGATTGTGAGTGTATAGAGGTATGAGGAACAGGGTGTAAAGTTCACTCATACTCTATGGGAAAGGGAGGATCCTCCGACCAGACGGGTGTTGTGTCTGGAGGGCAACTGCCCAACGGTTAATGTCGGGATGTTGTATATATGCTAGTTGCGCGGTAAACTCTGCTTGCGCGATGCAGGATTTTGCGTGACGTCAGTCTGACGCGTTGCTAGCATGTGGCGTTGTAGATGCCGCTACAAGTGTACTATATGTGTATTAGGTACCTATCTAGGTACATCGCCTGCTCTTTCAGAATATACATTTATAATAAGTAAGTGTAAGTAAGTTCGGAATATACGTATAGTACGTGATCTGACCAAGATTATTTCCGGATTTTTGTATACCTACACATTGACATTGTTGAATTTTATAAATACATTGACAATAATATTTACTTTATAAATTATTATATTATTTTAGTTATTGTGAATGTAAAAACTATGTGGGTCATATTTTTTTTTCTTATTAATTTGAATCATGGTCTGGCAGTTTGAGTAATTTATGTGGCCTACCCAAATGTCCTTTTTTTGGTATTGTTCGTCGAGTCGTTGAGCTCCTTAAGTTCTGAGTTAAGCTGCACGATGACTGACAAATACGTGCACTGACTGGACAGGTCCACTCAATCTGTTTAGTTTTTCCTCAAAAGACCATTTCAGACACAAATCTACATGGTCTTCACATGATCTGTACAAGATTATGTCTGGACTTTAAAAGAGACTGTGACCTCAAATTTTTTTAGGCCTTTCTTCTCAGAGTAATCAGATATGAAACGCCGACCTCATCTAGTTTCTAAAATATGATTGACCTGTAAAATTGTTTGTACAAACCTACTTACAGAAATAAAATCATTTATCATCAGTATACCTAGACGTAACGTACCTACCCATGTAAAGTGAAAATGATTTCAGGAAGGTAGCAGTTTCTACCAGCATGGCAGCATCACATTGGTTGACTAGAACTCAAGACGATTTCAGTCGCCCTCGATGGGGCACGCTGAAAAGTTGGAAAGGCAAGGATTCAACTTGTTAAAACGCTCGATGTTCAAATTATTCTTAACTTGTCCACCCTTGGATCAAAAAGCTTCAAAAGAAAAAAACTGACCAATATCCATCAATCTGCCTAGCCTTTTCCTAACTACATTTGTTGGAGTCGGCTTCTAGTCTGACCGAATGCAACTGAATACCAATATCGTACATGGAGCAGTCGCACCAATAAAAAAAAAAAAAAACAAAGCATTTATTTCAAATAAGCAGTCTCCTACCTGGCCTTCATTAACCAGTTACTGGGTAACACGATACCCCTTGGTATGACTATGGCTGTCAGACTTTTTGGGCTTCTAACTACCCGTAACGACTGTCAAAAATCTACGAATGACAGCCTGCCGGAAAATGAAAGACAAAAACGAACTATTTTCCCCTTAAAACACTCGTAATCCCATATAATCCTCATGAAAGCCGGATACTCTAATAAACTATACCCGCACTACCGTCCTTAGGGAATTCTATAGGTACCTACACAAAGTTTAGTGTCAGTAAAAATGAGTACAACATTACTAATAACAATAAATTTTCTTTAGGTGCCCCTGAGAGTGGGATGAGGCAGCGGACTTATCGTTCGGTCGATGCGAGGTAGAGGTTACATGTATGAGGATTTAATTGCAAACTTTGTGTTGAGAAGAATATTTTTCTAAGAGTATATAAGCTATTGTGTGGACTTCAAAAGAGACTGTGAGCTCTGAGTTTGTTTCGGCCTATCTTCTCAGAGTAGTCAGATAGGAAACGCCGACGTCATCTAGTTTAAAAAATCTGATTGACGTGTAAAAGTGTTTGTACAAACCTAGTTACAGAAATAAAAAAAAAACACGTGTGGCACTCGGGGACTGCCGCGGTAAAGCTCTTGCATAGCATTTTTTATCAACTTATGGAATTAGTTTAATTTTTTTAATTTTTTATTTATGCAGTATTTTTTGTTCTTTGATATTAATTCAAGTACAGTCGTACCATATACATACACGTTAAGCGAACGCTCGGCCGAGCTACATGGTAGGCGGAGTGGGGGGTGTTAGGTTTTATTTTCGTTACGGAATTTCTTGATTCGGTCGCCGCGCTCAAAGCCCGCGATAAAAGCTATGCAATAGCTTAAAACATTTATCATTAAACTCCCTCGTTGGTCTAGTTGTCACTAGCGTTACTGCTGAGCATGAGAATCTGAAGTCAATTCCCAGGTGGGCCAAAGTGTTATTGGGTTTTTCTATCTGGAATTTCTCAGTAGCAGCCCGCAGTCTAGATTTGTGCCCGGTTGATGGCAATAGGCTCGCCCCCTGTTAGATGGGACATAGACATAACTGGCGATATATGGGTACAGTTAGGTACTATTGGTACACCTCAGCCCAACCCTTCAAGGAAATAAGCCGTGATGCTATGTATAGGTAATATATTTCTCGAAGTAATGATATTTAAAGCGGCATCAGACATACGGTCCAGATTGGCGAGAGAAGGGTCCGATTCTCACCCATATTACTTTGACGTCGTGATCCTTACACTAGTATACCTACACTACAGCTTACTAGAATGTTAATGAATTATGAGCCTATTATGTTCCCACTGCTCAGCTTCCTTACTAAGATATCCATTTCCTCCAGACAGCCGGGACCAACGGCTTAACGTGCTTTCCGAGGCACAGAGGGGTCCCGATATGAAAGGGGTGGTCACTCATCCACGAAAAGTGATCAAACGTTGTACACAAAAAGTGATTCCCTTTTCTCGCAGTAGGTAACTTCGTTCTTACGTCGAACAAAACTAAGGGGTTGAATACACGACGGAGTCATAAATGTTAGTAACATCGTGTAAATGACTAGTTCAACATAGGGACCTGTAAAGGGAGGGACTGATTTGCCCAAGGATTGAAGATTGGAAGATTTGTTCATGAGTATTATTATTGTGGACGAAGATTTTAGGTTTATTTAGGTGTATAATTAAAGGGCTCAATAAACGTTTTGCGGACAATAATGGTTATGGATTTTATTTTTTCTTGCAAGTTCCACTACTATTTGTTTTTAATGATGTTTTAATGATTATTGTAAAGATGTGTTAAATACCTTTTTTTTTGAGTGGGTAGTCAACAAATGACCTCTCCCGCTCTTGGCGGAGCGAAAGGGCGTGTCAGACTCTTACGGACTAAAACCTACCCATGTTCCTTCAGTTGCCTGTGGCCCAGGGCCACGGTAACTCTTTCGAACAATCCGCGACCCCGGCAGATGTGGTAGATACCTAATGTGTGCTTTTATAATTTCTAACGTGACTATATTATCGTGGACGTCCACATCCACGGCACGGCATCACGATAACATGCGGAAGTAAAATGTATAGAAATGTAATTATGAAGACGCTTTTAAATTTACGTTCACGATAACATTATAACGTGCACTTATTTCCATAAATTTTACAGACTTAGACTTGAACGTCCAAAAGCGCTCATTTACTAATTACCTACTGAATGAAAAGGAGGAGACCCAAGTTTGTTCTACCACTGTAAACAGTGTTAACACAGACAGACAGGTGCTGGTCAGGTCAGGTGGTGGACAGTAAGAATCCGTCATCCGCTGCGCATTTCAGGAAACCACCTGAACCGGGAACCTGGTAGACCAGGCGAGGCTGATGAGGCGGATTCCTAAAATGGTTTCACCTTTTTGGTGTGTATTCAGTAGGTACCTCTCCAAAAGAGCAGTGCTTATTCTGCCTAGTAAGTACCTACTCCCCCGATTACAAGCTACGAATTTCTGACTTGACAAAAATATATATATATCTGTAGTAGGTACTATCATGACAATGCAAAAAGAAGAAATAAATATCATGCCAATAACGTCAGCCCTCCAAACGCTAAAAAGATCATGCAATCTCGCATTGTCTCAAAAATATATTTCTCCTCAAAAAATAGATTGCCAGTAAAGAAAATTGGATTCGAATACAACAGTACGGATAGCAATCAAATCGGGATTGGTCCGGTTTTCCCGATTCTTGGAGCCAATGTGATTAGATTGGATACCATTTTGATACGTATATGGAACATAATTGGCGCCAAAGTGTTGTGATCGGGTAGAAAATGGCGGGCGTGTTGACAGGTCTAGGTTTTGTTGACAATAATACTTACCTGCTTTTAGCCCTCAACTCTTTAGACAATACTGCCGCGTGACCCCCGCGGTTACAACCTACTTTTCTAAGCAATATGTCTGGTCATCAAACATTTTTAATCAATTTTTTTTAAATTATGACGTTGACAAGCAAAACATTTGATGGATAAAGAAAAAAATTCGGTTGCGGAAAATTAGAAATCAAGACAAGTCGATTTTCATATTTTTTCAGACTTTTTAATAATAATGGAGTCCTAGTACAGATCTTTTAATTCCTTATCAAATTGCTGAAAATGTTTCATAGTCAACCAAGTCGCCAAACAATTTGTGCACACCATTCTTCGAATCTGGTACGTGATTTTCCTGATCTGCTCTTTCAGCGGAAGTTTTAGCCCTTTTTTTCTGGTGTAATACCCTATTTTATTTGTCGTAGGTATAGAATTAGTTAAAAGGGCTACTTCTAGCCCTTTTCCGGGTAACGGACTATTTACCCGGCTTGTGGTTCTATTGTGTCGCTTTTGCCAGCCGCATAGAATCCCTGAAGTTCGAGACCGGCATGACCTTTATGATCCACGACACATGATCGTCGTATCACTTGCGATTCCGTCGAGGTCAGCTGTCCTTCGAGGCCGCGATTCGTCAGGGTCCAAAAAACTGTCACCTTTATCTATTATTATCATTAATATTTAGGAGTTTAATAGCTTAATGCTAGTCAATCTTTAACCATGACTAGTTTTATCGGGATAACTGAGGTAATCTTTATGAGACAATATTCGTCTTAAAGCCTGCGCAAATTAGTGGTAACGAGCCTAAAAACCGATTGCAATTGATTATCTAGCTCGTAAACCAGCGCAACAAAGATTTACCATCAAATACTTATACTTTAAGTTTTCTCGTATTCTCTTTACATTTGTGCCAGTTTACCTGTTCCACAACTGTGTTTTTTATAATATTTAATTTTAGCATTTTATACCTACCTAATTTTTGATACGATTTTGAATAATAATAAATTATACGTGTTTAAGTGGTAAATTTCCTTTTTTATTTCTCCACAATACGTAATCTAGGTAATATGATCAAATTATGGGGTTTTATACCAATCAAAAGTAGTTGAAAGTAACAACCACTCGTCAAAATGACCTGACACCGCTCACACTTGGTAAAAGTGGTTGTCAGACTTTTGGGCCTCTGACTACCCGAACAACTACGACTAAGTACTAATACCTACCAGTCACAGCCTCTCACAACACCTAAGTATATAGTATATATATGTAGTGTTAGTATATATAATTTGCATATTCATTCAAGCGGGATTAACATCAACAATAGTGATATAAGTGTTTTTTTATGACAATTCTTTTACAGTTCAAGCAGTACGGTTATGGAATGCCTTGCCCGTGTCGATAAAGCTTGCTCAAGCTATGTCCCCTTAAAATTCTGGTTAAAAACATATCTCTCCTTAAATATGATCATTACATATACTTTCCTTGCTCTTGTTTCATGTTTATTATTCTATAAACAAGCAGATTTTATTGTTTATGTAAATGGTACACCACTGTCTACCTGCTGTATTATCTCACCTTCCTTCTTTAATCCATCCAAAGGTTGTCTGTAAAAGATCGCTTTTAGCGATAAAACCGCCCATTGTGTCACCCTGTGCAAAATTTCTACAATTAAGTATATCTGTAATTTTTATGGTGTACATAATTACGAGTATTCTATTCTATAAAAAGTCTCCTGCATTCTTATTGCGTAACACACTTTCAATCACAATTTGAATCATTTTGAAAAATATTGCTAATCCATTCATATGCTCAAAAAAATTGTCTTTTCAACAACGTAAATAACGCAATGAATGTTTTTGAACTGTCAAAATGAAAACCATTCTTACTGTTAGTGTATTACGCAATTTCTCCGCCAAACTAAGAGACGCCTCAAAGAGATGTCAGCACTAATTGACGGAGTCCGCTAGGGCCGATGCCTGCCAGGGTCGCGGATTGTTCGAAAGAGTTGCCGTGGCCCTGGCACACAGGCAACTGAAGGAACACGGGTGCGTTTTAGTCAGTAAAAGTCTGACACGCACTAATATTCTATGATTTCACACCCAAAAAAAAGGACTAAAATCGTAACTGGAAAATAAACCTAAACTACACTTAAGATTTGTGTCTGGAAACATATCAGAAATTGAAAATAGGTTATGTTAAAAGAAAAATAATCAAGCAGGGAACCTGCAAGCTACGAGTACTCAGGCAGTAAATCAATCATTTAGGCAGCTACTACCCTCTACAATACCTTTCTAAGAAGAATCTAGTGTCGCAGACCTCAGGCTTGTGTGAAACTTAATTCAAATAAATGGTTTCTTTATAGCTATGTTACATTGCTTTTGTTTTATGTTATTTGTTGTAGTTGCAGTAGAGACTGAACCCACGGATTACTATAAAGCTCCTTCAAACGAGCATGACACGCGACGCGAATCACAGGCGACACAAAGGTGACAAAGGCACCGCCTGTCGCGCGACGGTGCGGTGCCTTTGTGTCGCGTGCGAGTCGCGCCTGTTTGTAGGAGCCTTAAAGTTAACATAACATCACGCCTGTATGCCCCGAAGGGGAAGGCAGTACCTATCTATAGTTGACCCACATTCGCCTCGCCAGTTATGTTTAAGTATCAATGGGGGCCAGCCTACAGCTAAATTTGCACCCTAACTGCGTAACACACTCAAAATCAAAAGTCATTTATTCAAATTAGGCTGAGATTCAGCACTTTTCGAACGTCAAAATTACGTAAGACGAAACGCCCGCCCTTTACCACTTCCTAGTGCTTTAGTTGAGGAGAAGAAGTGGCGCAAAAAACTCCCCAGCAGCACAGCTGTCTGATCACTTAGAAAAAAATAAAAACTTAATTCTATACAATCATAGATATCCGATATAATAGTAGGTATGCAAAGTAATTAACATCGAGAAACAGAACATTAAATTAGTTTATTAGCCATATGTCAGCTAGCCACGCCAATATACCAACAAATACAATAAAAACTATAAGTACTCAAGCTAAAAAACATAAAAAGTAACTAGGTACACTATCTATGACAATCTGAATCATTTTGAAACCTATTACTAATCCATTGCTTCATATGTTCGAAAAATGTGTTTGCTCAACAATGTAAATAACGCAATGAATGTTGTTGAACTGTCAAAATGAAAGCCATTCCTAGGTACTGTTAATGTGTTACGCAATTACCCCGCGGGTAGTAGTCCATAATCCAGGGTGCTTCTGAGACTGCCGGGGTCGCGGAACTGCCGAGGTCGCGGAAAGAGTTACCGTGGCCCTGGCGCACAGGCAACTGAAGGAACACGGGTGGGTTTTAATCAGTAAGAGTCTGACACGCCCTCCCACTCCGCCCAGAGCGGGAGCGGGCATTTAATGAAATCCCAAACAAAAAAAAAATGGCGTTTAGAAGTTATGGTGAAATAAAGAATCACACTCATAAATACATGAAACTAGAAAACCTAACACTCCTTTTTTGGGCAGGCGTGTAAAAGCTCAATGAATGCCGGTTTAAATCCGAAACGAGAGAAGATTATGCAAGAACTAAATCCACATGACCCAGAAGCATCCACATTTCAGCCGTTACTTCATTTTCAGAGTAATATCTATCTACCAAGACACCTTCCAAGCGTATAATCCCTAAAATACCTTTCTGCTCCCACCCAGTGACCGAGAAACTAGGGCTCATTTTAAGCCACACTTAAATCACTTCCCATTCGCAATATCATCTAAAACTCATTGATATACAAGGACCACACATGTGTGAGTACTGTTGAAGCTTTTAAATCCCTTTTAAAACTCTTCAACACGGAGTTTCAAAGTTCAGGGACCTAACATGGTTCCTTGCGGAACAGAGATGAAAGTATACATTTTAGGTGCTATCTCTTTCCCGCATCAATGACTATAGTGTCAGTTCTATTGAGTGGAAATAGAATATAGTGAGTTTAGAAGGTCCATTGACATGGAAAGTATGATAAAACAAGCTTAGATATATCTACCTACATAGCGGTAAGGTAGGTAGGTATCTAATCCTGGCAAATCATTTCTGTAGACTTGGCATGGTTCGTATGTAAACAAAGGCAATCGCCGCTGTATCCACAATACATGTACCTGTAATTTCAATATGAATGATGTAACCAATGCTATGTTAACATAATAATAATTTTGATTCAAAAGAGTGTCCATGGAGTTTCTCGCCCGTTCTTCTCTATAGATACCTCCCACGCTTTCTACTGGGCAACTAGCTTTCTTCTTTCTGACTGGCCGACTTCTTGACAATTCAAATGTGCCTGTAATTGGTTTAATCGAAATAAATGCTTTGAGTAGACTGGATATATGGATAGATATTTGGATAACTAGTTATCATTTTAATAAACAGGGTTATTTTAAATTGGCTAGCTAAACTCCGCAGACGCGATGGATATTGATATCAAAACATTATAAAATAAAAAATAAAATAAATTTGGGGTTTTTTTGGGAGGTCAACGACCGCTGTTAGTTTTGGAACTTGAAGTATGAGTTGAGAAACTGTTTACTTATGTTTTATCGTGTTTATATATCGATACCTATCACGTATTTGAAGTTTACACAAAAAATAAAAACAGATTTTTATTAAACTGATAGGTATTTCAAATGACAACATGAACTGCGGCCGATGAACCCACAAAAAAAATCATCAATTTTTATTTTTCATTTATAAATATCGATACCCATCGCGTCTGCGGAGTTTAGCTATCCAATTTAAAATAACCCAGTAGATATGTATAGATAAGTCCAGGCCCAGCAGTCTCGACAAATATAACGACAATCGACATTAGACAGCGACAAAAATCGGTCGCTAAGTCGTATCGTTGTCAAATTCCTTTAATAGATTTTCAACTTTATTTCGAAAGCATGAGGTTGAAAATCTATTAAAGAAATTTGACATCGATTAGACTTAACGACCGATTTTTGTCGTTATATTTGTCGAGACTGCAGGGCCTGGCATAGGTACTTACGATGTTTTCCTTCACCGGTTTCAGTAAAGTCCAAGATAAAGTCAGAAAGAACATATGAATTGGAAAAGTCACATTGGTACTTGCCCGGATTTGAACCCGCAACCTCGTGCATGAGAGGCGATGCCGTAACCACTGGTCCATCACGAAATCACGAAGTTTCATATAGGTACTTACCTTTAAAACCAGTACAAACGGTCTATGTTCTTCCTAGTTTGTCAAAATTGAATTTGAGAAAAAATCTACGTGGAATGGAACTTCTGTAGCTCTTGTCCTCGTGTCACACCCCACAAATGTATTGAAACAATAGAAGTTTAGAGTACACTCCGCAAGTTGTTCAAATACCACTAGATTTGCAAGTACAATTTACAAGTACCTACGGACGAACAGTCCTTTGTTTTAGATAGGTATTGATCGGCCTATTGATTCGTTGAAGGCAAATTACTTTGATTGGTCGGTACTTGGTACAGCATTCTTTATTTATTGCGAGTTGCAGATGTTATATTTTGCACTCGTAGTACCTACTTACGTAGGTATGTAGTTAAATAAGTATGGACTGGTATTCAGCTGCATCCGTTTAGACTGGAAGCCGACCTGCGAGGTAATTGCGTAACACACTAACAGTAGGAATGGATTTCATTTTGACAGTTCAACAACATTCATTGCGTTATTTACGTTGTTGAGCAGACAAATTTTCCGAAAATATGAAGCAATGGATTAGAAATAGGCTTCAAAATGATTCAGATTGTGATTGATAGTGTGTTACTTACGCAATTAAGGTGCTGAACATAGTTGGGAAAAGTTTAGGCAGATGATGTACCTATAGGTAGTTGCGTACTTAGTTGTACGTAGATACGTTTTAAAAAAGTAACGGTGGACTTTCTTGCCCATTCTTCTCCATACGAAACTACCTTTTGGAAGGGGCAACTAGAATCAATTATATTTTTTTGTAAATTTTGACGTTCAAAAGTGCCTTTTATGTGCCTATTTGAAATAAATGATTTGACTTTGACTTTGATACTTGTATGGAAGTAGCAGCCCGGAGTCTGGATTTGTGCTCCTATTAGTTACATGGGACTTATAACGTGCCCAGTGAAATGTGCGTACAGTAGGTATTCCTCTACGTGTCTGCCTACCTCTGCAAGGAATACATACCAAACTGACCATAATCTATGAAGTATATTAGTGAAGAAAACCACACTTCTAGGCCCATCGTCCACCACGCTACTCAAAAGTAACTTACCATCAAACGGGGTGAATCGGAACGAAACCTTAAAAAGGATTAAACATTGAAATAAAAAAAAAATTGTTGCCAAAAAGGACTCTGTGTTTACTGTATTACCTATAATTAATGATTAAGTGCCCCTGTTGGCCACAAATTATATTATTTCAATGTTAAAATCCCTTTTAAAGTTTCGTTCCGATTTACCCCTGCGTCCCTATTCACCCCGTTTGACGGTATTACTAATTGGTGATTTGAGTTTGTAATGACAGGTTACTTTTGAGTAGCGTCGTGAACGACGAGCCTAATTGTCGCCATTTGTAGCATAAAACACGATCTACCGCGTTCAGCATCCATTAATTCCACAAAAACATTCTAAAACGTGCAAAAATACATTGTGTTTTACATTGTGTCCACCCTTATGGTAATAACATTTGCCCGCCTACCCATCTGGTTTTTCCCCTAATAAATCGCCCAGCGGCGTCAGAACCTACCTAACAGAGGTAAATAGCACCGAAATGGACAGAAATTGGCCAAATTATTGTTTTTATGTTCCCTTTTTTTGTGACTTGGGCCATGGTGGATTTTATTCATCATCATCAGCCTACAGCAGTCCACTGCCGGACATTGGCCTCTCCAATTGCACGCCATTCAGCTCGATTCTCGGCAAATCTTATCCAGCTGCTACCAGCCACCCTGCGAAGATCGTCGCTCCATCTAGCCTGAGGGCATCCTACCTTACGTTTGCCGATTCGCGGTCTCCACTCAAGAACACCTCTACCCCAACGGTCATCTGTTCTACGGCTAATATTGCCGGCCCATTGCCACCTCAGCTTGCTTATTCTGTGAGCTGATTTTGATGATGCGTGTGATTTTTTTTGCCGTTTAAGAATTCTTGTTTACCTACGGGACTTATTTTTAACGAAGGCTAAACTATTATTAATTGATTTTTATCATCAGTGATTCTTCACCACTGCTGGAAATTGGTCTCCCCAGAAATTGCCAGAACGACCGGTCCTGCGCTCCCTAATACCTACAGGTTCTAGGAGGTACCTGGCCTACGTTGTGTTGTTCTTCATCTAATATAAATAAAAATTAAATGCTGTTCGTTAGTAAGCGCGGTATATTTTTTTAAATGTTCGTTATAATCACACCTGCAGGAACTCCTAGGACCCAGGCTCTTGAAAAGTACTGCCTGAGGATTAGTAGGAGCAAGACTGTGTATTTGAAATGTTCCTTTTGTGGAAATGCTACTCCTGAAACCATCTTTATTGGGCAGACGCCTATTCCCACAGTAGAGAAGTTCAAGTAGGTATTCACAACAGACGCCAATGTTGATGCTGACGTGACTCATAGGATCAGCGTCACATGGTTGAAATGGCGATCACTTACAGGAGTACTGTGTGATTCACGTATTCCCATTAAAACAAAGGCCAAACTCTATAAAACGGCGTTTTTGTATGAATCCTAATGTTGGACAACCAACAAGACGCATAAATAAAAGGTCCACCAGTCCCCAGGGTCCATGAACCAATGAAATGAAGATTCTTAGACGGGCGGAAGGTGTGACTAGACTTGACAAAGTCAGCAATGAACGTATACGAGGCAGCTTTAAAGTCGCACCAATCATTGATCAAATTACCGGAAACCGGCTAAGATGGTATGGACATATTAGGTAAAAGACGCAATGAAGATCATCATCATCTACGAACAAAAGAGCGACAGAGTCCGCCCGCCATTGACCTGGTGGTCAAATATCAAAAAAAAGATCAAGTAAGCTCAATTGACAGAACCGAAAGTCCAAGACCGAATAACTTGGCACAGAAAGTGCAGGCGTGTGCAAGTGAAGTGTAAACACGAAGTGTGGAGACCCGACCCCAAAATAACGGGACCAGAGACGGAAGAAGAAAAAGAGTTCGTAATAGAAATAGAAAAAGCTGTACCCTGGATTCAAGCCATCGTCGCTTGCATCATCGCTTACTATCTGGTGAGGTGGTGATGGTTTTCATCAAAATTTTAAAAATATATTCCGCGTGGTTTGAGTATTCTTCTTCTTCACTTCGACAGAGTGGTCGTGATCACGATGTGTCCAAACGTAGGTGTAGTCGTAACTCGCCCCACGATTTCTCTCCATCTGGTTATGTTAGATTAGATGACAGTCTGGCGCGGGCCTCCAACCGCGGATTTAATTTGATCAGTACACCTCATCGGTGCGGTAACCCCCCCTCTGTGTATAATAACTGATATTATTCTTACAATTACATATACTATTTTTTGTTTAATTCTCAAGTCTTGAAAACCTTGTGAGCCCCTAAATATAAAACAAACTACCTACTATTTAACGCAACGCAACTAAATTATTTGGATTGACAGCAAAACCATCACAGAATATAGAAAAGGCCAATTCTATTTTTATTTTATTAGGGAACCAAAAATAGACTTCGGCAACAGGCAATAAAAATAACCCACTATCTACCTATTTTAAAAACTACACCCGAAGCAGGAACAATATTTACTTTCTATTTCGCTCCAGTGCGAGACCGAATGGGGTACCTAGTTTTTACACCGAACGTCGAACGTTTAATCAATTCAGTTTAAAAAGTTTTTATTCCGTTCTGCGATCGGGAAAGGAAGAGAAACATTGGTTACCGGTTCTGCAAATTAAATTAAATCGTTCATTTGAGTTAGGTACCTACCTACTAATATCACGCTGTAACTATTCTCCGAAGCGGTATGCAGAGGTATATAGCAGCAACAAAGATTAACACTTCAGTATTTTCAACCCTAATTAAAGACCAAAATATTTAATTGAAATCAGCCGGAAATTGCGTAACACACAGTAGGAATAGCTTCCATTTTAACAGTTCAAAAACATTCATTGCTTTATTTACGTTGTTGAGCAGACACATTTTTCGAACATATGAAGCAATGGATTAGCAATAACCTTCAAAATGATTCAGATTGTGACTGATATGCAATTAGGGTGTGTGTGTTATGCAATTAGGGTGCAGAACAGAAGTTAAATATTAAACTTAAAGAAAAACTGATTATTCTGCACAACTGAAACGCACATTATAAAATAAACATTAAACAATCTATAAATTAGTAGCCAAAACCTTCGCATACGACACAGAAATAATAAACACAATAAGAGAAATTAAAAAAACGTTTTACAATAACGTAGCTATTAAAAATATGAATTGCTGAAATACAATGTATTAAATAACTAATCCAAATCCTCTCAACATTTTTAAATTACACACATACAAACATAAACTCACGCCTTCTTCCCATGAGGGTAGACAGAAACTACAGAACGCCACCTGCTACGATCCTTACATACTCCTTTTGACTGGTTTACGTTTATACATCTGGTGATACACGCACGCCGGTTGCGAGTACTACGCACCTGACCTTTCTCAAGAACATCAAAAATAAGGTCACTACCTATATGTCTTCCTAGGGCGTCCCCTCCCGGCGTTTCCACTAACATCTGCCTTATAAATACCTTTTGTTAGTCGCCCTTCATTCATCCTCTCAACATTTTAAATGACAATGATATAAAAATGTAGTCTGTAATAAATAATAATTATAACTTTGTGAATGTCTGTGTCGTTTTATAATCGAGTAAGTAATCAATTTACATATACAATTTTTTTTCAAACATGTTATTTAACAAAACTTTTTGTGTCCTTTCAGCTACTAAAATTAACAAATAACAGCTATCACCAAGTGCAAAGTTCGACGGCTCATCTTGTCTTGCTGTGCTGCCTTCACTACACGACGCTGACAGAATAGTCGACATCGGCTCAGTTGCCAAAAAGGAAAAAGAAATGTGAATAGTGTCGATTTACATGATGTAAAAAAAGACTTGTCGCTGACCGTACCTACTGTATTTATAATATCAACACAATTTCGTTGGTGTATGGGTTCAGGGTGCAATACCCAAGGCAGGCTAAGTCAATGGGTATTTCCATCAGGACTCTCAGTGGGAGCCGGGACTCACGAAATGGAGGCTATCGTTTTTGTGCTCACCAGTTGGCGCCACTGGCGAGTAAGGTCCGGTTGCTCTACTTTTATTTGATGTTTTGGATATTTTTAAGTACCCATAAATTCATATTATGTTTATTTTATTACATTTTAAAACTTCAAATGAATATTTAAATTATAATGTTCCTAAAATCATGTAGTAGACAAATCTTATTCTTCCTTAAAATGCTGCGAAATTAGATCCTAACTATTTACTTAAAATGTAAAGCTAATAAATCAGGAATGGCACAACCATTACAACATTTATGAATCATTCGTTAAAATCCGTGATGAAAATCCCACAAACAGTGAATGTTCAGTACATATTTTGACAACTAGAGACCTTACTCTACACCAGCGCCTCTAGCGGCGAACTCAAGCGCGGTAGCCCTCGTTGTACCCGCAGCCTGGGTATAGAACATATTTTTATTTGCATTAACACATGGTATATTACTGGTCTTGATTTGATGGTTACTATCTAAATTTCTCTCACCAAGGGCTGGCAAACAAATATTTTTTTAAAGAAATAAGTTATGGCTATGTAGCATCAATAACAACAGTGTAGACAAACAATCATAACATATCATCACGCCTGTATTCCCCGAAGGGTTAGGCAGAGGTGTACCTATAGTACACCCACATTTCGCCAGTTATGTTTAAGTCCCATGTAACAGGGGACGAGCTTATTGCCATCAACCGGGCACAAATCCAGACTCCAAACTGCTAGTGAGAAGTTCCAGATGGAAAAACCCAATAATACTTTCCCCGATCTGGGAATCGCACCCAGAACCTCAGGCTCAGTAGTAGCGCTTGCAACCACTAGACCAACGAGGTAGTCTCATACAATCATTTAACATACTTACTATTACATGTTTGCAACCCTATTACAAAATATTGTACTACCAACACTTTTACTAAGTCTTATCACTAGTTTTAAATGGTAATGGCATAGTAATAGACTTCTTAAGTTTACTTATAACATAACAGAGAAGAGAAGAAGGAATAGATTTCTTTAGAAATAAGCATCACCTTTGTAGGTATTCTTCTGTTCCTTTCTTCTTGTCTGTTTATATATGTGTGTACATAAATGGTTAAATAAATAAACATAAGATCACGCCTTGTTTCCCCGAAGGGTTATGCAGAGGTGTGCCTATAAAACACCCACATTTCGCCAGTTATGTAGTCGCCAGTAGGTCAAGCTACTCAAAAATTGTCAAATTTCTCCAAAATATTTTAAACCTTAAAATGTTGACAGTTAAGTTCAAAATCGAATGAGAAAATCTGACAGTTTGTGGTAACTTGATGTGCTGGCGATTGTACACAACAACAAAACAATACCAAACCAAACCAATGTGGAATGTAGTCCTTGTTTTTTTTAAGCTATTGCATAGCTTTTATCGCGGGCTTTGAGCGCGGCGACCGAATCAAGAAATTCCGTAACGAAAATAGAACCTAACACCCCCCACTCCGCCTACCATGTTGCTCGGCCAAGCGTTCGCTTAACGTGTATATGGTACGACTGTACTTGAATTTATATCAAAGAAAAAAAAATACTGCATAAATAAAAAATTATAATTGCATAAGTTGATAAAAAATGCTATGCAATAGCTTTACCGCGGCAGTCCCCGAGTGCCACACGTGTTTTTTCCTGGCTTTATGTTACATTTATTGTGAAAATTACTGTTTGACACAAATGTAAATTTGTTGAGAATAAATAAATAAATAACATAACTATTCAAATGTGGGTGTAACACCTCTGCCTACCCTAAGAGGAATACAGGCGTAACATTATTTGGTTTAATGTGATTCAAAAACTAAGTTCCTACTTATACAAAATTTGTATCATTTTTCGTGTATTCAATCAATCTGCCTAGCCTTTGCCCAACGATGTTGGGGTCGGCTTCTAGTCTAACCGGATGCAGCTGAAAACCAGTATTTTACATGGAGACTGCCTATCTGACCTCCAAAACCCAGTAACTGGGTAACACAATACCCCTTGGTAAGACTGGTTGCCAAACTTGGGCTTCTGAGTACCCATAACTACTAAAGATCTACGAATGTCAGCCGGGACCAACAGCTTAACATGCTTTCTGAGGCACAGAGGGGTCTCGATATGTAATGGATGGTCACCCATCCACGAACCAACCGTGACAAGCGTAGCTTAACCTTCGCTACACCCATGCGGCTGTTATTATTTAGCCACAAGCCCCCCTTTGTATTATGTCCTGAAATTTGATTATGTAAGTATTATTTTCTTTATTCTAATCTACTATTAGTTGCTACTTATATTTTAAAACACACTGGTTGAAATGATGTCCTGTTTGATAAATAATAAATAGAAAATCCAAATTTCCAGTTTAATAGGGTTTTTTTTTTTGTTTTCATGAGATGCGATGGAATTTTTTATTAAAACCTCTTTTTATTTTATCACCGAAACTGACCTTAATAAGAATTTGACAAACCTTGATTTAAAAAAAATACTGTCATTTGGTACAATTGCTTTGAATAATTTGGTGTCATTTAATCAATAAATTGATTGAATAGAAAGAGTTCTATTCAATCAATTTGAATCATCATAAAGGTAAGTTATTTATTTTAATTGAATTAATTCATAATTAGATAATAATGTTTTGTGTTCAATATCTTCAGGTACCTACTTAAATTCTTCTATTATGATGATCAATCATAGCGGCACCAATTCAATAATTATTTTATTACTTCCTTTTTCAGCATCGTCTTGTCCTTATTAATACACATACTTACACATACATAAACGCACGCCTTCCTCCCATGGGGGTAGGCAGAAACTACAGAATGCCAACTGCTACAATCCTTTCATACTCCTTTTGTTTCGTTTATATTCAAACATTTGGTCATACATGCACGCTGGTTGCAAGTACTACGCACCTGAGCTTTCTGAAGCACAACACAAATGAGGTCACTATAATATTACATATTATTTGTGGTTGTTATGTTTCCTTCCATACATGTCAATCAGCCATCATCTTAGAATTCACCCATGTTCTGGTCATTTTCTCAGTTTTCAAATAATCTATTCATATGTTTTATTGGTATTTCCCTACTTATATAGCCATCTACAATCTTCTAAGTCACATGCTCATGACTTGACAACCATTTTCCACCCAACTTGTCAGTTGCTTGGACTGTTATCAGAATGTATTATTTATTACTAGTCAAAATGTTACTTACTATCTATTTAACCTAAGTACTAACATAGTTCTCCACATAAGTAGTACCTGTTATTTTTCTTCTACAAAATGCAATGCCAAAAGTAAGTACATAAGATTCTCCAAAGACAAACTTTTTGGCACTTAATCTGAATAAAATGATTGGCTTTTCTTAGGTGCCAATATTATTCTATCTGCCTTTTTAAATTAGGAACATCAAATACAGGACCGTATTCCAATTACCTATACCTACTTTGCTCACTGACTGACTTTCATCTTGTTTTTTCCTTAACGATTTTTTGCTCTTTTGTTTCACTAGCCGTGATCTCACAAAATCGTGCATAGCTGTGGCCTTCCGTAATTAAATAACAATCGATAGTAACAAAGATTCTGAAAGCTAGGCCGGCTGTTACATTCACTGCAATCACAACAATTTATTATATTGCTTATTCCATAGTTTCCGTGTTAGGTCCAATATTTTCCATAACATGCAATCTTAAATTGTAAAACATTGTCAGAAAAACGTACACTTATTACTTATGAAAATAAAAATTAATCTTAGTAATAAATAAAAGTAAGTATAACCTCAAACAATAACAAACACCATACAACAAGTCATAGAATGGCGCTGCTGGCAAAGGCAATGTCAAACTCAGTACATTTTTGGCTAGTTTCAAAACGTACCGTGTCTGTTGATAATCTGGGCATTCTGTATAGGAAATCATGCTTACTTGGAACGAAGTCGACTATTTATCTCGCTCACTCTTAAATGTGTTTGTCACTTTAATGTTGCTACTTCACTCTAGACAGGACGCAATCGTGTATGTTAAAAAGTAAAAGCACTGTATGTTTCTCTCTTTTTCTCACTTACGTGTGCTAACTATCCTACGATTTATTTGCATGCATGGATCATTTTCATTCAATTCATTCTATCGTCTGACTTCAACAGAGATGCCAGAACGTCCCAAAAGGGACGATTTTTGTCCGTTTAGACATCTTTACGTCCCTTCGGTGTCCGTTCATATATTCAGTCCCTTTTCCGTCCCTTTTCAAATAGCCAACTACCATAATTTAAAAAATGCATCTGTAATACAAATAACAAAAGGTAGTTTTAAAAATTACAAAAATGCCTATTTAAGTAAAAATGAAACGCGCGGCGTTTGAATGCAATTTCAGACTGCTGGCGAATATCGCCAGCCATCCTTTTTCCCCGCGCAGTGATCCCGTATCGCTTGCCTGTACCTTCCACGCACACAAACAACCACAATCATTCGGTTATTCAGCTGAATTCATTACGTACGAGTTACTACGATGCTCGTCGGTGATTAATTTGAAATTGAATTTTCGTTTTGCGAGTTTCTTTCATTATAAACATTTTATAATAATACTGTTTTAGCAGTGGTTTTAGTGGACAGATACTGAGGAAGACACGAAGCAACAAACTTGCTTGTCTTGTACTTATTGATCCGTTTTTCTTCTTGATCAACAAAAATTTGATTACACTATTTGTATTGATCAAGGATGTCGTGAAGTTTGAGCCGACCAAAGACATGCAAAAAACAAAATTAAAATATTGAAAATCATACTTTTTTTTCACTGTTTATTTGTTTGCCCTAAAAATATAACAGTACTCATGCCTTTTTAGGTATACTTTTTTCTCATTCAATCGTAACAAATTAATATTTCTCCAGCCGTCCTTTTTGTCCAAAAATCGTCCCATTTCAGGTACTGAATCGTCCAAAAGTCGACACAGGTACTGGCAACACTGGACTTCAAGTTAACACAACGTTTTCACAGTGCAGTGTTTTACAAAATGGCGTCAACAAGCAAAGATATACCGGTAAGAATTGCCAATAAATATGAAGATAATTGGGGTTTGAGCGATTCAGAAATAGAATTAATTAAAACTGAATTCAATGAAAAATTACATGACTATTTTTTGTCAACGAGAAACTTGGAAGCATGCTCAATTAAGAGTGAGAATTGTCTTGATCCATTGATAATAAGGATAAAAATAGAGGAAGAGAAATCGCGTCAGGATAGTAGCTACATTAATAATTATCGAGATAAATATAAGATTGTTGAAAGTGAGGGTGGTAAAGAACGGTTGTTGTTAAAAGGCGAGGATGGCAAATTCAGAGTGTTACTTCCTTGGGAAGATATCTTTGACATTTTTTGGAAAACACATTTAAAATATTGCCATCCTACAACTGATACGCTTAAGCACATTTTGCAAGATGACTACATAGTAGATGATTTTGCGATTCAAAATATTCAAGAAGTCTGTTACACTTGTTCGGGTATAAAAAAGCCGTACTATCGATTTGCTCTAGATATATTATCAATGAATGGAAATAAAGACTTTGCTTTTACTCACATAATGATTTGCCAAGACATGTTCACTGAGTACATTCACTTGAGACCACTGAGCGTTGATAATAAGGAAAGCGAAATTTGTGTGGAGCTGCTTAGAATCTTTATGGATTTTGGGCCACCTAAAGAAGTTGTTATAAGCAGTGATATTTTTGAAGTAGCTCTTGATCAAATTAAACACCTTACTACATTCGCACCTATTCCAATTACAATTACTAAAGTAACTCCAGACATAGAGAAATTAAATCGTTTAAGAAATAGGATCACTATATGGATGAAGAAAAACAATTTTGAAAACTGGGGCATTGCCTGTTACGGGGTACAGTTGTATTTGAATAACGAAAGTAAAGGAATAAGAGAAAAGTCTCCATATGCAAACGTTTTCAAAAAAATTGAAAATTGTTTTATCGGATCTTTGCCTTTACTGGGTGTAACAACAGATAAAGGGGTATCTACTACGTCACCGGTAAACTTCAATGCCGTAAGCTTTATGACTGGTAGAGAGATTGCAGAACAAGTAAGTCCTGACACGTCTTCATCTGAAGAAATACAATTCATTACCGATGAAACTATTGCTGGTACTGAAACAGAATTCAAGGCGACTTCCGATGACGAAATGGTGCAATTTGAAGATATTGATCCGCTTGCTATTGATGAAACTTTCGATCTGTAGATGTTCGACTTCGAAGATTGGGTATGCTCAAAGCAGAACCAGAAAAAATGCATGAAAGTAAATGAAAAGCTTTGATTTAATTTCGATTCAAGAAGTTCCCAGCCCTCCTATAAAAAACACATTAATATTATGGAGAAATATTCACTCAACAAGGGCCAGTGTTATAACTACAGTTCTTCGTTGTCTGATAGGTCCCATGTGCTATGAGATGAAACCTGAAAGAAGAAAGGTCTATTTGATAAATACGTAGATACCTACACGAGAAGAAATGAAGGCGAGATAATTTTTAAGTATCTATCTACCTACCTAATAAAAACAATAGGCATGGTGTGTTTAATAGTGTACCTATATGAAACTTGCTCACTTGTTAGAATTTCATTAGCATTTATCTTAATTAAGATTTATTATCTACCTACCTGATAAAAAAAAATCATATTTTTTTTAAATATTTTTATAACTATTAAACCAATCTTCAGACCTTGGGTCTTTAAAAAAAAGTAGTAAGTTATTTCTAATTGTTTTTCAATGATAATGTCGTTAATCTGTAGATATCATATTTTTGATTTTAGCTTAGAAACGTGTAAACTGCGTTTATGATAATACCTACTAATTAATATTATTATTATTATTATTTGTAAGCAAATAAATAACTGATTTAATTTTGGCTTTCATTCCATTACCTACTGATGCTGCATCACGGTGGTAGGTAGTCTTATATCGTCTAATCTAATTTAATACTGCACGCCGCTCCACTCCACTTCTTGTTCCATAACTACCAACCTACATATATTACAAATGTTTTTTTTAGAAATAGTGGAAGGGCGTACATTATTATCTAACGAAAAAAAATTAGGAGGTTCTCACGTCAACGTGCATAACATTTTACAGAGTAGTCCGATTTTGATAATTATTTTTTTATTAGAAAGGGTATACTTCGAAATTGGTGTTATTTAAAATTGAAAACCAATATTCATCCCTAAGTGTAGAAAAATAGGGGTTGATTGATTTACCACCTATTGAATTTTCACTTGTGAGCCGATTGTGTTGAAACTTAGCACGCGTACGTAGTTCTGATGACGCTGCAACAAAAAGAGACCTAGTATTGATCTGATGATGGAGACGGAAGACAGCTGAGTGAGCTCCTCTACAGTTTATAGCAGTTACATCGTGTTTGGGCTTATTTCATTTATCTTGATTAGAACTTTCGATTTAGCCGGAGTATGACTGTCGCCGAAGGACTGATGATGCAGACGGAAGGCCGTCGAGGGAAGTTGCAAATATTAGCTCTGTGAGATCATACTCAGTCTACGAATAAATAATATTTTTTTCGTAGTATCCAGTATAGTAGTCCTATGTTGAGAGACTTTGCTATATTTTTCGATAAGGCGCCTCAAACAGCTTTCGATTAAAAAAAATATTTTTATCTATGGCATCTCGCAACATCTATATGTTGAGCACACCCTTTCGTCAGTTAATCGTCCACATAGTAGCTAGGGCCTCATTTCGACACTGCTTGTCAATGGCACAAAGTATTCACGGACCAATAAAGCGCATTTTCGTAGCAAAACATTCCATTCTCGACTGACGTTTGACGTTCATTCAAATACTCTACGATTCTTGGAGACAATGACAAGCGCCGATTCTGACTTTTATTTCTTTTTTTTTGCTTTCGATATTGATACGAAAACTTTTTAGGAATGTTATTGTTTTTGCGAAAAGCGAAATCCCTAGATGTCAAAGTCTAGTTAGGTAAGCGAAAAATATATGAGCTGCCCGCGGCTTCGCTTCGCATGTGTGGATGTCGGCAATTGTCCTACAGGAACGTGCTACTGGGACAAAAAGTAGCCTATGTCCTCCTCCAGGATACCATCTATCTTCTTGCCAAATTTTAATGAATTCCGTTCAGTGGTTTGGATGTGAAAAGATAACATCCAGACAGAGTTACTTTCGAATTTACATTATTAGAAGATATGGATAAATAAAATTGTTTAGCTTCATACTTTCATGGCACAATAATTAATCCTTATAAGCTCACTCAACGTTATCTTCAGTTTTACTCACAAGAAATTCTAAGGGTAGCTGTCGGTCGCCGTATGATTTGACATTATTATTTTGTACCTACTAGCGACCCGAAACACTGCCTCTCACTGTTTTAACGACTTGACAAAATATAGAGATTTCTTTATTATTATATGAACGTTTAATATTAATGTAGTATACACATAAACCATTCCGAATAAATTCTCTAAATGATAGTGAAAACCGCATCAAAATCCGTTGCGAAGTTTAGAAGAACAACGTGGTCACACAGACAGACATGAAAAGTGACTTTAATTTGTATTATGTATGCATAGATTTCTCTCTAATGTTGGGTATTATTTCCAGCCTAGTGTCATGATTTCCAAATAATAATAAGATTTGTAGTGATTTTAAATACTAAATAATAAATAAATAATACTGCTTCCTACTATAATGTTGCCGACTATTTAAGAGGGCGCATAACGGTCCCATAGCGCCACTCCTTCTCGTGACTGAGAAGGAATTAAGAATAATGGCTAGTAAGGACTCTCGGTAAGTGTGTCTGGAATTTTGTAATACTTACCTCTTATAAAGTTTTATATTGAGACACGAAGCAGCATAATTCGATCTAAAGAAAAGCGGCCACATTCGTCTAGATCGTATTTTGTTGCTTCGTGTCTCAATATTAAACTTTATAAAAGGTATTAGAAAATTCTAGACACCGACTACCGAGGGTCCTTACGAGCCGCTATTCATAATTCCTTCTCAGTCACGAGATAATATTTTTGTAAAGGAGAGGCGCCAGGTTATCGTTGTGTGCCCTCTTAAATGATGTACTTTAGACATTTCTATTATTGTTTTTATTAATTTAACGTTACTGTATGATTTTGTATCTGTGGATTCAAGAAGTTTAAAAGTACCTATCTCATTTGACAGTTACCAAAAAAGTACCTACAGCGGGGTAATTGAGTAACACAATAACAATAAGAATAGCTTTCATTTTGACAGTTCAACAACATTAATTGCGTTATTTACGTTGTCAGGCAATTTTTTCTAACATATGAAGCAATTGATTAGCAATATAGGCTTCAAAATGATTCAGATTGTGATAGATAGTGTGTTACGCAATTAGGGTTCTGGTTTTTTTTTTAACGAAACGGCATGGCAATAATAATATGATGGTTCTCCTCCTATTTGCTAAGTTAGTTCTCTTCAAGCTTCGAAACCAAAAGGTGGTCTTCAAGAAGTATATATTGATATTATTATGTTGAGTAGGTACCTAATTAAATGATCTCACCACAGTCTATACATATCTTTTTATACTGTGATCTGACCAAGATTATGTCTGGACTTTAAGGCGGTACCCTGAGCAAAATAACCTTGAGCATTCGTTCCCTCTTTGCCGCACCCCACCTCTACAATACTTCGCAAAACATTAGTAGCGCCCTCTGGCGAACAACTTACGAATACAAGTACAATCCACAGTCCTTAGAATTCACAGACACGGCATTAAATAAAATAAAAATCTTTCTATGAATTAAAAAACGTTGCGCATAAATAATGTTGATCATGAATTTAGTGACTATATAGTATATAGGTACTAACGTCCATGAATACTTTCAACTTTTGGAAGGAATAACGAAACGGCGATGCACTTCATGCGACTTTCTCTCTAACAAAAATTGCTTATAACAAAATAGGGGTCAAAATCAAAATTCAAGATGGCGCCTCCAAAAATTTGCAATTTTTTTATCGTGGATGTCGTTTCCATGGTTTTCGAGGGCATTGATAACGATTATGGGGTCAAATCGACATTCAAGATGGCGCCACCAAAAATTTGTAAATTTTTCGTCATGGGTGTCGTTTCCATGGTTTTCGAGGGAGCTGACAACGATCATGGGGTTAAAATCAAAATTCAAGATGGCCCTATCTAGAAAAAGGCGATGGTTTTTTAGTAATCTGGTAGAAATCGACCCGTAAGAAAAAAGCGGTATGCCTCCTCCATGCGACTTTCTCTCTCTCGCTGCTTCTTTCTATTATATACAAGTGTATGTGCGCGAGTATCGAGATTCGAGCAGACGAGCATTTTGTGCGGCCGGTTGTTTATCCTAAACACTACACTAAATTTCGTTCCTGATGGGGGCACACGTTTTTATACACATAACATACAACTATTCATGGTGCTCTATAATAAACATTATGCGGTGTTTATTTTTTAGATTTAAGGTGTTATTCAGACAGTGATAAAAGTATAAAAACTATAAATAAACAAAAAGTCAATTTTATTATCATTTATTATTTTAAAGTAGGTACCTTTATACAAATTATTATTAATTTAACTATTTCTAGTTTACAAATCCCTAAATAGGTTTTCTCTTTCTGCAGCCTGATTCATGGATTCTACTAAAATTTGTTTCCATTTGCTACTGATAAGGTCATGGTTTTGAGAATACGTCTTTTCAGATAACAACGAGAGGTTGATTGCTGACATAAGTTCATCCAGCTGTGAATGTCCTCCACCTATGGCAATAGTACCTGCGACAGCGCACGTATTAATATTTAGGTAGTTGTCACTGCAGTTGTCTCCATTTATGACAAACTTTATATTGCAAAGCCGACATTTCATCAAAATGAATGTCAAAAAAATGTCATTAAATCATCATGTTTTAATGTTATTTAAGTGTGTTTAAGTTCTATGAAACTGCATCCAAGTGGTCCATGGTTTGAAATGCGTTTTAATTCGGAAAGGAAGTGGCTGACATCAATAATTCTTCTGTTTATTATTTTTTCGTAAGTTTCGGCTTCCTCTTCATACGAAAATTGAAACTAAAATAAAAATAAAACACTTTTATTATGTACCCAAAAGTAGAAGCTGTTATTTATTTTCAAACATAAATGGAGTACCCTTTCTAACTTAAAAATAAGAAAACTAAAAAGAATTTTTCAAATCCGACTGGTAGTTCCGGAGATTACCCTCTACATTTATGTAAAAAAACTTTTACCTCTTTATAATATTAGTATAGATCGCTATAATGTGTCTTATTTGTACAGAAGTGAGGATAAAACCAGTGCGGCAATGCCAGCCCGCGCCGCCGCCGCGGCTTTTAGAGATGAAAATAGTTGCATAGGAAATCGATCTGTTTTGCTATATAAATAAGGAGCATAATCGTTTTTACGAAAAAAAGTACTTGGAAGTGCAATTTTTTTTTTGCAAATACGATTGTGCTCCTTATTTATATGATGACATGGATCGATTTCCTATGCAAGTATTTTTGGTGTGTTTGGTTATGTTTTATTATGTTTAAGTACATAAATAGTAAAATAAGACGCATTCGCAAGGGTAATGAATGAATGGTATGGAATGTGCTACTTTTTATGAAATGAAAGTTCTGTATAAGTCGCCAATTAAAATTTGTATGACATGTAATAAAATTGCACTTTAGCATGCTAAAAAGAAAAGGATTATATAAGTAGAATACTCACTCATTATTGCTTATTTCCATCGGTTGTATATTAGAAGTATCCATTAGAGGTGCATCACTTTTGTTATTTTTAAGCTATTGCATAGCTTTTATCGCGGACTTTGAGCGCAGCGACCGAATCAGGAAATTCCGTAACGAAAATAAAACCTAACACCCCCCACTCCGCCTACCATGTAGCTCGGCCGAGCGTTCGCTTAACGTGTATGTATATGGTTCGACTGTACTTGAATTAATATCAAAGAAAAAAAAAACTGCATAAATAAAAAAATAAAAAAATTATAATTGCATAAGTTGATAAAAAATGCTATGCAATAGCTTTACCGTGGCAGTCCTCGAGTGCCACAAGTGTTTTTTTTTATCTAAAAAGATTATTCATTTTAAAATATACTGAAATATTTATACACAAAAATCAATACAATATGACAATCATTGAACCACGTAAGTACTGAATCAATGTGAATGTTCATGTCTGTAGTTTCATAACTCTATGGCATAACACAAAAAAAAAAAACAAAACAAACATTACACAAATATTACTATCTACGGATAATGTGACGTGTCACGTGATCGAGCGCTGACAAACGATACGTGTTTCACCCTCGAGACCTTTCGGCACACTGAATCCCGGTACGGGGCGCATGTGAATACGCCCAGATTTTAGTATAAAATCTTTATAAAATTAAATTGTAGTCTTTTGAAAAAAAAAATTGCTATAAAATGTTCATTATTAAATTGTCTATCCATTAGTGTCAGTAGCAAAATTAAATAATGTTTACTTTACGAGGATAAGCATGAAATCTATATTTTTTTCTCATTTTTATGGTTTCGTTGAAAGGAGATTAATGAAGCATAGACTCCTTTAAAAAAAAAAAGCAGTGGACAGTTTTGGAGTCAAGATTATGTAGAAATTTAATGAATTTTTATTATTTGATATTTCTTTTTAAATAACAAGTTGATAGGTCCTAAAAACTGCACAAAAAGCGGCTAGCGCGGCGTTTTGCTCGGGGGGACGCCTTAACAGAGACTGTGATCTCTGAGTGTTTCGGCCTTTCTTCTCAGAGTAGTCAGATAGGAAACGCCGACCTCATCTATGTAGTTTAAAAAATATGATTGACGTGTAAAAGTGTTTGTACAAACCTACCTAAAGAAATAAAATAATTTTTCATCATTTATCATTTATCATAAATGGTTAGTTAAATATTGCTTTATAGGTACTTACCAGGTTTGTATGTATGCAAGCATTGAATTACAGAAATGTTTATACTGGAAAAGGTGAGTTCATTTCACTAGTAGTAAGATTGTAGGTATTTGTAGAATCTAGGCGAGGGCTAGGCTAATCCGTGTGTGTGAGGTACACACGGCTACACATCAAGCTATACATTTCCAGTATAAGCTGATCTCGCATTGTATAGGATTTCCGTACAATGAGAGATCAGCGTAAACTGGAAATGTATAGCTTGATGTGTAGCCGTGTGTACCTTCACTTAGGTATCCGGATTTAACATATCATACATATTTATTTGTAGAAATGATTATGTAGGTACTTAAATAGGAATATCATAACCAGCGGGGTAATTACGTAACACACAAGCAGTAGGAATGGGTTTCATTTTGACAGATCAACAACATTCATTGCGTTATTTACCTTGCTGAGCAGATTTTTTTTTGGAACATATGAAGCAATGGAATGCAATAAGCTTCAAAATGATTCAGATTGTAATAGATAGTGCGTTACGTAATTAGGGTGCAGAGATCGGATATTCGGATGCATTTATTTACTTAGAGTTAACTTTTAGCTATGAAAGTGGCTTCTTAAAACATTTTTTATTTTTTGTAAAAAAAAACCCCGGAATGCCAGGAACACAGGGAATGCATAACTACTCGGCTGTATAGTTTAGCAGCGCATCTAAAAAAACACCCAGGGTTCTTGGATTGCATAACTATTCAGATGCATATTTATTTAAAACTAGCTTCTGCCCACGACTTCGTTTGCGTGATATTTCTTGTTCCCCCGACCCACCCCGACGCATCGCAACTTTCTCTTTCTTAATTTTTTTCGATAAGAACTTTCTACAAAATATTTGAAAACTTTAAAAGAAAAGATCGATGAAATCGGTAAAGTCGTTCTCAGGTTATGGCGTGACCAAGGGAAATAGGGATTAATTTTTATACATATAGAAGGTTAATGTTTACTCCCGACGCAAATATGTGTAAGTATCTAAGAGGAGGGATGGCGTGTTTTAAAGTTAAAAAAAAAAACGATACAAAAGCGCATTCGAAATTAGCCAACATCTCAACTTTAGGTGAATATGCATCCGAATAGGTATCCGATCTCCGCGGGGTAATTACGTAACACACTAACAGTAGAAATGGGTTTAATTTTGACAGCTCAACAACATTCATTGCGTTATTTACGTTGTTGAGCAGACAAATTTCTCTAACATATTGCAGCGTAGAGCAGGCTGCTAACACGCCGGGGACTCGAACCCCGACGTGAGCTAGCTAAAAAAATCAAACTCACGCAGCTGGTACACGTAAAATTTATTAATAAAAAGAACAACCGAAATAATTAAGAAATAAGTCAAAAAATTTAAATATTTAGTCGTTGGAAATTGTATAAGGCTACCAAAAAAATATATCACAAGAAGATTTTTGGAGAAAAAACTTATGGATGTTTCCAAATTTTAGGAATTTAAGTATATAGACGAATTTAAATTCGATTGCAATCGTACGAAATTCGTGCCGCTCTATAAATTATTTAACACAAATAAGCTCAAAATTAAGGTTTTTCTTTACATAATTTCGTTAATATAAATTTAATAAGATCTGATATTAAGAATTTAGGAAAGCAACTTAAAATTAAAATGTCACACGACGGTATAACACAGAACACTTCTATTATATGATGGTTGGGCGTTATTGCGCCACACAAATGTCTTATTTAGCACCTGATGTATCCGTTAGGCACCTGTGTCGTCGACCTTGCTCGGAAACGATCCTGCGCTTCTCTCCGCAAGCTCGCTCGGACTTCTGCGGCCGGCAGACGAAGGATGAAGACAGGCGAACAATAAATGGCAGGGTAAGGCCAAAAAAAGTGGCCTTTCAAACAATCTAAGAAAAAGGAAATCTTCTTAGATTAAAGAAGAAGGCACAAGTAACAAGAATACGGAACCTATAAAGGGATTACTCACCAAAGAAAAAAAGGGGCGAGAAATTCCAGGGAACGTATCCGCTGGCTACTCACATATAGTGGTGGTTAAAATTTGAAACTAACTTTCGAAGAAAGATTAAATATTATTGAATAAAATATCCACACAATAGGAATTCCAACGACAGAATGCGTTGCATTTTTTTCTTCTTGACAATGTACAGAACAATTGTCAATTTTTTGAATATTTCAAAAAAAACGAAAAAGTAAAAAAGCTGACCGAATGACTCGTAAAAAGAATTTAATCGAAATGACAACAAAAAGTATCTAATTGCAGGAATTATACTGCATCACACCCATTCCAGCAAAAAAAAAAAAATATATGTCGATAAAGGAACAACAACTCAATATGAGTCGCATCACTAAAATTAGGAACAACACCAAAGGATTGTTATTATGAAAAAAATAGGAATATCACTATAAGAGTGACAATACCATAGAAGAATGTGTACGAAGTATGTGAAAGAGGGAAGAAAAGAAAAAGAAAAAAAAAAGGAATTAAATATGTCTAGTAGATAAGTTACATAAACCTAATAAGCAGCATCGAAGTGCAGCAAATAAAGAATAAATTTGAAGCGCCTCCAATCTAAACGTTACCAATGCGAGCTCCTGACGTGTCCTCTAAACCTATGAATAACCTAAAAACTAACGACTTAGGAACTAAAGGATATAAATTAATCTAGAAGTACCTAACTAGCCTAATTAAATCATAGTATCCCTTAGATAAATTCAAAAACAAAGAATAAAATACGACCTCAGTCATAATATCCACCAAATACAAATTAACAACATCAGTCAAAGAACTAATAATAAATTGTGAAAAAAAAAAAAAACTTCTTCAGACGAAGTAAGAAAATAACAGGATGATAAAGAGTGTATGATAAGTTTTGATAATAAAAGATGAAAGGTTTAGTAAGAAAACATTTCGTTAAGCAATTTAAAATTATCGACAAAAAATATCGACATTGTCCCAACACTAAACACTTTGTTATAGAAATTCAAATCATCGACAAAAATCTATCGACAGTGTCCCAACACTAAACACTTTGTTATAGAAATTCAAATCATCGACAAAAATCTATCGACAGTGTCCCAACACTAAACACTAAAAGTAACGCCTTATGTGGGCGTGGTCAAAATAGTGACAGTAAACAAAAAGTTGTCAACAAAAAGTTTATTTAAACAACTAGATGTCGCTGTCTATTTTTAGCCTTAAGTTAAAAGTAACGACTTAAGTCAAAGTCACAACTCAAGTTGAAGTGATAACTCCAGTAGAAGATACGGCTTCTGACACAAAAAAGACTGGAAATCAAAGGGTCAAACAAAGGACTTGAGTCAAAGATAGGACTTGAGTCAAAGATAGGACTTCAGTCCAAGATAGGACTTTAGTCAAAAATAGGACTTTAGTCAAAAATAGGACTTTAGTCAAAAATAGGACTTTAGTCAAAAATAGGACTTTAGTCAAAAATAGGGACTTCAGTCAAAAATAGAGACTTCAGTCAAAAATAGAGACTTCAGTCAAAAATAGAGACTTCAGTCAAAAATAGGGACTTCAGTCAGACGACTCAAGTCAAAGGAACCTTAGATTGACATAAACCATAACCGAAAGCCTAGAGGAAATAATATGTGGGTGGAGCTAAAGAAAACTAGTCAAGATACGGTTTTTAATAAAGCGAGGAGCCAGCTTGCCAACCAAAAAAATAACCAATGGCAAAAATCTAGAAAAAAAAAAATTACGTCTCCATAGAATACCATTAACCAAGATGTAGAGTGATGGAGAAGAAATAAAAAAAAAATCTACGCATGCTGAGTCGACTTTCAGCTAAATTAACGCTTAGAGTCTGACTATTAGCATGAGAAGAATCTATAAAAATTTCTTACCAAACATAAGAAAGTTTGGTGTAAAACCGGTGGCAAAGTTAATGCATGAATTGAGATATAGTAGGTAACAATTTTGACCATTATCCTTTATAGAAAGGATTTACGAAAATGGGCGTTATCCTTTGTAAAAATTTTTGATTACTGTTGGAAGAAGAATATTTACGTAAATAGAAAATGAAAATGAAAATTTTATTTACGTAAGTATTGAGATAATTTTGGTATCCCGGGTTAGAATTATATGTAAAACTAATATTCCGATTAAATACGGATAATTAGGTAAGTGCTAAACGCATAAAAAGGGATAAGATTAATAGTAGGGAAATTGGGAGTAAAACAAGCTCAAAATATGCGAACCTCCGTGAAACAATGTGGACAATTATGAAAGGCATGTTATTTGTTGATACTGGATCAGGCACAGAACAGACGTGGAAAAAAGAGGCAAAAAAAAGAAGCCATAGTCTGCCCTGTTAGATCACAAAAAGACAACAAACAAAATAGAGCAGTCTCCTTGTACGAAGCTGGAAAGTGACCATGTTGAGGTTTATGGCTGATGAAGGAATGTTATGGCCACACAACAACAAAGTAAAACAGTTGGGCTAGTAATCAAAAGACAAATAGATAATAGCAAACAACCGCCAAAGAAAAAGGTATGCTAGCATCAAAAAATAAATAGACACAAACAAAAAAGATATCAATGGACAGCTGGACTAGAATCAAAAAATGAAATAGATACAAGCAAACAACCGAGCATAAAAAGCTTACCTTCGGTCACGAGGCCTAAAACATTCACACTTCAGACACACACTACGGGAAACTAACTACAGCTAAGTTACAGAGGAGAAATTAAACTCAGGATTCAAATATATTTGTGGGGAGAGTAATAAATAGTCAGCTATGTGATATAGTTACAGGGTTATTTTATAGAAATAACACTTCAAAAATAAACAGGTAAGTAATGCAAACTGGTCGAAGTATTGTCCACAGCACAGCGCAGCGCAAAGTTTACAGAGCATCCACTTTCTGCTGAGCGAACGCAAGGCGTGTGCCGATTCGAATGAAAGAAACAGTATACAAGCTAGTCGGATTCCAGAATCTGTAAATAACAATGGTGACACGGGGATTAAAATATTTTTTGCTCAGAGGGAGCACCACACACGATATAACGAAAAAAAATATGTAAATAGTACTTACTTTTAAAAATCGGGCGCCATATTGCAGCGTAGAGCAGACTGCTAACACGCCGGGGACTCGAACCCCGACGTGAGCTAGCTAAAAAAATCAAACTCACGCAGCTGGTACACGTAAAATTTATTAATAAAAAGAACAACCGAAATAATTAAGAAATAAGTCAAAAAATTTAAATATTTAGTCGTTGGAAATTGTATAAGGCTACCAAAAAAATATATCACAAGAAGATTTTTGGAGAAAAAACTTATGGATGTTTCCAAATTTTAGGAATTTAAGTATATAGACGAATTTAAATTCGATTGCAATCGTACGAAATTCGTGCCGCTCTATAAATGCAGCGTAGAGCAAGCTGCTAACACGCCGGGGACTCGAACCCCGACGTGAGCTAGCTAATAAATCAAACTCACGCAGCTGGTACACGTAAAATTTATTAATAAAAAGAACAACCGAAATAATTAAGAAATAAGTCAAAAAATTTAAATATTTAGTCGTTGGAAATTGTATAAGGCTACCAAAAAAAAATATATCACAAGAAGATTTTTGGAGAAAAAACTTATGGATGTTTCCAAATTTTTAGGAATTTAAGTATATAGACGAATTTAAATTCGATTGCAATCGTACGAAATTCGTGCCGCTCTATAAATTATTTAACAAAAATAAGCTCAAAATTAAGGTTTTTCTTTACATAATTTCGTTAATATAAATTTAATAAGATCTGATATTAAGAATTTAGGAAAGCAACTTAAAATTAAAATGTCACACGACGGTATAACACAGAACACTTCTATTATATGATGGTTGGGCGTTATTGCGCCACACAAATGTCTTATTTAGCACCTGATGTATCCGTTAGGCACCTGTGTCGTCGACCTTGCTCGGAAACGATCCTGCGCTTCTCTCCGCAAGCTCGCTCGGACTTCTGCGGCCGGCAGACGAAGGATGAAGACAGGCGAACAATAAATGGCAGGGTAAGGCCAAAAAAAGTGGCCTTTCAAACAATCTAAGAAAAAGGAAATCTTCTTAGATTAAAGAAGAAGGCACAAGTAACAAGAATACGGAACCTATAAAGGGATTACTCACCAAAGAAAAAAAGGGGCGAGAAATTCCAGGGAACGTATCCGCTGGCTACTCACATATAGTGGTGGTTAAAATTTGAAACTAACTTTCGAAGAAAGATTAAATATTATTGAATAAAATATCCACACAATAGGAATTCCAACGACAGAATGCGTTGCATTTTTTTCTTCTTGACAATGTACAGAACAATTGTCAATTTTTTGAATATTTCAAAAAAAACGAAAAAGTAAAAAAGCTGACCGAATGACTCGTAAAAAGAATTTAATCGAAATGACAACAAAAAGTATCTAATTGCAGGAATTATACTGCAATATGAAGCAATGGATTAGCAATAAGTTTCAAAATTATTCAGATTGTGATAGATAGTGTTACGTAATTAGGGTGCAGGGTCATACTCGTAACATAAGTTAATGCTATATCACCAAGACATTTTCAGTAGATACTTTAAAGAAAAACACCCCAAGACATGCAAATCAGACAAAATATAAACAAACTGGAGGAGTTACAATTTAAATTCTATTAGACTGAGTGTCTCACTGGTCTTTTTTCGAAGCTTTTCCTATAACAGCGAATTTTAGACATCGCGTCGCTCTGATATTCGCGAGGTTAATATGGATGTGACTATTTATTTTATAAAATTTAATTTATTTTAAACTCTTCCTTTTTACCATGATTTGTATTTGTTGATATTTACTGGGTACGTCTTTCATTGACTTGAATGTGTCCTGGCGGCTGAAAGTAAGTACATATGTCACATTCGCTCAAATGTTTCGCTTGGTGGCGTGTGTGTTGGATCATTTAGTTCCCTTCAAATTGGTTGAGTTGAATGGTGCTAATCACGTTATGTTCGTGAACTGTGTAGTAAAGAATATAATTACCCATAAGTTATAGTATTTAGGTTTTATTTAACAAAATTCAACTATTGATACACTGACACAATAAATCCTAACAAAACAGTTTCTTATTTACTAATGACGTTCATTATTGAGCAAGGAGTTTATATTATGGGGTTTATTCATAAACGGGGCTTAAACTTAAAGTTACGTAACGCTTAGCGACTATTTAACCATACATTTTTGACGTTTAAAGGTCTCTTATAAAGGCGTTTATTACTACAAACGGGCACCGTCAGTAGGGACTGTTCAACTCTTAGCTGCCACGGCTTCTTCTTCTTTTTCTTCTTTAGGTGTTTTGGTTCCCGCACTCAGTCCTTCATGAGGACCATTGTGCGTGGGCCATGGCGGCCGTCGGTGGTTATTCAAACCAGCCCACCTCCCTCCAGAAGTTTACGTGTCCTGCTCTGCTGAGAGTATCTGTGTAGGATCTGGGTGCCCCACGGATTTCTGTCCTAATCTGGGTGACGCCTGTGCGTTCAAAGAGCACACGCGCAACGGTTTCCTCAGCCTCCATGCAAGCCCTGCATAGAGGACTGTCCGTTATGCCTATTGTGTGGAAGTGTTTGTTTAGCGAGCAGTGTCCCATGATGGTCCCCGTCACCAGGCGCATGCCGTTCTTCTCCAGGAGTAATAAACGTGTGGTTAGCTTGCCATCTAAGGATGGCATAGCTTACCTGGACTGCCTACAGCCGGGTGTCGATGTCCACCAGCTCTCCGCTTGTGTGTGGGTGAACTCCTGTAGCCACCTGCGTAGCTGGTTGAAGGGGATGGGCACGATGGGTTCGGGTCCACAGACTGATGCGCTGGATGCTCTCCTAGCCAGTTCGTCAGCTGCGTCGTTACCCAGTGATCCACTGTTTTCTTTTATCCATTGCAGTGTCATTGTGTTGCGGTTAAATATCGCTACTCGTTCTAGAGCATTGTGACATTCTAGAGTTATACTTCAGGTAATATAATTTCTCCTCAAGGATTGGAGGACTGAGGCGCTGTCAGAGAGTATACGTATATGGGTGTCCATAACTCTCCTGGCCTCGGCGTGCACCGCTTGTATGATGCCCACAAACTCTGCCTGATAGACGGTATTGAACATTCTCAGCGGGCTGGATATGTTTTTGTTAAGGTCGTGCGAGAAAACCCCGACTCCGGTTCCGGAGTCGGTCTTTGGTCCGTCGGTGTATACTCTCAACCCTTTCGGGCCTGAGTAGTCACACCACGTGCTTCTGTGAGTATTATGTTGTACTGCCTTTAAAAGTAGTGTAGTTTCGAGGCTTTGTCGCAGGGTGATGCTATCATTGGTTGTCGTTTGATCGCATCTTCCTTTATGCGTATGTTGTGCTTGACTCTAAAATCTTTGCTTAGGCTGCCACGGCTTAATTTAATGTTCGAATTATTTATTTTTCTTTTTATTACGGACGCTTTTAACGTGCACGTCTTTCTACATTGTTCTCACATGTATAATTTCAACATGAATGATGTAAACAATATTTTGTAACAATATTTGGATTTAAAAGTTTGTCCGTGGAGTTTCTGGCCCGTTCTGCTCCATAGGAACCTACAACACTTTGGAATGGGCAACTAGCCTTATCTTTCTGACTGCCCGACCCCGCCTGTAATTGGTTGGTTTATTTGAAATAAGTGCTTTGATTTTAACAGCCTTGTTAGTCTGCTTCTCGGTGGTTGCAAGCGCGTAACAAGCCAAAAGTAAAGTGCATTTTCAGTATTAAATTCTGTTAAACTCAATGCACGCGCCTGACTAAAAAGGAATAGCAATATGCCATGTAGACATTATTTTACAATTAAAATGTATAAGGGGTCCGAGTAGGGACTTCGCTTTGTTGAAATTATCTCAACGACGACGTAGTTCCCGGGTCGGCCGGTTCTCAAAAACAAATTTGTACCGCGTCGATTTTTCAATGTGTAGGTGCCAATGTAGAGCCAAACCCTCCTCTAGAAGGCTTAAGTCTATAAACCTTACATCTTTGTCAAAATGTACGGCTTGGGTGTCCTATGGGCATATGGTAAGAAATTAAGTCACTGGTCCTTAATGTTGTGTCATGCAACAGTTTAATGAAACAGCCAAACTATACATTTTGACCAAGATGTAAAGTTTGTACAGTTAGGCCTCGTCAAGATAGGGGGCTTGGCTCTACATTAGATCTGATAAATTTTTAACAGTGAAAGCGTTATGTAAGTCTTAGCACCCAACTTTACATTAAATCTTTTTGGTGAGTGACATATTTATCGTACGGAACCCTCCAAGCGAGTTCAACTCGCCCTTATCCAGTTTTTAATAAAATTTACACCTCCCTTTAAGGGACTTAGAGGGCGAATGTTAAAAATTTCTTATTTTTTTGTTGTTCGTGTTCAAATCCTAGCCTGCATACCAAATTTCAGCTTTCTAGGACTTCGGGAAGTGCCCTAGTAATTTTGATGAGCGAGTGAGTGAGTCAGTCAGTGACGAAATCGACGTGTTTTAGGTAAAAATCCAAAACTAGACACATGAAACTTAGTATGTTTTATAAGCTTACTAACTACATTTTATCGCCAAAATTTGAGCTCAAATTCTAATATTCTGGATAATTCGACGAAAAGTTTCTAGAAAAGATATATAGTGCTTTTTGTTTTTGGCCCGTCTTGGCGGGTGTACTACCGTGCCCTCAGATTCCAAGAACAAAATTGACATTGTAGTTGTAAAACATGTTCTCCCATACATTCCAACTGCAATTGTAAGTTTGTACGCACAATATTGAAAGATTTACCATGTTTTTTTTAAGAGCCTAGACTTCTTATAGGTTTTCATGTAATCTTTAATTAAAGAACTATATTCTGTATTTTTTTTCCAAATTTTAGTTCCAGTAGTTTCGGAGATAAGGAATGTTGAATTTTCAGATATTTTCTTAAATAACTTCAAAACTGTGTATTTTATTATTATAAAGAAAATTGAGACCCTCACAATAAGCCCTTTGATTTGATGTATCACACGGTACAGTTTGCAAAACTTTTGTTTTTAATTTTCTAGTTTGCCCCCCAAAAGTGACCTCCATATTCAAAATTCATTTATTCACGTTACAAGTACGTGTTTAAGTCACAGAAATTCATATATGTACCAAATTTCAACTTAATCAGTCTAGTTCTACTAGATTCGGAGCCAATTGGCTGTGACAGACGGACAGACAGAACCCTATTAATAAAGAATATGACGGGACGGACGTTCGATAATAATAAACACCGGCTCGTTCTTTATAAAGTTTAATGACTAATGCGTTTGCGTTACTCTACACAACACACGACTCACCACAACCAACCATTTCAAATCTCCCAACCGCAGATGACAGAATAATCGGCGGGAATAATTTGGACCTGTCAGTTACCTGTCTTTGACAATCGTAACTTAAGACCATTCTGTTGGTGTTGCCAACAGAAATCAAATGTGGAGCGTTGCGTTCGCCACAAATATTTTATTTACGTCTTCTTCATTCTCCTGCCCTTATCTCAATTTATTTGGGGTCAGCGCAACATTTATTTTTCTTCCATACTTCTGTATTAGTCATCATGTCGGCAGTCATGACCTTTGTAGCCACACACAGTCCATCCATCGTTCCTTTGGTCTTCCAATACTTTTATAGCCATCCACATTTTTACTGTAAACTTTCTTCACGACTTTTCGCTCACTCCTCCTTATTACTAAAGCTGGGCACAAGACCGTTAACCGTTAAGAGGCTTACAAGAGCTAAAGCGCGGTCACTATCTGACTGCATAGAAAAGAAAAAGATGCGCGATGACGCAACGCTGGTAATTTATTGCAAAATATGAAGCAATTATCAATTTACGAAAAATCTATTGATTGGATTTAAAAATTAAAACACTATTACGTTAGTATGTTGCTTGTAGAATAATCTGACAAAAAATCAGAATGAATTAATGCATAGTAGTACGGTTTTTAATCGTTATAAGAAATTTTTAGAGGTATCGTCGTGATTTTCTTCTATCGTATCAAATTAGTTGTATTATGTTTTCAACACACTATCTAATTAGCAAATATCCTGAAGAATATCATATATTTTTCTGATTTTTTTTATTGCAGTGGATCATATACTTTTAGGCATTATAAAACTTACGTTTAGGTCCTGTAGTCCCCTTAATTAACGAAGTTAACATTTTCAGTAACGGATTAACTTTTAAGTTAACTGTAAAAACTGTTAACGGACTCATTAAATTCCGTTAACTTTCCATAAGTCCGTTAATAGTTAATTAAGCACCTACTATTTGCCAAAAGGACATCACGCTGACCGCATTGCGCCGCGAAAAACACGTTCTGTCAATCTCTAAATAATTATTATTATAAACTCTAATGATATATCCTTCTTTTATTAATTTTCACGTCATAGTTAAACTTTCACAGGCCATACCAATTTTTTTAAATAAGTTAGTCACTAACGCAACGACATAAATAAAATGCTATTTCTATCACGAGTTAACGATTAACGTTAACTTCCGTTAAATCTTCCGAAATAGAAGTTAACTTTTATAAATTAAAATTAAAATTCATTTAATTCAGATAACTTAGATCCATATAGTACAAATTAACACATCAAAACAAAAAATCCTAATCCTAATCCTTCCTAACTAATATTATAAATGCGAAAGTAAGTTGGTTTGTTACCTTTTCACGCCTAAACCACTGAACCGATCATCCTGAAATTTTGCATATACGTTGTCAGGTGCGCAGAAACGGACATAGTGTACCTTATATCCCGAAAAAAAGTACTGTTCCCGAGGAAAACAACCATAACGTTCTTATGATAATAGATGGCGCTACGTGTCTTTCGAATCATGATTGAATTATGTTATTGAAGAAACTTTAGTAGTGTGTTAAGAGTTTTTTTAATTTTTTATTTAAGTACTTAATACATTTTGTGAGTCTAGAGTGTCGATAGACCGGTTTTTCATCCTCTTAACTATAATTCCCTGAACTACCCGAATTGATTGTCAAATTCAAAATTAACTCGAGCGAAGCCGCGGGCAAAAGCTAGTTAACAATAAAATCAATCAAATTACTCGCTTAACAAAGGTTCTCCATAGCGGCGAAGAGATCCTATCAGCTAGTCTTCAGAATTCCGTTGCAGCTGCCACGCATTCTGCAGATCAGGGATACCGTTTTTTTGCGAAGGACGGCATGAAAGCCATCAGTGCGATATAGCGCAAACAACCCCGATGCACTACAGAAGCGAGGCAGCCCCAACATCATCTTGAAGATGTTGTTATATTGGATGCGCAGGGCATCCAGCGATCTTTTGGTGTGACTGACCCACAGATTTCCTGTATAAAAGCTTTGACAATAGGCCTTAAACAGCGTTATTTTAACTTTTTTAGAGCAGCGGGAGAATCTGCGAGCCAGCATGTTACCTCTGACCGCTAAAGCCCTGCGCTCCCTCGCAATATCTATATCGTCTTCAAGACCTTCGGTAATTAAATGCCCCAGGTATTTAAATTTCGTGACACGTTTTATGCACACGCCATTCAGGGTTATCAAATTATGTGAATACTTGGGGCATCCACCAGCATTTATAGTAATTGATTAGTGATTAACGAAATTAACTATTTGTTTAACGGTGCCCAGCTAAGCTCATTACATAGCCATATAAATGCGTCTTATCCACACAAATACCGTCTCAACCCCTACTTCCGCACTTGTTTCGCGAGCCCCAGACTAGAGACAGTTTGAAATTGAAAAGAAAACTCCAACAGAATTCCCTCTGAAGAGAAATGGCTGGAAATATTGTTACACAGTACTGTTGGGAAACGCTATGAATATATTGATGGTAGCTCTGATTGCTGGGATCAACTGATTTTGAATAAAGGGTTTAGTTTTCAGAAAGAAGGATATTATAGTTTTACTATAGGTATCCTACAGAGTTCTAATAATGTGGGATATTATAACATAACCTGACACGACAAATAAAGTGAATAATTATTCTCAATATTCTGATTTATATCCAATGCATGCGCCTGACTAAAAAGAAATAGCAATATTATGTCATATTGACATTATTTTACAATAAAAATGTATAGGGGATTCGATTATTGACTTCACATCGTTGAAATTATCTCAACAAAGACGTAGTTCCCGGGGCCAAAATCAAATCTGTAACGCGTTTAGCGTAGGTATGTCCGCAGATAGAAAGATTTCAAGGAGCACGCTTCGGAAATGCATGTTTTCTTGCGTTGTCATAGCAACAAGCCTAAATTTAGAGTACTACTATGTAGATAAGTACTATATTTAGCTTAATCAGTCTATAATGTTCCCACTGCTGGGCTACAGGCCTTCTCTTTTCGAGAGGGAGTGGGCTGTAATCCAACACGCGGGCCCAGTGCGGGTTGGTAGATGTCACATTTCTTCAAATTTTTGGTTGGAACATGCCTGTTTCCTCACGATGTTTTCCTTCACCGTTTTGAGAGCTGTGGTGACGAAAATATTTACACAAAGTAAAGCGCCTGCCTGGGTTCGAACCCACCACCTACAACTCGTAAGTCGGGGCCGTTACCACTGGGCCACCACTGCCATGGGCAGCGGTGAGCATTTATTCCTTCAGTGGGCTGCTTGCTTTTATACCACCCAACAACTAAAAGAAATATATTTAGTTAGTATCTCTTGAACCTAGGTACAGTCACCAAAAGAGATAAGTAACAAGGGTCGTCGGATATAGTTGAAGTTAAGTAAGACACCGATGGATGTTTTCGAATGAAATTTAATTTGATAAAATGAACTGCTTGTTTTCTATTAATTAAATTAAATTTTGTTCGAAAACATCCATCGGTTTCTTACTAAACTTCAAATATCAGACGACCCTGGTTACCTACTTATCACTTCTGATGGCCGTATTCAGATGTAAAGTACAGTTCTCGATGTGAACCTATAATAAAACTAGTGAGGCATCGAGTCACGGGCAATTTAAGTTCAAAACGTCGCGTTCTTCTTGTAGCCCTTTGAGCTAGGAAAGTTGCAAAGAAATCTTTGTACCTTACCTATAGGTACCTACTTAGATTTACTAGAAGACCCTTTTCACAAGGAGTTCTTTTGACTATTTTGTATGCTTGCAATTTCATAAACCTTTTCACTATCGTCGAATTACTATTAATCTTACGAAATTTTTTCCACGGTAGCGCCCGCGTGGAAGCTAATAGACCTTGTCGTTTTATGACGTGCAAGTGACATTCGCCTTAAAAATTATATAGGTATACGAGGTTGACTATACTTAGGACTAACTTTGCGAAGAACGATTACTTTTTATCAGGAATCTGTTTGCAAGGTCTTAGCTTTTGGCCGATAAGCCACACATACCAGCCCATATAGGACATTCGATTGGACACATCTTCAAGTGGCTAACAACTTAGGTAGGTACTTATGGCTGTACTTCGGCAAGGAAAGTACCGGGATAGTGGGTCACGGGCAATTAAAGTTCTAAATGACATGTACCTCTTCAAGTAGCCTTTCATCTACGAAGAATATAGAGTACATAAATGATGTAGGAAAAAGTTACATTTCGTTTTTTTTTTTAAGTTCTATGGTATAATATACCATCTGACTTAAAAATATTGTACAGGAAGTATAAAAATATAATTATATAATATATTAATATTATACAGGATCAAATTAAATTAGCTAGCGAAACTCTTCCTCGTTAAGTCAAAGAAATTAATTGTTAAGCAAGTTCACAGCCAACATGTGTCATTCTTTGACAGTTATATGAAATGGCTGTAACACGGCAAATTGAGGTAAGGTGTCAAATTGATAAATAGTTAATTTTCCTGATTATAAATAATGACGGGGACCGAGAAACATTAATGGCATTATCACTTTCACCAGCACGCGTAGCATGACCACCATAGAAATGGGTTTTATCGACGGAAGAATAGACAAGATGACAGATTGTAGAAAAATTCTATATAAATATGTCAACAATCTGTCATTTTGTCTATTCTTACGTCGACAAAACCCGTATCTATGGTGGTCATTCTACGCGTGCAGGTGGGATATGTAGGGATCAAAATACTTAAATGACAATCGTTAGGGCTGGGCGGACGGGATTTAAACCAAGTAAATACCCTGATTCTACCTATTCTAACTTCACAGTGTCCTGAATCCTTCTGTGTAATTTAAGCGATGCGGCTTCGGTACGTACTCCGTTTAAGTGCCCGTTTCATTTTGTATGGCTTTAATCACCGCTTCAGAAGTGGACTGGGCTTCCCAGAATCGGTCTAACTAAATAATCTGTTAATAGGTACATAAAACCTCATACAGGGTGGCAGGGACATCGCAAAAATCGACATCCCTGACCAACCTATTACCATGCATTCAGTACTACCTACATCATTCTGGACCACCCTTTTTTTTGTTTTTGGTGGGAAATCATCAAATGACCTCTCTCGCTCTGGGCAGAGCGGGACTTTTACTGACTAAAACCCACCCGTGTTCCTTCAGTTGCCGGTGCGCCAGGGCCACGGTAACTCTTTCGAACAGTCTGCGAACCCGGCAGGATTCTGAACCACCCCGGTCAAAATGTTCGGAACAGTATATTTTTTAAATATAGGTAACCTACAAAAAGTTTAAACGCATTCTGAACCAACCTGCGTTTAAATTTTTCGTAGATTGTTTAAAAAAAAATGCTGTTCCGTACATTTTGACCGCGTAAGTATTGTAGTTTTTTTTATGAAACAGCAGATATTTTTCTTTTGATAACCGACGAGAAATTTCTACGCTAGTGTTGGTCCGAAAGGGTTACCGCGGCCCTGGTACATAGGCAACTGAAGGAACACGGGTGGGTTTTAGTCAGTCAAAGTCTGACACGCCCTCCCGCTCTGCCGAGAGCGGGAGAAGTTATTTGATGATTTCCAACCCAAAAAAGGGGGGTCTAGAATTATGTGCTGAATTCATAATTACAGTTTGCGCGCCGATGTCCCTGCCACCATATATAATTTTTAAAATATTATTGACGTTGTAAAATGTTTGTGTAAACTTACTGACAGAACAGAAATAATTTTTCATCATATCATTTACCAAAATATTGGAGCTCGTCAAGAGAAAATAAGCAGGTATATTTATTTTCATTTTTCATCAAATCAAATCAAAAACTCTTTCTTATACAAGCTTTGATTAATTAAACATAATGACAATTAAACAAGTACCTACTTTCGGATGGAAATGTAATAATAAAAAAATAACAGTAAATAATAATGATGTGATAGAATGGAATAGAATAGAATAGAATACTCTTTATTATGTACACCATAAAAAAATTACAGATATAAATGTAGACATTTTACACAGGGTGACACAATGGGCGGTCAACGTTGCGGTTTAAAAGAAGATGTGGTGACAAAAATTGAAAAGAGTATGCTTAGATGGTGTGGTCATGTTGAGAGGATGAATGAAGGGCGACTAACAAAAGGTATTTAAAAGGCGTAAGTGAGTGGAAACGCCGGGAGGGGTCGCCCTAGGAGGACATAAAGTGACCTTATTGGTGATGCTCTTCAGAAAGGTCAGATGCTTAGTACTCGCAACCGGCGTGCGTGTATGACCAGATGTATGAACGTAAATGAGACAAAAGGAGTGTGTAAGGATCGTAGCAGGTGGCGTTCTGTAGTTTCTGCCTACCCCCATGGGAAGAAGCCGTGAGTTTATGTATGTATGTAACAGTAAATATGAATAAAACTTCCTCTAGATTAATATTTTAAAATATGTAACAGCAACATCAACACCAGGCTCTCAAAACAGTACCTATCAAAAATATCGAGAACAGATTTTATAAATAAATAAAATGCAGAAGCTTTATTAAACAACTCGAAGTGGGTAATAAAATAAAACGGGAAAACAAAACACGGTGCAACGGCAACAGTGGTGGAAATCTGGGCCTGACGTGTATTGTACATACGTGCACTGCAAGCCAGAATAATTGGTACGTACACGATGTACGACAATGTTTTAAATTGTATTTTGTTGCAGTTTGTTTCTTGTATTTCTTTTTTGTTTCGCTTGATGGTCGCTTGATTGTAAAAAAATCCGTCTGGCATGTTTAAAATGTTTTAGTGTTTCGAGTTTTTCTTTGTTGGCGAGTATTTTAGGGTGTTTATTAATAAGTATCATCTGAGACTTGATTCGTTTTCACGGGTCAGGCGCTGCGAATCCTGAGCATTGAGCCTTGCTACCAACCTTCCAGGCTGGCTAAGCTTTCACCATGGTTCTTTTTACTCTAAAATAGTTTGCACTGATAGATAATAATAAAAACACGATATTGAAAGCGACTGTGTAGATACACATAAGAACTTAAAATTTCAGCTTTGCCTTCGCTGCACTGCCAGAGTTCTAAGAAACATAAATCTTCCATATTTTCATTTTTTTACCTTCAGCTTTCAGTCAATTAGCCACGGAACTGCCTCCTATACATAGATACTGAGATGGGTTTATTATGTTGTCCTCAAGTGTATTCAAACTCACGTTGTTGTAGCCTGACAAAAATGTATTTATTAGAGGCGCGTCCATTGTTCACATAAATACTTTAAGATTGAATATTTTCGCAACAGAATGGCCGCTTAAATCATAATTCATATTAGAAAAGTTTTTAGTTCGAATAGAAAGTTGAGGATTCATTAAGCTTTTATACAGTATAAAATATTCCTCGTCACGTTTGTGGGTGTTGTTCAAATAAGTTATCCCTTTTCTTTCAAATGTGGTGTTGGAATACCAACTCATATCTACCTACCCTATCTACCAACCTACCATGTGCCTTGTAGTAAATGATAAATGATTTTATTTCTGTAAGTAGGTTTGAACAAACACTTTTACACGTCAATCATATTTAAAACTAGATGAGGTCTGTGCTAAATAAATGTATGTTCTTTATTTCTTTCCATAGTAATAGGTTGTAGGCAATAATAAAACATTAGCTAATACCACGAATTTAGACATCTGCGCGTCTCTGTCTAAATATAAGAACTGTTTAACAGATTTAATTTAATTTAATTATCTCTTAATGTTGTATGGTCTTTTCTTTTGTTTAATGTCCTTTAAAAAAATGTTTTTTTCCAATTTTAACTATTATTGATATTATTTTTTACTTTGTTAGCTTAGCTATTAATTTTATTGTACAATAATCGCTAGCAGGTCAAGCTAAACGAAAATGTCAAAGGAGATATTTGATTTTGGGCTTCCACTATGTACACTACATAGATACATAGGGAAAACATAGAGGAATTTCATAAAAATACAAACAAATTAATTTGAAGAAGGGTACAGGCGGACAAAAATGATCATTTGAGAAGTTTTTTAATCAGATAACTCTATTTTTAGGGCAGTCATGACAGTTGTGTTTGACATGACGTTTGACGACTTTGACAGGCTTAAGTTTCGTGAAATGACGTCTTTCTTTGACATTATCAGTTTTCCTATAATCGTTATGTTTGCGCATATTGAATTGGATGTTTTGGAGTTTTTAGTGATTGTTTTTGTTTTGCGACCCAGTTTACTACTACGGACATTGATTGATTGCTTTTTAATCGCAGATATTACATAGACAAGTCAATCAAATGTCAAAATGACTTTTCACATATTGCTGATCCACCATATTTTTTATTGTGTTGCTCTCCTTGACCAAGTTAATTGTAATTCACATTTATTATTTATTTATTTATTTAGATTAGCCAACAATTTTTACACAATACATTTACAATAATTTCCATAATAGTAGATACATTTATAAGTGCAACAATCCCTCACAGGCAAGTTTTTTTTTTTTGTTTGTAATATCATCAAATAACCTTTCCCGCTCTAGGCGGAGCGGAAGGGCGTGTCAGAGTCTTACTGACTAAAACCCACCCGTGTTCCTTCAGTTGCCTGTGCGCCAGGGCCACGGTAACTCTTTCGAACAATCCGCGACCCCGGCAGGCATCGGCCCTATCGGACCCCGTCAATGGTGCTGACATCTCTTTGAGGCGCGCGTGGAACACGACGCGCCGTCGACCCGGGCCTAGTCCTTACCGGACGGCGAGCGGCCCATTGCTCGCCGTCCGCAAGCCCGCGCAATACAATACAAAACAATAATTTCCATAATAGTAGATACATTTATAAGTGCAACGATCACTCACAGGCTAACACAACACGCACTATTTATGGTTTTACACAATAATACAAAGCTAAAAAGGATATTTACAATTAAAGTTATTCAATAATTTTGGTGATCCGCGCGTAACAATAATGATAACAGAAATTCAATTCAAAATAATAGAACAAAAATATTAAAACGTTAACATTTAACAAAAAAAAAAATGATAAAAATCTAAAATAATAAAAATTAAAATGAAAAATTACATAGAAACGAAGTAAAATTATAGAAAACGAACATTAAAAAACTATATTGTGTAGCAATATTTACATATAGTGTACATAGTGCTAGCCCAGGCTCCATACATTTCTGGAACATCTCCTTTCTCCAAACGATTTTAAACTTTAAAATGTTGAAGGTTAAGTTCTAAATCGAATGAGAACATTTGACAGTTTGTGATAACTTGATATGCTGGCAATGGTACATGCTGTGGTCTTCTATAAGTGAAGGAGTACACCTACTCCCTGATAATACTCCTATCTGATGATGCCTTAACTTATGTGTAATGTATTATGTATATCTTTTGTTAGAGATCTTAAATAAATAATTATTATGTATTTGTGTGAGCGAATGGGGACTGGATAGTCATCCAGTTCAAAGTTGAGATTATACCACAGCACGATTGACGGCAAGATTCGTAGACCGCACTTTACTACGGTAACTGAAGTAAGCGTTTCGAATATGGTAATTAATGTTATAGGGGTCGCGGATTGTTCGAAAGAGTTACCGTGGCCCTGGCGCACAGGCAACTGAATGAACACGGGTGTGTTTTAGTCAGTAAGAGTCTGACACGCCCTTCCGCTCCGCTCAGAGCGGGACAAGTCATTTGATGATTTCCCACCCAAAAAAAAAAGATTACCACCCACTCAATCTCGAAGAGAGGAGCCCTGGTGTGTGTAGTAGAAAAAATCAAGGCTGATTACGAAATAAAGTTCTTTCTTCCTAAAAAAATTGCGCCTGTCAATTGTCATCTTTACCCTTATTTTCGATTGTCAAAAGTCAAAACATCTACTTGCAAAAAAAATTACCCGCTCACTACGACAAAATAAAACACGCTAATAATTCTAAGCATAAAATATTCTTCTGATCGGGTATCCGAACCAAGCGACGCACGACAGAATCTACTTAGGTACTTAAAATAGCAAAATAAATATTCCCTCAAGGATATTTTCAGAGAGGGATATTCTTTAAAATAATATTAGTAAAGTAATTTGCCTGTCTCAACGTTCATTAATTCTTCATCTTCTTACAAAGATTATGATAAAATTCATTTCCCCTCATTCCCGTAAGCATGGCATTATGGGGGGGCTAAGAAATTAGCGGGCTTAGGAAATGTAACAGCGGGCGTTTCATTTTCTTCCTGATTTTTGCTGTAAAAAGACTATTGTGTGTAAGTGACCATTAAAGACCAATAATGCCATTTGGTACATACTTTATACCAAAAAAGAATCTTTTACCAAAATAGTAGCGTAACACACTAACAGTAGGAATGGGTTTCATTTTGGCAGTACAACACCAATCATTGCGATATTTACGTTGTTGAGCAGACAAATTTTTCGAACATATGAAGCAATGTATTAGGAATATCCATCAAAATGATTCAGATTGTGACTGTGTGTTACGGAATCAGGGTGCTGGTTCTTAATATTGTATCGGTGGAGCTTGAAAACGTCTTTGGGTTCAAACTTTTGCATATTTTTATTTTAGATGTTATAATCGCTGACTTCAGAGCTCCAACAAAAACGGGGGCCCCATCATATTTAACAGAAATTACGTTGGAACTCACATAACGACGTAGAACATATCTTATTACTAGCATATAAAATTAATTTCAACGTTTGCGGTAGTGTAGTAACATTGCAATTATTATTAAGCATTTAGAAGTTCCACCATGCTTCATTTAGGAGCTAGAGTGAGTATTAAATAAAATTAAATTTGTGCATAAATATACATTTAATTTTTTCTCTGTTAATTTCAAACTTTTGATAGACTGCGGGGTAATTGCGTAAAGGCTCGTACACACTGGCACGACGTGACGCCCGACACAAAGGCACCGCGTGTCGCGCGACGAGCGTTGCCTTTGTGTAGCGCTGTCGCATCGCGCCTGTCTGTGGGAGCTTTAACACACTATCAGTAGTAATGGCTTTCATTTTGACAGTTCAACAATATTCATTGCGTTATTTACGTTGTTGCGCAGAATTTTTTGTCGAACAAATGAAGCAATGGATTAGCAAATGAAATTAGGTTTTTACAGTAGGAATATTTCAGTAGCAGCCCGGATTCTGCTTTTAGGTCCGGTTGATAGCAATATACGCTCGCCCTCTATTAATTACAACGGCGAAATGTGGATGTACCTACTAAGTATATTATAATATACACCTCTGCCTGACCTCTACGAGAATACAAGCGTGATATTATGCATCTACTATATATGTGTATAATATAATGTCAGGTAAGTTAATTGTTTATCCAATTGTCTACCAACCTAAATTGTCCGTATATTTAAAAGGTCCCGCAAACAGGGGCGACGCGACAGCGCGACACGAAAGCACCGCTCGTCGCGGAACACGTGGTGCCTTTGTATCGCGCTGTCGCGTCACGCCAGTGTGTACGAGCCTTAAAAGCTCCCACAGACAGGCGCGACGCGACAGCGCTACACAAATGCGCCGCTCGTCGCACGACTCGCGGTGCCTTTGTGTCGGGCGTCGCGTCGCGCCAGTGTGCACGAGCCTTAAATCACAACCGTCATCCTTTGACAGTTGTATGAAATGTGTATAACGCGGCAAAAAAAATTGTCGTAGTGTGATTTGACATACAATTACACCCCCTTACTGTACATTTCTGCCTAACCTGTCCACGAATTCAGCCGCAATGTTAATATATCCATATGTCAGTACCTATAAAATATCTAGATAAGGTACTTACGTTAGTAACTTTTGTTCTAAGTAAACTCTTTCAGAGCATTACCTACAGTGCATCGAACGCAGCCGTTTTGTCTGCAGTGTAGTTCGTGAATATAATACAGCATAATGAAGTGTCCGGCTCATAGATAATCTATTGTCAATGAAGAGGGGGACAGGCAGATGGATAAGGCTGTGGATCTAGTGGTGAAAGGACAGCAGAAAGATCTCTTTGTGAAAATGTGAAAGAAGGAGCTCGTCCGGAGGAGTGCTACAAAAGGATCTTTTGGCGCCTGCATGACATCGATAGGGAGCCGTTGCTGGTAAAAATTTGTGTGATTGTCACAGAATTGTACAGTATTTTTATTTCACAAAGCGACGCCCGCATTACATATTGTGGTAAGCTTTGTGTAAATTATTTCATCACCACTGTTCTCAAAACGGTGAAGGAAAACATCGTGAGGAAACAGGCATGTCCTAGAACCAAAACTTCTAAGACATGGAAATATTATAGGCCGATGCCTCACGCAGATGGCCAAAGGCGGCGGTGAACACTTACTATCATTGTTCGAATTTCAGTAGGAAAGCTAAATCGCTGTTTCTTATGCACTAAAATCGCTACCTGTACGTTCACCGACCGGTGAAACAAGAGGTCCTATTGTGAAGTCTACTATCTACAGATACGGAAAAAACCACATTTCAATATACACTTCAATCGTACGAAACTCAACCTTCTGTGTTTATAATTACAGTCTTCCCAACCGTACAACTAAAATTGTCGCCAAGTATCGCGATACAAACTTACTAAGCACACACAAGACGTTTAAAATAGACTTTATAATCTTGATTTTAAGGTGCAAATGGAGTGTAAATGTAACATAGTTTTAGCCAGACACGATGGTTAAGCACTCAATGTACCCTTTATCTTAGATTAAAAATGGGGGGATACCCCTTTCCCTAGTCTGGTAGGTAGGTGTTGATATTTATCGAAAATCGACGCTTCTCTTTAATACAATGGTGTCTGAAGCTATTCTTTTAGCTTTTGCACTTAAATCAAAGGATACCATAGTTTGTTTTTGAAAGGAAAAGCTTTGAATATAGTTATTGAAAAGGTGTGAACCGGAATCAATGAATGCAAATACAGTAAGCGAAATTAAATGTTAAGCAAATTGACACGCCCGGCCCTGCGTAAATTTGCCGTGTTATAGCCATTTCATACAACTGTCGAAGAATAGAATAGAATACTCTTTATTATGTACACCATAAAAATTACAGATCATTAAAAGTAGTAGAAAGAAACAGGGTAACACAATGGGCGGTCTTATCGCTAAAAGTGTTCTTTTACAGACAATCTCTGGATGGATTAAAGGGAGAAGGAGAGACAATAATGCAGGTAGTCAGTGGTGAATCATTACATATAAAATAAATACATACATACATAAAACATATACTTATCTACATAGACACATATGCAATAATAAACATGAAACAAGAGCAAGGAGACTAAAAGTAATCATGATGTTTAAGGAGAGAAGAAGAATGGCAGTTGTGATTTGAACATACGGTAATTTGGTGGTCAATTTGGTAACAATTAACTTCCCTGACTTTACATTCACTCAGTCATTTCATTCAGTCGTTGTTAAACTGCAATAGCGAACATACGTACGGATCGCGCGCGCGTGCTCTAGTTAAGAGTATTCTGCAGACGCAGCACAACACCGTCGTCGCGGTGTACCTACGTCGATCTATCGCGGTCAGTGCTATGACCTAGTTACAAGTGATGCAATCATGAAGTGTTTTTAATAATTGATTGTTTAGGTGTTAACTCGCCTTACAATTAAATAATGGCCTCACAGTCACAGCCCATTAAGTTAAAAACTGACCTGGAAAAACGGCTGTATGACGGTTACATCCAGGAGAAAACCGATAGAGAAAACCTGCAACTAATGGTACGTAATCTAAATGATCACATTAATAGCTTGCAGGAACAAGTACTAGCCCTTCAAGGAGAATTGAAATGCTTGAAGGAAAAAAAAGAACCTAGAGAACAGGAAAGTCAAACAATATCTTTTGCCCAGCGTCCTAAAAGTGACGTTGAATTTTGCACAGACGAGGATGAGCTCGCTAAAGAGACTGAGTGGATTAGGGCCAAGAGCAGGAAGAAGAGGAAGCTTAACACCTCGCAATCTCCAAAGCAACAACCCGGAACAAGTGCCCAACAGGAAAATCTCCGAAAAACTGAGAAAGAGACTCCCGTAAAAAAAGTGCCCCCGCCACCGCCAATCATAATAGACGAAGTTAAGAACTACCAAAAGTTCTATGACTCTCTAATTGAAACTACACCAGCGGAATCATTTACTGCAAATATGTTAAATGGCGATTGTGTGAAAATTAACGCCAAAACAGAGGACTCATATAGAGTAATTTCCCGGCTTTTAGCAGAAAAAGATCACCATTGGCACTCGTACGAGGATAAGCAGGCTAGACCAATTAGAGTTGTTGTGAAGAAGTTACATTCTTCTTGCCAACCTGATCGAATCAAAGACGACCTAACAACACAAGGTCTGAAAATTGAAAAAGTAGACAGCAAATTGAGCTGGAAGAGTAAAGAACCACTCAACATGTTCGTCTTATCATTTAATAATGAAGAAGATGTCAATAAAATCTATGGCATAAAATACATTTTAGGGTGTAAAATTGAAATACACCCACTCAAACATCCCAAATTAATTCCCCAATGCAAGAGGTGCCAGGCATATGGGCATACTCATAAATACTGCAGAAAAGAGCCCAGGTGTGTAAAATGCACTGGCAAACACCTTACAGCCAACTGTACGAAATCTCCGCAAGAGAAGCCAAAATGTGTTCACTGTGGTCTGCCTCACCCTGCCAACTATAGAGGGTGTGAAGTAGCTAAACAGATGCAGATTTTGAAGAACAAAAATATTAAAAAGAAAATTGTGGCACCAACTATCCAACAGTCTTTGCAACTAAGAAATTCAGACAGAAACAACACACAAACACAGGCACAGAAAACGAGTCTCCAGTCATTTGCAAAACCCATGCAAGTAAACAAGACTGGTTCCTATGCGGAAGCTGCAAAATCAAGATCTCAGCCTGCAAACCTAGAGGATAAGATTAACCAGATTTTAAAATGTATTACTTCATTTGACAAGAGATTAGAGAAACTAGAGTCCAGCACTAAAACAGCTGTTTTAAGTCATCAAAAATGAATAACACCCTTAAAATAATGGCGTGGAACTCTAATGGGCTCCTCAAACATCAAAATGAGTTGCAGGCGGTCCTGGACACAGAAAACATTGACGTGTGTTTGGTCTCCGAAACGCACTTCACTAAAGAATCTTTTGTGAAATTTAGAGGATACATGGTATATAATTCGCTGCACCCTGACAACTCTGCCAGGGGAGGCAGCGCGGTTATAATCAAACACACCATAAGTCACTACGTGCAATGTAAATATGAAGAACAAGACATCCAAGCCGTGGCAGTATCTGTTAAAAACAAATCTTGTTCCATGTCCATTGCAGCCATTTACTGTCCCCCACGGCACATGATAAGAAAAGAGCGGTATTTACATCTCTTTGAATTGTTAAGCCAGAGATTTATCCTAGGCGGCGATTTTAATGCTAAGCATACGCATTGGGGATCAAGACTTACAACGACTAAGGGAAGGCAGCTCTTAAGCGCAGTAAAAGATACCGGTTCTGAAGTTATGAGTACAGGAAAACCAACATACTGGCCCACTGACCACCAGAAAATACCGGATCTTATAGATTTTTTCATATGCAAAAACATATCCGCCAATTATGTCAGCGTGGAGGAAGGTTTTCATATGAACTCGGACCACTCTTCGCTTATACTAATGCTAAGTCTAAAAATCCTACTTAAAGAAAGCCACTTAACCCTGGTTAATAAGTTCACAGATTGGGAAAGCTTTTCTCTTGATCTAGAAAATATTATCGACCTTAAAACTCCGATAAAAAAGCAAGATCAGCTTGACTCAGAAGTAAACAAGTATATTGTCAATATACAACAATGTGCGTGGAACAACACACCACAATTAAAACGTAAATATAAGGGATTTACCTATCCTAAGGAAATTGTGGATTTACTTACTGAGAAAAGGAAACAAAGGAAACAGTGGCAGCAAACACGATGCCCGCGAGATAAAACATCACTAAATAATTTAACTAAAAAATTAAAGAGAAAAATTCTACAATTTGAGGATACAGCTCTGAACACCAACCTTCTGCAGCTAACCAATGACAAATCAACAGATTACTCCCTCTGGAAGGCAACAAAAAATCTAAAAAGGCCAATTAAACAAATACCGCCCATCAGAGATAGCGACGGAAAATGGGCCATAAGCAATGATCAGAAAGCTGTAAGGTTTGCTCAGCACCTAGAAGAAACTTTTAAGCCCAATGAAAACCTGGTAGAATTACTCGAGAGTGAAAACTTAGCAGAAAACCAGAGAATTAAGCTTGTGACTCCTAAAGAAGTAATGAGAGAAATTCAAAATAACATTAGTGCCAAAAAGTCTCCGGGTTACGACCTCATTACAGGTGAGATTCTAAAACACCTCCCGCGTAAGGCTGTAGTTAAGCTGACCAAACTTATTAATGCTGCATTTATTTTAAAACACGTACCTGCGCCATGGAAGGTCGCTGAAGTCATTATGATTGCGAAGCCTGGGAAACCACCACATGAAGCATCATCATACAGACCTATTTCTCTGTTGCCCGTGCTATCAAAGTTATTCGAAAAACTATTATTGAAGCGATTAAAACCAGTAATAGAAGATAAAGACCTTATTCCAAATCATCAATTTGGCTTTAGGGAGAAACACTCTACAATAGACCAGGTTCATAGAATAACTAATATCATTGAAAAAACACTAGAAAATAAAGAAGTCTGCGCCACTGTATTTTTAGATGTGGCGCAAGCTTTTGATAAAGTTTGGCATAAGGGTCTAATATTCAAACTCAGGCTCATGCTCCCAGAATTTGCAGATATACTAGAGTCGTATATAAGTAATAGAATGTTCAGAATACGGCAAGAGGATGCATATTCCGAACTAAAACATATAAAAGCTGGGGTACCACAAGGAAGTGTGCTAGGCCCGATTTTGTACTTGTTATACACATGTGACATTCCAGAACTGGAAAACAACACCATTGCGACCTTTGCAGATGATACTGCAATTATGGCTACCGGTTCAACCCACAGAGAAGCAGTAGAAAAAGTTCAACTAGCTGTGAACAAAATTTATGACTGGACACAAAAATGGAAGATCAAACTGAATGAATCTAAATCAATTCACATTGACTTCACAAACAAACACCTGGACTATCACCCAATCTATATAAATGGCATGCAAGTGCCTTACGCTAATACAGCCAAATACCTTGGCATGACTCTCGATACCAAGTTGCGTTGGAAAGCTCATGTCAAAAAGAAAAGACAGGAACTCGACATACGTTATAAAAGTATGTATTGGTTACTTGGAAGGAAATCCTGTCTATCAATACATAATAAAATAACCATATACAAGCATATACTGATGCCAATTTGGACGTATGGTATCCAACTTTGGGGCTGTACTAAACCAAGCAACATCAAAATTATCCAACAATTCCAAAATAAAGTACTCAGGGATGCTGTGAATGCACCCTGGTACATAAGAAACGACGACCTTCACCGTGACCTTAAAATGGAATTCGTCACCACAATCATCAAAAAATTTGCTGAAGCCCACGAACACAGACTACACCGACATGTGAATGTTGAGGCTATCCAGCTGCTAGACAACACAGACTTAGTGCGTAGGCTAAAAAGAACTAAACCATTTGAATTAATGTAGTGTAAGTAAGTACTAACAAAGTGAGTGAATAATAGTAACATTGTTGTGCTATACATATAACACATGAACATAGTGTTTCAATATAATATATCAGACTCTAAGAAAGTGCTACGGACTTGTGTAAAAGTGCAAATAGACACTATTCTTAGTATTAACATTATTTATAACGTAGCATATTAAGTTAGAGTTAAATTACTTATTAGTCTTTTTAGGCTAGATTGTAATTAATTTATTAAGAATTCTGTTCTTAATAACTAAGGGAAAAAAAAAAAAAAAAAAAACAGTGACAGAGCGTCTAGAAGGGCCGATACATAAGTATGTACTTATATAATTAGAGTCCTCCGGGCAATGCAGTCTCGACAAATATAACGACAAAAATCGGTCGTTAAGTCTAATCAATGTCAAATTTCTTTAATAGATTTTCAACCTTATACGTTCGAAATAAAGTTGAAAATCTATTAAAGGAATTTGACAATGATACGACTTAGCGACCGATTTTTGTCGCTGTCTAATGTCGAGACTGCCGGTCCTGACCGTATTTCGGCCATGGCGGCCAATCTCAACGGAGACTAGCCTTGGGCGCGAGAATATATTATAGTGCACAAGTGTGTGCGCAGACACAGGTGTACTCTCTCTTCCCTCACTCTCATAGTCCGATGGGACGACAATCCGACACGACTGGAGATCAGGCGCAGGACCCACGGATTAACTTGCTTTTCGAGGCACGGGGATATCACACGGAAAAATCCAATGACACTTTGCCTGACCTGGGAATCGAACCCAGGACCCCACGCAAGTAGATACATAAGTAGTAAGTATACTCACAATTATTTTACCTATGACAGCAGCGGCAAACGAACAGCAACCTTATTACAAGAAAAATAAAGACCACTTTGATTTTGAGTGATGCAAAATCAGAAGTGAAATAACTGTGAAAGGAGTCCTCTATGCAGGGCTTGCATGGAGGCTGAGGAAACCGTTGCGCATGTGCTCTTTGAATGCACAGGCGTCACCCAGATTAGAACACAAACTCTCGGGGCACCCAGATCCTACACAGATTCTCTCAGCAGACCAGAAGACATTGTCAAGTTCTGGAGCGAGGTAGGCTGGTTGGAATAACCCCCGATGGCCGCCATGGCCCACGCACAATGGTCCACGTGAAGGACTAAGTACGGAAACCAAAACCCCTAAAGAAAAAGAAGAAGTACTGTAAAAGGATTGTAGTACCCGACCGTAAACATGGCACATCTAGTTTAAAATAAAAGTTTTAGCACTGTAGAGCGTCGTCTTTATCACTTACTAGTTTCTGCCCGCGACTTCGTCCACGTGAAATTTATGGTGCCCCCGACCCACCCCGTCGCATCGCAACGCCTGCCCGCGCTATTACTTCGTTTTCGCTTAGCGTTTCTTCAGACTTTTTTCTCGGTTCCAAAAGGTGCTAATGTGATATTAAACAGCCTATAGCCTTCCTCAAGAATTGGGCTATCAAATACAAAGCTGACTTCCTGAGTCGAGCTGCACGATTAATGACAAATGCGTACACTGACTGGGCAGATCCACTCAATCTGTGTGGTGCTTTCCTCAAAAGACCATTTCAGATACCAATCTACATGGTCTTCGCATGACCTGACCAAGATTATGTCCGGACTTTAAAAGAGACTGTGACCTCTGAGTTTGTTCGGCCTTTCTTCTCAGAGTAGTCAGATAGGAAACGCCGACCTCATCTAGTTTAAAAAATACGATTGACGTGTAAAAGTATTTGTACAAACCTACATACAGAAATCAAATCATTTATCATTTAAAAAGAATATTTCAAATCCGACTGGTAGTCCAGAGATTAGCGCGTTTAAACAAACAAACTCTTTAGCTTTATTATTATTATAGATACATACATATGTGCAAACACTTAGTGACAAGGCTGCTAATTGCGTTTCTAAATTCGGTCGCATGTTAGTCAAAATCTGATTCACGATAATACTATTAAACATTAATCAGACAGGGGCCATAGTTCCTCTATAGTTCTTGGTAACCAGTTCACTTTAGCCAATCACACCCATAGTCCAAAATCTTCTTATTTTTTCATATCCTGCAATAGTCCTGCACCAACCGGGGGTTGTCCTTGGGTGCACTTGCATAGTGCATACAGGGATAATCGTCAGTTTGTGCAGAATTTAATTGAAATTGTCTTAGAGGCCTTTGCAAGATGGCTTCGACCCCTAGTACGCATTCCAAAGGACCAGCGGGGTAATTGCGTTTCACAATAACTGTAGGAATAGCTTTCATTTTGACAGTTCAACAACATTCATTGCGTTATTTACTTTGTTGACCAGACAAATTTTTCGAACATGTGAAGCAATGCATTAGCAATAGGCTTCAAAATGATTGAGATTGTGCTATATATTGTGTTACGCAATTAGGGACGCCATGGTCCCGAGATATGTAAAAATATAAAAATAATAACATTTATTATCATTTATCATTACTTACTATCATGAATAACATTTTGAATATTATTAAGATCTGATAAAGAGCTGTAAATTGCAACGAACTTAAGAAAGGCAGCTCTAATCGTTCTATGAATCAACACGTATGAAATCTGTACGATAATACCCAATACCAAACTATTAACTACAATATTTGACTAAACTCAACGTCATTTTAAAGAGGAAGACTAGTCTTTTGAGATGCTATCAATAATTTTTGAAAATAACTAGGATGGGCCGTGCTACATAACCTCAAAAATGAGAAAAAACGGTATTTTTTGCACTTTTAGGTTAGGATATCTCAAAACCCTGACGTGATAGAGCAATTTTGAAACCAGATTTGAATTCAGCGTGTCATAATCCTTTGGAAAAGTATAGTCTGGTTTCTAGGTAAAAATTTTGTCGGCCTGTGAATTATTAGTTAGGATGACGACGTCGTCGAATTTACGTCAAGTGGTAGTAGTCACCAGCACATCACAAACTGTCAGATTTTCTCATCCAATTGTGAACTTAACCGTAAACATTTTAAGGTTTAAATTCGTTTGAAGAAATTTGACAGTTTTGTACACCTGCTGGCGAATGTACCTAGTGTTGCTATCTGACATTATACTGCGTCCCTTTTGGAATCAGCAACATTTATTTTATTTTATAATAGATGTCAGTTGTTGTCGATAAACGTAGGTAGTGGAAAGTTCCTTATCGCAGTTATATATATACTTTTATACTTAGTATAGTCTGCACACTTGGCGAATGAGAGCTAGACCAAAATAGCGTAAGATTTTGACCGTCACGACACTTTTGCTATTGTATGTTATCTTTTTTTTAAGCTATTGCATAGCTTTTATCGCTGGCTTTGAGCGCGGCGACCGAATCAAGAAATTCCGTAACGAAAATAAAAGCTAACACTTCCCACTCCGCCTACCATGTAGCTCGGCCGAGCGTTCGCTTAACGTGTATGTATATGGTACGACTATACTTAAATTAATATCAAAGAAAAAAAAACTGCATAAATAAAAAATAAATAAATAATTATAATTGCATAAGTTGATAAAAAATGCTATGCAATAGCTTTACCGCGGCAGTCCCCGAGTGCCACACGTGTTTTTTTTTTTTTCTCAAATTCAAGCAACAAAATTATAGTCTGTCCAAAAGTATTTGTTCTTCTGTGACGTTGCAAAATCAATAAATAACGCAACAAGTAGCGACATCTTGTGTCAGGCATTGGCATGGCTGTCAGCGTGTTCTCTGTAACACTAGAGAAATTATGTCATGTAAATTATATATAAGAATATTAGTTAATTTAAATAAATAAACATACAGACATAATTTCCCACATTTTATTTAAAACAATGCCTAAGAAATGGAAAATAACCAATAGACAAGAATTCTATTTAGTCTATGGTGGTGGAAGCTTCTCGAAGGTTTGTGACATTGATCCGGCAAGGGGAAGACCCGCAACGTGTGTGACACGATACGAATAGGATTTGGAATAGGGACTTAGTTCTGGAGGAACAGACTGTACCCAAATAACCCGATGGGTTTCCAATAAGTCCCATTCGAAGCTGAATCCGGTCTGGCTGTTTATGCTAGCCTTTTTTCTCTTGTAGCTCTGATACATAATTGAGACGTGATGCTTTGGAGTAGCCCCGTGGTCTGATGATTGGAATGGATCCGGGTGTAGGCAACCTTTGAGGTGTGGTCATCCGTTTGACAGGATGGCTTTACTTAACCGATATCGGTGATGAGGGAAGTTCGCCGCTCCAGGTAACGAAGCGTCATTATTATACCCGTAGGCCACGTAACGTGCAAACACAGGGGTATCCTGTGTTTGATGCCAAGGGTCGTAGTCCTGTCGAGTGAAGGGATTAGTACTGAGAGATCACCGAGAATAATCGGTAAGGTAGCGATTTAGTCTATGAGAGAGTTAGGCCTATTGTATGGACTGGGTGATGATACCAGTTGCCATAAAGTGTTGTGTCGCGGATTGCTTAGCATAATCTTATGTTACCGTTGTTAGCACAACCTTGATAGGTAGGTACTTGTATGATTGAGCTAGTATCTATTAAGTGGTTCACCTCACGGACTCGCTATAGCGACTCTGAGATATTGTAATAGTCTCATTGCAGGTCAACACACCAATACAACTAGACCCGAGACTGGTTGTACTGGTGTGGAAGATCAGGTGTATGGGGGAAGGTATGTGGCCAGCCACATTCAATATTGTGAACCTTCAAGTGTCAGTTATTGTAATAAACATTGCATTGTGAAGATACTTGTTTAATTGAATCTTTCCCTAGCAGCTTATTATACCCTACAAATTTACTTTAGCACGGTGGTGAGTAGTACAACACCGAAGGAGACCATCAACATCCAGTCTTCTAATCAATTCTGTACAACTCCGAGGGCCGGGTTACACTTCTTGTTGTTATTCTGTTCAGGGTTAAATTCTTACGAAATCACTCAATAATATAGAGAATAAGTAACACATGCATCTGTATTAAGAAGGTTTCAACTTTATATCTTACAAGTTTTATCAATAATTATAAGTATTGTTTGAAAAAACATGATTAAATTAAGAACAAAATATGGACTAAAATTGAGGTTATACACAATTAACCTCAATTTATTGTTAAATGAAACCATTTTTAAGATGATGCAATATTAAAATTTCCAGTTAAATATTCAAATAAACAAATCAAAACACTTTTGTAAGTGGCACTACAAATTTACGGGGTTTACTTTGTGTAAATTATTTCATCATTACTGCTCTCAAAACGGTGAAGGAAAACATCGGGAGGAAACCGGCACATCCTAGAAACAAAAATTCGGAGACATGTGACATCTACCAACCCGCACTGGGCCCGTGTGGTTGATTACGGCCTACCTCTCACAGAGAGGAGGCCTGTGTCCTAGCAGTGGGAAAATTAAAGGCTGATTATGCTACATTTTTTTAAATCTACGGGTAAGATTTCTGATCCAATTGTTTACATTTTCATCAGATAATTTTGGGTCAAACTATACACGCGAATGCTCCAGCTGAGCAAACTCCTTATCGACAACGACATAGTTTTTTATCACAATACCTGCTTTCTACAAGTGTCGACGGCCGACATGCACCTGGCTATCTTTTTAAATCTAAACACTAATAATATTCTAGATAACGGTGTAAGTGATTATAGGTTTAAAAATACGTATGACACAATAATATTTATTTTTATTTCAACCATATTTTTCAAACATGCTTTCTTTTATTCCTACTTTGTTACCTAGTGAAGTGACATCACAGGTCGATTTTACGTTTTGTTTTGCCAAAAGACGAATTTTAGTCGGGCTTAAGGACGCCAAAAATAATGATAGTATTTTAAAACGGAAATGAACATCACAGTCCTTTCACCGTTATTTTACTTTAGATTTTGCATCACTGTCAAAATCACAGTGATGTTTATTTTTGTTATAATAAGGTTGCTGTTGGGTTGCTGCCACTAACAAGTCTATCAACATCACAGTGATCTTTATTATTGTTTCAATAAGGTTGCTGTTGGGTTACTGCCACTAACAAGTCTATCAAAATCACAATGATCTTTATTATCGTTTCAATAAGGTTGCTGTTGGGTTACTGCCACTAACAAGTCTATCAAAATCACAATGATCTTTATTATCGTTTCAATAAGGTTGCTGTTGGGTTACTGCCACTAACAAGTCTATCAAAATCACAATGATCTTTATTATCGTTTCAATAAGGTTGCTGTTGGGTTGCTGCCACTAACAAGTCTATCAAAATCACAATGATCTTTATTATCGTTTCAATAAGGTTGCTGTTGGGTTGCTGCCACTAACAAGTCTATCAAAATCACAATGATCTTTATTATCGTTTCAATAAGGTTGCTGTTGGGTTACTGCCACTAACAAGTCTATCAAAATCACAATGATCTTTATTATCGTTTCAATAAGGTTGCTGTTGGGTTACTGCCACTAACAAGTCTATCAAAATCACAATGATCTTTATTATGGTTTCAATAAGGTTGCTGTTGGGTTGCTGCCAATGACAAGTCTATCAAAATCACAGGGATCTTTATTCTCATTTCAATAAGGTTGCTGTTGGGTTGCTTTGCTGCTGTCAGAGGTAAATTATCTGTGAAAGGACTGTACGGTAGGCTGTACATCTGTGGTCACAAAACCAGTATAAGCTGACCTCTTATTATACAGGGTGTCCCGTAAATAATGGATCAAACGTAACGGGTAGTCAGCTCACCTGATTTCCAACAACTAATTTGAAAAGTTTTTTATTATTTTCAATTTTGGTCTTTTCACGGTGAAAAAAAAAATCTTTTCAATTTAAGTTTTTTTTTTCTAAGGCAAATTAAACTTTATTTATAAAAATGGTATCCTATTACATTATAAAGCTATTCAGAAATGTTTAAAAAAAACATACCTAAAAATGTTATCATTTGCAGCGATAGCATTAAAAAAACGGAATTCTGGTAAAAAAAATGGTGAAATTCGAGAAAAATTATGTCTTCAATAAAAAAAATATATTATTGCGGTTTTTTTTAAACTATTCAAATTAGTTGTTGGCAATCAAGTGAGCTAGCTTCCTGTTACGTTTGATCCATTATTTACGGGACACCCTGTATAGCCACTTCCTACTACGCTTGGCCAGCTTAAGGTCAAAATATTACCACTGGCGTACGGCCTACTGTACATCATCAATAGATGGGTCCAGGATACACATTTCCTTAAAAAAAGAGAGGAATACCGTAAAAGTTTTAATAAAAAATCTTAATTTAGTGTATTACTGAATAAAAGAATTAACGTCCTTTACAATGAAACTATTCATCATTAATTACTTATTTTATTATGTAAGCATATTCTTATGCCAATATGGACATATGGCATCCAATTGTGGGGCTGTACTAAACCCACCGAAACATCGAAATACATCTAATTATAACATCGAAATTATACAAACATTCCAGAATAAGGTACCCAGCAGTATTGTTAATGCGCCCTGGTATATAAGAAATAACGACCTCCATCGTAACCTAAAAACGGAACCAGTCACCAACATAATCAAAAATTTGCTGAGGGCCATGAACACCGACTCTACCGACACGTGAACATCGAGGCAATTTAGCTGTTAGACCAAATAAATTGAATATAGTTCGAAGACTAAAACGAACAAAACGTTTTGAGTTAGTGTAGTGTAAAAAGTGTAGAAATAATAGTGTTAATAACACATGAACAAAGTGTTTATATCATTATATCAGATTCTAAGAAAGTGGAACGGAGTTGTCAAGTACAATCAACACTATTCAAAATTTTATAATAATTATCATGTAAAAAATAAGTTAGATTAAAATTGCTTATTAGTGGTTATACTTAGGTTAGATTATAATTAATTATTAAGAACCAGCGGGGTAATTACGTAACACACTAACAGTAGGAATGGGTTTCATTTTGGCAGTTCAACAACATTCATTGCGTTATTTATGTTGCTGAGCAGACAATTTTTTCGAATATATGAAGCAATGGATTAGCAATAGGCTTCAAAATGATTCAGATTGTGATAGATAGTATTACGTAATTAGGGTGCTGGTTCTTTTTAATAAAGGATAAAAAAATAAAATAATAGCGTCCTGCACACTGAAACTATGGATCATTAAATACGTTTGCTGTGAAGAAAAGTAATAAGATATAGTAACACTAGCATGAATAAAAAGTATTTAATCGGTTGTACAGTGCTGTTCACCTGAGTCTGATGTTCCACTAAGGAATGCCTCAGAATCAAGGTCTCATCATCCTTTGCATTGATTCGCCTTTCAAATTCATAGAATTTACGATTCATATTTTCAGACAGAGAAGAAATATTTTCTTTGATTTCTCGCATGTCTGCTCTAAGCATTCGAATTTCAGAGAGTAGTAATGTTTCTGTGTTCACATTTTTCGGTTGTGTTGTTGTCTTGACTAATGTCAAATTGTTATCTACTTCTTGGCTTCCATAAGAGGGGTTGTCGACCTTCGTCTGGCTGGTTGAGCGTTGCCCTACCGGTCTCACTGTTCTCTTCCGTGTATAATTCGTCATACAGTAGGTACTCACAGGTCCAGTCTTTCTTTTCATCTGTTGTGAACCTGTCATAGGTCTCTCTGTCAATGTTCAGGCACCTTATTTCATATTGTGAAGTACAAATTGAGCATTCCATGTAACGAAGATTATTATCTTTGCTACGCCAGCTCGGCGGTCTGTAGGCCATACTTTAAATTCAATCGCCCATGTATCATTGGGTATCTCGTATTATTGTTGAATATCCGACACGTCACTGTTTGCTGTTGGTAAGGTAGTCAGAAAAGTTCTGGAGTCACCACCAACAGAAGGCGCAAAATGGGGTTAATCGATGTCCTGGTGAAGGTTGCGGGAATCCACTGGATGCCAGAAGCACAGGACCGGTTGTAGTACCGATGCTCGGAAACGGCCTCTGTCCAGCTGTGGACGTCAGTCAGCTGATGTAAGTAGGTAGTATGATACGAAACAATAGTAGTCACTTTAGTGGTGCGCAGGCGGCGGTATCGAAGCGCACCGCGCGTCGAACGTACGACGCGCGACTGGCAATCGTAGGCCTTCATAATTTTGAACTTGCTTATAATTTTATTGAGGTGAATTGTCGTCATTCATTTGTTATCAATAGATAATGAATAACGATTAATAAGTAATCATACTGTATCACAAGAGATTCTGGTTTCTGCGCATATAGTATATGTCCCGTCACGCAAGTTGGGCCCTGGATATCATAATATTTTATTCACTATTTCTTATCTTTGCCAGTTTATCAAATTTTAAATAAAAAATCACGGCCTTTAATTGATGAGTCACTTTCAAACTTTCCAATTTTGCAGTTTTATACATTTACGAGATTATACGATTAAACACGAACTCAAACCGCATGCTCGTTAACAAGATGACAAATTGCTAATAATCGGAAATAGTCTTATCCATAGAAGTTGACTGATAAGTGGTAAAGTAATAATAAATCAATACAATGTTGCATGCGTATAACCAATCTATTTAATACTGACATTACTTGACTTAGACTGACTACTTGACTGACTGCTCATTAAATACTCGTTATATCTGAAAACCTATCCGAACCTATCCGACTGATTGATTGATAAATGAAATAAAACTATTTTTCAAAGGTTGAAATTTTTTTAGCTTAGCACATTTTATAGGTATAAGTGTATGTTTCTAATATTAAAATAACCGCTTTTTACTAAATGCATATGGATGTATACACGGTACACATACCAAAACAATAGTTTTTACAATTTTTGTCTGTCTGTTTGTTCCAGCTAATCTTCGAAACGCCTGGACCGATTTTGACAGGACTTTCACTGGCAAATACCTGATGTTATAAGGAGTAACATAGGCAAATTTTTGTTCCGATGGCACGTTCCCGTGGGATAATTCCCGACATCCACGCGGGCGAAGCCGCGGGCAGCAGCTAGTTCATAATAAATTCTTCCAAGATGGCGGCGGTTAGGTGTTATTTAGGTTTATGTGCAACAGTAATCATAATTGTCATGAACGTCATCTTGGACGCTACGCGTTCGGATAAAATCGTGGGTCCGAGTTTTTCCGATGTCGAAATGACCAATCATAATTTTTCCGTACCTACGCTACTGTAACTAAACTCAAACTCAAAGCATTTATTATAATTAAACCATTTACAGGCACTTTTGAATTGTCAAAGAGTCGGTCAGTTAGTCAGAAAGTTGAAGCTAGTTGCCCATTCCAAAACGTAGATCTCTATGCAGATACCGAGATGTTACTTTGCGATTTCAATATCGAAACTTGTTACGCACAGGCGGATATAGGACTGCTTTGTTAATGAAAAGTGTTTTTGGTATGGCACCGGCTATTTTTAACCACATTCCTGATTCCATAAAAGAGGAACCAGCAACAACTTTCAAAAATAAACTAACTTTACTGCTATTGAATAAATGTTACTACTCCGTATCGGATTTCCTAGCTGATACATTTTAGTTGTGTATTAATGTTTGTATATTTGATGATGAACTGCATCAATGTTTGCATGCCAAAATGGTAGAATTTACAAGGGTTCTTTAATATTATTATAACCACCTTATTGTAAATACCTACATTCTGAGCAAATAAATATTCTATTCTAATCTATTCTATGGAGAAGAACGGGCAAGAAACTCGAAGGACACTCTTTTTTAATCAAGATATTACAAAATCCTGGGTACATTATTCTTGCTGCTTCTATATGTGAGAACAATGTAAAAAATATTAAGAAACAATTCAAAATATAACATTAAAAATAAAAAAATAAACTTTTTTACAAAAAAAAAAACAACCGACTTCTATAAAAACACAAAAAAACGTGAAAAATAACTTTAATTTCGGAAGTCGGTGTCTTTGGTTGTGTATTTTCGTATTTGGCCACCGACTTCCGAAATTAAAGTAATTTTTCACGTTTTTTAGTGTTTTTTTAGAAGTCGGTTGTTTTTTTTGTAAAAAAGTTTTTATTTTTCACTTTTTAGTTGTGGTACCTACCCCACATACATTCCTATACCACTACTTGATATGTAAATAACCGTGACAGGAAAAAATAATAACATCATCAATATAAACTATGTGAAAAAATACGCATTATTAGGGATAACTCAAAAACGACTGGTCAGTACTTGATCAAATTTAAATGGGACCACATGTGAAGCACCAGCTTTCAAATAAAAAAAGAATCATGCAAATCGGTTCACCCAGAAAAAGTTCTGAGCTAACAAAAAAAAAAAAAAACATACAGTCGAATTGAGAACCTCCTCCTTTTTTTGAAGTCGGTTGAAATAAGCCTTGGCAGTTAAGAGACGACTAGTCCCAACCGCCGGCACCCGTTCACGAACCTGACGCAATAAATTTTGTTGAACTGTCAACATGAAACCCATTGCTACTGTTAGTGTGTACAATTACCCCGCGGGTATCCCATGACACCTGTCGACTTTTTGTTATTTCCTTCTTTCTTTCTTAAGATCAGCTGTCCGAACTTCGGCTTCTTTATTTCAGCATGAGTCACAACACTATCATACAAAATCAACATAGATGTTCTGTAAAGTCAATAGCGAGTGAAGTTCGTACGAAGTTATTGACCTCGTGAAGCGAAGGATTCTGCTTAGACTCTGACTAATGCTGTTTGCTTTCCCCTCGTTTTCAGTTGTTTGTGGATAAAAGATACGAATAAGTGTTTTATTTCGTTAAGTGAGGATAGTACAGTCGGGGGAATTAATGAGGATTTTCATCAAAATTCACGCTACCAGTTGGCGCCACTTTGGCAAGAGGTCTTACATTTCGACAATAAATATAAAATATATGATGACGTTCATCATTCGTTTCATTCATTCGTTCATCATTCATTCATTCATTCACAACTAAAGAAAATATAGGCGCTTTGACACTTTTGACAGTTGCGCGCACCTGACGTCTCAGCGTTGCCACCTAGTGAACGTCATTTCAAAAAACCCTCATTGACACCCTACGTCAATTTGCCATGTTATCGCCATTTCATACAACTGTCACACAATCAGTTGTGATTTGAAAGTACGAACCATTTAAGTTGCTAGTCAATTTGCTTAATAATTAAATTCCCTGACTTTCCTTTCCTTCATGGGGAATTTTTTGTTGGATCTTGATGAAATCAACCATGCATTTTTGGTCCATTGATAAATAAAAGTAGGTTCTTTTAAATTTGGTCAAATGGGAATTTCCCATTTAGCAATTTTAAAAGTACTTTTAGTATTTAAAAAGATTACTCAGTTAAAAGAAGATCAGTTGGTAAAAAAGAGGAACATCATTAAAAGATGATTAAGTTTTTAGAGAATCAACTAAATATTCCCTGTATATTATATCCCATTTTTGCATCTTTATAAAACCTATGAACAACTTATCAGATTGTAATGATCCGGCTTCTACCTTATTAGAAGTTGGCCTCTCTCGTAACACAATGTTCTGGTGGAGGGCGCGGGGTGGAGACATGCTGGGGTGAGCGCTTCGACTGTTCACGATCATTAATGGCTACAAGAACCTTAAGTAAAAGTTTTACCTTAGCTTTAAGAGGAAGCTATAAGGTAGCCCGCCATAGTCAAATTTTCTTAAATTTTTAGGAATTCCTGCTTTAAAAAAACAGTGTCAGGTTCTATGTTGATCAAATTATGAATTATAAAAAGGCATGAAAGTAGAACAAAGAGATTTAAGATACTTAATAATGCGAAGAAATGTCATAGAAAAACAGTGATCGCATGTCTCAGTGACGCCATCTTGGTTATTATAGGAAAATTAGAGCGGCATGCAGGCGTACCACACTAGACTGAACAAGTTTTGCCCACTAAGATATTTGTCCTAGTGGGCAAAACTCGCTCAGTCTGAGACGAGACATATCGAACAAAACCGTAATCCGATACATTTGTATCGGATCACGATTTTGTTCGATATGTCCCGTCTATTGTTAAGTAAATAATATAATGTCTTTGAAGTAGAATAAATCCTGTGGAAATGCGTTCCTCGCGAAGGATGTGTGGTGTAACTTTGAATGACGTGATAAGGCAACGTTGTGGTTTAAAAGAAGATGAAGTGCCAAAAATTTAAAAGAGTATGCTAAGATGGTTTGGTCATTTTGAGAGGATGAAGGAAAGGCGACTAACAAAATATATTTACACGGCAGACATGAGTGGAGTGCAGCGAGGGGATGTCCTAGAAGGACATAATATAGTGACCATATTGAAAGAAAAGAAAGAAAGAAAGAAAAATGCATTTATTGGCATTGCAGTAACAAAAATATACCTTAAAACTAAAAAATACGGAACAATGATTATAATGCCAATGGGGCCTCAGCTCAGCATAATAATATTGGTGATGTTCTTCAGATAGGTCATGTACGTGGTACTTGCAACTAACGTGCGTGTATGACCAGATGTTGTTTGAATGTAAACGAAGCAAAAGGAGTATGTAAGGATCGTAGCAGGTGGCGTTCTGTAGTTTCTGATTACCCCCATGGGCGTGAGTCTATGCATGTAATCATTCATAGAGATATATAATTATATACAAATGTAATCATAAGAATAATTTAGACAACTCTCTTGGTAAGAATTCAAAAGTGCCTGTAAATGGTTTAATTGAAATCAATGCTTTGAGTTTGAGTTTGAGTTCTGAGAATTGACTTTAAATGTCATGATTTCATGAAATAGTTATTCAATAGGGTAATTTGAAGTTAAGAAGTTTTGTTGATGATTTTAATTATTGAATGGCTTTTGCCCTACCTAATTAAAAGTGGGCTGGAAATGCATTGCCATAATAAAAGAGAGGAAAATGATAACAGTTTTAAATAAAATAAAAATTTATATATATATCTAATTTCCAATAGAGATATTTTAATAACATTTCCTTTCTCATATTCTCTAAAACGTACCTGAGTTGTGATGTTTCTATTTCACTGTAACTGAGTGTATAAGCTATAGTATGTAAAGACCTTGGACCAGTCAAACCGCTATTTGGATATCACTTCAATATTTATATAGCCGACAACGACAGTAACGCTAGTAAAAATGAAAAGTATTTTATTTTAAATTTTTGGCCCATAGTTTCAGACAGCGACAAAATTTTTCTTCGTAAATCCAGTTCTGCTGTTTGATATCTCGCATACCTTCTATAAGCATTCGAAATTCAGAGACAGTTGGCGTTTCCGTGGCCACATTTTTCGGTCGTGATGTAGTACCCAGCCATTTTGTTTTTTGTGTTTTTTTCAGTCGCTAGCTCGTTTGAAATTCAAATATAGATTCACAATTTTTTTATTAATTCCACTCAAAAACGTATTTTTTTCATTTCCAACGCTGCTTTGGTTACTGTTGGTATGGTAGGCAGATACGTTCTAGAATGGCGACCGCGTATTGGAAAGGCGCGGCGATGAGGTGGTGGTGGTGTAGATACCGCTGTCCTGGTGGATCCGTTTGACGCGAGAAGCACAGGACCGGTCGCAGTGGCGATTCTTGAGGGAGACCTTTATCCACCAGTGGAAGTGTTTTGGCTGAATGACGACGATGATGGTAGTTAGCTGACGTAAATAGTACAATACGATACGGTAAAAGTCATTATGAGAAACGCGTGCTTCGGAATCCGAGCACACCGCGTAGCGAATCAAATACGACTGTTCTTATTTTAAACTTCTTTATAATTTGGGTGCCTTTATTTACCAACATTCATTTGTTATCAAAATATAATACAAATTAAGATTGATAAGTAATCACACTGCATCACAAGTTTTGTTTTAAACCGACTTTAAAAAAAGGAGCAGGTTTCTCAATTCGACTGTATGTAAAATAGGTATTCACTTATTAAACCCTCGTATGGTTATTTTGAGATTCTAGGCTGTTTGTTTAGAATTATAGCGAATTATTATCGTCACTTGAAACTTGTTTGAAATGATTCTTTGCATGACACCCATTTGGCAATTTATTTGAGCTCAGCACCTTGGGAGAATTTTGGAGGCGCCCACCATCTTGGATTTTAATTTCGACCCATAAATTATGAAAATGTCACGAAAGACGTTTGAATTGCTAAAATGTCTATCTTTAAAAAAAGAACACTGCAGACATGATACGACCAAGAGTTCTAATAATAATTACATCCCAAGTAAAACCTAATTGGATTTTCGCCCGACGAGAAACTACTTACATTTCCACAAACTACCCGAGCATAAATGTGTATAAAGACCAAACTAACACAGATCAAATATTGTAGGTACACACGGCTACATATCAAGCTATACATTTCCAGTATAAGGTGATCTTGCATTGTATAGGATTTCCGTACAATGAGAGGTCAGCTTATACTGAAAATGTATAGCTTGATATGCAGCGTTGTGTACAAACTTACAAAGTACAACGGTAAATAAAGACATATGTAATTCATACTCAGAGCCCTTACAATTAAGCTTTGTAAACGAGCTGACCTTGCGAGCACCAAACAATAGCAGAGAACAATAAATTCTGGTCCTTTGTACCGCGAAATTATATCAATAGAGTGTAAGGACTAAATATTGACACTGGAATGGTAAGGTAGCTTGAGAATGTATTAATGCAGAAATGACTGGTGAAATTAAGTTTGATACTGAATTTTTAAAGAGGACCGAAGGGGCAGAGTACTTCGATGATCTGTAATGTGAAAAAAGTTAAAGCAAGTTAGTAGTCAAGTAGGTACCGATATACCTTCAGTACTTTTACTAAAACCTGAAGTTATACGTAGGTAGTAGGTACCTTCTTGACTAGCGACCCGTCTCTGCTTTGCACGGTCGCAATCTACTGTTGTGGCGACATGTCTAAACATCGAGGTTTCTGCGCTAAGTATATCTAAATTAAATAATTATTAATTTAGTGTTAAACAACTTCCAGAAAAAATCTCTAAATGATGGTGAAAATCGCCTGAAACTATGCGGTCACACAGGACCAAATGGCATTTTTTTAAGCTATTGCATAGCTTTTATCGCGGGCTTTGAGCGCGGCGACCGAATCAAGAAATTCCGTAACGAAAATAAAACCTAACACCCCCCACTCCGCCTACCATGTAGCTCGGCCGAGCGTTCGCTTAACGTGTATGTTTATGGTACGACAGTTTGAAACTCGCACGGATCGAGACGAGCTGCTCCGAAATCGGACGAATACGTAAGCAGATTGCATAAGTTGATAAAAAATGCTATGCAATAGTTTTACCGCGGCAGTCCCCGAGTGCCACACGTGTTTTTTTGTACTACGTGTTGTGTGTTATTTAATATATACGCAAACACTGTCTCATTCACCCAAGAGGGGTAACTGCTGTCACTAATGTCATCTGTCAGTCACGACGAATTGCGGGAAACAGACAAAGTGAGACAGGTTCTGCACGATAGAGCTTAGTGTGGTATTGAGCAAGGGAGCCGGCAAGTTTATTTTCAGGGAGGTGCATCTCCAGCTCAGCGAAGAGAGCTCGATCATTTTTGCACTTCACCATGGACGTTAGGTTATCGTTTGTCCATTCATACAAGGAGTAACTTTTTCGCTTATGCAAAAAATCTTAGCAATTAAAAGAATGCAGGATGCAAGAGCGAGCAAATCGAGCTCAAAAATTTTTGCATCTCGCTTCGAATGCGATAGGTTTTATTTTGTCCATGTCCATGCATACAGAAAAAGGACTAACTGTGTCGATTTTATAGAAAGAAATTTAAGAATTAAGACAGAGTAGGATGCAAGAGCGAGCGAGCAAGCTCGATAATGTTAGCACCCCGCCGAGGTTCGATTAGATTTTCGGAAATAGGAGTTCGGTAGCTTTAGAATCGAGAGATTGCAGAATGCAAGAACGAGCGAAGCGAGCTCGAAAATTTTAGGATCTCGCCTCGAATAGGTTGAGTTCTCTATTATTCTATTAGGTGTTTTCTGTTTTCTTTTTAGTTCTGAATGTTTTTACATCTTTATTTTGAAGCTAGGGGGTGCAAGTGCACCCTCTTGCACCCCGCTACCGACGCCCCTGGTAGTGAGCCAGTGAAGTGATATATTCAACTTAAATACGGAATCAACAGGATTTCACATCACGTATAGATAGATTTACATAGATAGGGGCTAGATTCATGAATTGGACATAGTTAATGAAAACAATGTCAATTGGTGTTAAAAACGATAGATTTAGATTAAGGTATTATAAGAGTAGGTATATAGGATACTTTGAAACATAAGAGGACGTTTACGTCCTAAAATAATAATAATTATTATTAGTTTAAATTAATGTCTTTACGTCCTCTTATGTTTTAAAGTTTATTCTTGTAGTCGTTAAGTTCGTTCGGATTTTTCTGCGATCCGTAATATCTACAAAAACAAATAACTAAAGATACCCATTTGATCCTTGGATCAAATAAATGAAATAGAACAAAAATCCTTTCTCCTGGAAATCAAATAAATACCCGTCATAACGACATAAGCCTCCGCAAATATACCTCTAGAATATAGTTAGGGCTGATCAAACCGAAAATCTTATCGTATCGGGGTACAGCGAGCCAAAAAAGTGGTCTGCCACTCTTAAGTAGTTTCAAATTCGTTTGCCGGTCATAAAACTAGGGATTCTCATATACTATTGCTGTCTCTAGAGATATTTTGTTATAATGCCTTGTGTTCCTTTAAATTGTCGTGACAGAAACTCCGAAAACTGAACATTAGCGGCTAAGGACCATTCTTAGCGAAAAACCGGTGGTACACACGGCTACATATCGAGCTATAGCATTTCTAGTATAAGGTGATCTCTCATTGTACGGAAATCCTATACCATGCGTTCAGCTTATACTGGAAATGTATAGCTTGATATGTAGTCGTGTGTACTCGCCCTCGTAATGCCGCTCCATCGCAGTATCATCATCATCATCATCACCAACTGCCTAGCCTTTTCCTAACTATGTCTGAGGTTGGCTTCTAGTCTAACCGGTTTCAGCTGAGTACCAGTATTTCACATGGTATGAACATCACAGCATCCTAGTATCTTATAATATGCCATATCTGATTGGAATAACACGTTTCCACGATCAGCGAAAACCGTGCGCGAAAAAGCGGAATATCGTTGTCTTTTTCGCTAAGTTTTTACCCCTAGCTTTAGCGATATTGCCTTCCACCAACAATCGTCTTCTACGCGATGTCCTTCTCACCGCTCTGGTTTCATTCACTCTTCTTTCTTTGTCCAGGCGGTCTTTCTTTGGAATGCGCTCCCTCTGAGCATCAGGACGGCAACCAGTCGGTTATCTTTTAAGGTGAAGGCACGTGAACATATTCGTAAGAAGTTGGCAGAATCATCCCAGCGCTGATTTGCCGGATTCGTTTTCTCTTCTTCCTATCGTTATTTCTCTTGACTAAGTTTATTTTCGTTATATGTACGAGTATGTATGTATTAGTATTTTTTTTTCAAGTTATCTATCCTTTATGTTGCACCTGCCATGTTTTGTTTCTGCATCACCCTAAGGTTGACTGATAGAAAATGCCTCAGGCATTAAGTCCGCCTTTGCACAGTATTTTTTTTTGTGGAATGTTGTCGCAACTCCGCCACCACTTTCTTGGCCAACCGTACCCAATCAGCGGAAACAATCCAAAGGAGAGATTTTATTCAGTTCATAGTTCATACATATTTCACCTGACGTAGTATTCGCGGTAATCATGTTGGAATCGAGCCAATCGTATGAAAAATTGCAATTGGTGTCCGTGTCGCCATGTCGGTTTCATTATAACATTGTCTTATTATACGTTTTTTAATAGTTTTTCGCCTTTTTCTCACGGTAACTTTTTTGGCTTCGTGTTCAGTTTGTAAAATGTTTTTGAACAGTTCGTTTTTATGTGGTATGAAAGCAAGATTACTGCACTGAAATGCAACTGTTATAATAATATCTTATGTACGCACGACTATATATCAAGCTATATATTTCCAGGATAAGCTGACTTCTCATTGTACGAAAATTCTATACAATGCGAGGTCAGCTAAAACTGGAAATGGATAGCTTGATATGTAGTCGTATGTACATTGAAATCGAATTGTGTTATAACCAGACCCTGGCCCTAGACAAAGTGACATTCTATCAGCGGCAAAGATGATGGAAGAGTAAAAAACAGGCCAAGTACGTGTCGGACCATGCACAATGAATGGTTCCGTAGTTGGGATGATTTTACCCCAAGAACAAACTTAACATTGTAGTTGAAAAACATGTTCCCCATGTTCCAATTGCAAGTGTAAGTTGGTCGACTATTACTCGTAAACTTGTGAAGCCTACTTAGCTGTGATAGTTTATCTTTTAATTGCGTTATATATACTACTGCCGTGAATTTTTCACATACCCAAAAGCGACCATTTAGCTGGCAGGGGGGGAGACACTTGACTCTAACAAAAATTTGTAATTTAAAGCTTAATTTTACGCAAACGGATCCCTGAATCGAAAAATCGGTTTCACAGACCCGTAATATTTTTGAATAGTCTATCCAACGATACCCTACACCATGGGATAGACGAGAAAAAAAATCATTCCCACTTCACGTGTACAGGAGGTCACCCAAATTTTTTTTTCATTATTTTACTTTACCACTTTGTCGGCGTGATTAATATGTATTTTAATGTCAAATTATAGCTTTCTAGTACTAAGAGTCTCTGAGCTAAGCTGCGAACGGACGGATGGACGTGGCGAAACTATAAGGGTTCCTTGTTGACTACGGAACCCTAAAAATGCATTGGACTGACATAAGCTACCGAAAAGCTTATGTCGATCATGTTGAAAGTCGTTGTTGAGATACGAAACGCTTTGACGGCGATTGCCACTTGTCTAAGCCTTGGCAAGTCTATGAGAATCCTAACCATTGTAACATAAACTATCTTCTCTTTCACCATGTCGATGAGTGCATACAAAAAAGATAATTAGCTCTAATAATAAAGAAAAATAAAAACAAAATAGATCTACAATCACGAGCACAAAACGGAAATGTCAACAGCTGCACGTCATGACTGTGACAAGAAGGCTTCCACTCAGCATGCTGCTGTGCTATGGGGGCCCCACAGCACAACGCTGATTTTCAGTGGTTACCCAAAAGATTCTCTCTGTTCACAGGAGGGGAAAGATCAACTGATCTGCATATCTGGAAAACATCTATGGTCATACAATAATTTACGATTTTAAAACATAAGGAAATAGTGGCAGAAGACCCTGAATGTAAACTTCAAAGCAAGAGTGAATAGGCATCTTCTGGGCACGCTTGTTCCATATTAGACCTCATACTTTGCTTTTCATCAGGCGAGATCCAGGTCAGGCCCATTCCACAATAAAAAAACAAAAAATAACTTTATAGTTACATTTAAGTGTGGTAATTTACAGTAAACATTTAAAATTGGAACTAGAGCGAAAATATTCGAAATACATCCAAATGAAATAATGAAAAACAGTGTAAAAAACCAAATGTATTGACATTATCGCGAATACGGCAAACGAAGCAGAAGTGAAAACAAAAAAAGTGGAAAATAAAAGAAAACAAGGTAAACACCGATTCGTATTTTATATCGGATTTATTGGACCGCCGATTCGTACTTGTGTTGTGTTGCCAAACCGAAAAAATACTACAGTTTTTAAGGGAAAAATGTTTAATGGGAAGTTTTGGTGTTAAAACTGGAAAAGTTACGTTTTTACCGCGTTTTATTACTGTTTCATGTTTTGGTTTACAAAGCTTTTTGCTGACTGACTTTTCTTTCGTGTTTGATAACAGCTTTTTCTAGGAGCTACAAACATTAGGTACGCCAGCGTGTTTTTTAGGTCATAGAGGTTTTGGTATAAATAATATAAACTTGTTATAAGGAGACGTTTAATTTTTGTATGGAACTTTGGCTAGGACGTGTACATTCCAGAAAATCTGTGAAATGTAACAGGCAATGCTTTATAAAATTAATTGGTATTGTAGACGTACAAAAATAAACTTGAAAATGATGGACATTTGTTGGGAGAAAAAGGAAACATAATGACAGATGACAATGACATTAATGTCATCTATCATTAACCTAAAACGGGGATATTATATGATTGACAACGACACTCCCGACAGTGTATGTCAAAAAAAAACGTTCGGAAATCGGAAGTACACTGGCCAAGTAAATTTTATTAATCAAACTAGGATATTATTACATGTTTCCATTAATAACACATTACAAATAGGTGTAATAGATGAATTAATAATACAGCGATACCTTTTTATAATTATATTATAATTTTTGTATTTACGGTTTCTCATTAATTCCAGATCCATTCTGATTTCAGAACGCATGTTGTCAGGACGCCGCCATAGTGTGGCCATAACGACAACAATGGCAATAATTGAAAAACTTTAATTTGTGTGTACAACAAAGATAAGATTCTCAAATTCACGGATAATCTCTCACTCTTCCTAAATTCGGTGTATTTTTTCCCGTTTTTTAATTTAATGTACAAGTGCTAGCCAAAAATGAAACATCTCTTTTGTGCAGCGTATAGAGTTGTAGAAGTTTCAAGGATATTTTGTGATTGAAAACTACTGGTATTAGATAGAGTGAGGCTAGAAATATTAAGACAAAGGCCTTTTCTCATACAGAGAACGCACGAGCATTGATCACTACGCTTGCTCAAGACGGGTTGGCGGTTTCAGACTTATATTAACTATAAGTCCAGCCGGTCTATTTTGTAAAATTCTCATCGTGAAACCTTAGGTGAAGTAAGCCGTCATTCTATCTGATGCTAGGGAGTGACGCTATTCCTTGAGGAATGCCCTGCTTGGGCATCAGTGCAACGCCGTGACCTCGTCGCAGCGCTTGGTGCTTGAAAGGTGAGAGTTGGTGTTTATTAACTTTGTTTGGGTAGTTTTTCAGTTAGCTTCAATAATACGTATTTTTTCCACTTAGTGTATATTAATGATGTTATTAAACTTCCTGTCACTATTATTTACATAGCAAGTAGTGGTATACGATTTTTTGTGGTGTAGATAGATAGAACTAAAAACAATAAAAATGTTTTTACAAAAAAAAAAACGGACGACTTCCAAAAAATCATTACAATGTGAAAAATAACTTTAATTTCAGAAGTCGGTGGCAAAAAACAAAAAAACAAAACCAAGGAACCGACTTCCGCAATTAAAGTAATTTTTCAATTATTAGTGTTTTTTTTTTTTGGAAATAGGCTGCTTTTTTTTTGTCAATAAGTTTTTATAGCAGTTGCAGTAGGTAGACTAGAGGTAGGTATTTTACTTAAGGATAAAAGTTATTACAAAACCACAAAATGGGTACCGTAGTCTTTCTCTGCCTCGCCTTTTTTCAACTTCTTCGTGGTTGGCTTCCAATCTAAACGGATGCAGTTGAATACCATTATTTTACATGGTGCGACTGCCTATCTGACCTCCACGACCCAGTTACTGGGTAACGCGATAATAACACCGTAACACCGTTGTACGATGTTATAAACCAACACCAACCAAGACCAACCAACCAAATACCAAGATTCTCACTTCATAAGTCAAAGCAACGGTATCACCTGCTGTAGACTCTTCCCCTTGCGATCACGATCCCTCAAGTACAAATAAGTACCTCTTAGGATTTCTGAGGGGTCTCCTATGTATAAGTACATTTGCATTGCTCAGGAGTCGGATGTTGACATATTTATGTAGAGCAGTAAATCGGTGTTTAATGTTTGTATGAAGTTATTTAGTTAAATGTTTTGTTGTTGGCTTGCTGCGCGTTTTGGTGTTTACTTGAAGTGCAGCAAGCAATTGTTATATGTCGGAAATACGTTAAATCAATTATTTGACTTTGATTTATCAGAACGCCAGCGCCACCAGGCGGCGCTCGACAGAATCTACAACATAACTCACGACCAGAGTTAAAGCAGTTGGTCGGTGGCGGTCAAGCAGTGAACACGTTTAGAAACTGTCGCGCGTTCTGTGTAGTTGTTTCGTGTATCTACAATGTGTGATTCGCTACTGTGATTAATTGTTCGTAAATTATAATTTGATTTGAACTGCAAACGGTTTTTCTATTGCGCAATAACCAACACTTCCCATAGTACGCCCATAGTAGTTAAAATATGGCTGATGATAACGAGAAAGACGCACCTTCTCCGTCATATAAATAAATAAATAGGGTGATATGATGCTTTAATTTAGATTAAAGATGTGCCTGCTATTACCAGCGCTGCGACACATATTTTTAAATGTCGCAGTATGATGCTGAAATAGGGGCCTTTTGGCCTCGTACAGGACTTTCTGTTTTTTTCTTTTTAGAGTGTCTTTTGTTTATTTTGTGATAATTTTGTCCGAGTTCCAATAAATACTTTTACTTTCTTTCTTTCTGTCTTTCAATATTTAATTTATATTTTTAAATATTGCAACAAATCATATGGTAATATGGTATTCTTGCAATAAACCACAAAACACATTTAAAACGTTTTTCTAAAACCTGGTAACATTGCATCCATACAGAGAAGGTACGCACAGAAAAAAAAAAAACAGGAATGAATAAAAGATGAGTCGAAGAGACCTGGGGCGTCAGATAGCACTCGCCGTCGGGATTTGATACTATTCACCTAAAATGGATTGTTTCTTATAAAACAAGTTATTTCCGAGATTTTTCCAAAAGAGATTTTGTAAATAATAGTTATATTTATGACGATTGACGTCAATACTCATAAGCCATTATTACAAATTGACCAGTGCCTTTACCAATTCATCTGATAATTTCTGGTTTATGAAATTGTCAGAAGCCTGAAGTTGGTATTATATAGGATAACTGGCGGAATTGTGGTAAGTATAGGTACTGTTCTGCCTATACCCCTTCAGAAATACAAGCGTGCAGATCGCTAGGGGGCTGTCGATATGCCCACCCCTAGATCGACGATTGCGAAGAGGTGAAGTGAATGAGTGGCCTGGTGCAGATGCCAGAATATTTCTGTCACATAGCATGTAGTTATTTCAATTAAAGTTAAATAGTTAATTAGGTCCGTTGTGATTCGCATATCCGTGTGGTTAATAACCCCGTCTTGATAACAAAGAATAAAAAAACATCCTGCTTTGCGTGCAAAAAAATAGATCCACCCGTATTGTCGTCTCTACCGTTCTCTTAAATTTGAAGCAAGATAATTCAACGAGTTTAATGAACAATAACCTAATACAGTATGTACTAACACCTTCCTGTATGTATGTAGAAGAAATTATCAAAATCGATTCATAATTTTTTGAGAAAATCGTAAAATTAAAAACATACGGGTCGAATAAAGAACCTCCTTTTTTTAAGTCGGTGAAAAATTCAAGTTGAATGAAGAATAAACGAACAGTAATAAACAAAATTGAGCTTTTGTCAACTTCACTGACAAAAAAAAGTCACGCATTTTTGCAAACAAAAGCGAGTGACGAGACCACCTGAAGAATCGAGTCGATCTTGTCAAGAATATAGCTTTTATCAAAGTACAGGGTATGTGTAAATAAACTTTAACTTACCTACCTTCACATAATATAAAATAATTAAAATACACATCAACATTTTTGGATATCGACTCTAAAATAGAGAGCATGGGGTGGGCCAATTTATTGGCACGCAAGTGTAGTTGCCCAGTGAATACACAGCTTAAACTTAACAAAATTCTCAAACTAAACACAAGCGAAAAGTGTTAATACCTCTAAAACCACTTACATTTCAAAATATAAAAAAACTCCGCACATTTTTACTCTAGGCCCTTCAATAAACTCAAAATAACAAGGGCTATTCAAAAACAGCCGAATCGCAAAATCCTTTTAGTGATATTGAAATTTTCAGACGCTTGAAAACTTTTTCATCGTTTCAGAACGGGTATGATGCTCTCAACTCGAGTTGAAAGCTTTTAAAGTTTAGATTATAGTAATAACTTAGTGGGTAGTTCAAAATTTCGGAACGAACTCACAAGTTTTCGGAGACAATACGAGTTTTGAATTTAGAAACTTGATAGAATTGTATATTTACTGATTTTGGTTTTAAATTTCGAATAGTAATGATAGTTTATGAGTAGATTTTTTATTGTGTGCTCCTCTATGGACTCAAAGATCAACTCACAACATACAAACATTGCTGACGAGAATAATTTGCGAAATCAGCGAAGTTTATGTTGCCCCCGACTTCGTCTGCGATCCAGGATGAAAAGTAGGCTATGTCCTTACCTGGTCTATCTGTGTGCCAAATTTCATCTAAATCTGTTCAGCCGTTTTAGCGTGAAAGCGTAACATACAAACAAACTTACTTTCGCATTTGAGGAGGTCAGGAACAAAAAGTGACATTTACGTATCCGGCTAGATTGTTTTTTTATTTTTATTGAGACTCAAAACCTTGAATTTTATCAATTTCTGAACAGAGTTGGTGCAGTTAGCGACTTGTTTCACGAGAAAATGGCATTTAAAAGGAGCATTGTGTACAAAAGGTAACATTTACATCGAATCGTGCCTACCTATATTACATTTTTCACGGTTCCTGAGAAAAAAGAAAAAGCGTAAATGTAACTTTTTGTTCCTGACCTCCTCATTTATAATATTAGTTAGAATTGGGTTTTTCCACCAGGAATTTCTTAGTAGCAGCTCGGAGTCTGGATTGTTGCCCAGTTGATGGCAATAGGCTCGCCCCCTATTACATGGGACTTGAAAAATATAACTGGCGAAATTTGGGTGTACTATAGTAAAGGTACACCCACATTTCGCTAGTTATGTTTTTAAAGTTCCTAACCCTTTCGGGATTACAGGCCTTTTTTTTTTTTTTTTGGGTGGGATATCATCAAATGTCGTCTCCCGCTCTGGGCGGAGCGGAAGGGCGTGTCAGACTCTTACTGACTAAAACCCACCCGTGTTCCTTCAGTTGCCTGTGCGCCAGGGCCACGGTAACTCTTTCGAACAATCCGCGACCCCGGCAGGCATCGGTCCTATCGGACCCCGTCAATGGTGCTGACATCTCTTTGAGGCGCGCGTGGAACACGACGCGCCGTTGACCCGGGCCTGGTCCTTACCGGACGGCGAGCTGCCCATTGCCCGCCGTCCGCAAGCCCGCGCCTACGGTGGCCGGGAGTCGGCAATCGACTCCCGACGCCCAGGGTGTCTCCGCCTCCTGCGGCGGCTAGGGGCGCGAGGGCGTAGAGATTGCCTCTCCCTCTCGCGCTCCACCTCCTCCTTCGCGAGCATTACTGCTTCGCAGAAGGAGGTGACGGCTTCCCATTCCCTCTCGCTCCGTACCATGGCCTGAACCAGGGCCGGACGCGAGAGGTCGCCGCCGCCGATCGCCGCCACGAGGACACGACGGTGCTCCGCCCAAGCTGGGCAGACCTCCACCGTATGCTCCACCGTGTCCTCCGGTCGATCCACGCAATGATAACACCCGGGCGTTTCCTCCCGCCTTATCCGAAACAGGAACCTCCCGAAACAGCCATGTCCGGTGAGGACCTGCATCAGGCGGAAGGTGAGGACGCCGTGGCGCCTCTCAAGCCACTCCTCAAAGAGGGGTCTTACCGCCGCAATTGTGGCGTGCCCTGCGCTGGGTTGCGACAGTCGCACTCTCCATGCCGCCAAGAGATCCCGACGGAGCTCTGTCCGCTGTGCCGTGATTTCTCGCGGCAGCGGAGTTACGCCCCGGCGTTTCGCCTCCTCGCGCCACTCCCAAACGTGCGCGAGGACATTTGCTTCCAGATCCCACGGCGGCAATCCGGCAAGGAGGCTCGCCGCCTCGCAGGAGACCGTGCGGTATCCCCGTACCATCCGGATGGCCATGACCCTTTGGGACGCTTTCAACCGGCGGGCTGGCCGGAGCCTTAGCGAACGCGCCCACACCGGTGCCCCGTAAAGGGCCATGGACCGCACGACCCCCGTGTAGAGCCTCCGGCAGGAGGCGTTTGGCCCCCCCAGATTGGGCAAGAGCCGCTTCAAAGCAGCCCCGGCCCGCTGCAGTCTGGGAGCCAAACGTCGGAAGTGCTCGACGAAGTTCCACCGGCTGTCGAGGACGAGTCCCAGGTACTTCATCGTCGACTCGACGCCGATGTGAACCCCTCCTACCGTTATTTGGGAACCCGACAGTGGCGCGTTCCGAGGACCATGAAAACACATGGCCTCGGACTTGTGCAAGACCACCTCGAGTCCCAACTGCCGGATCCTCTCAACGACTGTCGCAACCCCGCGTGTCATTAGTTCGGCCGCCGCCTGGTGCGACCTCCCCTGCGCCAGGACCAGCGTGTCGTCAGCGTAGCACACTACGCTGACGCCGCTAGGGAGGTCGGCGCGCAGCACCCAGTCGTAACCGATGTCCCTCAGATGCGGCCCCAGGACCGATCCCTGTGGGACACCGCATGACATCTCTCGCCGGTTCCATTCTCCCTGATGACCGGGGTAAATAACCGCCCTATCCATCAAATCCGGCTTCTTAATGAGGACCAGTTTCCCCGTCTTCCAACGAAGTGGGAACTGGCCCTCCTCCAAGCATGCGCTTAGGAGCCCTCTTAGTCGAGGCCCGAGAGCCTCCAAGGCCAGGACCCAGGCTTTTCCAGGTAAGCCGTCGGGTCCTGGGGCGGTATTCTTGGCACTCAGCCTACGTACCGCCACTCTCAACTCTACCTCGGTCACCTCAGGAGCAACGTCTTCATCGTCGGGTCTGTGGTCCGCAATTGGCACCGCAGGAGGCGGAGCCATGGGCGGGGGAGTATGCTCCCCCCGCGAGGGGAATAGAGCGCTCACCACGCCCTCCACGAGCTGGGGCCGGAGACTCTGCGTCAGCGGGGGAGTCCATGGGCGGAGTTTCTCCCGCACCACCTTATATGGGCGCCCCCACGGGTCCCTGTTCAGAGTCCCCAGCGACTCCTCACGGGCCAGTCCCCTGGCCGGGATTACAGGCCTGATGTTATTTTATGTGGGTTTATAAAGACATTACAAGAAAAAGGCACATAGAAAACTAAATTGCTCGACTCTTAAAGAAAATTCTCTATTTGGCTTGTTGTTGGTACTGCGATCACTTTCAACCTGCTATCTTAGACCTCATATTTCAAAAATACATTACATAAGTCGCAAAGCTTCTAGCAGTATGGATATTAAATATTCTTATACTGCATCCGGTCTTTCTATCCATTCCTACGTTTAATGCACTAGCATCAGACATATCTAATATTCGTAATAGCTTGGAACCTCACTCACTGCAAAATGCTGCACAGACGAGCTATTTTCGTTAAGTTAGCTAGATAAATACCTAAACGAAGCAAGAATAGAATAGAATAGACTAGAATAGAATACTCTTTATTATGTACACCATAAAAAATAACAGATATAAATGTAGACATTTTACACAGAGAACAAGAAAAAAAAGCAAGAAAATCAAACAATCTTAAAAAAGTCAAAAAGAAGGAAAGAAAGAAAGAAATGACGTTTATTTGACATACAATAAGGGGATTATGTCGATTCCGGTATGGGTTACCGTTGCTTACATTTCGGGATAAAGTTAAACTCCCACTAGTTTGTAGCATTTGCAGCGGCTGTAAAGAATAATGACGCGAGTTATTTTCGATTTTTTTACGGTCACCTTATTGCGGTAAGAAGAGACCATTACCGAACAGCACTACCGAGGGCCTAGACAATAGTGGTAATCGTTTCGTATTTCCACATCGACTTTCAACAGGATTGGCGTAAGTCAAAGTCAAAGTCAAATAATTTATTTACAAATAGGCACATAAAAGGCACTTTTGTAGGGCAAAATTTACAAGAAAATAGAACTGATTCTAGTTGCCCTTTCAAAAAGGTAGTTTCGTATGGAGGAGAATGGGCAAGAAACTCCACCTTACTCTTTTAAAATGTTTCACAATATTAGTTGTATACATTATTTATAAAATTATATATATGAAGACGATGCACCTAGAATAAAACTACTATACCACAATAAGTAAAAATAATTAAATATAAAGCAATGACAGATAAATTAATTTTGCGATAGATACATGGTGCTCAATATTTACAAATATTGAAAAGTAGAAGATTTTACAAAAATTTTAACAAGTAATAATTTAGTGTGTGAGTTAAAGTAGTTACAGAATGTAAAATCAATGTCGTAAAGATTATAAATTATACAATAATTAGCAACCAGTTTGATTTTGTCTAAATCTAAAGGGCTAAATCTAAAGCTAAGCTTTTCGGTAGCTTATGTCAATCTAATAAAATTCTGATTGTTCCATCATAGTTATCGCTGATAGAATGTCACTTTGTCTAAGCCCTCTGATTAAATCGTTATGATATCCGTATTTTCTAGCATAAATATTAAAAACTTCTTTAAAAGTTTGCCACATTTAATTATAGACGGAAATTCTTAATATAATATACAGGGTCAAATTAAATTAGCTAGCGAAACTCCGCAGGCGTGATGGGTATACCTAAGCTAAACTGACATGATAAAATAAACAATAAATTGATCTGATAGTTTATTTTTTTGTGGGGTCGTCGACCGCATTTATTGCAGTTACTTAAAATATTAGTTAAAAAAATCTGGTTTGTTTTTGTGTAAACTTCACAGACGTGATAGGTTTCGATATCTAAACACGATAAAACAAAATAAAATCAACTCAAACTTCGAGTAACGAAAAAACTGTCAGCGGTCGTTGACAAAAAACAAAACATCGAATCATTTTATTTTTCATTTTATCATTTTTAGATATCGATACCCATCACGTCTGCGGAGTTTCGCTAGCTAACTTAATTTGACCCTGTAGTTAGGCAAAAACTATTTAATTCGTATACTTTATTAAATTATACCCTTTTTAACTACAAACCCGCTGCGAATGTTAATTATCTTAATAATTGAATAATCGCGAGCTGAAGTTCGTCTGAATCCGCAGTTCCTTTGTTTGTGGTCCAAGCTATAAAAGGAAGCTTCACGTATAAATTAACATTGTTTGTGGTTTGATTAGAATTGAAAAAAAAAACACACGTGTGGCACTCGGGGACTGCCGCGATAAAGCTATTGCATAGCATTTTTTATCAACGTATGCAATTATAATTATTTACTAATTTTTTATTTGTGCAGTATTTTTTTTTCTTTGATATTAATTCAAGTTTTTTCTTTGATATTAATTCAAGTTACACTTTTTGAGCGTGGTGACCGATAAAAAAATCATTTTTTTTTCTTTTATTGAATAAATGAGAACTTAATATCGTTTAAAATATTTTTATTTTATTTTTTTATGCGGTGAGTGTGGCATTATAAATGCCGGAATTTCTTGATTCGGTCGCCGCGCTCAAAGCCCGCGATAAAAGCTATGCAATAGCTTAAAAATATGAGCTAAAAACAAAAATATGGTTTTCTGGCTATATGTATATGTCATCATCTTTATAAAATACTAGCTTCACCCCGTCGCATCACATCACTTGCCCGAGCTATTACTTCGTTTTCGCTTAACGTTTTTTCTTTTTGCTCTGCTCCTTAGGATCCTAGAGTAATGTTACATAGCCTATAGCCTTTCTGAGGAATTGAGCTATCAAATGCAAAAATATTTTTTTATATGCGAACGGTAGTTCCAGAGATTACCCTTCACATACAAACTTACAAATTTTACTTCTTTATCATATTAGTATAGACAACGTCTCTCTGTTTCTCTGTACCAACTGCCTACCGAAAGCCTCCTCAATGTTAGCCGAGATCGAAACTCTTTGCTATTAATTCATTTGTCACGACTAATCGGCACGGTGATAGCAGGATCTATACCCATATGTCATTAACCACGAGCCAATGGCGATGCTTGACATTTTCTGTATTTCCCTGTTGTCATAAGATTCTTGTGAAAATTTGTACGACTATTTCGTAAAGTGTTGAAATAAAAAGTATTTTTTTAATAAATGGCCGCTTACCTTTTGCACCAAACACCGCCATCTTGTTAAAAACAATCTGCCACAAGTCAGATTTATGCAGCTTTTAAAGCGTGCGCCGAAACTAAGAAACTCAGTCTTGGCATGTAACTTGTTATTCTCTAAGAACTTCGAGGAAACAATAATCATGAAGTCTTTGTGATGGAATGTAACGGTTAAAGAGAAGCGCCAGGTTGCCCGCAAAATTCAAATTATCTCACGTTTTTTTGCAATTTGCAGATGTATGTATGGATATTTTATGAAATTGTCATTCAATAGGATTATATGAACTTAGAGGGTTGTATTGATGAGTCTAATGTGTTGGACTCTAGTATGTTGGTTTGCTATTAATCACAGATTTGCGATTATTATCCGCAACGATTAAAATTCGTAGTGCGCGCTAAACCTAAGGTGGAAGAGTCAGGGTAGCCCGCGAAATTCAATCCCATTTAATGACTATTTCATGAAATGGCAATTCAACGAGGTCAATGGGATTTTGTCCATGCATTTTCTTGTCGATTCTTCTCCATAGGTACCTGCTGCGCTTTGGAATGGGCAACTAGCTTCATTTTTCTGACTAACCGACCCCTTGACAATTCAAAAGTGCCTGTAATTGGTTTATTTGAAATAAATGCTTTGAGTTAGAGTTTATATGAACATAGAAGATTGTATTGATGATTGGAATCATTACAATTATACTTGTTACGGTCGTGAATCATATTTTGTTCAACATACAACCTGGCACTGACCTGCAATTTACAAAAAACGTAATAAAATTTGAATTTCGCGGGTAACCTGGCGCTTCCCCTTTAAGGAAGATATCATGATAAACCGGCATGTCATAGAACAAAAAATTCTAAGTCATTTGTGACAGCCACCAACACGCACTTGGACCGCGTGGTCTACGTCCACTCCCTCCCTCTCACAGAGAGGAGGCTTGTATCCCAGCATTGGGAACATTATAGGCTGATTATTATAATGCTTTGTGATGAGCGTTCAAAAAGTTTGCGTTACGTAAAATACCTTACCTCCATTTGTTTTTTTTTGAATATCATCTGTTTCTTTTAATCCTTAAAATATTTAGAAACATTTTAAAGATTTCGTGAGACGGGATGGCAAAATTACATAAACGAAGCAAATTAAGGAGTATGTAAGGATCGTAGCAGGTGGCGTTCTGTAGTTTCTGTATACCCCCATGGGAAGAAAGCGTGAGTTTATTTACGTATGTATTATCTGAAAACTTTTCACACATGTTTAAATAGAAATAACCACTCTTTGTAAGTGCTAATACTTGTGGCTACTATAAATGCAGTGTATTTGAACCTACAAATACTTGGCTCCACCGTCCTTAGTACCTAACTATGTTTTAGTACATACATACATATATAAACTGAAAACGCCGGGAGGGACGCATTAGGAAGACATATAGTGACCTTATTGGTGATGTTCTACAGAAAAGTCAGGTGCGTAGTCCTCGCAACGGGCGTGCGTCTATGACCAGATGTATGAACGTAAACGAGGCAGTAGGAGTATGTAAGGATCGTAGCAGGTGGCGTTCTGTAGTTTCTGCCTACCCCCATGGGAAGAAGCCGTGAGTTTATGTATGTATGTTACTATGTTTTAGTGGCACATCTTTAAGACTTTAGCTACAAATGTAAATGAAATGATTAAATCAAGTATTATACGAGAAGCTCCAAATAACAAACAACCAATAACTTTCTTATCTTTTCTATTACGGAACCTAAATAAAACGCTAGCTTCTTTAAACTTACCTTATTTATACTTATACTAAAACTTTCCTGGTATTTGGCTGAAAGGAAGCAATAATCGTTATTTTCTTGTTATTGAGAAAGTTTAAAAAAAGTAGTGAGTGAAACAAATTAGTAAATTTGAACTTTATGCTTGAAGGGAAGTAGTTTTGGTCTTAGTATGATGTTATTTTGTCCTTCAATCAATCAATCAATGAAATCATTTTTTTTTTTTGCGACGAATGTGTGTATATTAAAATACAGGTGGAGTAGATAGGAGTGAGCCACGTACATTCTGCCTGAAAATAGGCACGCAAAATGTATAAAAATTGTTAAGAAATAATAATTCAATCCATAATAATTATTGAATTGTTATCTAAAAATAAAATTACAAATTAAAATGTCACAGTTAGAATTATTACAATTTTACATACATTAATAATAATTACCATTGAATAATGTCAAATAAAAATGTCTCTTTAAAATAAAATATAAAATAAATAATAAATCATATTAGGTCCATGTTTTCAAAATAATATGAATTATATTTAATTTAATACACAATGTATATACAATGTGAGAACCTGCACCTCAATTGCATAAACACTCTTTCAAAATCCAACGGTTTTGAAGGAAATTCCTAATCCATTGCTTCATAGGTTCGAAAAATTCGTCTGCTCAAGAACGTAAATAACGCAATGAACGTGGCTGAACTGTCAAAATGAAAAGAATTGCGATGAAAGCGACAATGCGGTGAGTAATTGCGTAACACATAAAATGTCATTTTATGTGTTACGCAATTACTCACCGCATTGTCGATAGATTAGCATTTTTTTCACCCAAAACTGTTTAAAATTGCATTGTTTGAAGCCATAAATGAAGTATTAGCATCTACGGAACCCAGGCGTTAATATCCACTGTTTATTTATAGACATTGCGTAAAGTTAAGAGACGTTTAAATGTTAAAAAATATATGGTTAACGAGTCTGATCATTACTTAACTTTGAGCAATATTTATAAATAAACCTATTTGAGTTTTAGAATGTGGCAGGTAGACTGACATATACGACACTTTACACAGAAGATCTTTATCTAACATTATTTCATTTTCCAGATTGTCAAATTCTGCTTACCCTTTAACTGCACACATTATTATGTACTGCAACTCATCCTTAACGTTTTGAAAACATTGAAAATTATACCCAGATTTTTTGTCCAAAAATGGAAGAGATTTCCTTTCACAATGTTACGTGGGGTGTCCTAGATCAAGCGAAAGCTCAAAGGAACTTTTTTCAGATAACTTTTTTTTCTAAACTTCAAAGGGTTACTAGCTCCGATGGATTTCGACGAATTTTTTGGCATACCAACCTAGGAATGCCATGAAATGAAATAGGAGAAATAAAAATATCAGTGTTCTGAACTTGTAAAAATCAGAAATACTATTCTGTAAAGTTTATTTCGAACCTCATTCAACTGACCGCACTCGATTCGAAAGCGAATTCATTTGTTTTTAACCTCCGACGGAAAAAGAGAGGTGTTATAAGTTTAACGTGTGTATCTGTGTGTCTGTCTGCGGCATCGTAGCTCCCAAACGGCTGAACCGATTTTGTTATTTTTTTTGTTAAAGTATACATTCAACCAGGTAATTCAAATAATTTATTTCATAACAAAAATACATTTAGTTACGAGGTTAAATTTATACTTTTTACTTTTGGTGGTCACTTACACGTCATTAAACGAAACAGTATATTTTGTTTTTAAGATTAATTGCGACAGATGTTCCTATTTACTGGGAATTGTTGGTGAAAATGGTAAAGCAATGACGGGATTAACAATACCTATATCATCGTGAATTTGCACTTTGTCATTGGATTGCGGTTACTATATACACAAAAAAAGTAGTATTAAGGCCCCACAGCCTTCAAACTAGAATATAGGAACGCTGATTGGCAACAGAAACGGTGATGGAACCTAGTAGTACTTACTTCCTCGTCTAAACTCGTTCAAAAATAAATTTTGTTACTACTAGAATGATTACCACATTCTTTAGCGAGAATCAAAATATTCCTTTCTGACTTGTAGCTCGCCTAAAAGACTAGCACCAAAACAAACATTTATTCACGTCAATTCCACTCAAAATATTACACATACTCACTTCCTCTATGCCTCAGTTAAACAAGCACATAATTACGCCATCTCCTCTCAAGAATTTACAAGAAAATTTACCCGAATGTCTCTCAGATTTTTCAAGCAAAACTCCAATGTCATTCGAAGCGGGTAATTGGCTAAAACACGTCTATACAACGGCCATACGACGTCTATACGACTTAATGCTTGTACGTAATCTCTCGTAAGGAAATGACAGACACAGGTGGCTCCGTCGCCAACTGCTAATAGCTTTTAGACAGCTAGATGGTTTAGTGAGGAGGTATAGTCGATAGTGTCGATAGTTTTAAAAGCTTTTATTTACCTTTCACCAGTAATTATGAAAGTACGACTCCGCCTTTTAGTGCAAATGAGGTGCTGTTCTACAAACGATGTAACACTCAATACCGTGTCCTGCGTGTCCTGTCGTCTGCACGTTACAGGAACTGATGGACGTTACTGAAGGTGCCAAACACGTAACCGTATTCTGGGCCGATTCCATTTAGATTGCAATCGACACCCTAAGAAGAAGATTATCAAAGTAGCTAGATCCTTGCAAAGTATTGGCGGCGATAAGCCTTGAAGGTTGAAGACAAACTGGGTGGAGCGTATTTATCGCATGCATCAGAGGACCTAGACAAAGTAACATTCGATTAGCGATGACGCTAGTAGAAAAGCCAAAAAATGTATAGGTTTGACATAAGCTATCGAAATGTCACGTGATCATAAGTCAACGAATAGAAATAATCTAGACAATGTTAACAACATTCGATTCTATGAAACGAATCGACAGCGTCGAACGATTACTTCCATGGAGATGCGTAGCCAAGTGGGACTTTTTGACAAGCGTTATCGCTAGTTTTCGATTCGTATGATGGAAACATTAGCAAAAGCAATAGCGATTGTAGAAATAGAATGGGTCTGAAGCGAATGCCATTTGTCTAGGCCCTCAGAATCACCATGATTGTTGTGGGTACCTGAATACGGGCGTCGTCACCTAAGCAGGCCTAAGAAACGCTGGCGTGTCTATTTCAACTCGTTCTGGAATGATTGATCAGATAAAGTATTTTATTATATGTAATAGGGTTTATTATATTTAGGTCTTTTAGTCAAAGGTAGCTATAAAAATCTTATCTAGCTGTGCCCACGGCAAATCTTCTTTTCGTTTCGTCATAAGTTCCATTTCGCAAAATGGAACTTCATGTGGGTGTTAATTTCAACTCTGCTTACCTATTCGGACAAAAAGGCGTGATGCTATGTTTGTATTTTCCTAGAAGAATTATAAATAAAATGCGTAGGATGTAGAATGTAGACGGCGTATTAATATGAAACCACTTTTTTATATAAAATAACTAAATTAATTGATGACATACTTGTCTGGGGTAGTACATATTTATAGAAAGTAAAATCAAGAAGATTTATAAAACCGTTTTAAATAAAATGCCACTGGATTATAAAGGAATCAAATTGGTAATGCTACCCATGCAAAAAGTAAAACGTCTTGTCGTACCCCGTAGTCGATCTACAGGATTGCGTAGCTCTCCGAAATGTGCTACGGCGTAGCTGACGTAGCGGTGACGTAATCATTGCTTTGATGCGTAGGTAGTTGAAAAGTTTGAACTGTGTATTCCCTGAAAATAGAAATGCCGTTATGCAAGGTTTTATACGATTACTGTTGTAAACTTACGTTATAATATAATATGTAAATTATGTAGTTGGTGTAACTACTTTTTACATAACTTACTTACTTACTTACTACTACTTACTTCTCTTAATTTTTTTTTTCTTTTTCCTTTCTTATTGTTAATTTTGTTAGTTATAAATGCTCCTTTTTTATTTTTACTCTTTGTATTTCCTGTGCGTGTCCCAAATAAAATATTTTTCTTTCTTTCTTTACATACAATTTGTGACATTTTTTCACTATTTCAGTGCAGCCTATATGAGGCAGAAAAAAATTAACACGACATCAAACTTAGCGAAATAGTAAAATACAATATATTTTTATAGATCGCCACATAACTTCACGCGTGTATTCTCCAAAGTCGTATACAGAAGTGTGACTCACAATAGGGGTCATTTTGCCATTAATCGGCCACAAATTTGGACTAAGAAATTGTCGTAATGGCAAAACAAATTTCCCGAGCCGGGGATTGAACCCCGGACCACACTATTGTATTTAGCCCAAAATGCTTTTATCGTAATACCCATCATTCAAGTTATCGATGACTTTAAAGCGTATTGTTACAATCTATCGACCTTTTCCCCACCGTAACAGAGATGACATACAGTAATGGCCGCCTGCAACATCTGCTACCAACATTACAACGTGGTTGTCTTTATAGTAGAATTGGTACATGTGATATTTTAATTAGATCGTGCTATTATGACTCCTATTTCTTCATACATAAGGCAGGGGTTGGGGTAACGGTAATGCGCTTGAGTGCTGAACTTAAGTGGTGCAGGTGTATTATTTTTATAGTTTGTTGTGGGATGGTAGCATTAGGTTTTTAGTAGGCTAAAAGGGCTATGTTTAAGAGTAGTTTAATAAATTATTAATTATTTTAGAGGAGGTATTTTTACTAGTAGTTTTCAAAGGTCTCATCTGGTCTTTCTAAGTCGAAACTTTGCACGTACGAAATGTGACTTTTCAATACTTTATAAGCTAGTATCCTATTAACATTTTATATGTGAAAGTTTGTGATGATGGATCGATGGATGGGTGTTCGTTACTCTTTCACGCAATACGGAATGAACGGATTTCGATGAAATTTGGCATACAGATAAATGATAAATGATTTGTTTCTGTAAGTAGGTTTGTACAAACACTTTTACACGTCAATTATATTTTAAAAACTAGATGAGGTCAGGGTTTCCTATCCGACTACTCTGAGAAGAAAAGCCGGAACAAACTCAGAGGTCACAGTCTCTTTAAAAGTCCAGACATAATCTTGGTCAAATCATGTGAAGACCATGTAGATTTGTGTCTGAAATGGTCTTTTGAGGAAAAACCACACAGATTGAGTGGACCTGTCCAGTCAATGCACGCATTTGTCAGTAATCGACCATCATCGACCATCGATAGACCATGACCTGGGTAAGAACATAGGCTACTTTTTATCCTGGATCGCAGACGAAGTCGCGGGCAACAGCTAGTCGGGCATAAAAAGGCGATCGGTATTATATCCGCACACACATTGAGTTAGTGCGGTTAGCAGGGTGATATTACACTATAATATTATTAGATTTTTTTTTTACTCAAACTCATTTATTCAATTTGTGAACATAGGGTAAAATTATACAGATGTATAATTGCTTGATTGTTGTCATCTATTTTGTTTGGTTTTAGTTTTCATTATTATCAGAGCTAATTATTTTTTTATCTTTTTGTATGCACCTTTCTGTGACAAATAAACCTATTTTTAACCGACTTCAAAAAAAGGAGGAAGTTCTCAATTCGACTGTATGTTTTTTTTTTTATATGTGTTGGCTCAGAACTTTTTTCTGTGTGAACCGATTTGGATGATTCTTTTTTTATTTGAAAGCTGGTGCTTTACATGGGTCTCATTTAAATTTGATCAAGTTCTAACGAGCAATTTTTGAGTTCCTCTTCTTTAGGGTTTTGGTTTCCGCACTTAGTCCTTCAAGTGGATCATTGTGCGTGGGCCATGGCGGCCGTCGGTGGTTATTCCAACCAGCCCACCTCCCTCCAGAAGTTGATGATGTCTCCTGGTCTGTTGAGAGCATCTGTATAGGATCTGGGTTCCCCGAGGGTTTGTTACCTAATCTGGGTGACGCCTGTGCATTCGAAGAGTATATGCGCTACGGTTTCCTTAGCCTCCATGCAAGCCCTGCACAGAGGACTGTTCGTTATGCCTATTGTGTGAAAGTGTTTGTTTAGCGAGCAGTGTACTGTGATAGTCCCCGTCACCAGGCGCAGGCCGTTCCTGTCCAGAAGTAATAAGCGTCTGGTTAACTTGCCATCCAAGGATGGCATGGCATTCTTGGACTGCCTGCAGCCTGTTGTCGAGGTCCACCAGGTCTCCGCTTGTGTGTGGGTGTACTCCTGTAACCATCTTCGTAGCTGGTTGAAGGGAATGGGCACGATGGGTTCGGGTCCACAGACTGACGCGCTGGATGCTCTTCTGGCCAGCTCGTCAGCTGCGTCGTTACCCAGTTATCCACTGTTTCCTTTAATCCATTGCAGTGTCACTGTGTTGCGATAAGATACCGCTACACGTTCTAGAGCATTGTGACATTCAAGTTTTATTCTCGACGTAATATACTTTCTCCCCAGGGATTGAAGGACTGAGGGCGTTGTCGGAGAGTATACGTATATGGGTGTCCATGACTGTCCTGGCCTCTATGGCGTGCACCGCTTTTATGATGCCCAAACACTCCGACTGGTAGACGGTGTTGAACTTTCCTAGCGGGCTGGATATGTTTATGTTAAGGTCGTGCGAGAAAACTCCGACTCCGGTTCCGGAGTCGGTCTTAGATCCGTCGGTGTATACTCTCAGCTCTTTCGGGCCTGAGTAGTCACAACGTTCTTCTGTAAGTGTTATGTTGTAATGCCTTTGAAAGTAGTGTAGTTTCGGGGCTTTGTCGCAGGGTGATGCCATCATCGGTTGTCGTTTGATCGCAGTTTCCCTGATGCGTATGTGCTTGACTCTACAGTCTTTGCTTAGGGTCCCTGATATATGCAGCCTAAAGGTAGCCAGGGCGGCCTCCTCTTGCACGATGAGGTGCAGAGGTGGTAGTCCAAGCATCGCCTGTAGGGCCGCAGTGGGTGTGGTTCTCATGCAGCCAGTGATTGCTACACAAGAAAACCGTTGTAGTTTTTCAAGGTCAACATTTTTGAGTAATCCTTAATACTGCGTATTTTTTCCACTTAGTTTATATTGATGATGTTTTAATAATTTCCTGTCACTGTTATTTACATATCAAGTAGTGGTATAAGAATTTGTGTGGGGTAGGTACCACAACTAAAAAGTGAAAAATAAAAACTTTTTTACGAAAAACAACCGACTTCCAAAGAAAAACACAAAAAAAACGTGAAAAATAAGTTTAATTGCGGAAGTCGGTGTCTTTGGTTTTGTATTTTCGTTTTTGGCCACCGACTTCCGGAATTAAAGTTATTTTTCACGTTTTTTTTTGTGTTTTTCTTTGGAAGTCGGTTGTTTTTTGTAAAAAAGTTTTTCTTTCTTTCTTTCAGATGTTATACAAAAACATGTTAGTCCGTACTACGTCCAAAGGGCTTACAAAATAGCTTTGGTAATTGAATGTCAATTAACAAAATGGAAACAAAAATAAATAAAGTCAACAGTTACGTAGATGTCACCGTAGATGTTACGTAGACGTGTAATTTTTTATTATATGTAAATGTGGGTGTATTGTAGGTGCAGCTCTGCCTAGCCCTTCGGGAAACACAGGCGTGATGATAAATTTGTAGATTGCAGGGAAGCTGCTAGACAAAGGCCTCTTCAATTGTACGTCTCTCTACTCATCTTTGATCGCAGGGTACCAGTCACCCTTCAAATACCTTCACTCTATCTCTACCAAGCCTGAGGTTGTTTTGAGTAACCGGAACCTTGGCAACCATAGTTATCAAGTTACAAATTATGATCTTGTTTTCCAGCGGGGTAATTGCGTTACACAATAACAGTAGCAATGGCTGTCAATTTGACAGTTCAACAACATTCATTGCGTTATTTACGTTGCGTATACCAATCTAAGCTGATGATAAACAATAAATCTATCTAGCATTTGAGAGGCTTGTGGCAACTAATATTATGTAGGACTAACCTCGTGATTGCTAAACGCCTTAAGGTTGAATATCGCTTGCACGTCATAAAACGTCAAGGTCTATTTGTCTATGTGACGGTTTTAACCTAAATCAACGGTTTCCTAGAAGACCGGTGGCTACCATATAACGGTTGCAGTGGCAGCTGTCGTGAAAGTTTTTACCGGGCTTTGACTTGACGGTGTCAAAAAACGCTCTCTACGAAAACACACTACACACACCATACATTTATTTTGTTTCTTTCTTTCTTTAACCAACTTACTCTCATAAATAAAATTACAGTGACGTCATTCGACGGAAATTGCAAATGCTATGTGGTGGCCATCGCAGTCTTAGAAAACCCGAGCTATAGCGAAGTTCCAATTTACTGGGAGTTTTTGTCAAAACTGGTAAAGGAATTACGAGGTTGACTATACCGTTTTATATTCTATCTTTAAGTAGAATGAAAAGTACGTTTTCTTACCAAAATCTTCTGAACATAAAAGGAATAGCAATAAAATATGATAATACCCACTTCAGGGCAATCAGAGTTAAGTGAAGACAATTGTTACAGAATATTATGTATCTAAATAATATGTAGGACAGACAGAAGGTTCACTTAAAACTTAAGAGGGTGCATTCTGAAAGTTGAAGTCGCAAATAGCTGTTAAATATTTCGCCGTTCTGATTAATTTGTCTAAATTAAATTATGAAATATCACTCTGTAGTACACAAAAATATCGATTACTAGCTTCTGACCGCGGCTTCGCCCGCGTGGATGCGGGAATTCATCCCACAAGAACGTGCTACCGGGACAAAATAGTAGCCTATGTCCTTCCTCAGGACAATATCTATCTCCTTACCAAATTTTATCGAAATCCGTTTAGTGGTTTAGGCGTGAAAAGGTAACATTCAGACAGAGTTACTATCGAATTTATAGCAAGAGAAAGAAAGAAAGAAAAATATTTTATTTGGGACACGCACAGGAAATCCAAACAAAAAAATAATTTAATTATAAAAAAGAGCATTGAAAACTAACAATAAAAAGTTAACATAACAATAAAACTAAAAGTAAAAATAAAAGACCTGTGCGAGGCCAAAAAGGCTCCTATCTCAGCATAATGCTCAATCGCAGCATAATTTTTTATTATAATTAATAATAAAAAATAAATAAATACCGCAACGCTGGTATTCTGATAGGGCCCGGTATATAATATTAGTATGGATTAATAATTGCAATAATAATAGTGAACTAGGTGTGGTAACAGTTCTAAGTGTAAAAAAAGTATTTAGAAACTTTCGAAGTGCTTTTTTTCCAACTAAAACTGAATATTCAGTGTTACGATATTAATTATTGCAATTCATAATCAACGTTTTAGTGCAATATAAAGCGACATTTAATATTTTTTACTTAGTTATATTGACAGATTAATCAGAACAGCTAAATATTTTACAGCTATTTGCGACGTTGCCAATTTTCAGAATGCACCCTCTTAAACAAAGCGTGCTTTCTTTATAATGACTGTTCAGCGGCCGTACTATGACGTGTTAAAGGCATCATTGTTCCAGCGTGAAAAAGAGACGGAGCTACATACATACATATGACCGGTAGCACTATCCCTTTTCGCAATGGAACCATGGTGGTGTTCTTGAGTGGAGACGGCGAATCGGAAAAATTAAGGTTGGATGCCCTCAGGCTAGGTGGAGCGACGATCTTCACAGAGTGGCTAGTAGCAGCTACAAGAAAGTTGCCGGGGATTGAGCAAAATGGCGTTGCGAATGGAGAGGCTTATTTCCAGTAGTGGTTTGCTATATGCTGACGATGGTAATGATTATTTGACATTTAAAGAAAAACCCGTGCAAATGGTTTTTCTTTGCACTTTGTTTTAAAGTTCACCTTCTATTATTTTCCTACTTTACGGCTGCTTTGAAGCGAGAGCTACGAAGATGATCCCTCAGTCTCCTTACCCAAGGGGGTATAAATATAGAATTGTATCAAGTACCCTCTAATACGGATTGTCGATGTGTAACCGAGTCGCAAGCGATGTGATTCTGAAAGGAATCCATATGGGACTGATTGTGATGTTGATGTTCATTTGTTAAATTATAGAACGGTGGTGGGTCTTGTGATTATGAATTGTTTGAATTTATGGAACAGTGGGTTTTGAATTAAACGCATTCATTTGGTTTCTTATTATTGTTTGGGATTTCGTCATATAATCATCATCATTTCGTCTGCCAGGAATGTTACTACTTTATAAATATTATGTTTATATACATTTTGAACTAGGTATAGTGTATTTATTTTATTTCTTAATTTAATGATTATTTTTAATTTTCGTATGCTGCACTGGTTGACGTCATCACGTCAGCGCCAGCTATCGTTCTTATCGTGTATCGTTTTGCGTGAATGTGACGCATATTTTCCCCCGACTCGTTCTTTTTTGTGTTTGTTTTTTCTTTGTGTCATGTTTACCCTATTTTTTTTCTTCTTTCTATATATATATAGTAGTTTCAGTTATTTTGACAGCAGTTGCTGTCAGAGATCGCTGTTTGGCTAAAACAACGTTATAAAGGCTCGTGCACACTAGCGCGACGCGATAGCGCGACACTAAGGCACCGCGTGTCGTACCAGGAGCGGTGCCTTTGTGTCGCGCTGTCGCGTCGTGCCTATTTGTGGGAGCCTTAAAGCCTTTCCCAACATAGTTGGGGTCGGCTTCCAATCTATCCGGATGCAGTTGAATACCAGTATTTTACAGCGACTGCCTATCTGACGTCCACAACCCAGTTACTGTGTAACACGATACCCCTAGGTAAGACTGGTTGTCAGTGACTTTAGGTCTTCTAACTACTCGTAACGATAGCTAAAGATCTACGAATGACAGCCGGGACCAATAGCTTAACGTGCTTTCCGACGCACGTGTTTCGACATGTAATGGATGCTCACCCATCCACGGACCGACCGCGGCGAACGTAGCTAAACCTTCGATTGTCCCTTGAGCTTCTCCAACAACGGGAATAAAGACGCGACAGACGCGACGCGACTCTTCTAGAACTATTTCCATGAAGTTCTCATAGAAATTGTTCAACTAGAGTCGAGTCGCGCTATCGCGTCGCGCCTGTTTGTGGGAGCCTTAATAGATTGGTAAATAGTACGTAGGCTACGACGCTTTGTTCATTTTGCTAAAAAAATTCATTGAAATAAACTGAAATGATATTTTTCTGTGTTATTTTAATTTAAGTCCAAAATTAATAAAACATTTTCCCTAATTACGGTGGGTACCGGTTGGGTAGGATATAGGTAGTTATACGTTTACCATTTTCAATAAACGTTTATTGCAATGAAAGTTATAAAATATAGACATAGTTTTTGTGTTCGCATTCATACTAACCTCTAGCCATATTTACCTACATACCAACAACATTCATTACTAGAGACCCTCCATTTATTCAACCACAAAATTTTCCCAAACATTCTAAATTCAACATTTCAAACCGTACTAAAACTATCGCTTCATCAAATTCTACGAACGGGAGGGAAATACAACCGGGATGAACAGATGTACACATTAAACACCCTTACTACGTACGACGGGCGGACCACCCTCAGTTTGCCGCGAATCGTGATCGAGGGTAGACGTATGCGCTCCGCAAACCGAGAACCCGCGAACTAAATTACGCGGCTGGAAAATTAAAGAATAACATTTTCTTTTCTTCTCTGTGTTAACGTGTGCAAATATAAATTTATAAAAATGGAACTGTTTATTTTGTGTTTCGAACTTTTTTAATTTAACTTTTTTAAGAAGTGTTTTACGAAATGGATTTGAATTTTTGGAGGCGTTTCGCTTTTATTTTAATTGGTGAGTGCCTATAAATAATTAATTATACAGATCTGCTGTCTTGATTATAATAAATCCTTTTTTTTTGCGCGTTTTCAATTTAAGATTGCCAAGTATTTTTTCCTCTCAACGTTACTCTCAAATTAAATTATTTCCTGATAGGTTACTGGACCGGAATAGTTTTAATGGATTACTTGTTTTTGGAATTATTACACTTAAACGAAAAAATTAGATCCTGCCAATACCTTTTCAAAGCGGCTACAGATTAAATTGATATTGAGTATATTTTTCCGGAAAAAATTGTAAGGTACGTTCCAGTACTATGAAAAAGCTTTTTGATTTGATATTTATATTTACGGGACATATTTTTATATTTACGAAAACCCTTTCAACCAAATTTTTGAGTAGTTGTTCGGATAGGTATTGAAAACTTTTCTCTTTATATCTAGACTAGCGATCCGCCCCTGTTTCGCTCGATTTTTACAACTTGACAAAATTGAGATTTCTGTTTTATATGTATATTCAATATTAATGTGTTATACACATAAACCTTCCGAAATAAATTATTTAAATGATGGTGGAAGTAACATCAAAATTCGTTGCGTAGTTTAGAAGAACAACGCGGTAAAACAGACAAAAATAAAAAGCGAATTTAATTTATAATATAGAAGACGAAGATATAGAATAAAAGATGGGAATGGCTTTATTGTACAATTAATAAATACATAAATGAATAATAAATGTAGTGCACCTAATATTTTAACACAACTCCCAAGTATTAAATTAAATAATAGTCATTAGTGGAAGCTGCAGCTTAATTAGCCCGGGCAAAAACAAAACAGAATTTAAGAATCAAAAAACTATTTTTATAACCAATCATCCGACCTATTACAAAAATAAATCCACTGAACCTTTTTTTGTAATCCGAAAATCGGCTCCATTCCCTTCCTTATCCAACAATCGTCTGGAAACAAAAAAAAACAAAAACCCATTTTTGTCGCATAAAACTCTTGAACAATCTTGACACTTTCCTATTTTCACAAACATTCGACGGACGTTGAAACGGAAAGTGCGATGAACTGTATCGGAAACTCACTGAGGGTTCTGTAGATAAAAATATTTATTTTGTGTATTTTTCTATTTTCCAGACTTATGTTAATCATTCCTTCAATTAGGTTTATCATTATAATACCTTTGTAAATTATTTGTAAGATTTTAATGTTAATTTGCGTAGATGTGACGCATATTTTCCCCCAACTCATTCTTTTTTGTATTTGTGTGTTTTTCTCTGCATCGTGTTTACCGCAAATGAACGTATTTTCTTTATTTCTTTAATATTTTACCAATTTTAATTCTGAATGATTATTTGTTATTATTTCATTATTTTAAAGTAAATGTAAGTACTAACTACAAGCATCATCACTTAAAATTATCAAAAACAATAATTATAAATTGTTTCTTGTTCTTATCTACGATAGATTTGAACAATAACAAACACGGCACTACATTATGGGCTACCTTAGCTGTGTGAGAACAGCTCGATGTCATCGGCACAAGCTATACGAGTGTAAAAAGTAAAGATAAATATAGCCAGTCTGTCAAGTTTGTCAAGTCCAAATACTTGAGAGGGATTGTTTTATTCTAAAATATGGACCAAATAGTTTTGAATCCCCAATTCATGCGAATGAAGCAAGTTAAATGAAATTAGAGTTATCTGAAAGTTCTTGTAAATTCGTCTGGGTCACAATTTGCTAAGTTAAATACATAAACATTCGAAGTTTAGACCAATCAGCATCCCAATTGCGTAACACTTTCTTTCTCAATCCGAAACATTTGAAGAAAATTCTTAATTCATTGCTTCATAATTATGTTTGAGAAATTCGCCAACTCGAAAACGTAAATAACGCAATGAATATTGTTGAATTGTCGAAATGAAAGGCATTGCAATAGTTAGTGTGTTAAGCAATTACCCCGCTGTTTAGTATATAATGTGCAAAAAAAATGTATCAGTTAAACATCATAACTATAAGCTTTTCTTTATTATTTTTCTGTTACAGAACCCTAAAAAACTTATCTAGACCCTTCAAAACGCGAAAAAAGCAACTATAAATGTTTATTGTTATTGTGTACAATTCTCTGGCCGCCAGTGTAAGCCTTGAATGATATTCATGGCCCGTGGGAGCGATTCAGCTAAACATTGCCTAAACGTCTGTGGTGGTATAAAATCTTTTGTCGGATTGAAGCGCTGCAGCGCTGTATGGGCAAAATGTATGTAAATGTTTGTCATTTGTTTAAGAAGTGTTGTCCTCAGATATACACAAAGATTTAAGCGCTATTGTGCTTTATGAGAAGAAGTATATAAAAGGATTGACTGTTTAAAAAATTTAATGAACTCAGTACTTTTTTTGTTTCAAGATTGCACTGTTCTTTATTCAAATTATCGAATATTTTATATCAAAGACTAAAAATAGGTTTTAATGTTACTGCAAATTGGGACGGGGTTCTCTGGGGCCCTATTATATTTTATTGGATATTTGGCGCGAGAATAATAAAATGGCTGCTGTAATCTCGTCGTCACCAGCGTGTCCGGTAAGCATGAAGCCCTGGGTTTGATTCGTGACTTGTAAATGATAGGCTCGCCACTTATTGCATGGGATTTACTTCATAACTGGCGACCCTTTGTGACCACTACTTCACAAACGGAGTTTAGTATAGGCAGTTATCTCCTTATTCTTATAATCTACAGGACTAGGTAGGTACTTGAAATTCTGCGCGTCCCTTCTTTGTTTTAAGCCTCGATCGTATCACAAGGAAGTAATGGAAATTTTGCATTAGGGGCTAATAGGGAAAATTTAAGGGTACAGGGAATATTTGGGGCAAGAAATTGAATTTAAGTTCTTTTGGGACACACGGAATAGAAGCTAAAATCTTTTGTTTTTATCGACAAAATATTCCCGCTATTTTTCAATTGGTTTTTATCTTGTTTTTCATACTAAAATGCAATGCTATAAAACAGAATTTTTTTTTGCTATATTTCGTAGTTGGTCTCATAGGTACTAAAAGTTGTTCATATTCATGATAAGATGAGTACTTTCACCTCCTGAAAGTTTCCAAAATCATCCTGTATTTATTAATTCATTTTATTACGAGGCCTATCAACAAACTTGAAAGGCCTACTTCAGAACCCCTTTGTATCCAAACTTCAGGTAGGTAGAGCGCTTAGGCGCCTCAAAGGCCTCCATGAATGCCGTTATCTAGGTTACATCTCTACGTTCCTCATTGAAAAGTGCTCTGAGAAGCACTACTCTTAAAAGCGTCTACCGTTTGAGGCCAAATAACAGAGCCCTCTTTAAAGATTGAAGTTGGGTTCCCGAATCCGTCTTTCTTGGTGTAAAAATTCATAGTTCGGTTTGGTTTATTCTGTTTATGAGCTTATACAGGGTTATTTGTAACTCGATTTATTCTTTGCAGGACGTTATAGTAGGGTTAAATTCAACAAATTAAGCCACTCAAAGTTCTGCGGAAATATTATTTTTTTTTTTAATTTTTCTACCTAAATTTAAAAATTACGAAAAATTAAATGTTTAATTAGTGATATTTGCCAAAGTTTTAAGCTTTTTTTAACTTTTCATAATTAACAAAAATCTGCTACGGCATCAGCTATGCAACTTAAATTCCAGTATAGTCGGGCCGTAAATCATTTTGAAATTGGATTTTTCATAGAACAAACTAAAAATCGAACTAACACAAAAACTATTGAATTTCGGTAGAACATTTAGTGGCTTAATTTGTTTAATTTTAACCCTACTATGGCGTCCTGCAAGGAATACATCGAGTTATAAATAACCCTGTATATGCCTGGCTCTAGGAAGCTGCAGCTGTTTTTGCTGCAAACCTAAGTATAAGTCGCTTTGAGTCAAAATCGCACGAAATATAAAATCCCCTTTTTTTTGGACCATCATCATCAATATCTTCCTGCCCATTTCTCATGTTAGTCTCTCAGAACACGTTTTCTTCTTCCATTCTCCCCTGTCAACCGTCACGCTGTCATTCACTCCCTTCCCTTCATATCATTCCTCATACTACCCTTCCATCTTTTCTTTCGCCTCCCTCTCCTTTCGGTGCACCATGTCGATGTGTATTCACTTCTAGTACAAACAATATTGGTTTAGCCAAAAGTGGTATTATTCAGATACAATTTAAAATCTTTAAAAAAGACTGTAGAATGATACTATAAACGTACCGTTAAAAATTAAAAAATCTTGTTTCATGAAAATCAACTGACTTAAAACATTATATTTTTACCTTAAACCAATTAGACGGCTTAATTACTGAATTATTTTAAAGCCATCTGAAAGCCCTATGAGAAAGTCTTTTGAATCCCATTTAATATTCTTTTTCTTTTCTATAAATAGGATGAGGTATCCTTTTTTACACAAAATCGTTTAGCAATAGCAATAGGCTCGCTCCCTATTACATGGGACTTAAACATAACTGACGAAATGTGGGTGTATACTATAGGCACACGTCTGCCCTAAACTTCGGGGAAAGAAGGTGTGCTGTTATGTTATTGAGTTGAGCTGCACGATGACTGACAAATGCGTGCACTGACTGGACAGGTCCACTCAATCTGTATGGTTTTTACCCAAAAGACCATTTCAGCAAATCTACATAGTCTTCACATGAGCTGACCAAAATTATGTCTGGACTCAAAAAGAGAATGTGAGTCTGAGTTTGTTTCAGCCTTTCTTCTCAGAGTAGTCAGATAGGAAACGCCGACCTTATCTAGTTTTTAAAATATGATTGATGTGTAAAAGTGTTTGTACAAACCTACTTACAGAAAAAAACACATTTATTGTTGAGCACATTTTTATCCCTAAAAATATGGAGCACCTTTGAAAACACAAAAAATTTGTCCTATGGATTAACCAATTTAATGCATATGCAAGAAAACGAAATAAACTAAAATAAGGTCAAAAGTCTTGGAGTGGCGACCGCGTATCGGCAAGCGTAGTGTGGGACGTCCTCCAGCTAGATGAACCGATGACCCTATGAAGGTGGCTGGGACAGACTGGATGCGGAAGGCGAATGACAGGGTGTTTTGTCACAGCCTAGGAGATGCGTATGTCCAGAAGTTGACTTCAATAGGCTGAGTTGATTGGGATCAACATTTTTGACCAATTACGAAAACAATTTATTAACCTCCAGAATGATTTGAGGTTCGATTAAATACGTGCCCTAATTTAAATCAACACTTGCGTAACACACTATCTATCACAATCTGAATAATTTTGAAGCCTATTGCTAATCCATTGCTTCATATGTTCGAAAAATTTGTCTGCTCAACAACGTAAATAACGTAATGAATGTTGTTGAACTGTCAAAATGAAAGCCATTCCTACTGTTAGTGTGTTACGCAATAACCCCGCTGGTTTCATAATTTATTATTCTTTAAACTTATCACTGACTTAAATAACATAACGTAATATCACGCCTGCAAGCCCCGAAGTGATAAGCAGAGGTGTACCTATAGTTACACCCACATTTTACCAGTTTGTAAAAAGGGGCGAGCCTAGCCTCTACTTAGATATTAGGTATTTTATTACGCTTACTTACTTTAACTACACATTCTTCTGGTTTTCAATCTATACCTAAAGCATGAGCAAAAGAGGCTTCCTGAACACTGACATATTTCACTGAAAGGCAAAACTGTCATTCGCAGATCTTCAACAGTCGTTACGGGTGGTCAGATGCCTGAAAGTCTGATAACCAGTCTTCCCAATCATGTTATTCAATAACTGGGTTGTAGGAAGTCAAATATAGTCGCTCGATATAAAATACTGTTAGGAAACTACATCCGGTTAGACTGAAAACTGACCCCAAGATGATGCAGATTATGACTGAATGCAACCGAACTGAAAAACCGACTAAAATTATATAAAAATTTCCGGCCAATTACGAAAACAATGTTATAACCCACTAATTCAAATCAACAAACAAATTGATCGATTATATAGTACAATTACTGCAGCGGCCGACAAAAGAGGCATTAATGGACGAACGTGAAAATGTGAGCTGCGGCGAAGCCGAGGCACACATACGTGAGTCCATCAATGCCTGGCTGCAGCCAAGGCTTGTATCGTACTTTTCTCAAATAATGCGCGGAAATTCAAACTAAATAAATCCTATCCTATCCTACTAAATGTGCAAGTTTGTGAGGATGGATGGATGGATTTTTGTTACTCTTTCACGCAAAAACTACTGAACGGATTTAAATGGAATTTGGAACACAGATAGTTCGTAACCTGGATTAACACATAGGATACATTTCATCCCGGTAGTACGTTACCGTGGGATAATTTCTGACCTGCACGTTTAAAAAGCTCTATTTGTTCAGCCAGTTCGAGATTTAAATAAAATCTTTGATACTACCTTCTTGGTTGCCATGGGTCGAAGTAAAAAGTTCGTTCCATTTTTAAATTACAAAACAGATATGAGTTTTTATAGTAATTTATTCGGCCGCTAAACACGACAGCTACGGATTTTCATACTAACATTGCCGGCCACTGCTCGCGTGTATTTGACCAGTACAGCATTTTCGATTTATCTAAAGAAAAGAAAGAAAGAAAAATAGTTTATTCTGCACAAACAAAACGCACCTAACAAATGAACGACATTAATTTTGAGACATACAAAATAGCCAAAAGCCTCGTATTCATATACGTGTGTTCTTCTTATGTGTTCTTCGTATCTCCAAGAAGGTTGTCAAAATAATGCTCGAATTTCCAAGCATGTTTGAGAAAACGGTATTTACTTCAATAATGAAAGTAAACATTAATTACTGATAACATATTTATACCTATCAATTTGTTTGTACTTTGGATAATATTATTTTTTTATTTTGTCGTAGTCAGTAACTCGAAAATCTGACAACCAGTCTTACCAAGATATATCGTGTCACCCAGTAACTGGGTTGTGGAGGTCAGATAGGCATTCGCTCCACGTAAAATGTGTAGTAATCAGCTGTATTCAGTTAGACTGGCAACTAACCTCAACATAGTTGGGCAAAAAGATAGGAAAGGCGATATTAAAGCCAGAACATCACATTAAGGAAAAAAAACACTATATTTTCTTATTTTATGCCAACACTCTCTGTCAAATTAAGACTTCAAAGACCAAATCACCGATCATAGAAATAAAATAAAGCGATAAAGTAAAGAGATAGTGCTGTACACACAAATAGTTTGAACGATTCCACAGCGAATTCGATATCCTGATGGCCCTCGATTTGCAAAATAAACGAGTGTAGTCGCTCTCAAACGGTTTAAAGTGTCGTCTACCTATATAGATTCATTTTTATGGACGATTTGTCTTCTAAAATATCTAGAAAGAAAGAAAGAAGGATGATGTTGATGGAAGAAAAAACCTGTGACTTTTTAGGCATTAAAATAGGAACTTTCTATTTGAGGATATTTTGGCAGTGATCCTACTATCCTTCTAATATTATAAATGTGAACGTCTGTATCTTTGGATGTTTGATGTTTGTTACTCAATCACGCAAAAACGGCTGAACGGATTTGGATGAAATTTGGCACACAGGTAGTTTATAACCTGTATTTACACATAAGATACTCTTTATCCCGGTAGTAAATTCCCGTGGGATAATTTTCGACATCCACGCGGGCGAAGTCGCTGGCAAAAGCTAGTAATAGGTACAGTCACGAGCATAATTCGAATGATTTATTATGGATAACAATAACTAATTAATATAATATTTACACAATTATTTACGTGTCATTACACCATTTCCTTTATATTCTATATCTACAGTACTGTCAAATTATTGATTAATTAACTAATAAAACAGGCTCATTTATCTATAGCGATGTTTTGCAATCGACGCCTTCTCAGTTCGTTCTTCATATTCATGAGTTCCTTCTGGGTTCTATTAAGTTTGTGGAAGTACTTTGTTTGGACCTTAGTAACTGCCCCGTTGATCTCGTGGTCGCAATATAATAATATATGCAATACTAGCGACCCGCCCCGGCTTCGCCCGGGTAGCAAAGCATAATAAAATATAGTTTGTCACCCGGAGATAGTGTAGCTTCCCAACAGTGAAAGAATTTTAGAAATCGGTTCAGTAGTTTCGGAGCCTATTCAATACAAACAAGCAATCATATCTTTTCTCTTTATTAAATTGTAGCTTATATGAAACGTTTGCATTTTTAACATAGCGCAATCTATTGAATACTTACTCAATCCAGTCAACAGATATCGCCATCTGTTAGAAACGTTTGGAGCTAACAGATAATTGTGACTGTCAAATAATAGACAAATAATTTGCAATAAAATAATATTGCGACTATAAATTGAGATGTAAGCTATCCTATCTTTCAAGTTGGATCAAATTGCACACGGTGTGCAAATCAAATTTAAAATCGGTTCAGTAGTTTAGGAGTCCATCGCGGACAAACAACGTGACACGTAATTTTTATATATATAAAGATATAAACATGACAAGTGTGACTGTTGAGCGTGGGATGCTGGGTCGATTTCCAGGTTGGTCAAAGTGTTATTGGGGTTTTCCATAAGGAATTTCTCAGTAACAGCCCGGGGTTTGGAAGTTGGTGGTGTTATACCCCCGTGCCTCGGAAAGCACGTTAAGGTTTTGATCTTGCGCCTAGAGGTCTACTACCTAAGCACAAACCCTGTAGTTTCGGCCGAAGCTTCGGGCGATGCCTACTCCGTTTCACCTACGGACAGGAAATACGATAAGTTTGGGGCTCGAACTAAGAATTAATGACACCAAGATTTGACAGTTGGCCCTATTCCCGGTGATTTTTATTTATCCGAATAAGTTAATTTCAAACCGAAGTTTTAAACTTCTTTATAATATCTCCCGCGTACAGGGCTAGTCTCCGCTGACATTGGCTGCTATGGCCAAAATTCGGTGTGTAGGACTTTTTGGACCTAATTTTTTATATACATATATTACTACGCGACCAACCCAAATTTACCCTAGCATTTATTCCACAACCTTTCGAGGTAAATCTATCAACAAAAAACAACTCGCTCCAATATATTCACAATACTTTTGTTATTAAATTCGCGAACAGCTTTTGTACGCCACTGTACGTGATAGATGACGCGATGACGTCATAACTGAGCTCGCATGTACCGCGTGCTCGTGACGTCATTAAAATACCGTCAATTATCATGGAGAGTGAATGTTGTTGTAATGTTTTCAAGTGTGATTGTACATGATACTATTAAAGGGGAATAAATCCTATAAATTAAATTAAATCGCTTGTCATGGTATGGACATGTGATGCAAAGGAATGAGAAAATATCGTGAGGAAAGTTTTGAGTATGGATGTTGATGGCCATAAGGAGAAGACCAAAGGAACGATGGATGAACTGTTAGAAATATGATATGGCTAGAAACGGGGTGACTATTGAGATGCCGACTGATAGAGAGGTCTTGTACGAAAGAAGATGACATGTTGAAAGAAAGAAAGAAGAAGAAATAAAGAAAGAAAGAAAATAGAAACATTTATTTAGCACAGACTACAAGGCACTATCTACAAGTAAAAAAGGAAAAATAAAACAAATAAAAACTGTAAAGTGTATTGTGAGAAATTAACAGGAAAGTGTGTGCCTCGCGGCTGCGCCAAATAGGCCCAGTTCAGCAAAAATGTCAGAGAACTAGTGCCTGACGCTGGTTTTCAACTGGAACGGACCCAAAATAAATTGGCCCAAGAGGAAGATAATGAAGATGCATAACCAGCCTATAAATTCCTACTGCTGGGACACAGGCCTCGTATCTGTGAGAGGGAGTGGGTTGTAAACCACCACGCGGGCCCAGTGCGGTTTGGTGGATGTCACGTCATGCCTTCGAATTTTTGGTTCTAAAACAATTCCGGATTGCTCACAATGTTTTCCTCCAACGGCAACGTTTGAAAATGATGACGCAATCCTTTAAATTAAAAATACTTACTTTTTATTAAATGCTACAAGTCGTCATCATAATTAGGTTTTGCTTTCGAATTTGCTTGCTAACAACATACAACGCCAACCTGAGGGGAAATACTCGTATTTTTAAGAACATTCACCTTCTATTCGCCAGTGTTAATCTGTCAAAAATTCCTCTAATTTTCCTAAATTTTTGACATTAGTTGTCATTGAGATGAGACTGCGAATCGATTTTAACGGGGAAGCGCCATGTTGCCCGCGAAATTCAAATTTTCTTACGTTTTTTTGTAATTTGCAGGTCAGTGTCAGGTTGTATGTTGAACAAAAATATGATTTGCGACCGTAACAAGTATGTATTTGCAGAATTATAATCATTTGAATCATTGATAGGATTACATGAACTTAGAGGGTTGTATAGATGATTTTAATTATTATAATTAAAACAACAAACTTAGGAAAAGGCTAGGCAGATTGATACATAATTATTTAATTTAAAATTATATTTACATTGTATTAATTGGCAGTTTTGAAACCACGTCCTCAAATCCCGTTTAAAACTAAACTTTAAAATTATTTAGGTGCCAGTCACTTATCAAATACAGAGAAAATCAGTTGAAACTTGAAAGATATAGAATATTACAGTTTCGCAACTAGTTACAATTTCTATTCAGTGAAGTACCAAGTCTGTATTCAACTTGATCACAATATTGTTAAAGTTTTAACGACTTGGAAGTCTGCTCGAGTTCATGTTAGTAGTTTGTTATGTAACGACAATATATGTACCTAATTACATGACGGAGAAGGTACGTCTCTCTCGTTATCATAAGTCATATTTTAACTACCGTGGGCGTACTATGGGAAGTGTTGGTTATTGCGCAATAGAAAAACCGTTTGCAGTTCAAATGAAATTAATCACACTAGCGAATCATACACTGTAGGTACACGACACAACTACAGAACGCGCGACAGTTTCTAATCGTGTTCACTGCTTGACCGCCACCGATTAAACTCTGCTTTTACTCTGGTCGAGCGTTTAGCGTTAAGTTGTAGACTCTGTCGAGCGCCGCCTGGTGGCGCTGGCGTCCCGATTGGTCAAAGACAAACGATTGATTTAACGAATTTCCGACATATAACAGACTAGCTGCGCCCCTCGATTTTACCCTCATAGGTTTCGATCCCGTAGGAATATCGGGATATAAAGTATCTTATGTCTGAATGCAGGTCATGATCTACATGGTCATGGTTTATAGATCTATTTTGGTTATTTTTTTTTTATATTACGTTGTTATCAGAGCTCTTTCAGAGAGTTTCAGAGAGTTAAGAGAGAGAGAGTCTTTTTGGTATGCACGTGTTTCTGTGACAAATAAACCTTTTACGTCTTTTCTTTTTTTTACCCATGTGCCAAATTTCATCCAAATCCGTTCTTCCGTTTCAGCCTGAAAGCGTAATAGACAAACATACAGAAATCGAATCATTTCTCTTTATAATATAAGTTTAGACCAGCGACCCGCCCCTGCTTTGCAAGGGTTTTACGACTTGACCAACACATCGAGATTTCTTTATTAAACGTAAGTTTAATATTAATGTATTTTACACATAACCCTTCCGGTATAAATTCTCTAAATGATGGTGAAAACCGCATCACAATCCGTTGTGTAGTTTAGAAAAACAACGCGGTCACACTATCTGTCTCGTATACACAAAACATCATTCTGTCTCTCCTCTATCTAGTTTTTTTTCAATTCTGTTCGGTCGGTCGGCTTCCAGTCTTACCAGCGGGGTAATTGCGTAACACACTAACAGTAGGAATGGCTTTCATTTTGACAGTTCAACAACATTCATTGCGTTATTTACGTTGTTGAACAGACAAATTTTTCGAACATATGAAGCAATGGATTAGCAATATCCTTCAGAATTATTCAAATTGTGATTGATAGTGTGTTACCTACGCAATTAGGATGCAGATGTAGCTGAATATCAGTATTTCAGATAGAGCGACTGCCTGTCTGACCTCCACAACTCAGTTAGTGTGTAACACAATACTCTTTGGTAAGATTGGTAAAAAAATATTCGGTCACTGTCATCTTCAAACGAGTGACAGCAATGGAACGATATTTTAAATTACTAAGACCTACTTGCGCCGCCAATCACTAAACACGTTTATCGGTAAACGAGTTTTAAACATCATTCTGTCTCTGTCATCTTCAAACATTTGACAGTTAAAGAATTATGTTTTAAACTCGTTTAGCACTAAACGTGTTTACTGATTGGTAGTGCAAGTGGGCCTTACTATTTGGCGTTAAAAGTATTTTTGAGTATAATGAGCCCACAGGCAGCAATAGTAAAAAGACGTGCAGTAAGCACTAAATATAGTGCGCTTGACCTCTTTAGAGTTATAGTTCTATCAAATTATTATTAACATACTACCGACCCACCCTTGCTACGAACGGGTGCAACAGCGAATTTAAACAAGGAGAGTTCTGTGCTATACATAATCAGCCTTTTTTTTGGGTAGAAATCATCATATGACCTCTTTTCCGCTCTGAGCGGAGCGGGAGGGCGTGTCGGACTCTTACTGACTAAAACCCACCCGTGTTCCTTCAGTTACCTGTGCGCCAGGGCTACGGTAACTCTTTCGCACAATCTGCGACCCCGGCAGGATACATAATCAGCCTATAATGTTCCCACTGCTGGGGCACAAGCCTCCTCTTTGTGAGAGGGAGTGGGCCGTAGTCTACCACGCGGGCCAGTGCGGGTTAGTAGATGTGACATGTCTTCGAATTTTTGGTTCTAGGACATGCCGGTTTCCTCACGATGTTTTTCTTCAACGTTTTGAGAGCAGCCTTTTGGCCTCGTACAGGACTTACTGTTGTTATTTTCATTTTACATTTTGTTTTTATTTTATTATTTTTATATTTTTATTTTATTTTTATGAGTGTGTTTAGTTTAGTTTCTGATAATCCTGTGCGAGTCTCAATAAATACTTTTTCTTTCTTTCAGTAGTGGTGAAATTAAATACACAAAGTAAAGTGCCTGCCTGTGTTCGAATTCACGACTTAGAACTCGAAGTCGGGACCAATAACCATTAACTTACAATCTAACCTTCCAGAATAAATGCTATAAAATTCTAAATGATGGTGAAAACTCCATTTTGTAGTTTAGAAAATCTAAGTGGTCACACAAACAGACACGAAAACCAACTTTGTTTTATACTAAGTAGACTGATATAGTTCAGGTCTCCGTTACTTCATCACATAAGTAATTAAAATCCTGTCACTACCGAAACGATTTTTTTTTAATAAACACACATCCATACATGGACTCACGCCTTCTTCCCAAGATCTTTACATATTTTTTATTGTTTTTTTTTTTAAATATATCCCCACACTAGGCATTTTTCCTGTATTGTGGGTGCGTTTACAAACATTCAAACTCACATACACAAACAGCCAGACCTGGAACAACTACTTGTAGGTCATACAAATATTTGTTCCGTGCGGGAATCGAGCCCGCGACATGCAGCGCAGCAGTCAATCGCTTAACCACTGCGCCAACCGTGCCGACCACACCACATACTCCTTTTGCTACATTTACATTCATACATCTGGTCATATACGCAAAAAAAAAACGCACGCAACAAAATTACCTTATAACATCGCATTACCCTCAACAAGTCCTAGTTATTAAATGGTCTAGCACAGAACCTCGTTACCCGCCTGACTTGCCTCAAAGGAAACAAATATAGAACTTTGAAGTATAGGACTAGAGCCAAGGCACTGGGTCTGGAATTTTTAAATGTCATATTAGCGTAACAAAGTCCTGTCAATTTATTGGTTCTTGTGGCGTTATAGTGGCAGTTTCTACAAGAAACCAGCAATAATATCGTAACCAAAACATCCTCAGAACTTGCTCAATTAAGTCTGCAGTTAAAGTCCTATGTCATCTGCGAACACTTCAAACTTGTAGGTTTGTTTTAGTGAGTTTCATACTTGAACTGGGTTATGATGTAAAACTAGACCACGTTTTCAAGTGAAATTGGAATAATTTCAGCTGTTAAGGGAATAATTAAGGCGGCAAGGGAATAGTTGCATCGCGCTGGGTTTTGTGATAAATTATATGACATTGTTCTACCGGTTACCTTGGGCAGCGTTCCACTGAAAAGAGTCGTTTTAAATACCTGGAGCACTGGGTCACCGATAGGCTGTCGGATGACGACGATTTGGAGACGGAACGTAGAGCGTTGGCTGTCAGGTATAACATGCTGGTCCGCAGGTTCGCAGGGTGTATGCGAGAGTTTAAAATAACACGGTTCAGGGCCTACTGCCATTCGCTGTATGCGTGCGCCCTGTGGGTCAGTTATACACAGGGCTCGTGCAATACTCTACGAGTCCATTAAAATAACGCGTTCCGGATAATGCTGGGGTTGCCACGCTTCGGTAGCGCGTCGGGGATGTTCGCAGAATAACGCGTTCCGGATTTCGGCTCGCTGCTGCTTCTGCGAATCGCATCACTGATGCGTCGGGTGTGCGACAGCCCCAACAGCCTCGTGGCTACTGTAGCCAGCAGGGTGGATGGCCTAATAATATGTCCCTGGATGGCGGCTCACAGACCGTCATTCAGATATGTGAGATTATAAGTTTATTTAACGTAGTTTTAGTTAGTAACTGCCAATTTGTTTACTCGTATGTTATGGATCTCTGGTCTGAAAATAAAGACATTTTTATTTTATTTTACTAAAAGTGCCTTCGCTTTTGGCATTGGTGGACACGTTGACGTAATTGTGTCGAAACGAAGGTAAGCCGATCTATTCTGAGCTGAGATTCTGAGTAATGAACTTGGAAAGATCTGTCTTTCGACCTGATGCTAATGATTGACACTATTGACAGCTCAGGTCAAGGTCACTTCGTCTTAGTATTCACGGTGAGATTTTTACAGAACGGCACCCTAATTGCGTAACACACTATTGATCAGAATCTGAATCATTTTAAGGCGGAACCTTCAGGGTAGCCCGCGAAATTCAAAGTTTCTTACGATTTTTGCAATTTGCAGGTCAATGTCAGGTTGTATTTTGATTCAAATATGATTCGTGACCGTAACAAATATGGCTTTATAGAAGTATAATCATTAGAATCAGCAATACATCTCTCTAAGTTCATATTACTGTATTGAATGACTATTTCATGAAATCATGACATCAATCATGACTCCAATTCTAACTTAAGGAGTTGTATTGCTGATTCTAATGATTATAATTCTGTAAAGCCATATTTGTTAGGGTCGCGAATCATATTTTAATCAAAATACAACCTGATAGTGACCTGCAAATTGCAAAAAACGTAAGAAACTTTGTATTTTGCGGGTTACCCTTGCGCTTCCCCCTTAAAGCATATTGCTAATACATTTCTTCATATGTTCGATAACAAAATCTGCTCAACAACGTAAATAAAGCAATGAATGTTGTTGAACTGTCCCAATGAAAGCCATTCTTACTGTTAGTGATATCAATTACCCCGCGGATCGGCAGATGTATGAACGTAAACGAAGCAAAAGAAGTATGGAGGGATCGCAGCATGTAGTTTCCTGTAGTTTCTGCCTTCCCCCATGGGAAAAAGGCGTGAGATATGTATGTACTTGAACATAAAAGGATATAACAACTTGAATTTTGACAACATATGCAAGTACCCAGGTGACTTATGGCGTGGTCGCTCGGAGGCTTAGTGACCCACTTTATAAGCACTAGGTCGCGGACCCAAATATTTGAACACTAATGTGACTATTTCAACATCATTTATATTTATCTAATGTTAATTTACGAAGTAAATGACTTGAGTTAAACTGAAATACTTACAAAAAAAAAAAACACTGTAACCATGAATTCAGTGCATGATTCTAGAACCTCGAAAATTTTTTGACGGTTAGTAAACAAAATCTTCTGTGTCATACAAAAGTCAAAATGTATGGAACTTCTGTTTTTTTTTTAAAACCGGCGAAATATTTTAAAGCTGGTGGGTCTAGAATCATGTACTGAATTCATGCGTGTCAATTTCGATAACACTGCTGCGAAGTTGGAGTTAAGGTGAATCTTCAGCTGTAGCCCGCCAGATTCTAATTTATTTACGTCGTATGTTGATAAAAATGCGATTCGCCACTGTAGGAATGATATATTTAATTAATGTTCAATTTCATATCAATCGTCATACTTTGGAAATATGTTCCACCTATGAATTTTTCAGAATATTTCATTTGAAAATTCACATTTTAAGCCTATCAACTGTTTTACCAACATTATGGATTGCAATAAAGAATTGAGAATTGAGGTTTTTAAAAATTTATTGGAATTTATTTCCTATAAATGTTCAAAATCCTTAGGGGATAGGGGATGACATTTTATATGGAAGTTTGTTAATTTTTCCTATGGGAAATCCATCGGGCACATGGCTTGTAATAACTAGAATATATACAAAACCAATCCACTATGTAACAACCAAGTTGCAAGCAGATTGTGTAAGTTCAAAGTACTAACAATCGACATGCGATGTAACTGCAGACTTAATTGAGCAAGTTTTAACGACGCGCGGTTGTGACGTCATAGCTCGGGTTATTGCGCCCGTCTTGGAGTTGTCTTTACGTTAATAGTGTGGTTGTTTGAAGAAATTGTTGTTGCTTTGTGCATAGTACAAATACTAGCATTTTCTAATGTTACAAACTAAGACGAATTATATATGTAAAGTAGTGACTAGCGTTGAAAATAACATGTAAAAAACATGTACCTTTCAAATGCCCCTGTATTTTTAAGCTATTGCATAGCTTTTATCCTGGGCTTTGAGCGCGGCGACCGAATCAAGAAATTCCGTAACGAAAATAAAACCTAACACCACCCACTCCGCCTACCATGCAGCTCGGCCGAGCGTTCGCTTAACGTGTATGTATATGGTACGACTGTACTTGAATTAATATCAAAGAAAAAAAAATACTGCATAAATAAAAAATAAATAATTAATTATAATTGCATAAGTTGATAAAAAATGTTATGCAATAGCTTTACCGCGGCAGTCCCCGAGTGCCACACGTGTTTTTTTTAAATAAAATACACAAACTTTCCTTGCGCATCTTCGGTTGAATCTTTCGCAAGTTTAAGTTTTTTACATGTATTTTACGATGTATTTTTCGCATTAACATATTATAATAAGATTTTATTTTAAGGGTAAATTTGTAATGATGTTGAGTATAGTACATAAGACTTGTATAATTTAATTACAGCAAAGCAAGATTTTTTCCCTTTAATTGTTAAATATGAAAAATACACACTATTTAACAAGTATGATGCGTGTGTACGTGGGAGCAGTGGTGGCCGAGTGGTATCGGCCCCGACTTGCGAGTTGTAGGTCGTGGGTTCGAACCCTTTACTTTGTGTAAATAATTTCATCACCACTGCTTTCAAAACGGAGCAGGAAAACATCGTGAGGAAACCGGAATGTCCTAAAACCAAAAATTCGAAGACTTATGACATGTACCAACCCACACTGGGCCTGCGTTGTAGATTACAGCCCATTCCCTCTCAAAGAGAGGAGGCCTGTGTCCCAGCAGTGGGAACATTATAGGCTGATTATGCATAAATGTATGATTGTATTTTTCAGACGAACTTGACATTTGTTTTTTTCGAAAATTACATGTATTTTATAGGAAAGATACTAAGTTTCGAAAAAAACAAAATGTATTTTTCGCAATTTTCAACGCTAGTAGTGACATACAAATTAATGTCCTAAGATAAATATTAGAATGTCAATAGCTGAACACTATCCCCTGAGATACAGGTTTCCGCCTAGTTCAAGAGCTAGGGTCGATATTCTGTGCACCTTATTATGATCACCACAAAAGTGTTGAAATACTTGTCATGTACCTATTTGTATAATTGTAACTTTTAATAGTGAGAAATAAACTATTTTTATATATTTATTTTATTTTATAGTAAGTAAGGTAAAGGCGCCACTCTACAGCGAACCACGGCTACGCAAGTTTACGCAACACACGTGCTCTTAGCTTCGCGTTACTGAAAATGCATACAGGAACGGCCATGCCAAGTCAAGTCCATCGCCATTAATCGGGTATAAACTCAGGCAGTTGCTACCTAACTAAAATCCAAGCACACTTTGCTCGAACTGAGGATCGAACCCACAAAACCCCGCGTCTGTATCTGCCCTAGTACCTATGTTTAAGTCTAAAAACGATTGGTTCGTAAAGACTGAAATGGTCCTGGTTTTATATAAAGATTTTTAACTGTTTTATTCGATAACATACATGCATAGACTCAAGCCTCCTTCCCCTGAGGGAAGGCACTCGACACCACTCTAAAAATACATAAGCGCCAACTGTCACACCACGAATGATACATAACCTCACTATTTACCACATTCGATTCCACAAAATGGTTTTTGCATTCCTTGAAATCATTTCTAACTTAGCCAATTTCCTTGTTTCAGTCGTTCTTCGAAATACGGATGCTGTTCGATTTCCTGAAGCTGAAAGGGCCCGATTTAATGAACGGTAAGAAACAATTTTTGGTTGTAAATAGACTGGAGGCAAGATTTATAAGTTTCTTGGATGATTTATTTGGAAAAGATCCTACGTGGTTGGAGTGCAAAGTAGTATTTCGATTCCATCATGGTCCTTGCTCCTCTTAATCATTCACTTGTAACCGTCAACTTCCATGCCGCTACATTGATTGAAACGAAAATTTAATAACGTTAGCTTATAATCACCCTCTTTGGTGGTTGTATTAATATTGTGTTGATGGGTAAATATGGGGCATCCAAGACAAGACAAAACTATAGTCATGTTATGTGTTTATATCCCCATTTTTCTTTCGGTGGACATTATCATACGTATTGAGATCGGTCAAAAATATTTTTGTCGCTGTCTCAACTCTTTCACAGCTTTTTTGGTTTTTTGTTTTTTCGCATCAGCATGTCATGTAATTTTTTTTCATAGCATACTTCTTACTCAAAGAAGTACTTACTTACAAGTGTAACCTGTTAATATTAAAACATCCACCTATCTCACAAATTTGTAATTACAAAATAAACGAAATATGTTAGACAATGCGAAATATAATTTGCTACTTTTCCTTGAGGTTTGTCAAAAATATTCTGTTTAATATACATTGTTCAGTGAGACTACGAACGTACCCAAAAAATTCTCATTTAGAGATAAAAAATAATTATATACTTTCTAGCCTAGCTATTTAATTTATCTTCATATTTTTCGTAACAGAAAATAGGGGTCTTAGCTATACGAAACATCAATGTAATATAACTGAAAGTACCAAAGTTACGTCTTTTTTTTGTTAAACCATCAAAGAAAAGCAAAGTATTTCTGTTTTCTGGATTAAATAGTATAAAACCGCAGAAAATACAGGCACCTGACACATTTCAGCTTGGTCTGCATAAAGTCAGAATTGCGTTAGACAATCCTTTGCTGTCGCAGGATTTATGGTCAGCAATCACCACTTTTCATCAGACAAGCTAGCTAGCCTGTTAGCTTTTAGTATGGTAGATTATCAAAGAATACAACTTTATGTCCATTACATAGAAGCATAGCATAATGAGCCTACAAAGTTCCCACTGCTGGGACACAGGCCTCCACTGTAAGAGAGAGCGGGCCATCCACCACTCGGCTTCAGTGCGGGCTGTTAGGTAGTGGTCTATTGAAGCGGTGTTACGGAGGCCATCTTAGAGGAGGCGGAGCTTGAAAAACTATTATTTTAACATTTATTAAAGAATAAATCTACCTATTGTTAATCCAAATCTAGAATGGGCCAAACTATATTTCACAAAAAACAGTTCAAATAGGCTTTGGCACCTTCTAGGTGATTTCTTAGTGGTTCATAATTTAAATTGGCTCCAATAAATATTAATTGCTCACTTGGTACTGAAATTGCTGGCGGCGGTGACATGGCAGCAAAAACTTAAAACTTCACGTTATATCTTCAACACATAAAGAGGTCTTCACTTATGAGGAGACGATTTTCTTTGTTAGACCTCAGTTACAACTCCAAGGTACGATTTCTTGTGGAAATTCCGTATTTGCGGAGGCGGAAGCGAGGTTCCATTACAATCCAATGATAACATTCTGTAGGCAATATTCTACAAAGAACTCGACATTATAGTAAATCCACTCACAGTTAACAATGACCCAGCAAAACCGTCATTGCAAAATCGTGAAGCACCCAAATTCTTTGTACTCCCTTTTCCCTATTTACGTACTTTTACGTACCCCCTAAGGGTTGCCGCTCAACAAATAAGCAAAAAATCTTCGCATTCCATTACAGCACACATCAGAGGGGTAATAAAGCGGATTCCTATATATAATGGTATACGAACATTATAACAAGTGTAGGTGAGAGTGGGAGCACTCTAAACATTCAGCCGAAGGACGCCCCTACTATTGGCTTCGTGAAACTTCGGAAGATCTCGGGACTGTTTTATTTTTCAAGTAGGTATATTGAGGGTAGGTTTAATTTATTGCTGCGGAGGTTATTTTAAAATAGAACGTAATTATTTTATTGATCTTTTGATTCAATTGCAGCCTTTTGTATAATAATTAAGTCACATTATAAATAATTGTGCATAGCAAAGAAGATTTAAAGTTGTCTGATTCTCTGAAGACTATCTATCCATATTCTCATCATTTATTTTTGCCGTCTCTTACAAACGCTATTTAATTCATTATTTCCTTTCAATTTGACGATCAGATTCCAAAGTTGTTTCATGTCTAAATACCTATAATTATCAGTATCGTAACTCTCACATACATACCACAGTCAAAGGCCTTCTACAAATCCAAACAAAATACTATCGCAAAATCTCGAAGGGCCTACTTCCCAAGGTAAGGGAAGCAAGGAAACTGGTCCAAGTTTTACAACAACAATAAAACAAGTGACGTGCGTACTCGCTTACATCCACGAGATAAAACTTATGTTCACACTTAGTTGTTCTTGCGGCAGACTTGAAAAAGTTACCGTTTTAGCTGTGGTTTTAACCCGTGGTTATTTGTGACTCTTTAGTATTTTCTTCATCATTCAGCTGGAAAACGTCAACTGTTTGATAAAGACCAAAAATCGCCACAGTGACTAGTCCTATGCTTCCCACATCTAGCGGATTCCTGCGACCTTCGTCAGGTCAACGGACCACCTTATAAGGAGCTTTCGAGCCTTCACCTGCCGATATGCGGTCGCCATTTTAGAATTTTTTGGCCCCATTGGCCAACCGTTCTGCTAGCAATTCGCTTCATAGACTGCTACTTAAATTTAGCGAATCTTCGATCTTTTTCAGTTGCGTTCATTCTCCTGCAAATACTTAAATATTCATGGGAAAGTAATATGAAACCATAATTTTGGAAGATAAAAAGGTAGTGTAATAAAAAGCTGCTTATAATAAAGTGAATGGGACCAAGAATAGTCCCTTGTGACATTCTACTTGGAGTATAAAACTCCAAATAAAATACAGACACTAATGGGAAAAATTGCCTTTTCCGAACGCCTTACAAACTGAACAATTCACTTGCTTTGCAGTTACGCTGATAATTTATATTTCCCAGTATATCTGAACCTTTCTCGCTTCTTTTTAGAATGTAGTCCCAATAGTTGTTTCCTGTATCCACATAAAAGGTGCAAAAAAAATCTGCTATTCCTTAAATTTATGTTCGTATAACTTCGCAAAATGTTGGCAGCAGCAGATTTTTTTTTGCCATTTCGAGTTTGTTCCTATAGTAAAAGTTGCTCATAATGATGAGTACAATGACCCCTTTTCACGTTTTCAGTTATTTTAATTGGACTCCAAATAGAGAGTGAAATAATACTCACATCAGACACAAAGATGTTTACCTTTTATCAAAACCATCGAATACCCATGTTATGTTTGGAAACTCAACGCATAGAAATCCGTGCAGGTATTCGAAGCAGCGTTTGATCGACTCCGATCATAATAACCCAGACTCAATACATCGGTTGAATGCGTTCCTGCAAACCGTGTCATGTAAAATATATAGATGCAGAAGCTCGGCTCCACACAACGAGCGATAACAGACACGCACGTTTTGAAGCAACACTTGTTCTGAAGCTCTGGAACCGACATGGTTGAAAGATAGTCTCGACTGCTTTCCTCCTAGATAGGTAGTAATAAGGTCCGCATGCTCATCGGGCTTGTTCAGACCAGCAAACACCATCTTGGTGCCAGGGATGTATTTCTTGGTGTTCTCCAGGTACTCAAAGAGCGTGTCCTCACCCCGAGAGATACCTTTGGCATTGTTGGCATCTGAATATGAGAAGTCGGCTGCCTGCCCAGTCTTATGGCCCCAGAATCCGTGCACGCATACAGGTAAACCATGAAAAGTACGCGCTTCGTTAATCTTCGTGTTTACGAATTAGCACGAACGCATCACAGAGTAACTCCCCACGGAGGCAATGCTTCTACGCTTTGTATTGCCACGTTCTGTATTAGTGCACCGTTCATTGAGCGTTTGTATGAAGTATTACCATAATAGAGATCTACGTTTTGGAATGGGCAACTAGCTTCAATTTTCTGACTAACTGACCGACTCTTTGACAATTCAAAAGTGCCTGTCAATGGTTTAATTGAAATAAATGCTTTGAGTTTGAGTTTGAATACAATATTTCGGAATCTATAACAGACAAAAATGTAATGAAAGAATGTTGACATGCTAATAAAATATATTGTATAGTCCTTGACATAAGTTTTTTGTATATTGACATTAGTATTGTATTTAGACCTATTATTTGTTTTCAGTCTGTGTGTTGACATGCAATGTACCGACATGTTTTCATTTTATTATTTTGTTTATTTTGTTCTTTTTTATTGACATTGATCTCCAATGCTATTTATTAATAATTAATTTGTTTTATGAAATGTGAGATTCTTTATATAGTAATTTTTGTGTCCAGGCTTATTGTAATTTATTTTACCATTCAGACTCGGCTGGCTTGATTACTTAATTACAAACTGTAATTAAGTAATTATTAATTACGCTATCTGGCATAACACAGCACACTGTTTATTATCTTCATACACCATTATTATTGTACCTATACTAAACAAATGAATAAATTATTTATAGCTTATTCCCTTTGCCGGGTTACCTACTCCGGTCACAAATCGTTATTTGTCACTCAAAAGTCTTGAATCGTTTTATTCTAATACAATAGAGTCGATAATCTAAAAAATAGGCAAGTATTTCCACTGTTGTAACATCTCATCATCAAACGTTCTTATTTCCGAAGATAGACGGTGATTCCCGAAGCACGTACTTTCCTTTGGAAAGCTGTAAATACGGCGATCTCAAACAAATTCGAGTTGAGATCGATCGGATATCTCGAGATAGTTGCACTCGCTGTAAGTGGAGCTTGTCTAAGTGTGCGTGCGTTTTAGCTTGTTGTATGAAGCCGTCCTTCTGCACCCATCTATTTTGTGCCTGTAGCATCTGCGGCTTCAAAGCAAAATCGATGGAGCCGGTTACATGTCAGTTATAAAGCTATTTCGTGTTACAAACTGATGGACAAAGAGAGGACTAGAAATAGGGGGATTTAGAACGTGGTTGCGGTTTATACTAAATTCTTTTGTTCTTTCGGTCCAACATTTTTACACGCCTTTATTGTCCGAAGTGTTTGGCAGGGATGTCTAGTACAAGCATATTTTGCCAGTCATGTTCAAGTCCCATGTAATAGAGGATGAACATATTGCCATGACCGGACACATCCAAACTAAGTCAGGGTTCACAGACTAATATGGTATAGTTTAGGACTAATAATGACATCACTTCCTTTCTATTTAAATCCGTGATCAAAGTCGCCAGCAATACCTAGTCAATTAATAGCCAGTAGGCCACCACGAACGCGCGGAGTAAACGTAACGTAAATTCGAACGTTATGTAAAGTGATAACACTCGTTTTGCACATAATATTTACTTTGTTCTAAGACTTTTTCACATCTATGGGTGAAGACGTTTCGGGAAACTGTATTATACAATTTTGACGTTCAAAAAGAGCTGATTCTCAGCCTAGTTTGAATTGGGCACGCCACAATTTTGGCGGTAAGTCCCCCCTTTGAGGAGTGGATTGAGAGGAGCCACGGCGTCCTCACCTTCCGCCTGACGCAGGTCCTTACCGGACATGGCTGTTTATGGAGGTTCCTATTTCGGCTAAGGCGAGAGGAAACACCCAGGTATTACCATTGTGTGGATCGACCGGAGGACACGGTGAAGCATGCAGTGGAGCTGCCCGGCTTGGGTCCGCCCAAGCCGGGCAGCTCCACTGCGTGCTTCACCGTGTGCACAACGTGTCCTCATGGCGGCGATTGTTAACGGCGATCTCTCGCGTCCGGCCCTGGCCCAGACCATGGTACGAAGCGAGACAGAATGGGAAGCCGTCACCTCCTGCGAAGCAGTAATGCTCGCGAAGGAAGAGGAGGAGCGCCTGAGGGTGAGGCAATCGTTGCGCCTTAACGTCCCTAGTCGCTGCAGGAGGAGATACCCTGGGCGTCGGGAGTCGATAGCCGATTCCCGGCCACCGTAGGCGCGGGCTTGCGGACGGCAAGCAATGGGCAGGTTGCCGTCCGGCAAGGACTAGGCCCGGGTCGACGGCGCGTTGTGTTCCACGCGCGCCTCAAAGAGATGTCAGCACTATTGACAGGTTTAATGATAACACACCCAAAAAAAAAGCTTAGTTTGAATAGATTTTTAGACTTTTGATTTGATATTGTGCTTGCCGCATTTTAAACCAAAATGCTATATGATAACTTGTGTTTCCATTCAAAACTCGTTCGAATTTACGTTACGTTTACGTTGCGCAGTTGTACTGGGGCCTCTGAACAGGTAGCGGGGTAAATGCGTAACACACTAACAGTAGGAATGGTTTTCATTTTGACAGTTCAACAACATTCATTGCATTATTTACGTTGTTGAGCAGACAAATTTTCATCATATGAAGCAATGGATTAGCAATATCTTTCAAAATGATTCAGATTGTGATTGATAGTGTGTTACGAAATTATGGTAATTTTAATAATTCTCAATAATTGAATACATTCAACATTAATGACATCATCCGACGAGCTCTTGTCACCGTCGCGTGTTGGCGTTCCAGCTGTATTAAAAACTAATGGCTTGGCACGTGACGATGGCAAGAGACCGGACGGCAGGTCTTTATTTCCATGGAAGGTGAGTAGGCCTTTAGTGTGGGACAATGATACATGATAAATGATTTTATTTCTGTAAGTAGGTTTGTACAAACATTTTTACACGTCAATCATATTTTAAAACTAGATGAGATCGGCGTTTCCTATCTGACTACTCTGAGAAGAAAAGCCGAAATAAACTCAGAGGTCACAGTCTCTTTTAAAGTCCAGACATAATCTTGGTCAGATCATGTGAAGACCATGTAGATTTGAGTCTGAAATGGTCTTTTGAGGAAAAACCACACAGAATGAGTGGACCTGTCCAGTCAGTGCACGCATTTGTCAGTAATCGTGCAGCTCAACTCGAAACTTAAGGAGCTCAACGATTCGACGAACAATACCAAAGAAAAGACATTTGGGTAGAAACATGTGCCAATACTCTGCGCCATCCCATCTTCCTGTCTCGGCGTGCTGTGTTGGCGCCGCTGCTGCGGCTGCGGAAAACCTCAAGCGGTGAAAGTACAATAACCTTATCGTAAATTATATTTTCGAGCCGTTTGGGGTTGAAACCCTCGGGCCGTGTGGTCCGAGTGCCCATGTTTTGTTCAACAAAATCTCCAAACGCCTGTTTGACACTCTCCGCGACCCAAGGGCTGGCTTTTACCTTGGCCAGGGGCTAAGCATTGCCATACAACGTGGCAATGCCCCCAGTCTCTTGGGTACATCACCAGTCGACAGCGATGCGGAGGAATTTTGCGACGCCATATTTTAGTTTGTTAATACTTTTAGTCAGGTTAGGTTGTTATATTTTAATTGTAAATACTGAGATTACGAATAGAAGAACAAGATTCACATTTATCCCTACAAAGTACATCAAACCAAATAAAGAACTAGCTCATAAAGTTTGTAAATAAGGTGAAAACTGAGCATCCCTAATTATTTAATAAGGGTATCTAAACTATATGTCTGCGTATCTACATTCTACAGTCTAAGCTTAGCCCACTTTAGTCCATTTTCATAGGCACTAGAAGCCAGTAATGAGAGTAACAAAAAATGATATCCTGTCAAAGTAGCGAGAACATTCTGTCTCCTAAATGTCTTTTTAGAAGCATTTTTTCGTGCAATGTAGGTCAAAAATGTTGGCGTGAACGTCCTTCTTACACTTTAAGCTAAGCCGCAAGCTTCTAAGAAAATATTAAAGTTTCATGTAAACGTAAGTTTTATTTAGTACTTTTTAGTTCAATAAATGCTTGTTTTTAAAAAGGTTTTTTACTTCAACTTTTAGTATTTGTTGTTATAGCGGCAACAGAAATACATCATCTGTGAACATTTAAACTGTCTAACTATCACGGTTTATGAGATGCAGCCTGGTGACAGACGGACGGAGAGATTGGGTTCCGTTTTATCCTTTGGGTACGAAACCCTTTTTTTTGTTTTTTTTTTTGGGTGGGAAATCATCAAATAACCTCTCCCGCTCTGGGCGGAGCGGAAGGGCGTGTCAGACTCTTACTGACTAAAACCCACCCGTGTTCCTTCAGTTGCCTGTGCGCCAGGGCCACGGTAACTCTTTCGAATAATCCGCGACCCCGGCAGGCATCGGCCCTATCGGACCCCGTCAATGGTGCTGACATCTCTTTGAGACGCGCGTGGAACACGACGCGCCGTCGACCCGGGCCTGGTCATTACCGGACGGCGAGCTGCCCACTGCTCGCCGTCCGCAAGCCCGCGCCTATGGTGGCCGGGAGTCGGCAATCGACTCCCGACGCCCAGGGTGTCTCCTCCTGCGGCGGCTAGGGGCGCGAGGGCGCAGAGATTGCATCTCCCTTTCGCGCTCCGCCTCCTCCTTCGCGAGCATTACTGCTTTGCAGAAGAAGGTGACGGCTTCCCATTCCCTCTCGCTCCGTACCATGGCTTGAACCAGGGCGGGACGCGAGAGGTAACCGCCGCCGATCGCCGCCACGAGGACACGGCGGTACTCCGCCCAAGCCGGGCAGACCTCCACCGTATGCTCCACCGTGTCCTCCGGTCGATCAACACAATGGTAACACTCGGGCGTTTCCTCCCGCCTTATCCGGAACAGGAACCTCCCGAAATAGCCATGTCCGGTGAGGACCTGCGTCAGGCGGAAGGTGAGGACGCCGTGGCGCCACTCTCAAGCCACTCCTCAAAGAGGGGACTTACCGCCGCAATTGTGGCGTGCCCTGTGGGTACGGAACCCTAAAAAGTACATATCATCTGTTTACATTATATCTTAAAACATTAATTAATTCATCACTATTTCAACTTGCATTTCAACAATAATTATTAGAAAAACAAACAAAAAAAAAAAATTGTCATGCTAAACACAGTACCTACCCTTAAATAATGTCATACAAATAAAGCCAACAGAATTCTCTCAAATTAAGGGACTGACGAGATATATTCGTCCTCGAACTCTCAGCCTTTGCAGTCTGCGCCGTGCACTTCGAAACAAACTGAGTTAGGCAAACCAAGTTATTGGAGAAGCGCCTGCGCTCCCAACCAAGCAGTATTATTTTTTATTTTCTTTTTGCTTTTAGCTTTTTGGTGGCTGTTAAGTAAGGTTTTGTTTCAGGATAAAAATAGGGGGTAAAATTTGTAAGGCAGTAGGTAAATGAATTATCTTTTTTTTTTGTAGAAAAATGGCTATAGTGTATCTGTTGGTATATTGACGTGTGCTAACCGACATAAGGAAAATAATTTAATTTAATGTTTTGCGTTTCATAGTATTAATTACTTTGCATACTAGTATAGAATCAATTTCTTCTAACGTAACAGACAGCTGTGCTACTGGGGGGGGGGGGGGCACCTTTCCTCCCATTTTAAGTACCAGTGGTCTTACTATGACGTGTTAAAACCATCATTGTTCCAGCGTGACAGAGACGGAGCTATATATGACCGATAGCACTATCCCTTTTTCGCCATGATGGTTAATACCATCATGGTTCATCTTCATGTAGCCGTACTATGAGGTGTTAATACACCTCATAGTACGGCTACAGGAAGATTTTGTGGGATTGCATTCATAAACATAAACTCACGGCTTCTTCCCATGGGGGTAGGCAGAAACTACAGAGCGCCACCTGCTACGATCCTTACATTCTCCTTTTGCCTCGTTTACGTTCATACACGTACGTACGTACATACGTTCGTGCGTTCGTGGGACTGCTTATGCAATTTTGACGTTCAAAAGTGCTGATTCTCAGCCTAGTTAGCGGTTATAGTCTATTTATTAGTCATGGCAATTTAGGCGACATGACTTTAATACGTAGGTAAATTACATTGTCATAGATTATTTTATATTTTTACAGATATTGTCTTATAATAGACAAGCTGCAATTTTAAACACCATCTAACTCTTAAGGGGTCATTGTGCTCATCATTATGAACAACATTTACAATGGGACCAAACCCGAAAACGAGAAAAAAATATCAGCTGTTCCCTACATTTTGACGAGTTACGCAAACATACATTTTTGAACAGCAGATTTTATTTTTTGCGATTTTAGGTTTGGTTCCATTGTAAAAGTTGTTTATAATGCTTTTTATTTTATTTTATATATTTTATGGTGAATACAATGATGACTTGAGAGGTTGATGGTGTCTAAAATTACACCCTTGTATGGATGCACAATGCACATATGACAATGTGATAGCTGCCTTCTAAGCTAGTAATATCCGAATGGCATTTTGATCAAGTCTCCTAAAGTACCTAACCACCCCGATTATCTTACAACAACTATATCTTCGTCAATATTGTGTCATTGCTTAGATAAATCCTTATCATCTTTTTGAATTTTGTTAATCGCTTTTAAAATCATTGGACCCGCTCGACGTTCATGCATCATTGCATCGTTCACCCTTTCTGCACAAGGTCATAGATATCCCTTGAGGTCCACATCAAAGACGGTTAACATTATAGAAGAGATAGTTTCTGATAGTATATATACAGTATCATAATTATTTTAGATCTTGTCTATGCCTCTAAATAGATCTTCAAAGGCCCCTCAAGTCAAAGTGTATTGGAGAGTAATAAGGTTTTTCGACTCAGTGAGTTACCAAATTATTTGGTTGATATAATCTTCAAAGGATGTCCGGGTTTTATCGAGTGTCTATATATGTTTCTGTAATAGTTGGCGTTTCCAGTTTCTGTTCTGTTATTTCTGAGCTATCTTTGTTGAGTGACTTATGAATGTTTTATAATATAATTACATGAGTATTTACGTTGGAAAGTATTATATTATTTTAATTATTGTGAATGTGAGGACTATGTGGGTTATTACTTTTTTCTTTTTTTTTTCTTTTCAGTTAGTTTTAATCATGATCTGGCAGTTTGAGTAATTTATGCGGCCTACCCAAATTTCTTTTCTTTGGTATTGTTCGCCGAATCGTTGAGCTCCTTAAGTTTTGAGTTGAGCTGCACAATTACTGACAAATGCGTGCACTGACTGGATAGGTCCACTCAATCTGTGTGGTTCTTTCCTCGTAGAATATAATACTCTTTAATAAGTACACCGTAAAAATTACAGATTTAGATGAAGATCTTTTTTGTGGTCCTTGCCTCACAAAACCATTTCGGACACCAATCTACATGGTCTTCACATGATCTGACCAAGATTATCTCTGGACTTTAAAAGATACTGACTTCTCAGTTTTTTCGACCTTTCTTCTCAGAGTAGTCAGATAGGATTTTGTTTTTGACGTGTTAAAGTTTTTATATAAACCTATTTACAGAAATAAAATCATTTATCAATTATGGCTGGCACTTGACAGATTTGAATTTGAGGTTGATTTTCGTAATATTACTATTTCTGTGTTATAGTTTTGAGTATTTAACTGTCTGTCAAGAATTTTGACAATAGCCTCTTGAAGTGATCAAAGAAGTGATTGTAAATGACTATGGTTCTCTGGTATGACTCAATAAGGAGTTTGTTAAGAGGTTAATACAGCAATTGACTTACATATTTTAACCGATAGATTGCCGGTGGCCCTCTGTAGGGCCGGGGTGGCGCCACCGTCAAGCCCCGCTGGCCCTCTAGAGGGTCGCGCGGTCGTGCGGTTAAATAATCATCATTATTGCTTCTAAATGAGGCCTAATATCGTCTTTTGAGCATTTCACTGTAAGGTCTTTTTTTTTTTTTGGGCTGACGAATTCTCTTGTTCCACGACATACCGGCCCTACAGAGGGCCACCGGGATTCTATCGGTTAAGAAAAAAATCTTATGACTTTCACTTTTATGAAGGACCTATAGAAGTATGAGGAACAGGGTGTAAAGCTCACTCATACTCTATGGAAAAGGGAGGATCCTCCGACCAGACGGGTGTTGTGTCTGGTGGGCAACTGCCCAACGTTTGATGTCGGGATGTTGTATATATGCTAGTTGCGCGGTAAACTCTGATTGCGCGATGCAGGATTTTGCGTGACGTCAGTCTGACGCGTAGCTCGCATGTGGCGTTGTAGATGCCGCTACATCACTCCCCCCCGGAGACCGGAGGTCGATAGTGGGCTGAGTCTTGTATCTTGCGATGCTTGCCAGGGCCAGTTGAGGTTCCAGTGAGTCGGAACCGGGTGTCGCATAGTTCGCGGTGAGTTGGAACTGTCTGCGAAGATTCCCCAGTGAGTCGGGGTGGCGCTGCGTTATGCTCCAGTGCGTCGGATGTGGTACAGCGCCAAGTTGTGGCTGACTGCTGGCGTCGACCAGGAGAGGGTTTGAAGGCTCTGCTTGTGGACCGGCCGAGAGTGCAGTGTGCTGTGCCAAGGTTGCTGATGAGGCTGAGGGTGATGACCAGGTATGCGCGGTCGCTGCATGCTGGTGGTCAGGATACCCGTTGAAGCCGTGGGTGCTGGCTGGCTGTGTGACTCGCCGCTCTAAAGCTTGCGGAAGTGATGATGATGACGTCACGCTGAAGTAGTTTGCACGAAGGCTGCGCTGACGTTCATGTTCGGGGTCACCAGTATAGAGGTATGAGGAACAGGGTGTAAAGCTCACTCATACTCTATGGAAAAGGGAGGATCCTCCGACCAGACGGGTGTTGTGTCTGGTGGGCAACTGCCCAACGTTTGATGTCGGGATGTTGTATATATGCTAGTTGCGCGGTAAACTCTGATTGCGCGATGCAGGATTTTGCGTGACGTCAGTCTGACGCGTAGCTCGCATGTGGCGTTGTAGATGCCGCTACAGACCTATCAAACTGCTCGAGTTGGTTTCTTACATTGTTTACAAGGCAAATAGATGAATTTGTGTTTATCATAGTTTAGCGTACTAGGTACTGTACATATTGGGCAAGGACACAAGTAGAAAGGTACCAAATAGGACCAATGAAAGGTACCATCGGAAATAGGAGAACCTACGAATTGGGAAGCAGACGATGAAAAGCCAAAGCGGATCTAATTTTGTCAATGTGTGCTAGTGAACTTTGAATATTTATAACACGAAAGAGGTTTGGCTGAAATTGAAGTATATTATATGATTCGTAAGGACCTGCTAAGAAGGCTACACTTCTAAAGCGATTGATGTTGCACAAAATGTCGGAAACAGGTGATGTGCGAGATCATTTGAATATTTTTATGAACACTGGCAATAAACTGGCAAAAATGAGTATACATATCAACGATGATTTGCTATATATATATATATATATATGGTTCATCTAGAAAATTTTAAAACTTTACATGTGCCATTGAGTCGAAGAGACAAGTTGGTGAAGCTAGAGGCATTGAAGTGTAAAATATTAGAAAAACCCGAATCCACAAAGATGAATAGTCTCAGAATAAAGGCGTGATGCACACAGTATTGCGTTTTTTTATCAAAGAAATGGAATTAAATCGCGAATGTTTGAAACAAAACTAACCCAATTACTGGCGGACAAAAAATTTAATATAAATGCTTTGAATGTTACGAGGGAGGACATAAGGCATTAGAATGTCTGAATAAAAAGAAGGTACTAAAAGAAATGGTAGCACATCATGTGGACTTGGATAAAGTATTAATTACTTTTAATGTTTTAGAGTTAGAAGTCTGTAATGCTATGAATGCATAAAAAGAGCTGGATTTTTCTTACCTATAATCTAAAGAATAATTTATAAATTTTTCGTACTTATTATTTTAAATATTTTACACTTATCACTTCTACGCGCTAGTGTACTTTTATCTCAACCTAAAGCATAACATTCAATTACTTAATAAATAAACTTATAAATACAATTACAAACGTGCCAATTACTTAATACGTATTTCTGGATTATTCGCTCACAAATAAATTAACTTCGTGCGAATCGTCTAAAGAAAACATAATATTATTTAAAAGTGTTGATTCGCTTATTACGAGCGAGTAAATTCGTGCGTATTAACCAATTAGCCAACTTTTTCGGTCGGTACGTGTAGATATAAATTCGCATACCATCAAAAAATCTAGTCCACCCTTAATATTATTAACATCAATCCAATACAAAGAACAAAAAAAACTCAAATTCGTATTCTAATAAAAATCGTCTTCATTAAAGCTAAAGTTTCGTCTTTCACTTCATTATAAATAATTGGGATCTTACCGTCATGTTTTTTTTTTTCAGGTCGCGTTACAGTATCGTGGATAATAAGCTGAAGAATGTACAACGTGAATTATTATGGAGAGGTAAGTTGAAAAAAAATAGTTACTTATCTTGACTTGACAAAATATATATTTTATGTAAGTTTAATATAATTTATTATTCACATAAACTATTCGGAATAAACTCTCTAAATGATTGAAAACCACATCAAAATCCATCGTGTAGTTTAGACGAACTAAGCTGTCATACAGACACACAAGAAATGCGACTTTTTATACTATTTACTGATAATGATAAATACTTATATTATTAAATACTTATGTAAAGTATTTAATTATATCATAATTTTTGTGGAGTTTCATTATATTTCTGTTTTATTCTGTAGTGATTCCTTGACTGAAGAAAGAGTAGTGACGTAATGAAAATTAGTCTAGTGGGTTCGATTCCCAGGTTGAGTGAAGTGTTTTTGTGGTTTTTCATTAGTTATTTCTCTATAGTAGGGTGGAGTGCGGATTTGTGCTTGGTTGATAGCAATAGCCTCGCCTCCTATTGGGACTTAAACATAACTGGCGAAATGTGTAAATGTGTACCTACCTCTGCTTAACCCTTCGGGTAATATCGGCGTGATGTTATGTTATTTTCTGAATTAATTAATGGAGATTCATTCAGAGGTGAATGACTGGCATAAGCACCTACAAGCTACTCCATAATTAAATTAAATATTCATTCAAGAAAAAAAAAACGAAAGTGAAACTCTCTGTGTTCTCGAATGAAATTACAAGAACAAGAGGTATTTCTCTGTCTTTGTAACCAATATATATAGAGACTAGCTGCGCCCCGCGGTTTCACCCGCAGAAATCTCGATCCCGTGGGAATATCGGGATAGAAAGTATCCTATGTCCTAATCCAGGTCATAGTCTACCCGTGTGCCAAATTTTATCCTGACAAATTTAGACTGACTATCAATTCGGGTTATAATTCAATCATGATTCAAAAGACACGTGGCGCCATCTATGATCATATGGATGTTATTGTTGTTTTCCTCGGGAACAGTACTTTTTTGCGGGATGAAAGGTACCCTATGTCCGTTTCTGTACCCCTGAAAACGTATATGCAAAATTTCAGGATGATCGGTTCAGTGGTTTAGGCGTGAAAAGGTAACAAACAAACAAACAAACTTACTTTCGCATTTATAATATTAGTTAGGAAGTTAGGATATTCACAGCTGTTCTCTATTAAACCATAACTGAGCAGATAAGCGCGCAGTCACTCATTAAAGACTGCACATTTTTAACGATCTGTCAGGCTGTTGGAGTAAACTTAATTACAGTACAACTATATTCTTAATGTCCCTCGGGAATCATCGCATTTCCGAATACAAACGGATGCTAATTTCCATGTCATCAGATTTATCGTGTATAATTATTTGAATTCAGAACTACGTACTTTGTTGTTGTTTTGTTTTGACGTAACAACACAATAAAGTACTTAGTTCTGAATTAAAATGATTATACACGATAAATCCAATAATTGATGGAAATGGAAATTAGCATTCGTTTGTATTCGGTAAAGCGATGGTTCCCTAGGGACATTAAGAAAATAGTTGTACTGTACTAAATTACTTTAGATTCAAAATTGCAATGGGGCGCCCACATTAGAGCTCTTTCAGGTATATTAAGTTCAGCTGCAAATGCAGTAAGAAAAATAAGGCAGTTGACTGATATAGCCACTGCTAGGTTAGTATACTTTGCTTATTTCCATAGAATTATGTCTTATAGCGTTCTGCTGTGGGGATCGGCAGCTGCCATAGATTCAATTTTCATTTTACAAAAGAGGGCAATCAGCGCGGTTTATAAAACGGGTCCTCGCGAGTCTCTTAGAAACAAATTCAGGGAAATTGATAAGCTAACTCTGCCTTCTCCTTATATCTTAGAAAGTATTTTGTGTGTTCGCAAAAACTTAGGACTTTTCAAAATAAGAAGCGATTTCCATAATATAAATACACGTAGCCAAAATGAAATTGTGATACCCAAATTTAGATTAACTAAAACAAGCAAATCATTTCTTATAAACAGTATCCGCTTTTATAACAAGTTGCCAAAGTCAGTTACAGAACTTAGCGAAGGAAAGTTGAAAACCCACATCAAACGGATCCTTATCATAAAAGAATATTATAAGATTAATGACTACGTTGAAGACTACGCTGAAAAAGAAGTTGAAGTTTGGTAATCATTTCTTGTGCACATGTGGCTTCCCTGGTACTTCATTAACGGCATCAATATGTAAATTTCTATTAAATGCTCCCAAATTACGATGTTCATTATTTTTTTTTACATTGTTCTTTGAAATAGTCTTCTCATTATTTGACATTATATACCTCCAAATTTTATTTCAACTCTTTACTAATGGCTTTTGTAGACAGGATTTTAACTCAGATTTGTTACAGTTGTAATGGCAATCATGTCACTTGGTTTAAATAGGCTTTTATTTTTATTAATTTTATTTGTCTTTTCTATAAATTCTTCTATATTTTCTGAATTGAGAACGTGGTAGGCCTAACTTATAGACTATAGATTTGTAGACCACTTTCTAGTTTGTTAAGTACCTGGTACTTGTTGACAGGCCTACACTGTCCTCCTATACCTATTAACACTGTAATTAGAAAATATTGTAAAAGTCAATTATTTTTAAAAGAGTAACCGTGAAGTTTCTTTCCGGCTCTTCTCCATAGGAAACGCCCAATTGGAACCGTGCATCTAGCTTCTGACGTTTCATAAGTGCCCATGTAGGTTTATGTGAAATAAAATATTTTGATTTGATTTGATTTAAAGCTGATTCGAATGAAATAATAATGATTAATGGATTCATTAGTATGATAAGCAATAACGAGAACAGCTCTAAGGGTACTATTTTCTTAACAATATGCTATGACTTTAAGTTCCTATTAATTTTCAATACCAAAAGGAATACATAGTCACGTGAGCGAAGCCGCGGGCACAGCTAGTATGTTATAACATTACACTCGTACGAAGTTCCGTTATAAAGGTGTATTTTTTCCAGGCCACATTTCACTAATGATGTTATAAAACAAAAGTAGGTAGTAGGGGGCAACCCTATTGTCAATTACAGGGTAGCAACCTTTTTTTTTGGGTGAGACGTCATCAAATAACTTCTGCCGTTCTGGGCGGAGCGGAAGGGTGTGTCAGACTTTTACTGACTAAAACCCACCTGTGTTTCTTCAGTTGCCTGTGTGCCAGGGCCACGGTAACTCTTTCGGACAAACCCGCGACCCTGGCAGGCATCGTCCCTAGCGGACCCCGTCAATGTGTGCTGTCATCTCTTTGAGGTGCCCGTGGAACACAACGCGCCGTCGACCCGGGCCTGGTCCTTACCGGACGGCGAGCTGCGGGTAGCAACCCTGTAAATCTAATAAGAAAATCCAATACTGTTCCCAATGCTCAGAAGTCGCACTTGCGACCACAAGACCAATGTGGCAGTCAGTATTGTGGTCGTGATTGGTTCCGCATACGCCTCACAAAGTTTACAGTACGATTCAAACTTAATGGCGGCTATGAAGTGCGCTGTTCGCTGCGCAGTACCTCACCCGTCACCCCCGCTGACACGTGAATTGTTTACTGCGCAGCGACTCGCCTCATGTTCCGAGCCGCCATCAAGTTTGAATCGTACTATACCCTAAATTTGATATTCCTTGTTCGCCCCTCCTTTTAGGTCCCGAAAATCATTTGTTTAATTTATTTTTTTCTTGCAGATTCGAATGATGTCCAGTATCGATACAGAAGAAGTTTACAAATGATCATAACACAACACTTCAGCGAGACAACTGTAATGCCAGGAGTTGATGTAAGTATGTAGAGAGGAATTAATTGTCTTTAGAATAATTATGAAAGAAATAAAGAAAATAGGATTATTTGTCACAGAAACACGTACATAGCTATAAAAATATAACTCTAATAAAAAGACAAAACAGATATAAAATCACGAGCACAGAACCGAAGGACTCTGTAGCTGCACATCGTGACTGTGACAAGAAGGCTTCCACTTCTGTGCTATGGGGGACCCACAGTACGGCGCTGATTTTTAGTGATCACCCGAAAACTATGTACGGAAACAAAAGTGAGGGTTAAAAAGTTGTACAGATTAAACAAAGTAGGTAGGTAATAAAGTAAAATAAAAAAAACTACTTATAATATAATGTAACGATACAACCAATAAGATAAATAACTAGGTACAAAAAAAATAACATACACAGTTTTATAACGTCGGAATATTCGGTGGGTTTGCTGACACAAAATACTCTAACCACAAACAATTATCTATAGACCGTTCAAATATATTTGTTTCGTGCAGTAATGAAATCGGGTTTTTGAAGCCAAACTAAATTATTTTTAGAGTTAAATGCGCTCACCTGAAAAGTACTACGTATAATTCAAATTTTGATGTCAAATGTAAAAATGTCTTGATCTGCGGGGTAATTGCGTAACACACTAACAGTAGGAACGGCTTTCATTTTGACAGTTCAACAACATTCGTTGCCTTATTTACGTTGTTGTACAGACAATTTTTTCAAACATATGAAGCAATGGACTAGCAATAGACTTCAAAATGATTCAGATTCTGATCCATAGTGTGTTATGCAATTAGGGTGCTGATTGGATTTCTCATTTCATTCAACAAATTACAGCATCTAACCTTGCAAGACCACGACATAACTTATAACATAATATCACGCCTGATTTTCCCCGACGGAGTATGCAGAGGTGTACCTGTAGTACACTCACAAATGGTGGATAAAACTTTTGTAAAAATGTTTTTTACAACCAATTCACAGAAATAAAATATCATTTATCATTTGTCAGATTTGTGTCAGAAATCCACATTACCGACAAATTCCAAGTATCCGAACAACTCAATAGAATATCTACCTCACATTTAGCAATGAAAGGTTTCTGACAGAAAAATTCAATATGGCATTCTTGGAACTGGGAAATACATCCATTTAGTTCACAGCTGTATCACTCACCCAAATAGATTCAATGTCATTGAAGGATATTCATAACACCACTTGATTTTATTTTCTCTTAATAATATTATTGAACACGCTAATATAATTATTGCGCCTCTTTTTGCGAACATCAAATAATTCCTTTTTGGGGTTTCAAAAATACTAAATAGCCAAGTAACTGCGGCCAATTTAAATGACGCGGTTGGTAGGTCAAACTGACCCTAACCCCTTTGGTCAGGGTACCCTAGATTAGTTACTGCGACCAATTGGTAGCGCATGGTTGGCCACAGTTCTAACCTAACCTAACACGTTTGGTCAGGGTTCACTAGCTTAGTTACTGTGAAAAACGAAAAACGAGTAAGAACACTGTGCGAAAAGGCCAGAAAATCAAAAAGAGGCTCAATTATTCAAAAAGGTGTGCATTATTAGAAGCTAAAACAGGTTTAAGAGGTTCATTAATTTAAAAAGTGTCAATCATAAGAAATTCAATAAGTTTTTAGAGGATCAGTTAAATATTTTTAATTTTTTTGGACATCTGACTCTTAGAGCAATATTTTTAACTGTTGTCGCTATACGAGAATTTCTTACACAGTCCATCCACAGTTATTTTACCTCTGACACCAGCAACTCAATAGCAACCTTATTGTAACCATCATAAAGATCATCGTGAATTTGACAGACTTCTCAATGGCAGCAACCCAACAGCAACCTTATTACAACGACAATAAAGATTACTATGATTTTGACAGTGATGCAAACTCAGAGGTAAAATAATTGTGAACGGACTGTGCATAACTAGTGACCCGCTCTTGCTTCGCACAAGCGCAATCTACTAATGTGGCGACTTGTCAAAACGTGTAATTTCTCTGCTATCTATAAGTGCTCATACACACGAGCGACACGCGTCGACGGCAGAGGCAACTGCAGCCGCCGACGCGTCGACCGCGGTCGTCAACGCGTGTCGGCGGCAGCCGGCCACGCGTCGGCAGCTGCATCTGCCTCTGCCCTTGACACGTACCGCTTGTGTGTACGCACACTAAGTTAAATATTAATGTATTCATTCTAACGGAGAAGGTTCGTCGCTCTCGTTATTATCAGCCATATTTTAACTACTTTGGGCGTACTATGGGCAGTGTTGGTTATTGCGCAATAGAAAAACCGTTTGCAGTTCAAATCAAATTATAATTTACGAACCAATTAATCACACTAGCAAATCACACACTGTAGGTACACGACACAACGCGCGCGGCAGTTTCTAAACGTGTTCACTGCTTAACCGCCAACAACAAACTCTGCATTTATTGTGGTCAAGCGTTATGTTATAGACTCCGTCGAGCGCCGCCTGGTGGCGCTGGCATCTCGATTCGTCAAAGTCAAACGATTGATTTAACGTATTTTCGGCATACACATAAACCATCCGCAATAAATTCTCAAAATGATTGTGAATCCGTATCAAATCCACTGTGCAGTTTAGAAGAACTTAGCAGTTACACACTGACACGTAAAGCGACTTTGTCTAATACTATTCACAGATTGCTAGCCACCTCCCCCCCTGCTTCACGCGGTTTTATTACTTGACAAAACATCTTTGTTTTATTATTATTTGAACCTTCCGGAATCAATTGTCTAAATAATGATGTGTAGTGGTATCCACATCGCCACATGCGAGCTACACGTCACACTGATGTTACGCAAAATCCTGCATCGCGCAAGCAGAGTTTACCGCGCAACTAGCATTATACAACGTCCCGACATCAAACGTCGGGCAGCTGCCCACCAGACACGACACCCGTCTGGTCGGAGAATCCTCCCTTTTCCATGGAGTATGAGCGTACTTTACAGTCTGTTTCTTATATCTCTATAAGTGAAAACCGTATCAAATCCACTGTAGGGTTTAGAAGAACAACGATTAGACAGACAAAGCGGTTTTGTTTTATCATATTTTATACGTAGATTGAATAAGCCTATAATGTTTACCGTGCATTGGACAGACGTCAATGCTCTTCAGATTGGGGTCCAACGTGCGGGTTTTCCAAATTGGTATGCCTGAATTTATTTCACGAAGAAGCTTCCTAACGATACTAATACCTGTAAAAACTGCAATCGTAGCACATTGCTACGGTGTAACTTTCTTGGGTAGCGTATTGCCACGACGTAGGTATGGTCTGTTTGAAAAGTATCTGATGAAAATGTAAACAAACCCTGTTCAGGTTAAATTCTCACGCAATCACTCACTATAGAGAATTAGTACCACATTCAACAGTATTTACAAGGTTTCATCTCCCTAGTTCACCCAACAATTTATTCTTTGAATAACATTATTAAATTGTAATAAAAAAATCGTCGACGAAAATTGGTTATTGAAGAACATCTGTAACACGGTTTAAAATTAGAATTTCAGGTTTAAGTGTTCAAATAATCAAATCAAAGCAATCTATTTGAAAGTGGCACTACAAATAGTATCCACAGGTAAATTTTCTGATCCATTTGTTTGCCTTTTCATCAGATACTTTTGGAACAGACTATAGCTTGCGTAGCACAGCGATACGGATTTCCATATTTCATGAACTACGCAAAAAAGGCGTTTAGAATTTAACTAAAGAAGTGGATCGTTTGTTTATTTTGAGTATTTTTTGACAAAATTTTGTTCCAATTATCGTCAATACTTCAAGAAATATTCCTTATTAAATAAATATAACTAAATAACATTCCATTAAAGTTACTTCGCCAAATCAGTTTAAGTATTACTTATTTTTCTACCCACGGCTTCTATCTTTATAGTCAGCCCAAGGGAGCCGCGGGTAGGCTTTCTCGGGAAAAATTTGCATGCCTTCGCTGCCCCTTACAAAATTTAATTATGTTGCTTTGCTTCGTTCAGACGTGATTGAGCAATGAGCAACAGGGATTCGGGATTTTTCGGCCTTTAATTGGGGCTTTAATTATTTATAACTACTTGAGCTTATAATACCTAGGTAATAGGTAATACGGACTGGTATCCAACTCCACGTCAATGCGCGTATTGTGCGTTCGGGTGGGAAAATCGATTATTTGGTCCACACCAGCATTTCGAGGAAGACCAGCAACGCCTTGGTGTTACTGACAATCTCACGTAGGGTACCTGGGTTACCGAAATACGTATATTAGTTACCTGTACGTGGCGAATACCGGGCAGTTTAGAAGCACATGAGCTGCTGTCTCGTCGTCCTCCATGCAGGCCCTGCACAGCGGACTGTTTGTGACTCCTATGACAAAGAGGTGTTTATTAAATGACCCGTGGTCAGTTAAAACTACTGTAACTGTTTGCAGCTATTGTTTAGTTAGTCGATGAACCTGTTTCGTGAGGCGGCCATCAAATGTAGCGAGTTCTTCTTTAGCCTGCCTGCACTCACCTTGGTTCCCCCACAGTTTGTGATGTTGGTCCCTGGTACGTTTCCTTACCAGAGTGCGTAAGTCTAAACCATTGCTTCATAATTGGATAAATTCGTCTCCTAAACAACTTAAATTAGGCCAGTTAATTTCTGGAAACCGGCGGAGTCATTGCAAAACACGCTTGCAACTGCAATGCCTCTAGAATTTACGTACAGTGTGAATTAGATGTCTGAGAACGTTTAGCGGGGAATGCATTCTGTTATTATTAGTAAATATACAAAAAACTATTTTACTGTCTTATTCCCTAGAAGTTATTAAAAGTAGGTACTGCAATTCTCAACTTTAAACAAACCCAACTATGATAATATAAAGAGAAATTATTCTAGCAAACAATATAAACCCAGGTCTTTCAATTGAAGTGCCATTTTAAATTCAACTTTATATTATATTCAGAACCGTTCTTTGTTTCCCGATTTCAATTTTATACTCTTACCTTTCCACTTAAATTTCCACCTTGTTTCTGGAAGGTTAAAGTAGATTCTTGGTTGCAGGTCAGTCTACAATGTACGCTGAATGGACCACATCCTGGGAGATTCGTGTGGGAAAGAGATGGTATTGTTATATCGTCTAATACTGATTCAAGGTAAGTTTATTTCAATAATGTTATACCATATATGTATCTATATGTAATTGTTCTACTGTTAGGCATAGATATCTTCTTATACGGAGAAGTTCCACTCTGCAATCGGCATTTTGTTTTTGTTTTGATCATTTGCTTGTTGTCATTTGCCAGTGTCGCAACCGTTTGTCTACGGTTGCAACACAGAGCAATGTGTATTGTCTTTGGTCCCTGGCCCTAACATCAAGGAATGGACAAAATTGTCAAACTTTTATTACTTGAATACAAGGCTTTTGGCTACTTTGTATGTGTGTATTTAATGTCATTTATTTGTAATGTGCGTTTTGTATGTGCAGAATAAACATTTCATTTCATTCATTTATCGGTTTTTCTCTGCTTGTTGGAGATTTCAAGCATAGGGTTAGGTTTTCCTTTACTGTTTGGCGAATATGAGATGAAAAAAGAGGGATATAACCAGGCGGGTATAATAGCAGGCTATCTACCCTATATTCTACATAATGTTTACGTATAGTTTCCTTACAAAAAAACGACTCGACAATAATATGATGGAAGACGAAGCAAATTCCTGTCGCCATCAAATATTCTGATGCAATCGTAACGTCAATATACAGTAAAATGGTAACTCTATTTCAGTAGCACTATCGATTAGTCAAATCACTTTAGAAAGTGAACGTAAACTCGATATCTTCGAACAGTTCTTAAGTAAATCCCGGATAGACTGGCACTCCGTAATAGAATCTATTCCAGGAATGTGTAGGTACTATAAAATGACAGTCATTTAAAAACTACGGTGCAGAGCGATGAATATATTTATCATACGACTAGCTCCCGCCCGCTACTTACTTCGCGTAGAAGATGCAAGACACCACAATACACTAAAAAAACAGCCACTTTTTTATAAAACTTTGCTGATGCTACATTTGTAGTTTTGGTCTCAGCAGCCAAAATATGAAGATAGGATTGGTGACACGGGAGCAAGCGACGTACATTTGTCAGTGTGAGAAGCAGCTCGTCCTGAGGTCAACACCTGCAGTAGTAATTTCCCATTGCTTGCGAAGGTTTTTGTTTTTAGTAAATTAATGAACGCATGCGTATATTACCTAATGACACCACACTGAAAAATATCGTAGTAAAGCAGATCAAAAGCCCAAGACAAATCGAGGAAGCAAGCGAAAACAGGTGTTCTTCTTTTTGTGTAGTACCTGACGGCCTGCTTGAGACACAGAACTGTACTGTCTCTAAAAAGTCCTGGCCGAAACCCAAACTGATTGTCGTGAAGCACGAGACGTTCGTTTAGCTGTGTATCAAGCAGATCATCAAGCACCTTAGCGACTGTGGTCGCTAGAGAAAAAGGTCTATTGTTAGTGTAGTTAGTTTAGTTAGGTTGTAGTTTAGTTGTTGCAATACCTACGCGGTCAAAATGTAAATTCTTTAAAATTATCGTACCTGCTCACAAAATTTCACTAGAATCGGTTGAGAAATAGTTTTCACCTGTTGTAGTTGCCTTGTGAATGAATAAATAAAAAATTTGGAAAATCCAAAAGTGCACGCCTCATAATCTCATTCAATCTATAAAAAGTAACAAAAAACGAACGAAATGTCCAGTCGTATTTTTATATTACTAATTACAATTAAACTACATTGAATTAGACCTTGATTTTCGAAAGGACTTAGTTTTAGATAATACTGAAGCGTAATAAAAGAATGACTCAATTAGTTAAGGTTTTCGGAAGTTATCGTGACCAGAATCCATACATACACACGGACGTCCACAGAATATTTTTTTTATGCAGTTTTTTCATAATTTTAAATAGCAAAATGTCTTTTGAAAATAACATGAGTGTTGAAACTAGTGTTTTTCGTGACGTTTGTATGTGAATAGTATTTTACAAGTGCGATATGAAGTAAATAGAGACATTTTTAACTTAAGGAATTACTTGTTCTTTGTAAGGCGAGAGTAGAGCACTACGTCACGCGTTTATGAGGAGTGCAATAGAAATGCGACAAGCTGAAACGGAGACGCTACGCTTGCGCTTCGCGCTCGCTCGGTCAATAATATGTATAGATAAAATTAGGATACAATTAGGTAGAAGTTATTTAACACATAACATAATATCACGCCTGTATTCCCCAAAGGGTTATGCAGGGGTGTAACTATAGTACACCCATATATATCCTATAATTTAGGTACTTAGTAATAAGTAATACCATTGTGTTATTAATTTGTGGTTGATTAATTAATTCACCATAAACAATTAAAAATGATTCCTTTCATATATTAACCACTAAACTGAAGACCAATAAGTCTTGTGCCTACAATTTGTGCGCTTTAAAACAGAAAAGAATTGACCAATGTCCCGAATGTGTGCTCCCAACCGCAGCCATGACATTATCCAATAAAAAAATAGACCAATATCCAAACATAAGATCCAAATTTTCACTTCCCCATCAGGATCCAGGTCATGGTCTATCCATGAGCCAAATTTCATTCAAATCCCTTCAGCCATTTTAGCGTGAAAGCGTAACAAACAAATATACTTCATCAAATCTTTTCTCTTTATAATATTAGTGTAGATATGTCTTAAATCACCAACCCGCCTTGAGTAAGCATGGTGAGCAATGCTCTGAGCCTTCTCGTTACTAGAAGAGACCTTTGCCCTGCAATGAGACAATTATAGGCTGGTATTATTATACTTAAATATTTATTTTTATTTACAACTTTTGTTAACTACACTCATGGTGTTGTTACTTTCTGCACCCAGATGAAGTCAAGATCTCATCACTGCCGTCCACTAACTAAAAGGCCGTTAAGCCACAGTTGGTCGTTTTTCACTTTGTAATGTAGTCTTATACAACTTTCGATGCTCTATCTTTTGGTGTAAGAATCATTTTGCTATGATTTATAGTTTTAGAGATACAATAAATACTATAAAGCAGTTAAGGTATGGTTAGCGGCCTTAGAGTGCAGCATATTATGTAAAAACGAAAAAAATTGCTTAGCTAAAAGTTAGAAAATGAATTTAAATAAAATGTGATTAATATAAATGAATGAAATATATCACATATTGTGCAAAAAGACTATGCCTACGTATATAACTTGCAACCTTGTTCATAGGTAGCATACTTTTCAAGAGACATCAATTGCCACTTATTTTTGCGTTTTCTCGAAAACTACTTTTTGCACTTAGCTGCCTTTTAGTTGGTGGACGGCAGACACACATTGGTACACTAAATCATACCAAGACCAACGGCATCGGCGTCGGTATTTTGTTTTTGTTTTGATCGTTTGTTTGTTGTCATTTGCTTGTGTCGCAACACAGAGCAATGTGTATTGTCTTTGGTCCCTGGCCCTAACATCAAGCAATAGACAGAATTGTCAAACTTTTATAGCTTGAGTACGAGGCTTTTGGCTATTTTGTATGTGTATATTAATAATGACATTTATTTGTAATGTGCGTTTTGTTTGTGCAGAATAAACTATTTTTCTTTCTTTTTCGTTCAAAAAAATATTTTTAGTCTCACGGTTATGAAAACACATGGAAACATACAGTCGTTAATTACTTCGCAAACATCATCTGCATCTGCAAATACGGCTTAATTAAACATAGGTACTGCGGAAACAAATATTTATTTTAATAAAAGATACGTAAAAAATATTTTCTGTGTTAAAAGGAATCGTTTTTACGGGACTGATTTTAATAACTGATACGGTTCAATAGTTAGATACTTTAACATTATTAATCAGCGGAATACTTCTCAGTATCGTTAAAGTTGGATTTAAAAAAGATAAGAAGAGGAAAAGTAGCCTATATTACTCCTTATAATATCAACTATCTGCTAGTGAAAGTCCGGTCAATATATATGTATATATAATTATAGATGTATTCATATCAGTCCAGCCGTTTCGGGGATTAGCCAGAACAAACAGATGGATAGTCAGGAAAAAATGTTAAAAATGATTTTTATTGTTTTGTATACCGTATATTTTTTCATTTATGTATTTGTAAAAAACTGTTATTTTGACATTACAAATAGACATATTAATTTTATTTATTTTTATAGATACAGATATCTGTTTGCTAAAATTGACTTCTCTTTCAGATACATTATCGGTCAGACGATGGCCCCAGACAGTGGGGTGATGACGCAACTCAACATATCACATCTGAGGGTGGATGATGGTGGTCTGTTTGCGTGTGTGGCCCACCATGGTGACAGTGTGGTGGTACACCATGATCGGCTTAATGTTTATGGTAAGTTTAGTTATAGTTTTTGAGGATATCTCTGTTTCTTTAGTTCACCCTTTTTTTTGGGTTGGAAATCATCAAATGACTTCTCCCGATCTGGCCGGAGCGGAAGAGCGTGTCAGACTCTTACTGACTAAAAGCCACCCGTGTTCCTGCAGTTGCCTGTGCGCGAGGGCCACGGTAACTCTTTCGAACAATCCGCGACACCGGCAGGCATCGGCCCTATCGGGCCCAGTCAATGTTGCTGACATCTCTTTGAGGCGCGCGTGGAACACGACGCGCCTTCGACTCGGGCCTGGTCCTTACTGGATGGCGAGCTGCCCGTTGCTCGCCGTCCGCAAGCCCGCGCCTACGGTGGCCGGGAATCGGCTATTGATTCCCGACGCCCTGGGCGTCTCCCCCTGTCTAGATGTATGTTCGGGATTGACGCAAACACGGCTGAACGGTTTTGGATGAAATGTAGCACACAGATAGTTTATAACCAGGATTAACAGGGTACTTTTAATCCCGGAAGTATGTTTCCGCAGGCAAAAGCTAGTAAATACTAAGACTATGAACAAGAGTAATTCTGTTACTATTAAGATATTTCTAGTGTAGGGATCAAATAAACCTCTAAACTCTATGACCTTTGACCAAACCACTAACCCAATCACCAACATAAACAGCGTTACTAATACATCTAGGAATCTAAACTGGTCACAGTTTGCAAACTCGAATTCCTGGGAAACCGACCAAGTTCAAAGTTGTCTTCCCCATCCGCACTTCGCGCACCAGTTGACAATTTTGCGCTCTAGCTAGTCTTGTGCAGACTACTCCCCTTCTGCGAAATGTTATTTTGAGAGATAAACTTGAGGGAGTGTAGTTTTGGTATCAAAGTTATGGTTCTGAGTATTTAATTAAACTTTCAGTATATATTTAATAAGTAAAATAACGTCCCTACCGTATTTAAAAATATAGCACAAACTTTAATGTATATAGTATTTAATTATATTAAAATATGAACTTTCCCTAAATTTGAAAATTATTGCCAAAGGCCACAAACGAAAATAATGCCCGAACATTTTATTTAACAACTTTCCCTAACCATGACCCCAATATGACGATATTTATACAATGGGGTCAAATTAAATTAGCCAGTGAAACTCCGTAGACATTATGAGACAACTGTGGAGTTTCGCTAGCTATTTAAAGACCCTGACACCTTCATCGTTATCCTGCCCTTATCCCAATTTATTCAGGGTCAACGCAACATGTCTTTTTCTTACATACGTCTCCATAAAATGTCATCTCAAAGTGCCTTGCAGGAAATTACCTTTCAAACCAGTATAAAAGAACGTTTTTATAAAAATATATGAGATTCGTTACTGCAAAGGCATGAAAGTATCCAACAACTCTTACGAAGAAACTCGAAGCTAAACTCTATTAAAATAAAAATAGAATAACAAAGAGATAAGGGTGGTTCACAAACTTTATCCTCTTCATAAAGTTTCTGTATTGTGGATGATATTGTTCTTAGGGCGTGTGCAGACTTAATAACGGCTTGCAGCTGCATCTGAAGATTAATGGCCTTATCGAGGTATAAGGAAACCTAGGAGTGATTAAAACAAATTTTAATCCTAATCTACAGTACTTTCCAAACTAGGTAAATACTAATAAACAGCTGAGAGGTGCAACTCGAATTTGCATAAGATAACTCTGTGAGGTTACGAGTGCATCGAGTCGCATCCGTCAGCAGATTCACAAATCAAAAATCTTACCAGAGATAGGCAGTCATGGACATGCCTACAATGTAGACAAACGTACACGCTGTTCTTGAGAATTTCCCTACCTACTGTAAACTTAATGTCGTTGCCCAACCGAACCGGAGTAACGATCACAACGATCGGAGTAACACATCACGATCGGCACTCACGAGGTGGTACTTAGTGCCTCCCTATGATACTAGATATTATAGCACACCACCATTTTCTGGTACTCCTGGTTGCGTTTCTTGCCCGAAGCCCGACGTGTGTTAGTAAAGGCGTGTGCGGTGCAACATGCTGATCGTGCGGGACTGAAGAGGCGCGAGGGAGGGAGGCACGCGCGCGGCGCGCTCGCGTTCTACTCTGATCATTCATGAAAACCACGTGCAGTCCTACCGCGCCACCATGCCGCAGCCCGCCTCAATGACAATAAATACTACGTAAAAACTAGCGTAATGGATGTTACAAAATAAGGAGCCAGTATTTATTATAGTAATTTTAAATTATTTCATTATTTAAATAAAGTACTTAGATTTAAAAAAAAAATGTTCTATGGTTTCTATACCAGCTATAGGTATACCTCTTAAAATATTTCGTGTATGAATAGCTACACGTTATATACAGGGTGGTAGGGACATCGACGCGCAAAGTGTAACCATGAATTCAGCACATGATTCCCACAGCAGGTGATCCCCAGCGCAGAAATGTTTCGTCGGTTAACAAAAAAATATGAGTAGTTTCATAGAAAAGTGTGTGACTTCCATCTTTGTCACTAAGTGTTTTATATAATAATTATGTTGGGTGTTTATACATTATATATATAATTGTTAATATTATGTAATGTTAAAAGGCACGATGGGGTTGGCGTATCTGTTTATTTAAAAACCCCTAAGAAAACAAAGAGAAAAAAAAAATTGAAATGTGCAATCCCTACGCGGTCTAAATGTATAAACAATTTTATCAGATTATTATTTTATCAGCAATTTTATTTTTTTAAATAACCTATTTAAAATTTCAACGCAGGGGTGTTCAGAATAATGTGCTGAATCCATGGTAACAATTAGCGCGTCGATGTCCCTGCCACCCTGTATGTAATCTATAAATGTGAATGGACAAAATTGTCAAACTTATAATATTTCTTGAACACGAGACTGTTGGCTACTTTGTATGTGTGTTGTTGTTTGTATTGTGTTTTTTTTTTTTGTAATGTGCATTTTATTTGTGCAGAAGAAACAATTTTTGTTTCTTTTTCTTTATCTTGATATGTAACTAACGATCGCAGTGTCTGTAAGAAATTGATTTTATCCATAACCGTCATCTTAATTAATGACTGATTGCGTGTAGTTTGTATTTCACCTTTTTTTATACAAATATCCAGGATAATGATGCCTATTTCCGTCTCCAAGATCCAGGCTACCTATCTGTCAAATTTCATAATTACAATCGGTTCAGTGGTTTAGGCTTCAAACGGTACAAAACAGACAGACAGTCAGGCTTACTTTCTCATTTTATAATATTAGTTCCAGTCCTTATTAAAATTACAATTTAACCATGCCTGTATGATAGAAGTTACTTAGGTATGTAGGGCGTACTCGGGCAGTAAATAAACTCCGCTTCGAACCTCACTGACAAGCAGATATTGCAGAAATAGGAAAATTAATACTGTAACCACAAGGTCTCGAAGCGATTTCCAGGAAATTTCAAGCTATTCGATCGATTCTAACTGGATGGTAGACTTAACTAGGTAATAAGGTTGAAATTGATCAGACTGTACGCTAAAATGGTGGGTAAATTTTCTGATCAAATTACTCTGTAGGTATATTTCCTATTTGTACTATGTATACAGGTTCAAAGTAAATTAGCTGGCTTAAAGAGAACTTCAAAGACGAATGATTTCAGAGACGTGATGATATCCAAACACGATAATACATTTTTTTTTTCTATATATATAATTTCAAGTCTACATTACGGCCTTCACAAGGTCGATGCGAGAAGCACAGAACCGGTCGAAGTGGCGGTGCTTTGGGGAGGCCTATGTCCAGCAGTAGACATCTTTCGGCTGAAATGATGATGAACTACACTACCAGCGGCCATTGCCTCCATCATCAGTTTTAGTCACGAAGTATGAGTTCAGTTTCTTTTTTGTTTTATTCTGTTTAGATAAGGATATCCACCACGTCTATGATCTCACAACGCACGTTACACTTTTCATTTGTTTTATTTTTCTTTTTTTACTTGTATATGTTGTGTTGTGTGCTTTGTAGTCTGTGCTAAATAAATGATTTTCTTTCTTTGTTGTCTTTATATGAAGTTTCGCCAGTTTATTTCATTTAGTAGCAACTTTATTTTGCGTCGTTGGTTTGGTGGTTAAACAGTCCATAAAAGTGTTTTTGGAGTTATTATATTATAATGTTCTCAGTAGCAGCCTCTCTGGATCAGTGCTAGATTAATAGCTATAAGCTGATCGTCCCTACTACATTGGAGTTAAAGTGTAAATGACGAAATGTAAGTGTACCTACCATCTCTTGAATTTCTACATTTATACATCTTTAATTTTTATGGTCTACATAATAAAGAGTATTCTATTCTATTCTATTTTATTCGTCTGCCTTCTCTTTAGGGAAAAAATAGGCGTGATGCCCTGTTATTTTAGTTTGCACTGAATAATTCAGTGTCAAAAATAAACTTCAATTTATTTTGGTTGCATACGACCCACATGTGTTTGAGGAATCAATACGGGGAGGAACGGGCATTGATCCCCAAGCCGACACATTCGGTTTGCTGATTTTAAAAACGGTTCTTCGCCCGAAAGTTGTCAACTAAGGTCAAGAAAGTGCATAATATAAAGAAGTTCTTATTGGTCCCTCAGTAGGTTTGGATATTTGAGTTTTGAACCCACAACCTGGTGCATAAAGAGCAGACAGACAAAGTGGTATTCTATCAGAAAGAATGATGATGCAAAAGTCAAAAATATATGGGACTTAATACATACGCTACCGAAAAGCTTATGTCAATCCCGTTGAAAAGGGATGTAGAAATACGAAACGCTTTGAAAGCGATTGCCACTTGACTACGCCCTGAGGTAGAAATACTTTTTTTTTTTGGGTGGGGAACCATCCGATGACCTCTCCCGCTCTGGGCGGAGCGGAAGGGCGTGTCAGACTCTTACTGACTAAAACCCATCCGTGTTCCTACAGTTGCCTGTGCGCCAGGGCCACGGTAACTCTTTCGAGCAATCCGCGACCCTGGCAGGCATCGGCCCTTTCGGACCCCGTCAATGATGCTGACATCTCTTTCAGGCGCGTGTGGAAAACGACGCGCCGTTGACCCGGGCCTGGTCCTTACCGGATAGCGAGCTGCCCATTGCTCGCCGTCCGCAAGCCCCCGCCTACGGTGACCGGGAGTCGGCTATCGACTCCCGACACCCAGGGTGTCTCCTCCTGTCCTGTAGTCTCCTCCTGCGGTGACTAGGGGTGCAAGAGCGCAGCGATTGCCTCACCCTCATGCGCTCCGCTGCGAGCATTACTGCTTCGCAGAAGGAGGTGACGGCTTCCCACTCCCTCTCACTCCGTACCATGGCCTGGACCAGGGCCGGACGCGAAAGATCGCCGCCACGACAACACGGCGGTACTCCGCCCAAGCCGCGCAGACCTCCACCGCATGCTCCACGGTGTCCTCCGGTCAATCCACACAATAGTAACACCCGGGCGTTTCCTCCCGCCTTATCCGAAACAGGAACCTCCCGAAACCGCCATGTCCGGTGAGGAGCTACGTCAGGTGGAAGGTGAGGACGCCGTGGTACCTCTCAAGTCACTCCTCAACAGGTAGAAATACTGAAACTCCGACCAACCCAAACAGAAAAGTTCACGCTTTATTAACTTATGTGCGACATATTGTCTAGGCATCAATTTATTGTATTATCGTTGGTTCTAAATAATGTATTAAAACTAACTCGAACGTACGAGTATGTACTTATGTTAGTACTATTTCAGGTCTGTGCAAGTTTTGTGGGTAGGCCCGCAGGAACGCGCGGAGTAAACGTAACGTAAAGATTTTAAAATTGAAAATACTCGTTTGGCACATTTTTTTTTGTCCTTTTCTTGCATATTGTTCCGTACGAACATTCAGTATAAGGTTAGAAATTTTTCATTTGTCTTGACAGTCAGTGACAGGCAGTCAGTCCAGCGACGCGTACCTTTATGTATAATATTCCCTATAAATCTCTAGGGGCCTTTCTTTTCAGCCTTTTGAATGTTGAATTACTGTTCACTAGTGGCTCTGTGAGCTCTAGACCTCACGAGTCTGTCTTTGCATAGCTTAAAACTGATTAAATGTTCACCGCAAAATTTGAAACCAAAATACTTTGGGATAGTTGTAATTTCGATTCCTATCCGATTCCGATTTCGATTCCGATAATCCTTCAAATGTTCGCTACTTTTACGTCGTGTGTTCGTCCTAAGGCCTCTACTTTCATACAAGAGAAAGTTACAGTTCAAGCCAAAAATATCATGTCAAAAAAATTACCACAGCATTTTCTTTTTCGTCTGCATTTTAAATTAGTATGGGATTAAAACTAATTTGACCAAAGGCAGACTGCGCATTTCAGTAGGTACTAGAGCAGAGTGATATAACCAAATGATGCTCGCACGCTAACGATCCAAAATTAAGCAGAAATTCAATTGGAGAGATTCCTATTTAGTGAAACGAAAATTTTAGCTGTACATGATTCTGTCTCATTAGATCCTTCCGTTCTGATTTTGAATGTTTCACCGATGTGAGTTTAGTTGGTTAGTAGGATAATATATATTTTAAAGACAGCAGGGGTTATAGTCCTTAGAGACGTTCGTCACTTTTGGACTTTGTCACATTAAACTAGTTAATTCTCAAGAGATGTACAGTCAGGAAAATTCATCGTTTATCCAATCAACATACTAAGAAAGAAAGAAAGAACAAACAAAATACATTTATTTGCGGTAAACATGACGCAAAGAAAATACACACAAACAAAAAATAGCGAGTTACTACGTGTACGGTGAACGTACATGGGTTTTAAAATATATTTATTACAATAAGTTAGCCAGTAGGCTCGCGTATTTGCACTTTGAACGCGACCTACATTTGGCAGTGCATTGACACTGACATATTGCATTGTTCTATGCATTTTATGTATATTACATTTTTAGTGTTCAATTAGACGTGGTTTGAGTCGGACAACTTGCATTTTTATTTAGATTCATCCCGTTGAGCATTCACTGACATTTTCTGCATTTAAGTTTAAATTTGACATTTTACATTTGCATTGACATTACTTATGTTAGGGAAGCACCCTACATAGTTTTTTGGTCCTTCGTAACTATTGCAAGTACCATACAGTCCGATACGTCGGTCGATAAGTCGCCGCGCGGGATCTGTGTCGTGTCGTGTCATACCGTGCCACGTGTGTTGCCGTGCAGGAGCATTCGGGGAGGTGGCAGCGATCCAGGTTCCAGAGCGTCACATTGCATTGCATTGCATACAGGGAGAGTTCCTGAATTTCAAGTAAGATCGTTCATTATTTATCTTACGGCTTTATAATGGAGGGTTTAATCGTGCGTCAAGCTGAGATCCTCGAGGAAGTGAAGAGAATCTATTCTAATTTTAAGAAGGATTCAGCGAGCAGGAAGACCACCGATTACATTCGTAAAAGGCTTGAGAGGTTAGATATACTATGGGCGGAATGTGAAGAGAAGAACCGGGAGCTGAGTGCAGTAGAGGAGAAAGATCATCAATATTTCACCGGTAACATTTATGAGGTCATTAAAAGCTGGTACCATGGAACGCGTCAGGAGATTGCAGCGTTCGAGATGAAGACTCTTGCTGGACCCAGTAACGCCGGCCATAGTAAGTTAAACGTTGAGTTTGACAAAACCATGTTCGAGACATCTGTAGGAGCAGAGGACAAGCTACTCGAGTTACAGCAGTTGCAACAAGCTAACTTCCGTGCATTCACTAGGTTAGTAAATCGAAGCCTAGACGAGGTTAAGGAGAAATGGGAAATTGAGGATATGCTTAAGACTGTAGAGTTTCGGTGGACTGCGATTGACAAATTACATTTACAAATTGATGGCATATTAGAGGGGAATTCACAGGACTACTATGACGAGTTCTGTCGTCACGAAAAGGCATTTACAAATATGAAACGGGCGTTGAACACGAAATTAAACGCTTCTCTACATCAACAGCAAACATTGCCTAAAATTGACATACCTATCTTTAACGGCAACTATACTTTATGGCCTACTTTTATGGATCTCTACGTAGAAGCGATTCATAATAATTCGGCGATCGCAAAAACACAAAAAATGCAACATCTAAAGGGTAGACTTCGCGGTGAAGCGGAAAAGCTCGTGCAGCATCTACACATTGCACCCGAAAATTATGACACGTGTTGGGAAATTTTGAACCATAGATATAATAATAAGTTTCTGTTATTTACCAGAAATTTCCAGGCATTTATGCGTCAACCTAATTTGCAAAAACAATCTGCATTCGACCTCAAGCGGTTATATGACACTAGCAACGAAACCATAAACGCCATACACAACTTGGGCGTTGATACAAGCTCATGGGATCCGATTCTAGTTTACGTGTTATGCGAAAAATTAGACTCCGAAACGTATACGGAATACATGCAGTCCAGGTCGGATCCGCGCGAGATACCAACATACAATCATTTTATGGATTTCGTCGAAAACAAGTTTATGGCATTAGAACCATTGCACAGGAAAAAGCCAGAAAATTTTGATAAACCTGCATCAAAACCACACAATTGTTTTAAGACGCAACATCTGTTCGGCAATAATCCCAAGTCATCAAATTCACAACCCAATAAAGGTTCAGCAAACTATTCTCGCAATTTTCATGCGTCAAACGCTGGACAATACAGCAAGACTATTTGTCCATTGTGCAATACGAATCATGCATTATTTCAATGTTCTAAATTCGCTGACATGCTGAGTCCGGAAAAAATAGCATTTATAGAAAACAATCAAATATGCAAAAATTGTTTGTATGTGCATACTAAGGGTTACTGTGCGTCGCAGAAAAGATGCAGAGATTGCAACGAACAACATAACACACTTCTGCACAGCGATATTGTAAAGTCAGCGCAAACGCCCTCAGCAACACAAACAGCACCTAAACCGTCGTCATCGACTTCATCTAGGTCAAATAAAAATATGCAAAACAACTTCGCGTCAAATAATAATGATGAAATATTATTACCAACAGCATTACTGCAAGTAGCCACAGCTGGAGGTGACTACATCACACTAAGGGCTCTAGTTGATCAAGGCTCACAAATTACGTTGATCACGGAGAATGCAGCTCAAAGATTGGGCATAAAGCGTCAACAGCTGAATGCAAACATAAGTGGCATCGGTACTTTATCCAACAGGAGTAAAGGAAAGGTCCATCTATCCTGCAAGTCCTTATATAACGATTTCCAGTTTACAACGGAAGCGTTAATCATGACACGGGTAGTAAACAGTCTGCCTAACGTTACATTTGCAAAGAAACCTTGGGCTCATGTGACAGACATCACACTAGCCGACCCAGATTACAACTTATCTAGGCCTATTGACATACTTCTGGATGCACACGTATTTTCCGAAATACTCATGAATGGCTTAGTCAAAGGGGAGGTTAATGAACCCATGGCTCAACAAACACGGTTGGGGTGGATATTGTCAGGCAATGTCACCAAAACATTTAATTGCAACGTCGTAGTTAATGAAGTTAACGACTTGACAAAATACTGGGAAATTGAAGACATCAATGGAGATGCATGCAATTCTATGACGTCAGAGGAACGATATTGTGAGGAGCTCTACACTGCAACAACCAAGCGATTAGGTGATGGCAGATATGCAGTTCGTTTGCCAATGAAGCCTAATTTTAATCAGCTGCTGGGCAAGTCAAAGCCACGAGCGGTAGCACAGTTTATGCAATTAGAAAGGAGATTAGGCAGGGATGACAAATTATCAGATAGTTACATCAAATTTATGCAAGAGTACCTGGAAATGGGACATATGAAGGAGAGCAAACCTGACTGCAACACGGCATGCTACTTACCTCATCATGGAGTCCTAAAACAGGACTCAGTGACATCAAAATTGAGGGTGGTTTTTAATGCCTCCCAGAAAACTGACACAGGTTACAGCCTGAATGACTTGATGGAGTGTGGCCCTAAGCTACATCAAGACCTATTGACATTATTATTAGGATGGCGGCTATACAAGTACGTCTTTACTGCAGATTGTGAGAAGATGTACCGCATGATCCTTGTCCATGACGAAGACCAACGCTTGCAAAAGATCCTGTGGAGAGAATCCAACCAAGGTCCTTTAAAGGAGTTCCAGTTATGCACAGTGACGTATGGAACCAAGGCAGCACCATTTCTAGCTCTTCGAACGCTGAAACAGCTTGCAGAGGATGATGCACAGAAATATCCGTTAGCAGCGGATGTCATCGCTAACGAAATGTACGCTGATGATGTCCTAAGTGGCAGCAACTCCGTCGAACGAGCACAAGAAATTCAAAAGCAACTCATTGACATGCTGAGTGGAGCTGGCCTTACACTACGGAAGTGGTCAAGCAACGACCAGACCTTGATTGAAAGCTTATTTTCTTCAGATCTTAACCAAACGACAATGCATTTTACAAACGATGGCATGACAAAAGCCCTGGGGGTCCAGTGGAATCCTACAACTGACACATTTTCATTTACAAACAAAATACAATTTGACAATAAAAACCAATTGACAAAAAGGAAGCTACTATCGGAAATCTCGAAAATTTTCGACCCGCTGGGCTGGCTGACACCTTTGACAGTAAAAGCAAAACTGCTGTTCCAAAGCGTCTGGCTATCGGGATGCGAGTGGGATGAAACCTTACCTGACAGCGTGCAAGAGGAATGGAAGCAGTTTACTAACGACTTACACAACATAACCGAATACCAAATACCAAGGTGGCTGGGAGATATTACTAAACCATTCCAAGTACATGGGTTCTGCGATGCATCCGAAAAGGCCTACGCATGCGCTATATACCTGCTGACAACAAATGACAAAAACGAGCCTACGATTAGACTCATCGCTGCAAAGTCGAGGTTATCGCCAATCAACAAAAAATTGACACTACCGCGACTCGAACTATGTGGAGCGCTACTACTTTCACGGCTCATGAAAAAGGTCCTGACAGCCTTTAAATGGGACAATGTGCACAAAAATACATACGCCTGGACGGACTCTATGATTGTATTAGGCTGGCTGCACGGGGACGTCACAAAATGGAAGTCGTTCGTCAGCAACAGAGTACAGCAAGTGCATGACGTAATCCCAAAACAGCACTGGAGTTATGTCAAGTCCGAGGAAAATGCTGCAGACTGCGCGTCACGCGGAATCAGTTGTTCCCAACTATTGCAACATCCTTTGTGGTGGCAAGGCCCCTACTGGATGAAAAATTACAGTGAAGATACCTTGGACAAAATTACAATTACACCGACAACATGCGAATCAAAACAAAAACAAACTCGTATGTTGTGAAATGTGAACCGTCTTCAATAGTAATTGAGTTATTAGACAGACACAGCGATTTGACTCGTATTACAAGGGTCATTGCTTGGATGAAACGTTTCATTAACAGCTGTTCGAACACCGACACTCATCGTACTACTACTTACTTGACATCTACGGAACTAAAAAGCGCTGAAAACCTAATAATGAAACATATTCAATTGCATGCTTTCAATGACGAGATTATGAGATTGAAGGAAAACAAAGGTTTGAGCACAAAAAGTAACCTTTTGAGTTTAAATCCATTCCTTGACAAAAGTGACATTCTGCGAGTGGGTGGAAGGTTACGTAACTCAAGCCTACCCGAAGACACTAAACATCCAATTCTACTACCACATGACAACAAACTGACAGAGTTATTAATTTGGCAAGCTCACAGAAGAACATTACACGGAGGTCCTAAGTTAACCCTGACACATCTTCGACAAAGAGTTTGGATCGTAGGAGGACATCGCGCCGTCAAAAAGGTCTTACACAAATGCGTAACATGTCGCCGATTTAATGCTAAACAAACAAACCAGATTATGGCGGACCTACCAGAGCCGAGAGTGACAGTATCTCGCCCTTTTACACATACACGTGTCGATTTTACTGGACACGTTGAGATCCAGGCAAGTAAAGGCCGAGGCGTCAGAACATTGCTGGCGTACGTTGCAGTATTTGTTTGTCTAGCAACAAAAGCCATCCATCTAGAACTGGTTTCAGAACTATCCAGTACAGCATTCCTATCGGCTTTCAAGCGCTTCTGCGCACGTCGAGGTACACCACGGGACATGTACAGCGACAACGGCACGAACTTTGTGGGTGCAAATCGGATCCTATTGCAACAATACAAATGCATTGTAGAAAACATTGACAACTTCTTCTTGGGGAAAATATCAGAGATGGGAGTTCAATGGCACTTCAATGCCCCGGTCTGGCCAAGCGCAGGCGGACTGTGGGAAGCAGCTGTGAAGAGCATGAAATATCATCTCAAACGGGTCATTGGAGACCAACGTCTGACATACGAAGAATTTACCACTCTGCTATGTCAGATAGAAGCTTGCTTGAACTCACGACCACTATGCACTGTTTCAGAGAACGCCGAAGAGATTAACTGTTTAACTCCAGGACATTTCTTAACCGGCACATCACTCATGACAATTCCAGAACCCGACATGGACAATACGTACCGTTTAAACACGAGATGGCAAATTGTACAACAACTTAGCAAGGATTTCTGGAAGAAGTGGTCGCAAGAGTACCTCCAACAACTACAAGCAAGACTAAAGTGGAAACGACAGAATACTGACATAAAGAAAAATGACATTGTATGCATTAAAGATGAAAGGTTACCTGCAGGAAAATGGGCACTGGGTCGTGTAGCGGATTTACACCCTGGAAAAGACGGCCACACTAGAGTTGTGACATTACAAACTGCAAAAGGCGAAACTAAACGACCTATTACAAAACTGGTACCACTAGTGGAGGCTGAGGAAAAAACCAACACTGACACTGACAAACTACCCAAAAACAGGCGAAACCGAGCTAAAGGGCTTACCTGGAACAGCTTGGTATGTTATATGCTGATGCTAGTTATGACATTAATAACACCCACTGTTCAGCAAGATATGAAATTTGCTCAACTGACAAAAAATCAAACAGTTTTCTTTGACAAGATTGCAGATCTACAAGAAATTAGAGATGAATGGAAACTGGTATTCTATTACAATATGACAAATTATTGGCGCAACGTGGACACTCTGCAAGCATTCGTATCGCATATAAAGCAAGCTCGTTGCGAAGAGTGGTTGATGCAATTTCATGTTCTGATTAACCAACTTGAACAAAGCACGAGTGAACTAAATTATTACAACGAATTACTGAGGTCCCAGCGGATAATTCAACACAGGTTCAAAAGAGGAATGATCGACGGAGTAGGGTATGTTGCAAATTCGTTATTTGGAGTGTTAGACCAACATTTTGCAGAAAAATATGAACAGGATATCGACACAATCCAACACAATGAAAATCACCTATTCCAACTGCTTAAAAACCAGACAAGTGTTCTGGAAACCGAGAACAACATTGTACAGCGTAACGAAGCAACAATGGTGAAGCAGTTCACTTTTATCAACGATCACCTCACGTCCCTAGAAAACAAGACGCTCAAAGATAAACTTGAGAGTTCAAATGCATTCTACATCATTACATCGGCCATAGCTGCAGACAGAATGGCCCAAAACTTAAAAGATATCCAAGAATCACTCATCAACACACTGACAAATATGTACCAAGGACATATGGACGTACATCTATTATCACCAACCCAAATGCAAAGCGAACTAGATAGAGTAGCTCGACTACTACCTCGCGATTCTACACTACCTGAAGTTCGTAATGACATAAGAGACATCTACAGGCTGTTCAGAATACATGCACGCATAACACAACACTACCTGTTGATGGAAATAAAAGTACCGATCTTGAGTGATGCCCTATACGAACTTAACAGACTTATCAGCATTCCTCAACGTATTGACATAAATCGGGTAATGTACGTTATTCCCAACTCTGCATTAATAGCATTTAATGCCAACCAATACTCATTTATACCCCTAGAACAATATGACATTAACGAATGCCAAAAATTACATGACCAAACTCTACTGTGCAAACTAAATCACCCTATATACAACACCGGTGATCGTCACAAATCTATTTGCGATGTACAGCTGATTCGAGACAACGAAGAACACAGCGTTTATTGCCATACGGAAATAAAATTATGCGCCGACAAATGGGTCAAATTACATAAACAAAACACCTGGTTTTATTATTGTTGTGACACGTGCGAAGTACAATTAGTGTGCGGCACTCAAATGACATCGGAGACGATACGTCACTCGGGTCTGATAACGCTGAAACAAGGATGCAACTTGCAAGGCGACTCATTCACACTGCACGCATATATGGAACATACAAGTGACATTTTAGTCAATGTACCATATGCGATGATCGTGCCCACGATCTCTCCAATCAACAACATAATCAACACCTCGATTCGTAACTCAACGTTGCATATTAAAACGCACGAAGAGACGTTCAAGAAGATTGACACGCAACTACGCTCTATAGAAGCACAGTCTAAGCTAGACACCTTATCCTCTCACGACGTTCATCACTACATTGCAATTTATGTGGTTGTTGCGATTAGCATTGCACTGTTTGTAACATCGGTGTACTTTTGGCGAAAGATGGCAACCCAAAGACAGGGGGAGGGTCCGCAAGACGCGAGAAGTAGAAGCAGACGAGAAGAAGATCATGACATCGAGGACAGGAACAGCAAGATCGACAAACGGGACTCAAAAGTGAATAAAGTGTCGTGTGCTAACCCTACCTCAAGTGAAGTGAAATTTGACACTGAAAAACATAGTGATGTGTGCTAATTTATTATTATGGTGACATTCTATTTATAGACTTTAGTTATATTTCTTCATAGTAGTCGTAGATCAATCATATTTACATTGGAGTCCTTCATTTTTACATTGTTTTTTACATTCTTATTTTAGTTTTTTTACATATTTTGGGATTGTTATTTAATTATTCTCTTTCTGTGTTGTGGCAATATGTACGGTGAACGTACATGGGTTTTAAAATATATTTATTACAATAAGTTAGCCAGTAGGCTCGCGTATTTGCACTTTGAACGCGACCTACATTTGGCAGTGCATTGACACTGACATATTGCATTGTTCTATGCATTTTATGTATATTACATTTTTAGTGTTCAATTAGACGTGGTTTGAGTCGGACAACTTGCATTTTTATTTAGATTCATCCCGTTGAGCATTCACTGACATTTTCTGCATTTAAGTTTAAATTTGACATTTTACATTTGCATTGACATTACTTATGTTAGGGAAGCACCCTACACTACGTTCAATTTGCCGTGTTATTGTCATTTCAGACAATTGTCGAAGAATGGCAGTTGTTATTTGAATATATATGGACATTCGACAACTAGCTTTTGAACGTGGCTTCACCCGCGTGGGGGTCACAAATAATCCCACTGGAACGTACATTCTAGTAGCAGTACGTACTAACAGCATGAAAAGTATGTCGTAACTCCTAACACAGGTCATGGTCTACCTATGTTTTTTAGTGTAAAACGGTATCCGACAAATCGACAGACAGAGTTATTTTCACATTTATAATTAAGTTGGTATTCAATTGGGTAAACAATTAATTTACTCATAAACTCACACTTTCTTCCCATGGGAGCAGGCAGAAATTACAGAACGCCACCTGCTACGATCCTTACATACTCCTTTTAAATCCTTTTGCCTCGTTTACGTTCATACATCTGGTCATACACGCAAGCCGGTAGCGAGTACTACGCACCAGACCTTTCTGAATTTCTCCAATTTTGCGTGCACCCAAATGTAATATTAGCAAATCGTGTTTAAGAAAAAGGCCGGATGTAAAGCATCGTTTCTGGCACTCATAGCTGTGTCTCTATCACTTGCAAAGCTTAATGTATCATTATTATAATCATTGCTTCCTGCTACTCCTGCCCAATTTAGTTGGGGTCGGCGAAACATGCCTTTTTCTTCGTTACTTCTCTATTAGTCGTCATCTCGGTAGTAGCCCCCTTTCTAGCTATATTATATTTCACACTGTCCCTCCATCGATTCTTTGGTCTTCTCTTATTCTCATAGCCCTCGACAATCAGACTCAAAACTTTCCCCATGACATTTTCCTCATTCCGCCGCATCACATGCCCATACCATGACAACCGGTGCCACTTTCAGACTTCCTATATACTCATTTCTTATTCTAACCATTCGTGTAACACCACATATCCTTCTTAGCATTCTCATCTCAGTTGCATGCAAATGCCTTTCATTCATCGGTTTTGTGGTCCAAAATTCTGATCCATACAAGACAGCAGATCACACCATTGTTTTAAATATCTTCCCCTTAAGTTTAATGCGGGATTCGCAGATTTTTTCCGTAACCTGACGCCTTTTTATCCATCCAGTGATAATTCTGTGCTTAACCGTCCAATCTATGTAGCTGTATTTGCCGCTTTGTGTATAAATCTACGGTTTCCTAGAAGAGTGGTGGCCAAAATATAGCGTCTGCAATTTACCGGCGCATACAGTCACTGAAACGTTATATTTATGAAAGTAAGTTGGTGTATTTTCCTAGAAAGCGTTTTTGACACCGTAAAGTCAAACCCCGCTGCCCAAAGATGTAAATCGCTAGATTTGCCATCACCGTACTTAGTCGTGCGAAAAAGTGTCCATAATGAGAAGAGTGAGCTTGCGCATTACCACCTGACGCCGGTCTCAGAGACTCTGGAGATTTTGTTTTTCAAATTATTTCGTTACTATGCACGCGACGCAATTGTGTGTCCATGTACTTTTTCCCCTCCCCCACCAGGACTCCCCATACGCTCGGCAGCTCCAGACCTTCGCGTATTAAACATTATTGGTAATTTATATTTCGTGTGCGGTCCGTGAGACCGACGTCAGGTAGTTACGTTAGTTTGGTTATACTGTATATTTTTTGTTTTTATTGATTTATAATGTCTGAATCAAACGTACTATGATGGCTAGAGGAAGCTGATTCAGATTCGGAAAACCTGAGTGCACCAGAACTTCCGGATGAAGATTGCAGTGACGTAGAAGATGTTGCTGTGGATCACATCATTGAGGGCGAGTGTTCGAATCAGAAGTAGAAGGTGACGGGTCTGAGCTTTTGAAAATGAAAACAACACTATGCCACCAATGGAACCTGACCAAGACATGTTAAACCTGTGACCCTAAAAAAAAATGCAAAACGCTTTATATGTGTTTTGCATGTAAGAATCCGATTTGTATTGAATGCAGCCAAAAAATGTGCTTATAATTGTCGTCGCAAGTTGTGAAAGTTTGTGGGTTGTGATTTTGTAATAATTGTGCCTTAATCGTGCCAAAAATTATTTTAAGTTAGAGATTATGTATTGAACTTGTCGTAAATAAGTAAAAACTATTGAGTTATAGTGAAATTTCCTACTCAGATCTCTGATTTTCAATATTCCTAGATTTTTTGCTAAAATTTATATAATTATGTTATGTGTTGATTCTTGACAAGTAAATGGATACTTTTGTTTAATTTAAAAACTTATAATGAATAAAAATATAATGAAATTACAGTTGTGACTTTTATTTAATGTAATATTTTAAATAATGGTTATTAAACATGGAAAATACGCAAGCGGTTTCCAGGACCGACGTCAGGTGGTAGTGTAACTGAAAAACACGTCAGGTGGCTAAGGGTTAAATAGTGTTTACATGTGAATCAAGTCAAGTTGCTGCGTCATTGTGTGTCAAAACGAAACACAACGCTACTATCTTTTAAAGCAGTAGGACAAATCTAACGATTTAAATCTATGACGTTCCCTTCATTTTCTCGCCATCTGTATGCTTTAACAATATTCTAAGTATATTTAAAATTTTATAGGCTGACTGTACACAAAGCCTATTTCAAGATTTTCACAATATTATTGTATTTTCTATCCATAAGTAATGCTCAGCAAGCTTTACCTTCCCGGATCTAAACTCTAGCATGCAAATGTGATTTGGATTTAACGGTCTGATATAGTCAACAAACTGTGAACAGCCTTTTCCGTGAGAAGTAAGCTGGTTGTATTATTATTATTTATCTTTATTTCAGACATACAGTCCATATAATATTTAGTAAGAAAGCGTTAGTAGGATTTTTAGTAGTACACACAAAAATAAACACAAAATAAAATAAAAAGGTGTTAGTAATTTGTTAGTAAACAAAACACGTTACACAATATTAATTACGTAGTCTATTTCCTATTCCTGTGCAGATGTACACCTGCCCAGTACACAGTATACGGACCATCAATTTTACACACTAACGTTCTGAGGACAGTGTTGATGGTATCACGGATCCTACTCATTATCGATGCAGTTTTTTTCCTAATGACTGCGAAGAAAACATCTATGGAAGCATCCGCAAACATTGCAGAAGAACTGCAGTACCGGGGCTTTTATGCATGCGGTTCACATAAGCTTTTCAATTTGGAAAAAGCAACCAAATAGAACTGTTTGAATGTAAAAGTGAATCTTTTAATATGGGCTATAATAACTTTAACTTCTTTGTGAATCTTCTTCTTTCCGATTCGTTAGTACTTTTTTTGGTTGAACTGCGTAAATGTACCTAAAAACGGGGTAAATAGGGATGGAGGGGTGGATCGTGGCGAAACTATAAAATTGATTTTAACGTTGAAATAGTTTGTTGCCAATAAAGACCCTTATTTGTTAATTTTATTATAGTAAACACATTAGAGTCCTTTTTGGCAACAAACTATATTATTTCAATGTAAATCTCCCTTTAAAAGTTTCGTCCCGATTCACCCCTACATCCCTATTCACCCCGTTGAACGTTAATGCAAATTTCTCCTTTCTTCCTAAGAAAACTCGTACTTAATTAACTGAAACCCGTTAAGTATTAATAACATGGTTGCAATATTTCCGGGGATACTGTTTTCCTAGTTTGTTCAACACCTTAATTAAGAAATCGTTTTAATAAAAGCTTGTTACCAAAAAAAATATTTTTGGTTAATACAAGTTATACCCATGGGATCGGGGTATCGTGTTACCCAGATAAGATAAGATAAGATATTTATTTTGCAAATATGGGTACGAAACAACGTGACATAAAAAATATAATTAGCAACAGCCATGTTTAACCAGAAGGCATGCAAAAGTACAAAATACACTATAGATGCTAAGTACATGATAATCAAGATAAACAATCCTAACTTCCTAACTAATATTATAAATGCGAAAGTAAGTTTGTTTGTTTGTTTTTTACCTTTTCACGCCTAAACCACTGAACCGATCATCCTGAAATTTTGGATATACGTTGTCAGGTCTACAGAAATGGACATATGTACCTTTTATCCCGAAAAAAAGTACTGTTCCCGAGGAAAACAACATTAACGTTCTTATGATAATAGATGGCGCCACGTTTCTTTCGAATCATGATTGAATAATATTATTATAGAAACTTTAGTGGTGTGTTAAGAGCTTTTTTATTTCTTATTTAAGTACCTAATTCATTTTGTGAGTCTAGAGTGTCGATAGACCGGTTTTTCATCCTCCTAACTATAGTTCCCCGAACAACCCGAACTGATTATCAAATTCTAAATTAACGCGAGCGAAGCCGCGGGCAAAAGCTATTGTCAATATAAATATTGATTAATTATATTATATTATAATTATAATATACACAATTCTTCTGCAGTCAACTTATTTCGTATTGGAATTAAGTTAAAATTAAATAAAATTGAAATTAAATGTCATATTTTTCTAAGTTTTAATCATTATAAAACGTAATCAAGAAATTCCTTTCTCCATTAAAAATCCAGTAACTGGGTTGTGGAGGTCAGATAGGCAGTCGCTCCATGTAAAATACCGGTATTCAGCTGAATCCGGTTAGACTGGAAGCCGACCCCAATATAGTTAGGAAAAGGCTACGTAGATATTATTTTATTAATTCAAGTTTATTTTCATAAAACCCTTGATCGATATACGTTCTAAAGTGCACCACACTTCAGCCATTTTCTGGAGGAGCTATAATATTTTATATCCAATTGGAATATTTAATGCTATGCCGCATACCGATAAAAGATGGTCGTACCCGTTTATGTACTGTTTAAAACTCTTCGTGTAAAAATAAATGGGTATCCAAATAAATGAGTTGGAAGATGTTTGGATCAACTTAAATGGGAAATAGTTTTGTGTATAGTATTTTTACTTTCATGTTAAAGACAACCAAATGTTTTAAAAGGTTTTGCTATACAAAATGGTTGAGCCATCATATTAGTATTTTCTTTAAGGTTCATTAAAACAGGCGCAACACGCGACGCAGCACAAAGGCACCGCCCGTCGCGCGACGAGTGGTGACTTTGTGTCGCGTGCGATTCGCGTAGCGTGTCGCGCCTGTAAGCAGGAGCATTTAAGCTAAATGGGCGCCATTAGCAAACTGGTCAGCTTACAACTGCTAATCTGACCGTTAATATTGTAATAATCCTTGTTTTTAACCCCCGATGCAAAAAGAGGGTTGTTATAAGTTTGACCGCTAAGTGTGTATGTCTGTCTGTCAGTAGCACCGTAGCTCTTAAACAGATGAACTGATTTGGATGCGTTTTTTTATTATTTGAAAGCAGGTTTTCTAGCGGTGGTTTTTAAACATGTTTTATTAAAAATCGGTTCATCCGTTTCAAGGTCATCAGCTCTTTTTTAAGTCGGGTTTTTATTTTTTATTTTACCTGCTATTTAGATTACTACCAATTTGGATTGCTAATTACTAGTAAGGTTCTTGATACAGGTTATCATCTCCTGCATCCTGTAAACATGCTTGTCTTAGGTCATCAATACTGCCACGGCTGGGATTCGAACCGAAAGTTACTACCTTCCAATCGCTAGACCACGTTCTAAGCTTTGGGCTACTAAAATATTACCCATATTTACATTACTTTAATAGTGGAAACATTATAAAGGAATACCATAATATTTGTAAACCTAGCGATTATTATGTTTACTGTATTTATCCCATAGTTAATCTGTGAACAGCTTTGTGGTCTGCAATATTGTGTATGTGTTTTGTGTATTTCATATTTCATGTTTTATATTGTAGCTGTTTATTGTTCCTTTTCAATAAAATAAAATAATAAACCTAAGATTTCATCAAGATTAAGCACATATTTGAAATTGAATTTAGGGAGGTACTCTAAAGTTTTGTCCCCTTCCAATGCATCACAAACTTCAAAACCAATTTTATTGCCGCATATAAAATGTTTGAAACAAAATGTTTTGTTCTAGGACCGCCGTATATCCGGACGTTGCCGCCTTTCAAAGTACAGAGTGGACAAAGTGTCACGTTAAAATGCCCGTACTATGGGTATCCAGTGAGGTAAGATTTCATGATTCTTTTTTTAATTTAAATGTTGATGTTTATTTGTTTTATGACGTTGAACTATCGTAGATAGAATATTGTGAAGTAATCTATACAATAAGAGCTAATTCTGTCATCTTGACACCTGACCTGGTTTCTAGATTCTTTAAACTTGATGTTCATTTGTTTTACGACGTAGAACTATTGTAGATAGAGTAGTGTGTAGTAATCTATGCAATGACAGCAAATTCTGTCATCTTGACACCTGACCTGGTTTCTAGATTCTTTAAACTTGATGTTCATATGTTTTACGACGTAGAACTATTGTAGATAGGGCATATTGTATAGATCAGCTTTGGCAGTCACTTGTAAATTGGTAGGTGCTATATAATGTTTTTGCAATTATATCTGGAGGAACCCTGGCTCCTAAAACACAGGCTTTTGGCCTAGTTTAGGAGGCATCAGTTCGCCCTTTAATGTGACTCTATTGTACAACATTTCTTTAAGCCTTGTGTACTTGTGTATGTTTTTCTAAGTGTACTAATAAACATTTTATTTATTAATTTATTATTTAATGTAGTCTGATAATACTTTCCAAAGACATCGGTGACAGCCCATGTTTGTAGGCCCACGGTTAGACTTCTGTCTCGTTTACTCTTACTACCTAATGGATCTAATTTGGTTGTCCTTGTCTCATAATTATTATTATTTTGTGACTTGTCTATTGTTATTCCGTCTCCGAGAACTATAGTTATCAAACTGTTGTCGATACTGGCAATGGTACACGGTTAATTTATGAACTAAATTGTAACGTCTTGAATAATCACCTTTCATTTCATTTCATATCATTTAAAGTGGACTAATTTGGTTGAACCGTGTAATACTGTCATTATGAATTAAAATGTGTTGTGTAAGCACGGTCTTTTGAATAGGATTTATATGTATACGTTTTTGTTTCGTTTCGCATTATATCAAAGTCCGTGCGTCATTTCACTGTAGTTTTTCTATTGCTCGTAGTTTCAGATTTGGCCATTCGGGCCCATTGTTCCACAAGCCAAAGCATTCCAGAGAATTTTACAACGAGAATGTAAAAATATTTTAGTTTAAATTCTGTTACTGAAACGCAATTTTAGGATTAGTTCCGAGGATAGCGCTGGAAGCCACGGTACTAAAGCGCTTTTAGAACTTCTTAATAAAAATCAAGCGTTAAAATTCCTTGCGTTCAGTCAAATGTGCGTGTAGTAACTTTCTTCTGAAGTTATCCATAAGTAACTTATTTGGCTTGCATTGGTTGTACGAAGCTGATTGAATTCTGTTACAGGGATTTATTTTTATAACAATACCTTTCATTTCCATTGTTTTTATTATCACAATAAAAAACAATCAATGGAAATCCTTCAACGCCATCGAATTTCGCCTTCTGATAAGAATCAATTTCTTTTGTCATATCTGATATTCTTTTGTCTTTTTCCATTTCCCCTTCATATTCTAACTCAAAACATTATTTATAAACACTAACATTCAGTACATTTACGAAGAACACTTTTAGCTTTGATGTCATTTTTATGATCTCTTCCCGGGAACTCCATCAAATATTTTTATGGCAAATAAAGAACGAACGTGTACAATTTTTGTTGAAATTTTTTCCAATATGGTTTCTTTGTTTTTTAGCAGAGTATCGCCGTATCGTTAAATCGCTAATTGGGAAAAAGTGGAAAAGTTTGACGCTGAATCGGTTTTCACAAACTTTTTTGTAGTTTTGTGGTATCGGAAACCTGAATATATGTGCAAGTTTATCAAATTCTGTTGAATTGTAGTTTCTATTATCTGAGAGTAATTTGACTAAGACTCAAAGCAAAGCTTTGTTATGTAGTAGATTTTAACAAAGAAATCGTTCATTTCCTGGTTTTTCATATTGCGTAGTCGATTACCTACTTCTTTAAATGATATATTATGTAATTACGTTACCCTTTACAAAACCAGTGGTCTAAACGATATTGTTTTTATTTAATAACATAATCCTTTCCACTCAAACTTAAAATATAATCAGTTCTATTTTCCCAAGTTCTGAAGACCTTATCTTTAATGCTTCTTTCGCAGAACTACTTAATACAATTCCTTTTACTAAAGACGCTGTTATATAATCATGTATCCTAATCTTTACTAAAGCAGACAGTAACACAGAAGCTTCTAATACTTCCATTTACAGAGAAATAACATGGGAATACAAAGGAAAGGAAATAAACACAGATATAGCAACACAGAATAATCGCTACAAAAGATCAGCTAACAAAACAGCAAGTACTGAAATATTTGGACGAAAACCAAAGTTAAGAGAGAAGAGAGACGTACCAATAGTCTCTAACGATGGTACACTAAACATATCTAAAGTGTCTAAAACTGATAATGCAGCTGCATACTCTTGTATCGTAAGAAGTCCTTCGGGTGAAATGGCTAAAAGATCCTTCGAGTTACACGTAGTTGAGGCCCCACAGTTGGAAGAGATATTACTACCGACGGATTTACAGGAAGGACAGATTGTTCAAATACATTGTAATCTTAAGAGCGGAGACTCTCCTGTTTATTACTCTTGGTTGAAGGATGGGAAGAAGATACCGACGCATTTGAAGGTAAGCTTTGTGTAGTGTAGTTTGAAATATTTTGTTTTGTTGATAAAGTAGAACTAGTTTCAAAAAGATACTTACACTTGAACAAGGATGATGTTGCTGGTGATAATAACAATTATTTTATCTGACCATTATATGCAGTTATACAGCTAACATTAAAAATGAAAATGCTGCTTATTTTTAGCATAGCTACTTGTCCATATGTTTCATAACAACAATGAACGGTTAGAAACCTGTCTTTATGCTCGGCACAATACAACATATTTTTGTACATTTTACTCGAAACGTTGGAATGTTTGTCATAATTTTGATGAAGATACAAAGTACTCTACCCTTACTGCCATTTCAAACTTAATTTTCTTTATTCTCAACATTTCAAAAATTTCAATCATAGAGTCCTTCAAATTCTCATCAATTTTCAGATCGTGGAGAGGAGCCTAGAAGTATTCAGCGTTCTGATAATAAAGAATGTGTCTTTGGATCACTGCGGTACCTACACTTGCGTCGCTGCAAACCACGTCGCAAAAGTGAACCGAACTGTGAACCTCTACATTAAAGGTAAAATAAAGACAATACAGAACAGAGGGTCAGCTCCATCCAAAAAACGAAAATGCACCCACACATAGACACGCTTCACGTACATCTAGTGCTGCAAGCGCACTCGCGACTGACTTTTGTTTAAGATCGCCACATGTACGCGTCTATGTGTGCGTGCACCTGTTTTCGCTCGTTGTATGGAGCCTACCTTCTGTACTATTCTGTGGTAAAGTGAGTGACTAAACTCATTTGTATCGAATAGTTGTCACTAAATAAACTGCCAATGAAAAACATGACGTATGTTGTAAAACTTAAGATCACATTTGCTGTGTTATATGCTAGGACGCGCGAGCGGCCTGTCCAGCGATATTATTTTCTTTGAAAACCATTTTCATATCATTTTTAGTCGTTTTGTGCCGGCTCTTATGTTCTAATGTTGAATACAATTTTCAATGTCTTAATAACAATATTTTCATACTTATTACAAATTTAGGATTAGAGATTTTTATATATCCGGATTTCATTATGTATAGGTACGTTCAAACTGTATACCTATTGTATTCCTACAATAAAAGATGTGGTTATTTAGTAAATTAAAAAATATATCCTTTTCTTACTTACACATAATCCTGTCTATATAAAAACTGATGTGAATGCAATATTATGTAGCTGAAATGAATTCTGCATTTTGCATAATAATGTTCATACTCGTACTAATCTGTCAAAAACGACTCTTGATTCAGAAACATGGTTCTTACATTAGGACACTGGAATATGCAAAAAGTTTTGATATACTACTAAATATTCGTCTCATAGTTTAGGATTGTTTATACAGAAACAATCAGTAAAATGAATTTTATCATGAATATTTAATATTAAATCCAAATGCCTGATCAAAGGTGAATTGCGATTTTATTTCCGGATTTTTCTTTCTTTATTGAAAAGGACGCATAAATGATTTCTCTACTCTCGCTCGGTATCTGATTGAAAGTCAAGACGGTATTTCAGTGACTTTTAAATAGAATTCCCTACCAAAACATTGATTTCATTTTTAATTTTAACTTTTTCGTTTCGAAAATGTTTGACTAGAAGCTGGATTATTTTACATAAATAAGTTAATAGAAGGAAAAAAGGAAATTCTCGTAAAATATATAATTTTTCGTCGTTCGAAAAATGTGATACATCCTAATATTCAAAGGAGCGCTATTTCTTGTCTGTCTGTCTGTCTGTCTGTTTAATAGGATAAATAAAGAACAAGTTCGTAAAAATTTTGGAGCTAAATTATGAATATACGAGTACCAAGACCTATTCAATAAGTCATCATCATCATCATCATAAGCCTATATTCGTCCACTGCTGCACGTAGGCCTCTCCTAGTGAACGCCACTGAGCCTGATCCTCGGCTCTCCTCATCCAGTCTCTGCCAGCCGCCTTTCGCAAGTCGTCACTCCACGTGGCCGGCGGGCGTCCCACACTACGTTTGCCTAAACGCGGTGTCCACTCTAGAACTCGTTTTCCCCAACGATTGTCGGTTCTGCGGGAGATGTGACCAGCTAATTGGCACTTCAGCTTGCTTAGTCTATGGGCTATGTCGGTTACCTTGGTTCTCTGGCGGATAACCTCGTTTCGGATTTTATCGTTCAGAGAGCCTCCAAGCTTAGCCCTCTCCATAGCTCGCTGAGCTGAGCTTTAAATAAGTAATTAAAGCTATTTACAAGAAAAATACACTCGCGGACAAAGAATGGGGGTCAGTACGAAAAAATAAAATTACTCTTAAAATAATAGAGCTAGCGACATGATTGAAACATGACATGTATGTTGTAGATAATTTACCAGTTAATAAAACAACACCAAATGATGGAAACATTATTAGTTTAATTGTCAAAATTAAATTAAAAAGACAGAATATCAATAATTTTACGTTGAAAAAAGAATGGTTGGTACGTCACATACAACACAAAAACGAACTTTAAAACAAAATTAATACTTTGTATTGCCTCCACGGGCTCTTCTCACAGTTGCCAGGCGATTAGGCATGCTGTTTATTAAGTTTCTTATGCGATGTTTCGGGATATTGGTCCATTCTTCCACTAACGCATGTTTCAGGTCTCGAAGTGTAGCTAGGGTAGGGTTTCGATTTCTTACACACCTCCCAAGCTCGTCTCAACTGTGTTCAATTAGAATCAGGTCTGAGCTTCTCGTGGGCCAGTCCATACGATTGATGCCAACGCCCTGAAAATACTTATTTTTAATTGGAGCTGTATGTGTATATTCATGCATCACATCGCCAGGGCGTTGTGATGCATGAATATTGAATTTTCACCCATATTGATAAAATACAGGCCGACATGCTCATTAAGAATTTCTTCCGCATAAAAAAAACTTAAAGCATTAATTTCAAATAAACCAATTACAGGCACTTTTGAATTGTCAAGGGGTCGGTCAGTCATAAAGATGAAGCTAGTTGCCCATTCCAAAGCGTAGTAGGTACCTATGGAGAAGAACGGGCAAGAAACTCCATGGACACTCTTTTAAATCAAAATATGGTTACAAAATATTGGTTACATGTTGAAATTATGCATGTGAGAACGATGCAGAACGTTGAAAGTGTCCGTAATAAAGAGACAAAAACAATTCAAATATTAAATTAACTTAAAATAAGCCCTGGCAGTTATAGCTATATATCTTGCACCAATTAGCGTACCATTTACTATCAGCGCTAACTCTGTCCGACTCTCTGAAGAGATTTCAGCCCAAAGGTCACTTTTAGTGACCGTATATTCTTCTGGTGTTAGCGACATAATAGTAATTCAATAATGTTGGTGGAAGACGACAATGACCGCCTTTATCATTTTGATTTGACAAATTATAAACAAAAGTGAGAAAACAAGCAAAATAAAAAACAACCGCGAATTGAATTTATTTCTAAATTAGATATTTTAAAATGTTTACTTTTTTAATTACTGTGTGGTCTATAACGTAATTAAAATTAAAAAAGTTTTATTTTTTCATACGATATTAAAATTTTCTGTAATATAAAATTAGTTTCATGCATGTACAGTCAGCAAAAGAGATAAGTATCCAGGAACGCCAGATATAGTTGAAATTTAGTAAGAAAGCGATGAATGTTTTCAAATAAAATAAAATTAAATTAATAGAAAAAAAAACAGGTAATTTATCAAATTAAATTTCATTCAAAAACATTCATCGGTTTCTTACTAGACTGCAACTATTTCCGGCGACCCTGGATACTTATCTCTTTTGCTGACTGTACCATTATTAATTTTGCAAGTTACAGGAATTTTCGTCATCGACCCGTATTATTTGACCGCGAGTGTAATACAGAACTATAGACTTCCAGGAAGAAAATTAACCACAAAAAATAAACCAAACAAAGTAAACACAAATAAACGAAAAACAACCACGCTTAATACACGAACCAAAAACAAAAAATATTTAACGAAGTCTTTACAGGAAAAATCTCGAAATTAAATTTCGCTTTATTCTCCCTACGATCACTAAATAGACAGGTCCAGTAGGTTGGCTTCATACAACATGCGAACAGACATTTATAATACACTCGTATAGTCTGTTTTAAAAGTATCTAATGAAATTGTAAACAAACTCTGTTTAGGCTAAATTCTTACGATATCATTCACTAATGGGAATTAGTAATACATTCATTTGTATTTAGATTGTTCCATCTTTATATTACACCCCTATTTCCAACAACTCTTGTTTGAATAACATTATTAAATCGTAATTGAATAATCATCGTCGAAAATTGAGGTTATAAAATTAATTTCAATAATTGTCAAATGCAAAAATCTTTAAGGTGTGTGACGTTGCAAAATCAATAAATAACGCAACAGGTAGCGACATCTTGTGTCAGGCATTGGCATGGCTGTCAGCGTGTTCTCTGTAACACTTGAGAAATTATGTCATGTAAATTATATACAAGAGTATTAGTTAATTTAAATAAATAAACATACAGACATAATTTCCCACATTTTATTTAAAACAATGCCTAAGAAATGGAAAATAACCAATAGACAAGAATTCTATTTAGTCTATGGTAGCGGAAGCTTCCCGAAGGTTTGTGACATTGATCCGGCATGGGGAAGACCCGCAACGTGTGTGACACGATACGAATAGGATTTGGAAGAGGGACTGAGTTCTGGAGGAACAGACTGTACCCAAATAACCCGATGGGTTTCTGATAAGTCCCATTCGAAGCTGAATCCGGTGAGTGTTCAAACGTATTCTTTGTTCACGCGGAATGGCGTGGCTCGTACATGTGATTTCTGACACGAGTATATTGTTACAGGTCTGGCTGTTTATGCTAGCCTTTTTTCTCGTGTATCTCTAATAAATATTGACACGTGATGCTTTGGAGTAGCCCCGTGGTCTGATGATTGGAATGGATCCGGGTGCAGGCAACCTTTGAGGTGTGGTCATCCGTGTGACAGGAAGGCTTTACTTAGCCGATATCGGTGATGAGGGAAGTTCGCCGCTCCAGGTAACGAAGCGTCATTATTAACCCGTAGGCCACGTAACGTGCGAACACATGGGTATCCTGTGTTTGATGCCAAGGGTCGTAGTCCTGTCAAGTGAAGGGATTAGTACTGAGAGATCACCGAGAATAATCGGTAAGATAGCAATTTAGTCTATGAGAGAGTTAGGCCTATTGTATGGACTGGGTGAAGTGACCAGTTGCCATAAAGTGTTGTGTCGTGGATTGTTTAGCATAATCTTATGTTCCCGTTAGCACAACCTTGATAGGTAGGTACTTGTATGATTGAGCTAGTATCTATTAAGTGGTTCATCTCACGGACTCGCTATAGCGACTCTGAGTATATTGTAATAGTCTCATTGCAGGTCAACACACCAATACAACTAGACCCGAGACTGGTTGTACTGGTGTGGAAGCCCAGGTGTACGGGGAAAGGTTTGTGGCCAGCCACATTCAATATTGTGAACCTTCAATAGTGTGTTATTGTAATAAACATTGCATTGTGTAAGAAGGTACTTGTTTAATTGAATCTTTCCCTAGCAGCTTATTATACCCTACAAATTTACTTTAGCACGGTGGTGAGTAGTACAACACCGAAGGAGACCATCAACATCCAGTCTCCTAACCAATTCGGTACAACTCCAACAGCCGGGTTACAGTTGGCGCCCAAAGGTATATAATTGTTTAATTGTATAAGGTGAACAAATTAATAGCAGGTATCTCTCTCTCAATTCTCTCAGTCTTTCACTTGGCAGGATTATGTATTAGATTAAGGCTAGTTTTTTTTTTAAGTTTGAATGTAAAGTGGTCAACGCACCACAATATAACAATTTCTCTTGTTTGGACCGGTAAGGTGCAGAGTGTTAAAAGTTCACTAACCTATTTGTATATATGCCAATGCACAAGTTGGATTGGTAGCATTGTGGTAATTATTATGAGATTATTTATGTTCCCAATGTTTGTTTAACAGTTAGTGACTTGATATTACCTATAATTTGGAAGGTATTGTAACTTGTAACTTATTGAAGTTGCATATTTTTTGGAACAGTTTATAGGTATTGTATACCACAGGTGTTTTATAACTATTATTATTAATAAATAAATAACTTAAAAATAAATAACTTATACAATATTTATTGTTACAGGTAACAATAAATATTGTATACAACTGGACAATTGGTTCAAGATAAAAACTTAGTAGTTTTTGACTACAAGGAAAACTAAAATATATCAGATAACTGATAAACTGTATTGCATTCAAATCGTGAAACATTGTTTAACAATTGAGTAAATTCAAAAACAAATTTCTGAATAATAGTTATAAAACATTTTGGTTTATACTGGATATATTGTACACAGCCCAAACGAGACAGTCCTCAAAGGTGTTATAGCGTTTTCTTATTTGTTTGAGAGGATCTCTATAGTAAAATAATAACACTACAGGCAAGTATCACTATTCATTGAGGTTGGGCTATACAGGGAAATACAACTTGTATTGAACAGTAACTTTCATTGTAAATCTATATGACGACTGGTCAGTCACTTAGACGTTTAACGTTTTAACACTCATCATTAAACCAAATTGGAAATAAGATCACAGCATTCGATAAAACAGTTGATTTGGTTATTATATTCCATGATTAGAGGTTGGTTAGTCATTCGTTTTCATACATAGGAACTTAACCTATAAAACATATTGACGATTTGATATTGTCAAGGTGACAGTTTTGACGTTTGCCATTGTGGTACATGTGGTTTGGTGCGTTCGGAAACGTGATTTAGATAAACATCGTTTTTTTTTTGGCATTATTTTATTGGGAAAATATCAAAATGGATTTAGATAGGGTATATTTTCTTGCTGTTTTACAAAATACACGTTTTTGTTTCCATTACACCGTGCGACTGGTTCTTTGGTAGCCAAAAACTTTGAGAATTATGTTCTTCTTGCTCACGGGATTTCCGAAACCGTAATTACCGATAATGGGGTTCAATTCACGGGATCGGAATTTCGTAGCATTTATTAACATGATCAACAGTGGTCGGAAAAATTTCTTCCAGTCGTCTCAAACCGGTTTATTAGCCGTAGTCCGTGTTACCACGTGTTGTTTGGTGACTATTCCAACAACGAAGACAAGGCGTATGCATGCTATACTTTGTTATTAAACATTGTTTTGTAAATCGTATTGTTAACGAGGGATCTATTTATTTGGATTTGTTCGTTTAGATTATTTGTTGGATTTGTTCCACATATTATACGGTAGTAATTATGCCGTTTTGCATACTTTGCGATATAATTTATTTTTTATGGCTCGGACCATAATAATAATAAGAAGCGGATAGTGACTTCAAAAATAAGCCTTCACATTTTAGTAGCCAAGCTCGCTTGGTTGCGTTTTTATTGGACATGGATGTGTCCATATTTGGTATTGGAGCGGATAGTAACTCCTAAAATAAGCCTAGACTAATGTTTTGTTTTGCCGAAATAGCATTGTTGCTTCGGTGAGACGTTAGATAGCACTAGTTGCTTATCTAGTTTAAGAAGCGGATAGTGACTTCTAAAATAAGCCTTCACATTTTAGTAGCCAAGCTCGCTTGGTTGCGTTTTTATTGGACATGGATGTGCCCATATTTGGTATTGGAGCGGATAGTAACTCCTAAAATAAGCCTAGACTAATGTTTTGTTTTGCCGAAATAGCATTGTTGCTTCGGTGAGACGTTAGATAGCACTAGTTGCTTATCTAGTTACGAGCGGCAGGTGACTCTTAAAACAAGCCAAAACACCATTTAGTTTTCAGAAATTATTATTTCTGGGAATGTTGTATACGTCTTGCCTGGTGAGTTATGGACATTATTTGCCCAATTTTTTTTATGTATCAGCTCGCTGAACATATTCACCAGGAGGATCGTTTTGATTTATAATGAACAATGCAGAGTTCCACTGGTATACAGACGGAATTCGGGAGTATGCGAGAGGTGGCCTCCTGCGATTTGAATGCAGGTTGCTACAGATTGAAAGAGAGGAAAATCTAGGGATGTATGAAAGATTGGGGGGGTTATGCCCGGATAGTAGGAAATTTTTGTAAGTAGAATGAGTTTCCTGGCAGTTGGATTATTTAAGGTTGGTTATTGCATTTAGTAGGACTTAATAATTAAATATCATTTTTAAATAGAACTTATTCCATTTCTGTTTCAAAATTGAATTCCCACTTCTAACACCGAGGGCGGTGTGTGGTTTTTGCTTACCCAAAAACCTTATTGTGGGAAGAGGGGCATTGTGACGTTGCAAAATCAATAAATAACGCAACAGGTAGCGACATCTTGTGTCAGGCATTGGCATGGCTGTCAGCGTGTTCTCTGTAACACTTGAGAAATTATGTCATGTAAATTATATACAAGAGTATTAGTTAATTTAAATAAATAAACATACAGACATAATTTCCCACATTTTATTTAAAACAATGCCTAAGAAATGGAAAATAACCAATAGACAAGAATTCTATTTAGTCTATGGTAGCGGAAGCTTCCCGAAGGTTTGTGACATTGATCCGGCATGGGGAAGACCCGCAACGTGTGTGACACGATACGAATAGGATTTGGAAGAGGGACTGAGTTCTGGAGGAACAGACTGTACCCAAATAACCCGATGGGTTTCTGATAAGTCCCATTCGAAGCTGAATCCGGTGAGTGTTCAAACGTATTCTTTGTTCACGCGGAATGGCGTGGCTCGTACATGTGATTTCTGACACGAGTATATTGTTACAGGTCTGGCTGTTTATGCTAGCCTTTTTTCTCGTGTATCTCTAATAAATATTGACACGTGATGCTTTGGAGTAGCCCCGTGGTCTGATGATTGGAATGGATCCGGGTGCAGGCAACCTTTGAGGTGTGGTCATCCGTGTGACAGGAAGGCTTTACTTAGCCGATATCGGTGATGAGGGAAGTTCGCCGCTCCAGGTAACGAAGCGTCATTATTAACCCGTAGGCCACGTAACGTGCGAACACATGGGTATCCTGTGTTTGATGCCAAGGGTCGTAGTCCTGTCAAGTGAAGGGATTAGTACTGAGAGATCACCGAGAATAATCGGTAAGATAGCAATTTAGTCTATGAGAGAGTTAGGCCTATTGTATGGACTGGGTGAAGTGACCAGTTGCCATAAAGTGTTGTGTCGTGGATTGTTTAGCATAATCTTATGTTCCCGTTAGCACAACCTTGATAGGTAGGTACTTGTATGATTGAGCTAGTATCTATTAAGTGGTTCATCTCACGGACTCGCTATAGCGACTCTGAGTATATTGTAATAGTCTCATTGCAGGTCAACACACCAATACAACTAGACCCGAGACTGGTTGTACTGGTGTGGAAGCCCAGGTGTACGGGGAAAGGTTTGTGGCCAGCCACATTCAATATTGTGAACCTTCAATAGTGTGTTATTGTAATAAACATTGCATTGTGTAAGAAGGTACTTGTTTAATTGAATCTTTCCCTAGCAGCTTATTATACCCTACAAATTTACTTTAGCACGGTGGTGAGTAGTACAACACCGAAGGAGACCATCAACATCCAGTCTCCTAACCAATTCTGTACAACTCCACTTGACGGGTTACAGGTGATTTAAAATTAGAATTCCGGGTTTTATTATTCAAATAATCAAATCAAAGCACTCAATTTGTACGTGGCACTACAAATTGGCATCCGCAGGTACTTTTTCTGATCCATTTGTTTAGATTTCATCAGATACTTTTGGAACAGTACGGTAACAAAAGCCAGTCGCGAGTGCGCTTGCTCTCGTTGTACGTGAAGCGCGTCTATATGTGCGTATATTTTCGCTCATTAAATGAAGTCGTTCTTCTGCACCTATAAATTTTGTGCTGCCCTACGATATGGAGTTTCATTATTCCCTGCGACTAATTAAAGCGCTCGCTAGGTGTTTTAATAAGTAACCGTTATATGTTTTTATTTGGGCTCTTATAAAGCTTCGTTGACTTTATGGTTTTTGCCGTAAAGTATATGTTGACGTTAAATTAATATTTTGGTAGTCTTCCTTACATAATTTTAGTTAAAGAAAAGATCATTTTCCGAGAGAAAACGTTATATTTTACTGTTTTTAATAAATTATTTTCAACAAGCCAATGAAAGCATGAAAATCGCATTATTTTGAAACTGAAACACAATAATTACGGGTTTTCCATTTAAAAATCTCGCTTAACTTTCCTGTCCCGCCGCCGACGAGGAAGCGACTAACTATCAACGATTTTATCGCTCAAGAAACGTACAAAACATTGTAAGTCCCGAGTTAGTAGAAGAGATACGACTATTAATATTTGATTGCTGATTATTCACACCGCCGCACTATGGGCCAGAACTGTGCGTACCGTCTCAAAAATCTGTAACTTTTTTGTTGATTGAAGTAAATAGCTGAAATTTGGCACGTAGTATCTCCAGAGTATATAGAATCCAATAGTGACACATTTATTGTCAAAAATTTAATTATTAATATTTAAAAAATAAAACAAAAATAAAAATGTATTTTTTTTATATTAAACCATAATTTGTTTAACTTATTGAATTATAATTTTACAGTTTTATGATATTAAACCTATTTTCTTTTATGTTATAGGTATTACATATAAATCTTACATTTAAATAAATGACAAATATGATATAAATCCACTCTAAAAATATATTTTACAATTAATGTAGGTACGTAATTACTTCTATTTAAATAGCTAAGAGGCTCTTAGATTCGTCTAACAATTCCTTGGAAATAGTGACTGATGGTTTTCTGATACTTGATATATAAGGATCTGACGTAAATAGAAGACCATGAAATACGTCTTGATTCGTTGCGGACCTAGAGCATTTTCTAGCGTGATGCAATCTGAATTTTTTGTAATCTTTATTACGAGATTCTTGGGCATCCTCAGATAAATTACCAATGGGCAGAACAGCAAAATGTCTTATTATACTTTCCCCATGTATTAAGATTTTATGTACTGAAGAAGGCATATTATACCACATATATTTTGTTACGTATAGTTGTGCGGTTGCGCGAGTATATTCACCAAATTTTTCTGGATTTACAGCAATACCGGATGCCAAAGTTTGAAGAATGACATAGAACCTTTTAATAAGTTCCTCGTCAACTCCTGTAATTTCTGAAGCGCAATAGTAGTTCTCAAAAAAACGCCGAGCTGTATTGCCGTCATTACTGTTTCCAATTCCTTGTCGGGGCTTATCAACGTGCAATCCCATTCGGCTTCGAAATAAACTTTGTACAAGCTTTTTCTTGTCTTCTTTACTTTTTTATCTTCTGGAGTTCTCGCAGCCCATTTTTTAAATGAAAGGTTATATGAAATATGTAAAATTAACTCCATGCACCTGATCCACGCGTGCAACGTAGACAAACCGTATTCGTAAGCATTTATATTATCTGGCTTTGATTCAATCTTCTCCAAATTATTCATTTCGCTTGGTTTAGCCCCACATACTGTACACACAGCTCCAGAACTTGTGTCAGTTAGAACTTGTGTAACTTTTCCATCCACCATAGTTAGAAATAGGTCGTGACTTATTTCAATTACCTACTCCTCCTTGTGTATCTTTGAAGTTTGCAAATTATTAATTTGACCCCGAATATCACCAACCACTGATCGGGTTTTCTCGGGGGTTTCTTTTGCAAATTCCATCAGGATTGGTCGGCAATAACGAATAGACGAACAAGCCGAATTTTGCCAAATTACCTCATTTGTTTCTGTGTCAGTCAGCTTTATTGGTACCAAAGACGCTATAAATAAGTTTGCATCTGAGACTAAATCACTCTCACCTGATAAAACTTGTTTATATTCACTTTGCCCCGATGACCCATCACATCCCCACTTGGTAAACAATTTAAGAAATTTTCTTGTTGAGTTGTAAACATTTTCAATCTTTAAGATGCGAGCAGAAGTGTGGTCCAGCAAATCTTGTAGATTTACTTTGGCACTTATATCGGTTATTTGAATGCTGGATGGTGGAGGATAACACAGTTTTTTGGCGTTTGTCAGTATATTATATGATGGCAGTATGTCGAAGTTTTTGTTAATCAGACTTGCTCGAAGTAATCCGTATTGTGATTTCGAAAGATCTAAATCTGCAAATATACTTAAAGCTTCATCCACCGTAAAATCTGTTGCATTGCGACTTTCATGCAATAATTTTTCCTTCATGATCCTTTTTTCATTTCTATCACAACTCCGCATCATTGTAACAACAGTAGCTTCTTCGAATTCTCCTTCAGACCGCAATCCTTGAACGTATGCATTATGTATATACTCGATTCCATATTCTTGTACCAACTCCATATTCTTCCTTTTTTTCGATTTCTCTGATAGATCTTCATAAGACTTTGGCGGACGTCCACGTTCTCCAGATGTTGTAGGTGTAATATCCAACGGTGCTTCTTCGATTGTACCTTAAATTCACCGTCTAACCACGATGTATTTTTATTAAAGAAACGTTCTTTAGTTCGGTTAGATTTGGTCCACCGATCGTTTAACGCTGTTATAAGCCATTTTTGAATACGGTTCACAACTAATTCACTTTTTTCAGACGACAAATGGTGGTGTTCTTCTAAGTATTTTTGAATATCTTCTGATTTTGTTCCATGATCAATTAAAAATTCGCATAAATGATAAATGATAAATGATTTTATTTCTGTAAGTAGGTTTGTACAAACACTTTTACACGTCAATCATATTTTAAAACTAGATGAGGTCGGCGTTTCCTATCTGACTACTCTGAGAAGAAAGGCCGAAACAAACTCAGAGGTCACAGTCTCTTTTAAAGTCCAGACATAATCTTGGTCAGATCATGTGAAGACCATGTAGATTTGAGTCTGAAATGGTCTTTTGAGGAAAAAAATACCACACAGAATGAGTGGACCTGTCCAGTCAGTGCACGCATTTGTCAGTAATCGTGCAGCTCAACTCAAAACCTCAGGAGCTCAACGATTCGACGAACAATACCAAAGAAAGAACATTTGGGTAGGCCGCATAAATTACTCAAACTGCCAGACTATGATTAAAACTAATCAAGAAAGAAAAAAAAAAAAAAACAATGATCTACATAGTCTTTACATTCACAATAATTAAAATAATATACTATTTTACAAAGTAAATATTCATGTCAATATATTTATAAAAATTCATCAATGTCAACAGGTATAAAATATCCTGAAATAATCTTGGTCAGATCATTTGAGGACCATGTAAGATTGGTGTCTGAAATGGTCTTTTAAGGAAAGAACCATACAGATTTGAGTGGACCTGTCCAGTCAGTGCAAGCATTTGTCAGTAATCGTGAAGCTCAACTCAGAACTTAAGGAGCTCAACCATTAGACGTACAATACCAAAGAAAGGACATTTGGGTAGGCCGCATAAAGCACTCAAACTGCCAGATCCATCATTAAAACTAGCTGAGAAAGTAAAAAAAATAAAAGTGACGCACATAGTCCTCACATTCACAATAATTAAATAATAATGTTATACTTCAGAAAGTAAATTGTCATGTCATTCTATTTGTAATAATTATCAAATGTCAAAGTTTATGTAAAATACAAAATAAAAAAAAATAGCAAAAATAAAAATAACAAAAAAACTTTCAGTATGCAAAAAAAATTGGAGCAACTCAATCCCAAGCCTTTTTGTCCTCAATATAATCTTTAACGGTATAAAAGGCTTTCTGGCACAGCTTACGTTTAATTAATGATTTGAATTTATTAAGGCTTAGATCTTGAACGTGGCTTGGAAGTTTATTATAAAAGCGTATACATTAACATCTGAATGAGCCACCTATTTTCTTGAGCCTTGTTGTAGGTACAACAAATTTGTGTTTGTTCCTAGTATTTATACTATGGATATCACTGTATTTTTTAAACAATTTTATATTTATATGGGCATATAAAAGATTTTCAAAAATATATTGAGAAGGCACAGTCATTACATTAATCTCCTTAAATTTGTCTCTGAGAGATTGTCTCGGACTTAATTTATAAATTGATCGAACAGCTCTTTTCTGCAAAACAAATATAGTCTGAATGTCGGCGGCATTTCCCCACAACAGAATACCGTACGACATAACACTATGAAAATAGCTAAAGTACACTAAACGGGCCGTCTCTATGTCGGTTAAATTACGAATCTTTCTAACAGCGTATGCTGCGGAGCTTAGCTTTTTTGACAATTTATCTATATGTGGGCCCCACTGAAGCTTAGCATCAAAAGTTAAGCCCAAGAATACTGTGCTATCTTCAAAATTCAATTCTTCGCCCTTCATCAAAACATTAGTTTTCACCTGTCTAACGTGAGGTAGCGCAAACTTAATGCATTTGGTTTTTTTTTCGTTAAGAAGTAAATTATTGACATTGAACCTGTTAACTACTTTTGAGATCGCGATATTTACATCGTCAGTAACCAGCTGTTGACGTTTAAGTTTAAACAAAAGTGAAGTGTCAACCGCAAACAACACTATATCGTGATTATCCTTTATGAGGTAAAGCAAGTCATTAATATAAATAATAAACAAGAAAGGACCAAGAATTGAGCCTTGCGGGACTCCCATTGTTACTATAGATCAGGGAGATCTTTCTCCATTTACGTCAACGCTCTGAATCCTATTACTCAAGTATGAAGTAAGAAGATCCAGAGCAGTGTTCCGGATCCCGTAGTGGCGGAGTTTCCTGATTAACGTTTCATGAAGAACGCAATCTAATGCCTTGGACAAGTCACAAAAGATGCCCAAGGGATCGCATTTATCTTCCCATGCTTTATAAATATGTCCTAAAAGTTCAACACCGGCATCAGTAGTTGAACGACCCCTTGTAAAACCAAACTGTTTGGTATGTAATAATTTATGTTTATTAAAAAATCTTTGCAATTGGTTTAAAATTAATTTTTCAAATATTTTACTAAAGGTAGGTAGTACTGAAATAGGTCTATAGTTTGTGGGGTCTGTAGTACTACCTGATTTAAATAAAGGTATTATTTTACTTTTTTTCATAAGGTCAGGAAACTCCCCACAGTCGATACAATTATTAAAGATAAGAGCTAAAATAGGTGCTACAATGTCAATAACAGACTTAGCAACTTCTACAGAACTACCCCACAGGTCTGCAATCTTTTTTACATTTAAAGTGTGAAAGGTCAAAATACTCGTCGAGGCACAACAAATTCACTCATTTTGTTTTTACTTCTAACTACTACTTTTTTACCGAGGTTGGTGAAGACTATATTATGTCAAAGCACACTAAAGTACTGGTAAATGACAACGTAAATAAATAACTTTTATACTGAAATTTCGTGTGAAAAAATATTATTGTCTAGTGCATTATCACGTTCCTAACCACTATCTACGAAGGTGGTTAGTAGTACTGATATAATGTACAATAACAACTTTAACTACCATTTCCTCCCTTTTCCTTCACCGCGATAGAGAAATACATAAACTACATGATAAACATGTAATTCACACAGTGATAACAAAACATTAACCACATCTGACCGAACGATTAAAAAAAAAATACATTACCCAATACTCCCACCTTACCTAAAGATTAAGTAAATAGATAATTTTAAGAAAAAAGTAATCTAAATATCCAAAAATCTCATCAATCACAACTAAAATCATTTTTGGTATATTTTGTATATTCCCCCCATCAGGCATTTTTCGTTTCATTTCAAGGGGGGCAGATTCGGCCAATTTTTTTTTTTTGCCCTAACTTCTTTATTAGCTGCTCTATGTGATGCTATCAAAATTACGACATGGGCAGACATTGCGAACTGCCAAAAGTCTATGTAAAATTTCTAATAAGGATAAAATATTAGGTTCTGAAAAATAATTTATATACCTCCCCAGTTTTCACATAATGGTCCACTTAAATTATTTTTAAATAGAATACTTCATAACCATTCTAACCATATATCACACTTAAAAATTTGCTGTGAAAATAATGAAAATATGACCTTGTAAACTGGTGAAATTGTGTTCTACATAATTGACATAACTTTGAGCGTCAACTTGCAAGCCTTAGTCTAATAGTAAAAATGAGAAAAAGTATATTTTAACTGCTATATAATATGCATTGGACATTCAGTTAGACATGTGCATTAACACAATATTCAATATAGAACATTACGAAAACCTATTTTTGAGACGGTACGCACGGTTCTGGCCCATAGTGCGCCGGCGACTACTCGTTTATCACAGCGACAAAAGCTATCAACGAGAGTACTCGCTCAGCGACGCTCGCTTAGCGGGCAGAACACTCGCTGAGAGACTCCGCTTGTTACGACTCTTACCAGCGAGCAATCGCTCATCGCCATCGCACACTCGCTGCTTGTTGCTCGCCAACTCGTTTTTATTGCTAACTCTACTCGCTTCTCGTTAGTCGACGGCGGTGGGACTGGTGCTACACGTGTGATTTTAATAAAAACATAAAGCGCTGAATGTGATAAAAAGTGGATTTCTAGGTATTGAAGCAAGTTTCCAAAGAGAGCTAAAATATAGGCAACATTAGTCTCGCTTGTGCTGCGTTCCGATGCGGTCGCGTTTGCATATTCTTTATTTCGATTAGCGCGGCGCAAGCTGTCGCTCGTAATTTACCCGCCATGAGTAGTGAACTAGTGGCGAATGAGCTGCTGGCGTTCCTGCAGCAGAAGCTGGATGTGATGGACGAGGTGTCAGCTGTCCAGATCTGCGCGTCGAACTTCAGCGAGGATGACATAGCTGCTGCAAAGCTTTTGTTGTTCAGTGTGCTGAACAAGCGCGACCAGATGGTGTCCCGCCGGCGTGACGGGACTAAAAGGAGCCTGCAGGATATAATCACGCTGTTCAAGGAGACCGACCCTGACGACGTGCCGACGTTTGTGGCGAAGGAGCTACACAAGCTTCCTCCCGTCACCTTCGACCACGTCGATGTAACGAGCCTTCTGAAGGACATTGTCTTTCTGAAGACCCGGCTCGCGGATGTGCTGACGAAATTAGATGCATCCCAAAACACTGTCGCTGATTTGCGTAAAGAAGTTAGCGAATTGCGCAACAGTGTGGCGGTAATTAGGTCACCTGTGCATGCGTCAAACGTAAACACATGTCGTGGAGCCGGCCTCGATATATCGTTGTCGAATTCCGCGTCAGCAGTTTCGTCGCCAGCGCATCCGTCGATTGCTGAGCTTGCAGAGCGCCGCGCCGGCGCGCCCCGCAGCCCGCCGCTCGTCACCGCGGCTCCTCCTCGCAATGCCGCCCGCGCCCCTTGCCCCGTCCCGCTGTCAGTGTCTGCAGCTCCGACGAAACCCCTACAAAGGGATTTCGCTAGCGTCACCGCGAGTACCCGTGGCGCTCCTAGTATCAAGCCCATGCCGGAAAGGGCGCCGAATAGGGCTGATAATGATGATGGTTTCGTGACGGTGCAAAGGAGTAAGCGCCGATCGCGAACGAACCAGAACCGCTGTGGCAAAGCTCCTGCGGAGCCCGAAATGAGCCTGCGTGCCGCAAAGCCGAACACACCGGTGTACATCTCCCGCCTGCACTACACCACTAAGGCTGAGGACATCGTGGAGTACGTGCGTCAAAAGACGAGGTACACGCCAAGGGTGCAGTTACTGGAATCGCACCGGAACGTCAACTTCAAGGCGTTCGTCGTGCGTGTACCGAACTGTTATCTGCCCCTCGTCATGGAAGAAGACTTTTGGCCGCAGGACGTGGTGTTCCGTCGCTTCCGCGGACAAGTTCCACTGGACAGCTCAAAGTCAAGCTAGTGCAAAGTGAAGCGCTACTAACATAGTCTTAAGCCTTTTTATTAACACAAGTTTTGTTTATATAAAAATATGTATGTTTAGGTTAAGGTATTTTTCTATGGGCCTGTGTCGCCTGAAATAAATGGTATTATTATTATTCATTTATTTATTTACATCCTTATTAAATACATTTTTAAATATTTTTATAAAAAACTTTAAAAAAAAAACATTTAAAAATATAAAAAATAGTGGTCCGCCGGTATCGGGAGCAGGGTCCAAGCTACCGGTGGTTAGGACTCCAGAGACAGGAACCTCCTCACAATGCGAGCCGTATCAAGGAGTACTGCCTTCTGGATCAGGCCCTTGATCCAACCGCCTAACGAGAGCCTCGAGAGATGCTGGTCGAGGCTTTCGGCCATCAGGCCATTGGCCGATACGACAATCGGCACAATGATAGCCGAGCTCACATTCCACATGTCAACAACCTCGTGTGCTAAGTTGAGATATTTAATTTGTTTCTCTTTCTCAGCTTTCACGAGGTTCTCGTCATGCGGAATGGTAATATCGATAATCATTGTGCGACGCGCTAATCGATCTATCACCACTATATCAGGTTTATTGGCGACAATAGTCCTGTCAGTAATGATAGACCGATCCCAGTACAACGTGATATGGCCATTTTCAAGAACTGGGTCGGGCACATACTTGTAGTACGGTACCTCAGAATCTACCAGTTTATATTTCAAAGCAAGTTGCTGGTGAATAATCCTGGCTACTTGGTTATGCCTGTGCAAGTACTCGCCGTTAGCTAGACGAGAACAACCAGAGATAATATGTCTGATGGACTCACCCGGACGATGGCATGCCCGACACACGTCAACCGTCCCATCTTTCATAATATGTCTCCGGTAGTTATTCGTCAAGATCACTTCGTCCATAATTGCACAGACGAAACCTTCTGTTTCCCCGAAAAGGTCACCAAAACGTAGCCAGGATACGGACGCTAAGAAATCTACACCGGGCTCATGAAGAGCCCGGTAGACGCGTCCGTGAAGCTCCTTGCTTTGCCATATTTCCTTGCGGTCATCTGTAGTAAGTACCACAGGTTTGCGCCAGTTCTCTTTAGCCATGGAGAGCGGGGTGAGTCCCTTGTCCACTGCTACCACATCACGGTGCATACCCACTTCGGCTTTTAAAAAATATTCCCTGAGACTGCACACTTCACGGTTGTGGAGGGTCTTTGCATTTAAAAAGCCTCGACCCCCGCACTTCCGCGGTATGTACAGTCTCATCACCGATGATCGTGGGTGATGCATCCGGTTTGCGGTCAGCAGTGTACGGACCCTCCTATCTAGGGCGTCGAGTTCAGTCTGAGTCCATTTGAGTATGCCGAAAGAGTACATTAAAACCGGCATGACCCAACCGTTGAAGGCCCGCACCTTGTTTCCGCCTGAAAGAAGACTAATTAATACTTTATTCAAGCGACCAAAGAAGCGCTCCTTCAACGATTGCTTCATGTCAGTAACGTTGATGCCTAACGCTTCCGACATACCTAAATACTTATAGCTTTCGGATAAGGAGAGGGATCTAAAGTGTATGGAATCCGAAAGTTGAATTCCCTCGGATTCCATAATCTCACCTCGCTTTACATGCATGACTGCACATTTGTCCACACCAAATTCCATCCTGATGGTGCTACTGAAAGTTTCAGTTACCTTCAGTAGCTCCATCAGTTGCAATTTGTTGGGTGCAAAGAGTTTCAAGTCATCCATGTAGAGGAGATGAGATATGACTTGACCACCTCCCCTCAACCGATAGCCTAGTCCTGAATCCTCAAGTAGTGAGCTTAAAGGATTCAGGGCTAAGCAGAACCAAAGTGGACTCAAACTGTCGCCCTGAAATATTCCCCGTTTAATCCATACAGGCTCATCGCTCCCCTTGATCTGTCGACACCCTGGATAGCGAAGAACCGTTCTCCATTGCCCCATACATGACCTAAGGAAGGTGCGTAGAGTTGCATCTATCTTGTACAACTCCAGCACCCTCATGAGCCATGTATGTGGCACCGAGTCATAGGCCTTCTTATAATCAATCCAGCATGTCGACAGATCCTTGCGGGATCGACGAACCTGTTGGCTTATGGCCATATCGATGAGGAGTAGCTCCTTAGTACCGCGGGACCCATTCCGACATCCATTTTGAGAGGTTGACATAATCGAGTTACTTTCAATGTGCGTATTAATTTTCGCTCTCAAAATGGATGTAAGAAGTATTATTATTATTATTGTTTTTATATGTTAACATAGCTCGGGGTCATGAGATCCCGGTCCTTTGGAAGGCGTACGAGGGGCCGAAGCCAACTTGCAGAGGCCCCTTAGATAATTTTAAATTGAATGAGGCACCAGCCGGCGATTATACCTGTATACACTGTGCAAGTGCACCCAAGGACAACCCCCGGTTGGTGTTGGACTATTGCAGGATATGGAAACAAAAATAATAATTGTACTATGGGTTTCTGCGGCTAAGATGGACTGGTTACCAAGAACTATGGAACGGCTATGGCCCCTGCCTGACCAATGTTTTATATATAAGATACACAGATAAAATGGCAGGGGGTGACTTGCACACTCAATAATGGGCCCCCGAAAACCGTCGCTAGCACATAGTGACGTAGCGACAAGGAGGTAACACTTCCTGAGGTGCTTGAGGAGTGGAGAGGTATTCCACGGCTATCAGAACAATCCCAGAGCCCGGAAGATGGTCAAGATCCCTACCAGCACTTACTGAAATACTTCCTTCCTCCGAGTACGTTTGCTCTTGCGAATCTCCACTCAAGCCAGCCAATAAAGGCAAGAAAGAGGTGGGAGCTCTGTTCCTCGTCATTGTTCACTCCAGCCGGCCAATAAAGGCGAGCCAGAGGTGAGGAACAAGACTTCTCCCGGGAGACAGGGTCCGTGGGGTCGCTACTGCCCAACAGCTCGCCACATGCTGCCCTGCGGGTTCCTGTATCTCTCTTGGTCTGGCTCCTCACCCTAGACCTGTTTCAGCAAAGTAAACTCTACCGGTACAGACCTAGAGTTCAGGAGCGCGCAAGCCCCACCACGACGTCAACGTAGAGATACGGCGGTGGGGTTATTATTATTATTATTAATGAAAGTAAAATCGGATCAGATAGATTCAATGATATGAATACTGTTCTGTATTTAAATGAACTGCTAATACAGTTCATTCGATTTCGATTAATTAAATTTGAATAATAAAACGATATCATGGCATAACACAAAGGATAAACGTGTGGTCATAGATATTAGCCTAAAAGTGCCTAAACATAAATCCTAATCCTAATCCTAACTTCCTAACTTTTTTAATATTATAAATGCGAAAGTAAGTTTGTTTGTTTGTTTGTTACCTTTTCACGCCTAAACCACTGAACCGATCATCCTGAAATTTTGCATATACGTTGTCAGGTGTACAGAAACGGACATAGGGTACCTTTCATCCCGCAAAAAAGTACTGTTCCCGACTAAAACCACAATAACATTCTTATGATAATAGATGGCGCCACGTGTCTTTCGAATAATTATTGAATTATAACCCGAATTGATAGTCAGTCTAAATTAACGCGAGCGAAGCCGCGGGCAAAAGCTAGTAGGTTTATAAATAATACAGGAATAATAATCAAAGTGCTTTATGGTGACCCCTTGAACACACGGTTTTTACGACTTGACAAAATATCAAGATTTCTTTATTGTAAATTTAAGTTTAATGTGAATGTATTATGTACATAAACCTTCCGGAATAAAATCTCTAAATGGTGGTGAAAACCGTATCAACATCCCTTCAGTAGTTCAAAAGAACAACGCGGTCGGTCACACAGACAGATACGAAAAGCGACTTTAATTTATTGACTGAGCGAGCGCGAAACGCGAGCGAAGCGTCTCCGTTTCAGCTCGGGCAAAAATGCTTTCGTATGTCCTGATGTCCGGCGGATGTCTGTTCTCATGTACAGGTCACATTTCTCAACCGATTCTCGTGAAATTTTGTGAGCAGGTTCGATTGTTACTTGGCTTTTTTTGTCGATTCAGTTTTTGAAATTATTCATAAAGGCGCAGACGTGGAGTGGGTTGAAAACGTAAAAAAAAAACATATTTCAGCCATTTCGCGCTCTTTGCGCGAACTTTTTATTTTAAGGTGCGCGGTAAACATTTATTCAGTTTTAAGCTATGCAAAGACAGACTCGCGAGGTCTACAGCTCACAGATCCACTAATAATATATTGTGTAGATTTTATACTTTCGAACTAGTAACGGGCGGTACGAGATCGAGGCTGGTGTGAGTTCTCAAGTAATAGGCTAAACCTCTCGAAGAAGTGAAGTCCTCGATAACCTGCCAAAAGTTATTCATTCGACAAAGTTGTCAATTTATGTTTTCTTCTTTAACTGGAGAAAGAAGATTTCGAACCAATAGCACATCGCAGATATAAGTACTCCGCTAGCATATTATCGAATATATATACTCCGGTTAAGAAACATCGGAACAAGTTCAGATTCAGGACTTATCCCCTGTGTGATTAGTCTTGAATCTGAACTTGTGTAATATACCGAAACATAACTATATAATGGGTTTATTTTTGAAACAGTTGCCCCAAAGTGGGGTGAAGAACCTCAGAACTCATCTCTTCTACTTGGTCGAGGAGGTCACATATCCTGCAGCGCCAACGGCTACCCACAACCACAGACACACTGGTTGAAGAAAGACAGTAAGTATCTCCATAGCCTTATTAGTATTTTTACTAAAAGAAGTTGACATTCCAAGTACTACTGCTATTTGTCAGATTGATAAATTGCAGAACCATACTATACAATTCTCGACTGTCTCGTGCGCTCTTGAGTTCGATACCAAGGTCAAGCAAAGTATTAGTGGGATTTTTTATTAGGAAGCCAATTAGGAAATTTGCAATAGCTGCCGGAGACTGGATTTGTGCCCCATATTCTAAATTAGCAGAGTTCTTCTCTAAGGTCGTCACCACATATCAAATAAAAAATTAAGACAGCGATACGAACAATACAGTGAAGCATGCAAAACTACACCTTGCTCTGTGCATACATGCTCACACGCACACATTTACAACCCAATTTATAACGAAACTACACCTTGCTGACAGCGCTATGTCTTGATATTTTATTTGGTCCGAGGTCTTCACATAAACAAAAATGTTGTGACAAATGTGGGTAGCTGAAACATTTTAAATGATATATAATTGACTCGCTGCCTTAGTAACATAACTGTCAAAATGTGAATGTAAATGCACATCGTCCTGCAATAAGAATAAGGAAGACGAAGAGGAAGAAGGGGGTTCTTTGAATAAGGAATGTTATATTGTGTTTTTAGATAGTACTAAAATAAAAATATGATCAAGCTTGCAAGCAATGTGTCATTAACGAACCTTAAAAATAAGGCGGTGAGTGTTCTTTTATCCATCTTAATAAAAAACAGTGACATCCAAGCAAGTAGTTATACATACTAAAACCTCTCTGTCGGACTCTGATTCAAAAAAGTAAGTGAAATCTCAAACAGAATCTTGAAACGTTGCCAAAATTCTGAGAATTTCTTGTACGATGCTCTCTTCGCGAAGAGTGTTTGTTGGTACAATCCTTTTAGTATTTGTCTTTCTTTGTTCTTTTTCCAGCCATAATCTGTTTAGAAATACCTGTTTTGAAAGGATTTTACGTCACTGTTACAGTTTCTCTAAAACGTAAGAAATAAATTAGTTTGACGTTTTTGTAAATCAAGTAAAATATTTGCCATTCAGTAGCGGGCCTGATAGGCAGGTGTTTCGGTCCGTCTTCAGTCGTATTTAAGTACTAACAATCTTAATAGAGAATCATCAAAATGTTATTGCATTTTCGAAAGTGTAATTATCAGCATTAAACTTGAATGTATTATACATATTTCAAAAATCAAAGATTTGTTTACCATTCTGGTTGTATTTATAAATAATTCATTTTTCTTTGCTTCAGCATATAGACCCACTCACATACCTACATATACATATGTATTGGTACGTGGTAATATTTCTGGCTGACTATATAATCAACCAGAAATATGCCCATTCCTGGGATTGACACCTCTCCTCGATGTAAAAAATCGGTCCGTATTCAAGTCGCAAATGGACAGAAGCCGAAAATCCTCGGTTGAAAAATGATGTCGCCACCTACAATACAGACCCATGGGTTTACCGATACATTGCCAACCTTGGAAACTCTGTTAGAATATCTTCAAGTACCTATAACCCTATTATTCATATCCCGTTTAAAATTGTTGTAGTCGTATCAGAAACATGGCGACCGGTTCTAGAAGTGGCCGGTGGTGGAGTCCTGAGCCTCTCCAACGGATCCCTGATATTCGACTCAGTAGCACTCTCTGATGCTGGACTATACACCTGTCATGTGGAAAATGGAGTCGGCGAAGCCCTCAGTAAGACTGTGTGGATATCTGTTAACAGTAAGTGTAAGGTTTTTTGTGAAACTTTTTGCTATATAATTTTTAAATAGTTTGTAATTTTCATTTAGGAGCGGTTTTGATTGCTGGTCATTACTTAGTTTGTTGATGACCTGACCAGGTCTACACTGTCCTCCCATACCTATCAACACTGTAATTTGAAATATTGTAAAAACTCCTTTTTTTAAAAGAGTAACCGTGGACTTTCTTGCCGGCTCTTCTCCCTATGAAACAACCAATTGGAACCGTGCACCTAGTTTCTGACTTTTCATAAGTGCCCATGTAGGTTTATGTGAAATAAAATATTTTGATTTGATTTGATTTGATGGAAACGACTGCAAAATGATTAACTTTGTCTTAATATATAACATAGGTACCTGTATCCACCAACAAATTTGCCCTGCCTTTAAAATTCTCCTCCTATCTAAAAGATTTTGAAGACATGCCTCTGAGGCCGTCGGTGTTTCACAAAATTAAAATAAATTGTACTAGTTACTTGCTAGACACCTACTGTAACTGGAACTTATCCAGTGGTGAAACAAACCCTACAAGAAACCTTACCGTAGGCCCTATATAAACGGCACAGTATCTTTTCGGTACGGCGTATAAACCGCGCCGTAGAAAAACCGTGTCCGTCAACAAGCTTCCATAGTAATACAACACTGACGGCTGTGCCTGCTCAAACTCAAAGCATTTATTTCAATCAAACCATTTACAGGCACTTATGAACAATCAAGGAGTCTGTCAGTTACAAATATGAAGCTAGTTGCCCATTCCAAAGTGTAGTAGGTACCTATGCAGAACCCCAGGGAAGACGGCGGCACAGTGGTCACGTGCTGCCGCGGATAGCGAGGCTCAGGGGAGGCCCCTTTACAGACTCCCCAGGGATGTACTTTACAGACGTTGCACAAGGGGGTTCCGGAATTGGTCTTTTAAGAGGAACCGGGACCCACTCTATGTGCTGATGGTGATCACCGGGGTGGTTTTAGTGAGGTAAAAATCCCACACTCCCCGACCTCCCTCCCCAGAGGTCGGGTGCCTTTTGAAGTTTTCATCCTGAAAACAAAAAAAATACAAAAAAAGTTACCTATGGAGAAGAACGTTCAAGATACTCCATGGACACTTTTATACATGGCGTGTATAAACCGTGCCGTAGGAAAAAAACGTGGTAAAATGTGTCTGTCAACAAGCTTCTATAGTGATCCATACATACTGAGGACCGTGCCTACACACGGCGAATAAACCGTAGTTTTTCACGGCAAGAATAACGTGTGTACAAGGGAACTAAGATGAACTTTGGAATCCACATCAAAGTTTTTCGTTGCCCTGTAATTAATGAGTCTAGCTCAAATAGTAAAACCTGTTGTTTATTCATTAATAGTTCCTTCCTAATTTATAACAAATAAATCTATTTATAGAAACATTTACGCAACTTCAATTAGCATAGCATAATGTAGTCTTTAATTAATCATTCACCAACAACGTAGATATGAATCGGAATTCATGCGAGCTAGCACTATTCATACCAGTAAGAGGAATACAGAAGTTTAATTCTCTATAACTTAAGTTAATCAGAAGTTAACTCAAAATATTTGTTTTCCTCTATGGCATTAGCATAATCAGCCTATAATGTTCCCACTGCTGGGACACAGGCCTCCTCTCTGTGAGAGAGAGTGGGCCGTAATCCACCACGCAGGCCAGTGCGAGTTGGTAGATGTCACATGTCTTCGAAGTATTTTTGGTTCTAGGACATGCTGGTTTCCTCACTATGTTTTTCTATACCGTTTTGAAAGCAGTGGTGATGAAATAATTTAGGGTCTGTCAGGGTTCGAACCTTCTTTTTTTTTTGCGAGGGAAATCATCAAATGACCTCTCCCGCTCTGGGCGGAGCGGAAGGGCATGTCAGACTCTTACTGACTAAAACCCACCCGTGTTCCTTCAGTTGCCTGTGCGCCAGGGCCACGGTAACTCTTTCGAACAATCCGCGACCCCGGCAGGCATCGGTCCTATCGGACCCCGTCAATGGTCCTGACATCTCTTTGAGAGGGTTCGAACCTACGACCTACATCTGCCTACATCGGCCGTAGCCACTGGGCATCCACGGCTACCTTTCCTCTCAAAATAATTTTCGAATAAAGCAGAACAAAGCTCACGCTTCTTCTTCTAAACTTCGAATTCATTGGACGACCAGTTTCTCACGTCTTGCCTTGTGTGAAATCTTTCTTGATGTCTCTAGACATTCTAGATCTCGCTAGACGTCTCCGCAGTAGAATACATTACGACAACATGTCTCGCTGTGACATAAGCCGGGCCGCACAAAGGACATACGTACCGCAGACATAAGTATTACAGCAATTGTCGCAGTGGTACGCGGGAAAACGAAAAACGCCCTCTATGTATTACATCTACATAGCCTTTTGCCAACTATGTTGGGTTCAGCTTCTAGTCTAACCGGATGCAGCTGAATACCAGAATTTTACACGACTGCCTATCTGAACTCCACAATTCAGTTACTGGGTTACACGGTAGTCTGGTAAGACTGATTATCAGGATTTTGGGCTTCTGAATACCCGTGCCTACTGTCAAAGATCTACAAAAGACAGCCAGGACCAACGGCTTAGCGTGATTTCCGAAGAACGGAGGGGTCTCGGTATTTAATTAATGGCTACCCGTCCACGGACCGACCTCAGCAAGCGTTGCTTAACCTTGAACATCGACCCGTGTGTCTGTCATTATTAAGCCTTGAGTCCCTAAAAAAACTGCTTAAAGGTTAGTATACTATACACTTCTGCCAACCCCATTTGCGAATACAAGCGTAAAGTTATGTCTGAGCCTTCTGTTTCTTCTTATTTGAGTGGTAATACTCAATAATAGAAATTGAAGCCTAGCACAAATCTCGAAGCTGATTGTAATCGTTCCGAAGTTTGTTGAGTAAGTCCGGATCTTAGAGCGGTGCCAATGAATATTAAGTCTATTTCTCGGGAATACAAAGTTTAAGTTTCATTGTTTCTTTGAATATTGAGGCTTTGTTTAATATCAGTTTTTGGTTAAGAGGTAAATAAGTCTAGATTTACGTCGAACGTTATTATTAGACTAGTTTTCTCCACAACTATGGGTTAGGAGGATAGAATAATTTTGTTTGTGTTCAAATTAAGTGCAAATGTGAGTAAAAAGGAAACGCGGGGATCCCGTAGAAGGACATATAGTGACCTTATTGGTGATGATCTTCAGAAAGGTCAGGTGCAAAGTACTCGCAAACGGCGTGTGTGTATGCCCAGATGTATAAACGTAAACGAAGCAAAAGGAGTATGTAACGATCATAGCAGGTAACGTTCTGTTGTTTCTGCCAAACCCCATGAGAAGAAGACTCGAGTTTATGCATGTATGTTTGCACCGATACTACAGGTATGATCACCCATAGCCAGATAAGAGGTTATAATTCAACCTACCAAAACCAATCTACCGATATTTAGGTAGTAGGACCTTCCTTTAAGGCTCAGACAGGCACAACGCGACAGCGCGGCGCAGCGCTACTGTTGTAGAACAATTTCCATGAAGTTTTATATAGAAATTGTTCTACTAGAGTTGCGTCGCGCCTGTTTGCGGGCCTTTAGTTTCAATATCAACTTTTAATTAAAATCATTCAATCTTTATCTCCTTATCTATTTACCCAAATAAAGCATTTCATATTTAATAAAATCGTTTATTCAAATGATAAGGTTACGATTAAAATTCATTGCTTACGACATCCGAATCAACCTCAGATCTTAATTAATTCTAGCAAATTGTAAACGGAGTTCTTTGCGAAAGTTTGTTTTCTTTTCTTCCCTTATTACTTGTTAGGGAATGTTGCTAAGCTTTTCCTAAGAACTTGAGACAAATATACTTTGTAAACATGCAAATGTAAACGGTTTTGTTTCATGAGGAAACCGGGAATTGTAGGGAATTGTTTTATAATATAATACTGCTATTATTTTCGTCTCTTTATCTTTATTGCGGAGGTTGTAAATATTTTGGTACGGTTCTTTATCAACGATGTTGCTAATACAACTATGAAGTGGGAAAATGTAGGTACTAAAATATTCGAAATAGTTTTTACTGCTGGATAAGCCGAAAGATAAATGCACCTTTAATTAATAATAAATGATAGATGATTTTATTTCTGTAAGTAGGTTTTTACAAACACTTTTACACGTCAATCATATTTTAAAGCTAGATGAGGTCGGCGTTTCCTATCTGACTACTCTGAGAAGAAAGGCCGAAACAAACTCAGAGGTTACAGTCTCTTTTAAAGTCCAGACATAATCGTGGTCAGATCATGTGAAGACCATGTAGATTTGAGTCTGAAATGGTCTTTTGAGGAAAAAACAACACAGAATGAGTGGACCTGTCCAGTCAGTGCACGCATTTGTCAGTAATCGTGCAGCTCAACTCAAAACTTAAGGAGCTCAAAGATTCGACGAAAAATACCAAAGAAAGGACATTTGGGTAGGCCGCATAAATTACTCAAACTGCCAGACTATTATAAAAACTAATTAAGAAAGAAAAAAAAAACAATGATCTAAAAGACAGAACAGACGGAATTTCGTAAATTGTACCTATATTAAAATTGACAACAGAAGATATGCACATACAATTATATCATAAGTTCACTAAAATTAAATTATGTCAAAACATAGATACCCTTAAATTATATTTTCACCTCAGCACCTCAAACAAGCGAGTTTTACTGTTCAAAGGCAGTGAGCAAAATTCGATTTTGCTGCGAGCGTGAGACAAAGTAATTTCTTTTTTATGCCGTGTACCTCGCTGGATCTACTCACAAAATTCGAAAGATTTGAACTTCACTCTGTTCTGTCACTTTCACTTCGATATGAAAAAAACGAGAGATAGTAACAAGTCGATTCGAAGTTCGAGTTTCAAATTAAAGAAAGAAAAAAAAAACACACAATAAAACGTTCCGATACACATAACCGTAAAATTACAAATCATCTATTAAGATTTTAAATATGATGTTAAAACATACCCTTAAATATTTTTTGTCGCATTCTGAAAGGCACAAAGAGAAAAAATAGCTTTAGGTACCTAAATACTAACCTAATTAGACATTCACACGGCAAATCTTTATCCTTGTCCACCCAAACTTAATTTACTTAGTATTAGTTTTCTTCCAGAACCGGTGACTTTTGATGTTCTCTCAAGAAACATGACTGCTAAACTTGGACAACATGTCACTATTGAATGTCAAGCCAAAGGAGACGATCCTATCAGAATTATGTGGACGAGGAACGGAAAACCCATCAATCCGCTGACACAGAGGTAATTATTTTTTCTAAGCCTGTAGACACAACGCTACATGGAACATACAAACATTTGGATGGATTTGAATTGAGAATTTGAAGATGAGAACTTGTCACTCTTCTTTAGCATTAAGGTAGATTTACACAGGTTCAGTAGCTGACTCCAACTGAAGTCAGTGCTGGCGCCGAGAACTGACTTTCATTGTTTGCAAGCAGTCAGTAGTCGTGGTTATTTCTTCACGGTGTACGCATGTTATTGAAGACAGTGGGGAAAAATGAATTCTCAAAAACAGCAGACTTTACTATGATAATTTTGGGATTTAATATACCATAAACATTAACTGTCGCGATAAATTTGAACCAATACCCTTACCCCCCTCTTACCCCGTATCCTTTTACCTTCTTTTTATTCTGGTTAAAAAACACTTCCTATCTCCTTAAACATCATCATTACATTTAGTTTCCTTGCTCTTGTTTCATATTTATTATTGCATATATTACATGTGGATAAGTATAAGTTTTATGTATGTATGTATGTATGTGTTTGTTGTATGTGTAAATGGTACACCACTGACTACCTGCATTATTGTCTCTCCTCCCTTTAATCCATCCAAAGGTTGCCTGTAAAAGATCGCTTTAAGCGATAAGACCGGCCATTGTATCACCCTACGTACAATTTCTACATTTATATTTGTAATTTTTATGGTTTACATAATAAAGAGTATTCTATTCTTTCTATTCATTCTTAAGTCCTCGTTGTCGTTGAACTTTGGCATTTTCACTTGAATTTTCGACACGACGGACTTGACGTCACCCTACAATGCAGTGAGCAACTGCTGACTTCGTCCTTTAGACGAGGTCAGTACTGCTGGCGCGGGTGGCGGCGGGGGGAAGGGACTGACTATAAAATATTCAAGCGGGAATATTTAAGTCAGCACTGACGTGATAGACTTCAAATCAATTTACACGAAGACAGTAAATCTGCCTTTACTTAAGGTGAGTCCTTCAATGTAGCCTACGAAACTCAAAATTTCTTACGGTTTTTGCAAAGAAATTTTGAATTTCGCTTCACCTTAAGTAATGCTAAAGTATAATTTTAAAGTTCTCTACTTCAAATTCTTAAATCAGACATCGGGTGTAACACATCCCCATACTTTCTTAGATACTAACTCACACCCTAGGACAAAAAACAAAAGACACCATAACAAAAAACATTAAAAGCATACCTTATATCAAATAAATTATGCTATTTCTTCATAAATAGAAACGAGATAATTATTCTAAGAGAAATAAAACAGCAAAGAGATAATTAGTTAATTTCATTAAAACAGTTTATTCTAGCCTTCGCCCAGCCTATCACTAGGACAACTTTGTTTAAAGGGATAAAAAGTTTTCTAGGAATTAGCACACTTTATAAATACAAGGCTAGTTCTTTCCTTTCTCGCTACGTTTCTATGAATGATTGCAATTCTTGGAAAAAGTCTTGCTTTTTTCACAGAGTGATTTTATTTTCTCATAGTCATGTCATTAATTCATAAACAAATAACTTGTATCTGAATTTACACACAAAATTACAACACAGTGTAATTTTGTGTGTGTGAAATATACCAAATTACACAATCAATTGATTGAAACTAATTTTTTTTGGAATAAATCTTAATTTTCATAAAGAACTTAGTATTTATTGCACAAATAATAAAACTGTGGCGGCATCTAGAACGTCACGTGCGAACTACGAATCACACTGACGTCACGCAAAATCCTGCATCGCGCAAGCAAAATTTACCGCGCGACTAGCATAAATATACAACGTCCCCGTCCTCGGCGGTTGTCTGGTCGGAGGATCCTCCCTTTTCTATGGAGAATGCGTGAACTTTACACCCTGTCCCTCATACCTCTATAAAACTACATTCAAAATTTACAAGCCATACCAGTAAAATTGTATGGTACATTATGTTGCCTAGATGACACGATATCAATGTTATGATAACGAAATCTTGTTATCCCTCATCAAGGCGTTGGGACATATCCCCAATAGAGCCTTCCAAAAATTACTTTTTATTCCCAGAGTTAAATATAAATTCATACATCCCATTAGTCACGAACGTTCACGAAGTCGGCATCCACGCATTCTTTACTACAAACTTTGTGTAAAATTATTGATGGGAAACAACGTTTGGTTTGAAAATTCGCGGTTTACGGTAGTGCGCAACGTTACGCACGCAATACTTTGTGCTTATGGGTGCATGCAACGGTACAGGGACCATGGGAGTATTTAAAGTTAAGTTATAACATTTAAAACATGTTTTCGTAAAAAATCTTTAAAAAAAGTTGGAACTTTGACCTTCAATATCTTCGTAACCAAGTTCTCAGGTATATGGTCCAGTACATGGTATAATAATATACTTCGCCAGGTATAGCATTCCGAGACAGTGGTCACGTGAGAGACATAAGCTTACGTCATCACCGCTGTGTTACCAGTAGTGTGTAATAATAACTCCCCAACCGCCTTCATTACCTGTGCGAATCCGATACAACAATGAGGTTTTAACTAACTATTACGTTGGTATCTGTTTAAATTGAATTGTTTCGTTTTGATTAGAAAAACCAAACGATAATTTAAATGCTTTATATATATTTTTTACTAGAATGGTGACTGAAAATGTTTCCATAATTCTTGATTTGTTGCAATAAAGTGGCAACTGGGTGTCACTCCCGGAATGCCAGAACTTGTTTTTTTAGACCATGGTCCAGTACAAAAATAATAATTATCAGAATAACGGGAAGAATAAGTGACTCTCGTCTTCATTGAGTATTTCTAAACTTGTGAAACATTTTGCAATATTCACTCACATATTTTTCTTTCTAAATTGTAACCACAATAATGATAGTTTTTCTTCCAGAGTAAAAATATCAGAAGCCAAATCTGAGGACGGAATGACCAGCATACTGGAACTATTACAAACAGAAACAAGTGACGGTGCACTATATCAGTGCAAAGCCAGCAATCCGTTTGGAGCTGATGTGTTTAGTGTGTATCTTACTATACTGGGTGAGTTTCAATTTTTGTTAGCTGCGGTCAGAATAATAACAGATTTTGAGTAATATGATTTATTTATTAGGCTCTTCAACAATGACTAAACTATTACTTTACAATTGTACATCGCAAACTTACGTCTAAGTTGGCAATTTAAACAGTAGGAAATGATGAAGATCGGTTAAGGTACAGTCAGGGAAATTTATTGACTAAGGGCCTGGATACATCACCACGGCGCGCCGCCGCCACGGTGAAGCGGCACGATATCGTACCGCGCCACAGCGTCGTGTACGGCTCACGGTACACCCGCTCGGCAGTTGATATTTCGCTGTCGTAAAGTTCTTACGTGTTAGTGCAAAAAAAAGATGGCCGATAATACCCAGAGAATTGAGGATTATAAGGACAAAAAAGTCTTGCACTAACACGTACGTACTTTGTGACAGCGAAACATCAACTGCCGAGCGTGTGCGCCGTGAGCCGGCGCGGCGCACCGTACATGACGCCGCGCCGTGACGCAGTACGACGTTGTGCCGCTTTACGGTGGCGGCGCCGCACCGTGGTGATGTGTCCAGGCCGTAAGTATCGCATTGATTGTAGTTCAATTTGCCGTGTCATAGCCAAGTCATGAACGCTCACTCACTGTCAAAGAATGACAGTTGCAATTTCAAAATACGGACAATTTAAGTTGGTACCGTGAAATATGCCAACTTTGCCAATCAAGGTATCTTTGCCCTAAAAGCAATTTATAAGCAAATCTAGCAGATTTGCTTATAAATTGCTTTTAGGCCAAAGATACCTTGATGCCAACTTTGCCAATCAAAGTATCTTTGCCTTAAAAGCAATTTATATTTGCTTATATATATTATATGCTGGGAAAAGATACCTTGATTGGCAAAGTTGGCATATTTCACCGGTAGTCAATTTGCTTAGCAATTAATTTCACTGAGTTTAATGAACGGTTTAGGAAACTTGAGATCGACTTACACGGTAACAAAATAAAAACGTTCAAAAATGCATGAGCAGAAAGTGTAGATACACTTCGTGAACGACGAAGCATGAAAGATGATGAGATGGAAGGTAGTCGCTAAGCCTACTCAACAAAGCATTGCGCAAGCGAGATTAAATGCAAAAATTAGGTTAAAAGGAATGAGATCTCGTTACCATCAGCACACAACAAGGGAACATCCCATCGTGATTAGATCAAGGCTGTTAGTATATATCTACTTACTAGCTTTTGCCCGCGGCTTCGCCCGCATGTATGTCGGAAATTATCCTACGGGAACGTACTACCGGAATAAAAAGTAACTTACATGTTAATCCATGTTATAAACTATCAGTGTTCCAAATTTCATCCAAATCCGTTCAGTAGTTTTTGCGTGAAAGAGTAACAAACATCCATTCATCCTCACAAACTTTCACATTTATAATATTAGTAGGATAGGATAATAATGATATACACATAGATAGATACATACATACGGGTGTATGTGTGTGTACTCTAGGGTTAGGGAGATACTACAGAACGCCACCTGCTACTGAACCTTTTGCTTCTTTTATTTTCATACAACTGGTCATACATGCACGCTGGTTGAGAATATTATGCATCTGACCTTTTTGAAGAACATCACTACCATCATCATCAGCCTACAGCAGTCCACTGCTGGACATAGGCCTCTCCAATTGCACGCCATTTAGCTCGATTCTCGGCAACTCTCATCCAGCTGCTATCAGGCACCCTGTGAAGATCGTCGCTCCACCTAACCTGAGGGCGTCCTACCTTACGTTTGCCGATTTGCGATCTCCACTCAAGAACACGTCGACCCCGACGGTCGTCGTTTCTACGGCTAATATGGCCGGTCCATTGCCACTTTAGCTTGCTTATTCTGTGGGCTATGTTGACAACTTGGGATCGCTGCCGGATCACATCATTCCGTATTTTTTTTTTATAAGAAAGCGATACACCCGTGCTTCCTAGGACGCGTCAGAGCGCAGATTCGGAATTATAATCCGCGAGTAGAAAATGTATGAGAAAATTTGAGAGCGTTCTTTATTTTTCTAATAAATGAGTTAGTTATTTATTTAGGTACAAATTATGCAGTATACGTCTAAATGACTATTAAGACACAATTTCTTATTGAAGTTAAAATATGCAGTTGATCTAGCACGACCCCACTAAAAAAATATAGAAATAATGAAAAAAAAAATTAGTCACAGAAACACGTAAAAAAGACAAGTCAGCTCAAACACTTAATAAAACAAAACAACTAAAATTATAATTAAAGGCACGAAAAAAGCTCTGAAGTTACACGTCGTGACTGTAACAAGAAGGTTTCCACTTAGCATGATGCTGTGCTATAGGGGGCCCACAGGACAGCGCTGTAATAAAAACAAAAAACTCATTTTATACTTCTTATTTCAATAAAATATTCGTACCTTTTAATAGATACCTAGTAAATGACATGATAATTGGATTACTATCTCAATATCTATCCAAAAACTGATTTACAGCAAAACACCGTATGAAACGTAAACAAACTCCCACTAGAACATAATTTATGTAACATGATTAGCCAGTTGTACAGCCAAACAGATTTATGGTACGGCTCCCAATCGGTTTGGGTTTAGCGGCAAACATACTGCCCCCGATATTACCTTAATGAGGTTATGGACTGAAACTGAAATTCATAGTACGCACACGGTGTTTTGAGGTATACGAAAATGTAGGACTAGTGCATCCTGGGCAGACTTATTCACTAGCAACACTTAAGCCGATATGAGACGCTTCACTTTTCGTTCATTTTTGCTTTCCTCTTGCTCTTTTACTGGTAAAACATGAAACTTTTGAACACAAAATCGATAATGAAAAATGAATTCATTAGTGAACCGATCCAATGATGTCGGATTTCGGCACTCGGCATCTTTCACTCGCCTACTGAATGATCGAACAATGAAATGAAAGGAGGGGATGAACGTTCATTCCTTTAGAATTTATTCGGTGTCGTGTGAACGTGGTATGAAACAAAACTGAAACTTCACTCGACTGAAGTAGTCACTCAAATGAAGCGTCTGATATCGGCACCATATGTGAAACTATCAAATCTCAGTATTTTTATTGAGAGAGTAAGAACTCGTTAATTCAACAGCAGTGCTTGTTTAATGATCCACCTAGCTTCCTAGCGTGCACCTAGCTTCTGACGTTTCATAAGTGCCATGTTCGTTTATGTGAAATCAAATATTTTGATTTCGATTTTGATCGCATAAAGTCGACCGCCTACTGCTACGTAGATTGTGCAGTTGTGCACGGATTTTCTCGAAGATTGGTGGCTGCCCACATAGCGTCCGCAATTTACCGGTGAATAACGTCAGTGAAACGTTATTTATCAAAGTAACTAGCTTTACCCGGCCCGGCTTCGCACAGGTAGCACTTAGTATTTAACACCTACCCTACCTACCTACCTACCCTACCTACCTAACCTACGTACCTATCCTACCTACCTACCTACCCTCCCTACCCTCCCTACCTACCTACCCTACCTACTTACTCTAACTAGCTAGGTAGCTAGGTTTGTAGGTACAAAGCTGACCGGTCAAACGTTGTCCTGTCAAAATTTTTCCTTTGGGTATTTTCTATATTTTTTTTTATTTTAAACCATCCCAGTAAAGAGGTGAACAAAACAAATTTAAAAAAAATCAAATTGATCTAGCCGTTTCTGAGTTTTAGCGAGACTAACGAACAGCAATTCATTTTTATATATATATAAAGTAATATGGCGTGGTTTCCTAGACAACTTTTTTTGACACCGTAAGTCAAGAGACCGTAGCTTTAACCACGTCAGCTGCGCGGTTCATTTGTTTCTCAGCCAAGCATCCGTGCGTAGCGTGGCCGTGAGTCGCAGTGGACGGTCCTGTCTACACTTTCATACAAAGTGAAGCTAAGCACATGTGCATAGCTTAGCAGTGGGTAAATGTGAAGCAGCGCCATTATTAAATATATGTCCACTCCATAAATCAGTCTTATTATGAGCGTTAATCCTAGCTCATAATTTTTCTTCTGATTTCAACTTAGTATACGCATAATATAGGGACCCGTTAATTGCGGTCCCGGACGTTAATTGGTTTTGGGTGAAGCCGGTGCCTGTGGTAAAGTTTATCGGTTTCTAGTGATTAATTGATTGTTACATTTGCGCGAAAATTTGAAACGCCATGTTGGGGGTTTATTTCTAAACGCGATGTAAAGTAGTGACATTATTTTGTGGTCATCAGCACGCGTAGCATGAGCACCGTAGAAACGGAAGAAAAGAAAAACAAAGTGACAGATTATAGCGCGATGTTAAAAATAAACAAAAGAAATTTAACTTTTATAAAAAGAGCCACAGTCCTTTCACAGTTATTTTACCCCAAATTTTCATCACTGTTAAAATAGCAATGCTCTTTATTGTCCTTATAATAAGGTTGCTGCAGGATTGCTGCCACTCCCAGCGAGTGGCACGGGCCTACCGCACGGTGGGCTTCGCGGCAGCATGTGCTCTGGCCGGCACCCCTCCTTGGGAACTCGAGGCGTGGGTGCTCGCCAGAGTATATGAATGGACGGCGGGGCGGAGGGCGAGAGGAGAACGCCCAGCCCCGGAAGAGCGGGAGGCCGTCCGGCGGGAGGCGAGGGACGCCATCGTCGTCCATTGGACGGGGGAACTCGCCACCGCAGCCTTCGGCCGCCGAACCCTCGACTAGATTGGGCCTGTCCTGCGAGACTGGCTCGAGCGGTCGCATGGGTTCCTCTCGTTCCGTCTGGTGCAGGTGCTGTCCGAACACGGTTGCTTCGGATCGTACCTGCACCGGATCGGACGGGAGGAGACGTCGTCGTGCCACGACTGTGGCACGGCGGAGGACACGGCGCAGCACACCCTCGAGGTGTGCCCCTCGTGGTCCGAGACGCGCCGCAGTCTCATCGCGGTGATCGGACCGGACCTCTCACTCCCTGGCTTGGTTAACGCCATGCTGGGGGACGAGGGGTCCTGGGCGGCAGTCGCCTCCTTCTGCGAACACGTCATGTCCCAGAAGGAGGCGGCGGAGCGCGCGCGGGAGGAAGATCCTCACGCGGCGCTGCTCCGAAGGCGGAGGAGGGGTCGAAGAAGACGTCAGTATGATAGTCATCTCCGACTCCTCCTGGGTGGAGACCAGCAGGCAACGGGTGCGGGGGCACCCTTGCCTGTATTGCACAGGCCTCCACCAGTGTCGGACGGGAGTGGCCAGGTGTTCCCGGCCATTCCCGTAGCCCCCCAAGCTGGGGGGCATGCGGGGCCCGCCAGCTAGGCGGGCAAGCGCCGGGAGGGTTGTGGATGTAAAGGCTGAGCCGGTTTCCCATGGCCCTCCCACCACGGCGATGTGGGAACATCGCTGAGTTTTAGTGGGTATACTGTCATTCGGACAGGAGTCCCACATACCCCGTTTCGTCCCCCGACGAGCGGAAGTGCATAAAGCATTTCTGAGCGACAAAAAAAAAAAAAAAAAAAAAAAAAAGGATTGCTGCCACTGACAACTCTGTCAAAATCACCGTGACCTTTATTTTTGATACAATAAGGTTGCTGTTAGATTGCTGCTGTCAGAGGTAGAATACCTGTGAAAGGACTATATTACTATTAAATCTTCTTAGTGTAGAGAGAGAAATCATGCCTACAGATACCGTCTCTTTCTAAAACGCGATGTTGGCCACTATAAACGCCATCCTTTAACGTATGTTCAAAGATCTCATAATCCGATCCAGCCTGTTCCTTGCTGCCCTCCCCCAGCAACGCTTTAAGCGGCCGCCAACCTCCTAAGTTGACCTGCGAGATGCCATTAAAAAACTAAGTTTTAACAATTACACAACTTTCTCTTACAGAGCCACCAGCTCCACCAACAGACTTATCAGTTGACTCAATAAAGAGCAGATCAGTGAAGTTATCCTGGAGAGATATGACTAGATCTCTAGCGCAATTCTACAGCCTACAGATCAGCAGCAGTCAGAGATTATCCTGGAATAACGCTAGAGTTATTAATATAACCAGGTATGTATGAAAGTATGACATTCTAAAGTTAAATAAACAACATCAACAATAACTTTAATTTTAGCCGACGAAGCCAGAGAGGAAGATTTCTTTCATTTGTCAAGGAGTCTAAATATATTATATTTGCTATTCAACTAATAATATCATACAAGGCTTTTGACCAGTGTTCTCAACATAATAAAACCAAATTCCACCAAAATTTAAACTACAATAAAAAAAATTACAACAATCGCAAAAAACTTGCTTTAAAAATACAAATATTTTTATATAATGTGGCTTGCTCCAATTTCAGAAACTACTTATTCCACTTTGGTGTCCCACAAGGTGCAATGTTAACTGAAACACTCATTATCTTATTTAATCCAATTAGGTTAGAAGAACTACGGCACAGCATAGAAGTAGAAGACCTTCTGCCGGCGACTAGTTATACCGCTAGAGTAGCAGGGGGAAACCAAGCAGATCTCAGTCATTTCTCAACTCCAGTCAGATTTACTACTACTGAAGAAGGTAATTAAAAATTTTACTACCTAGCTTTTTAATAGTCACCATCATTGTCTTCCTGCTCTTTTCCCAATTTATTTGGACTGCTAAGCTGCATTTCTATTTCTTTTATACTTTTCTTTAAACTACCATCTTACTCGCCCTCTTTCTTTCTATAATTATCATCTTTTACACTATAAATTCATCGTTTCCTTGGTCTTCCTCCATTTTTATATCCAACCACATTTTACTGAAAGATTTTATTACAACTTGCCCCTTATTTTCCATTCGTCTATCTTCCATCTGCCAACAACCATCAACAACAACAACCATCTGCCTACAACAGATCACTGCTCGACTTGGCCTCTCCATTCGCACATGTATTTGTAATGGTTTTTTTATCACCAGCTCCTTCATCTCCACCTCTTGGAGTACAACTAGAACAAACAGAATCACCAGGAGAGCTCAGAGTAAGATGGCTGCCTCCACCAGCTGATACACACAACGGACTTATAATAGGATATCGGCTGAAGGCAGTCCCTCAGTTGACAGGCATTAAAGGTAGGTTAAAATGAGTTCCTGTTGATGTTATAGACCAAATTAAGTTTATAATTTCTACTTATTCTGTACACTTTGTGGATTTTTTTACTTTCGTGAACCATCAGCAACTTTGTTTGTTTAGTCAAGGAACTTGATTGACTAAGCAAATTGACTAACACCTTAAATTCACCGTCGAAACTGTCATTCTTTGTTTTATTTTTGTTTTCTTGAAATGTCTATAACACGGCAAATTGACGTAATGTATCATTTCTGCTCAGCAATCAACTTAAGTTCTCTGATTGTACATTTATCTATACGTATGTATTTCCCATTTTTAGCGGTATTTAATTAAATGGAAAATTAATTATTTTTAGAAACAGAAGAAACCAGTGATAAAACAATAAAAACTGCATCGCTGTACGCTAAACAAGAGACGGTAGTCTCCGGATTACTCAAGGGAGTGAGGTAAATTGACTTAGATCCACAAAACTGATGACATCTCTCTGGCTATATAAATTGCAACGAAAATGCTATAGGAAGGATTGCCAACCCTACTATATAATATAGTATCTTACTATATTGGAGGCCTAACTACTATATTAAAAAAATATGTATATAGTAGACCAAACTACTATATTTTCGATGTTTTTTTATATTTTTTTAAATGAGAATTAGTTTAACACGAAACGCAGCCTGGATCTGTTTTTGAAATTTGTATTCAGAAATAAATCAGTTTAATAACATTCTGGCTATTGCTCTTTCTGACTAAAACGTTTTACTGTTACTAAATCTACTGCTGAAAAATGGCAACAAGTGTTGTTCAGTGATTCAGACTTTTCTTATATTTTCAAAATATTTAATAAGTATCGTTTCTTCTTTCTATAGATACCAGCAACTTCAACTTTTACTGAACACATACTATCAGTTATGAAATACAAAACGGGGCGATGAGCGCAATAGCCAGTATTAATCTCGTAATGTAACCATAATTTATTTTTAGAGTTTAATAATAGTTATGAGAAATTAAAAAAAAACCTGTTAACAAAGGTTCAAATTAGTAGAAAATATGCATTTTTTTTTGCCGTCTACTATATTTTTCCAGGCTATAACTTCGAAAATAATATATTTGATATAAAAAAGTTGGCAACCCTAGCTATAGGATAGATTAGTTGTATTTTCTGATTCAGGCTTAAGCTACTGATTCACAAAAGCTTTTTCCTGTTTACAATCAATATTGTGATACCGTAAATGTCTCTCATTGATTAGAAATTTAATTTTGAAGGAAAACACGACAATGGATCGAATTTTTGGCAAACACTTTTGTGATTTTTGGTAAAAAGCCCATCCCGGCTTAAAATTTAATTTATCAGCACTTTATAACAAAATGATCAAAAAATATACACAATTATAATATCGCACACCCAGATAAAAGATGGCACAACTCGAGTTATTGCGATTACCGGAATCTGTATTATACTGTACATTATTTTACTAAGATATTAATTGAGCAAATTAATGTCTTAGTAAAATAATATACAACATCATACAACAATAATTTTAAATCGGTCAAATAGAAAACGAGTAAAAGGTTTTTACTGTTCCTGAAAAAAGAGGTATTTTGAGTTCTGTGCTACTCTTTATCTAGGTGTGCGACATATCTACAGAGAAATACGATTCGGCCTTATTTATAGATACAATATTGTTTTTTATTGTTTTGTATTTATATTGTTTTGTAATAAGCCCCGGTAAAATGGCCATTAATTGGCGGTAATTAACCATGCCATTTTATTAATTTGGACGCTATTCCAAAAAAGTTCAATTTCTTACGACAAAAACTAACGTTAAACCCGAGTCTAACTTGTTAATGTTGTAATAAGAATTTTACCGTGCTTTGAATAAAGTGTAAAATACAGTAATGATCTCGAAGGTTTGAGCTAGGACTAAAGTAAGAACTCGTGTTGTAATAAGACGGAATGTCTTTTTCAACATCATTGACTCAAAAAACTCATACATTTATTTTGTATTTCACTAGGTATGCAGTATCAGTAGCCGCATTTAACAGCGCCGGATCGGGACCTTTCTCAGTTCCCTTGTTTCAGGACACCAGAGAAGGAGGTAAGTGAAATTGATGATCCATCCAAATGTAAAGGTACAAAAATAAAGATAGAATATACCAAGGAGAGAGTTACCAACTATTTGGGACGTAAGAATAAAGATAAGGTACTTAGTCGGCAAGCAAATTGACAATAAACTTAAATTATTCGTTCATTCAAACCACAACTGTCCTTCTTTGACAGTCGAATGAAAATACTATCAAGCTCTAGCCATACTAATTATACAAACCCAGCGCAGGGTGTAGGACGTGACTGCACGCATCGATAATGATAAATGATAAATGATTTTATTTCTGTAAGTAGGTTTGTACAAACACTTTTACAAGTCAATCATATTTTTTTTTAAACTAGGTGAGGACAGAGTTTTCTTTCTGACTACTCTGAGAAGAAAGGCCGGGACAAACTCAGAGGTCATAGTCTCTTTTAAAGTCCAGGCATAATCTTGGTCAGATCATGTGAAGACCATGTAGATTGGTGTCTGAAATGGTATTTTGAGGAGAGAACCGCACAGATTGACTGGACCTGTTCCAGTCAGTGTACGCATTTGTCATGATTGATTATTTTAATGATTAGGAAGTTACGCGCCAATTTGAATACCTCCAAATAAGCTAGTTGACAGAAGCGGCGCGAGCGGATTCCGTCTCGCATCCCACTCGCTCGCTTCTGTTAACCCAGACCTTTAATTACCTGTAAATTCAAATCACAACGGTCATTCTTTGTCAGTCATATGACAGTGCTATAACACGGCAAACTGACTTAGTGTGTCAATTTGCTTAGCAATTTTATTCCCTGATTGTATCTTGAAAAAATTCGGAGTCTGTCACTCTAATTTGGCTTGTGTCACATCTTATCCCGTAACGATCAATTAGTCTTCATTAGCCTTTTGTCTTTTCGGTTGTTTTTCCTCCTTTTTAGTTTAGGGGCAACTCTCATTAAGAAGTTCGACAGCTACAATAATTGTACGCGTCGTTAGAGTTTTGTTTTGGACACGATTTAGAGCATATAAAATTAACTTTACAATTCTAGCAATGCTGCCAGCTTTTTGGGCTCTTTTCCTGTTGACAGGGATATGGACGAGTTTTTAGATGCCCTATGATACCTTCCCCCTTTTTATACCCCTTTTTATATGTTTAAATCATATAAATATCTTGTTTGAAAATAAATAGTAACTCTTTACAATTTCTATCATAATGTTTAGTTCATTATTCTTTCGCTAATTTCAGTATCTCAATTTTAATATTTATAGTAAATGGGTTTAAGGTGAACAATAACCCGTCATAAACCCATTTCAATGGTCTCTCAACCAACCTTTATTTATTCACACTCTTTTAAGAAAACTTTTCAACAGCCCCGAACCCATATTTTCCTACAATTTACCAGTCTAAATCTCCAAATTAGTCAGTGTCTGATAAGCTAACATCTCCAAGACCATTATCACACCGTTCATTGCGAGTTACGCCAGAATTTTATCTCACATCAACTATGTAAATTGCTGAAAGTTTGGCAGAACAAACTTCGTCTCGTAAACCTTTATCGTCTTCGTTAACATTCTTGTAAATTTTATGTTGTTGTTATAATTACTTTACCTTTCATGCTTCTGTTTTAAGACGCTTTGGAGACATTGGTTTTTGTTGAGTTTAGTTTCTTTTGTCTGGATTGTGTGGATTTAAAATTTTACTGTTCAATACTAATTCTAATATATCATCATAATCTTCCTGCTATTATGTATCTTGTGTGTTGTATGTGTGTCGTGTTGTGTGATCTTGTGTGTATGCTGTATGTATGTGTCTCGTGTATGTATTTATGTGTCTTATGTATTAGGGATACACCACAATATCTGTCTAAATATTACATATTACGCTGGTCTCATTTTTTAGGATATTAATTTAATGTTAGATGGTAAAATTTGTCTTTCAAAGCATCATAATTATATTGTCATGAACGTTATGTACGCCTTCATTGCCATGTTCATTAGTTCTTTTTTTATTTACCAGATTGTTTCTAGCATAAGTACCTGCTGTGCTCTTTGTAATAAATAAGTATTATTTTAGTTGTTTTTCGGCATTATCGCAACTTAGTGAATGCAAATGTGAACTACGTAAATGCCTATGATATGATTTCTTATAGTCCATGTCTCTTGCAACAATATTACATTTTAAACCAGACAATCAAAATTTAAAAAAAATTAAATATTATATACCTACACAAATACATTTTACAAAGTATTTCTCAATATTTATACAATTCTTCCTAAGAATTCCACTATAGTTATTTCCAAAAGAATTATTTTTAGAACAAAATCATAACGTGAACTCATAATGCTTGACAGTAAACTTTCTTCAGGAAAACTTGAGGTTTTTCTTCGCTCGTTTCGACTACCTACTTTGTTTAAGGAGAAAAGTTCGAAACTGTTTTAGACTACGCCTCCCGTCTTTATACTTTCAAGGCTTTGTATGAAACTTTAGCTGTAAAATGTCAGCCAATTTAGACTTTTATACATGTTTATTTTTGCTATCGATGATATAAAGGATGATAAAGTTTGAGCCTTGTTATTTCTTAATATTAAGATTATTTGGAATTTGTAGAACTAAAGAAAACTGCCTAGATGTGTTTATAAAGGGCGAATTTTTGGGTAAAAGAGGTTTCTCAACTTCACAAGAACAATTAAAAAATATTGGAAAATCCAAAAGTGCACGCCTCATAATCTCATTCAATTCTATAAAAAATAACAAAAAAACGAACGAAATGTCCAGTCGTATTTTAATATTACTAATTACAATTAAACTACATTGAATTAGACCGTGATTTTCGAAAGGAATTAGTTTCCGATAATACTTAAGCGTTTAAAAAAAAATGGACGATTAGTTAAGTTTTTCGGGAGTTAATGTAACCACGCCAGGATCCATACATACAGACACACGGACGTCCACAGAATATATTTTTTAAACAGTTTTTTCATTATTTTAAATAGCAAAATGTCTTTTGAAAATAACATGAGATTAGAAACTAGTGATTTTTCTTGACGTTTGTGTATGAATATTATTCTACAAGTGCGATATGAAGTTAATAGAGACATTTTTAGCTCAAGGAATTACTTGTTCTTTGTAAGGCGAGAGTAGAGCACTACCTCACGCGCTTCGCTTATGAGGCGTGCAATAGAGAGGTACCTATTATAATGCCGAAACATCATATCGATAACGAACTACCAATATCTTCTATCTATTTTTAGAAAATTTTAACAACATAGTGGTTATTTCTACTTAAAGTTAAGAGGTATTCGCAGCAAAATTTTCGTCTCTTAATTAAGAAGTTATTTCAATTAGTGTTTAAAGGGATAAATAGTCAAATATCGTGTTAGAAGGTTTTACCAGTACACGCAAAATTTACGCATTTTACGTCGATTGGCATTCAAAACCAAAAATTGAAAAAGGTAGTTAGGAAATATTGGTTGTTCATCGTCGTTATGCTCGTGTTATGATATGTAGGTAGCATTTAGATTTTTTTACAAAATAAGAATAATAATACCTACAGGTTTAAAACCAGATACAATCAGGGAACTTGATTGAAATGTAATTAAATATTTATTTTGATAGTCCATCAGCAACCTGATAGTTGCTGGTGGACTATCAATGTAAATATTTAATTGGATAGGATTGGAACTGGATTGATATATAAATTGACTATCAATTCAAATTGATCGTTAATAAAAAAGCGGCCTAGTGTGAGTCGGATTCACTCACGAAGGGTTCCGTACCACCGTACAATATTTAAAAATGTATTCTAAAAACGCCGAAGAAACACGTTTCCTGTATGGTTATTAGCGTTTATTTTATTATATGTTAGTATATCGGCCATTTTTACACACTCTGTAAAAATTTGAAGTGTCTACCTACTACTACTACTAAGCGTTGACAGACGGAAGGACAGCGGAGCCTTAGTAATAAGCTTCCGTTGGCACCATTTGGATACGGGACCCTAAAAACACAACTGTAATTCTTAGTCAGTCTTATGAACGTACGTCGTACACGTCAAATTGACGTTGTGCGTTAATTTTCTTAACAATAAGGTTCCCTGAATGTATACACAACAATAAAAAACCAGTACCTTCCCAAGCAAATTAACTTCAGCATAAAATCTGCAAGCTAGACAATATTCTAAAAACACCGCTACTGTTTTTAGTACAAGAAACTTCGTTAGAAGTTCCATGCATTTGTTTCAAGTGCTATAATATTTTACGGAATGTTTGACTTGAAACTCCTTGCTTATACGGAAAGTTTTCTCCAATTATCATTACTGTGTTTTGTTTAACTGCTAACTTAAGGCGTTCTGTTTATGTATGAGTTGAGGAACAAAATGGAAGACGGTCCTGTGTTCGGGTTTGTTTTGTTTGCGATTTGTGTTATTACTACCGTCTTGCTAAACAAGATGGCAGGGACTTCGGCGCACATCCGATTACCATGGATTCAGTACATGTTTCAGAACGAGTTGAAATTTTTCGTCGCTTATTTAAATTAATCAGCTGTTCAGTACATTTTGACTGCGTAGGTATTTGCACTTTTCTATGAAACGGCAGATTTATTTTTGATAGCCGACGAAAAATTTCTACTCTAGGGGGTCTAGAATTATGTGCCGAATTCATGGTTTCAATTTGCGCGTCGATGTTCCTGCCACCCTGTATTATGGATGTATTTAAATGAAGTCAGTACGCTGTTTATAAAAGGTTGTCTTTATGTCTTTGAACACTTACTATTGCTGATAAGTATTGTGTATTTATTACACTTATAATTATAATTAAAACATTTGCCTTTACCTTAATCAACACCTCGTAATTAAAAGTCATTGTCGGCTAACATGATTCGTTCTTCTTAATATTTTTTTTTTTATCATTCAAAAACTGTGTTAACAATAACACTATTTCTAGTCTCCCAAACTGCAAAACAGTTTGTCGGCAGTTGTTCTCATCTAGTAACATTTTAAAATTTTGAAAATTAATAATAATGTGCTAAAACTTAATTAAGCTAAGTAAACTATAAAATAATATAGTTATCTACAGTCGAGATCAAAAAATTACCTTTTACAGAAAGGTATTTATGCAAACTTGAGGTTTGTTACAAACACACAATTTTTTTTAATACATTCTTTTGGGGCTAATTTTTTATACCGTCTATTTAATAGGTAGATTCTATTGGTAAGTTAATTTAGTTAGTGTAAGTAAAGGGCTTCTTGTAGTGCGGTATGTCTTGTAGTGCGTCTCTGCGGGCACTGGTCGGCCGGTGCGAGCGCTTAAACTGCTAGATTTTGTATATATTTAAAAAATAATAACGAAATCATAAAATGTGTTCTCAACATGCCCTAAAAACAATAAGCCTTATCTTCTGATATAATTTGTGCATGGTTTCATGATAGAATCTCTTCAAGATACACGTTTTAAATAGCGATTTAGTGTCATCTTTATGATTTATTTTTATCGAGCCAATTGTTATAATTCACGTTATTTTTTTAAATTTTCATTTGTCCTAAAATATATATTTTTTGCGCAACATTTACATTTGGTTACATTTACAGAGGTTTCAAAAAGTTAAAAAGTACTGCAACCTCGACTACTTAAGTCTAGTATGTGTGAAATAAGTACGTGTTCACATCAAAAATGCAATTAAATTAATACTCAATAATTGCCTATTGGCAATCCAATGTTTATTAAAATCAGCTGTTTAATCATGTCTGTCTTTTTTGACTCGCTTATTCAATAGAACATGATAGTCTTTTTTCATCTCAGCTGCTGAAGAAAGCCCATCTTTAGTAGAATGTGGCGGTGTGACGTCAACTGCACTACGCGTCAGTTGGCAACCCATCAGGGCCGGATTCAAGGGAGGGGCATCCGGGGCAATAGCCCCGGGGCTTCAGCAAAAGAAGCACCCCCACAATAGAGACTTCGGAAAAAATCTTTGAAATTCCGAGTAAACACTATTAAACAATCCTTCGATATTTTTTTTTACATGATGGTATTGTTCTTAAATATGAAAAAAAAAACGATTCGAAATGTTTTGAATAGATCATGAACATTTTTTTTTATCACAGCTCCTGAAGAAGGTCCATCTTCAGTAGAATGTGGCGGTGTCACATCAACAGCACTGCGCGTGAGTTGGCAGCCGATACCGCCACACAAACAGGCTGGAGCACTCATTGGATATACTGTGCTGTATGCTGCTCAGGGTAAGTACCTAAAGGACAATTATTTTCTCCAGTTTTCATTACTGAATTATTCATTATTTACAAGTTTCTTGTTTTACGAATGAATAGTAGATTTAATTGAAACAGTAGAACAGTAATTGGATCTTTTGGCGCTTGGCCAAATTGGAACTAACGCCGCTATTTTGTTTTGTTCAATATAATTTCTATAACAGTTTCACAAATGTTTACCAACAACAGCCCTCTCCAATGTCAATTAAATGCTAAAATATCCTTTTAGAACTCAAACTGGTTAGCTATTATAAAACAACGAAAATAGTCCATTTGTACACTCAAGGAACGAAACTATTGCGCAATCTATATATATAATAAAATAGTAACGAAGCCAAAACTGTACTGACATTAAATAGAAAGAAAGAAAGAAAGAAAATACATTTATTTGCGGTAAACATGACGCAAAGAAAAACACACAAATACAAAAAATAACGAGTTGGGGAAAAATATGCGTCACATTCACGCAAAACACAAATGCAAATGTTTTTGATTATATATACATAATTGTAATAAAATATTAACGATATCAAAACTGTACATTTAATATTTATGAAAAAAAGTAATTGTTACGAGGTGTGGGAACGAGTCTGATGGTGAAAATACAGTTTTTAGAATGTTTGCCCGTTTGTCTGTTTGTCTGGATGTATATTCGAGACAGGCGCAAAAACGGCTGAACGGATTTAGATGAAATTTGCCACACAGATATTTTATAACCCGGATTAACACATAGGGTAATTTTAATCCCGGTAGTACGTTCCCGTGGGATATTTTCCGACATCCATGCGGGCGCAGGCGCAAGCAAAAGCTAGTTTTAATAATAAAACTTATGCACGGCGCAAGTAAAACCGATCTCAAAGTGATTAACCTTTTCATTCCGCGACTGTACACGACTTTCCCGCTCCCAACAAAACAACAGTTCCAACATTATTACCATTAATTCCAACCCGTTGACCACAAACCGAAACAGGTCTTCACCAAACTACACAAAGCAATCAGTAGTGAACCGCAGCGTCTCTATCAGTATGTAAATCTATTCAACAGGTCGACAGTGGCTGAAATCTACATCGATATGACAGAACAGTAAAAAGGTCCATAGATGTGTACGGTCACCAGAAGTGATAAGTAACCAGGGTCTTCGATATAGTTGAAGTTTAGTAAGAAACCGATGGATGTTTTCGAATAAAATTTAATTTAATTAATAGAAAACAAACAGGTCATATATCAAATTAAATTTCATTCGAAAACATCCATCGATTTCTTATTACACGTCAATAATATCTGACGACCCTGCACCTAATTACGTAACACACTATCTATCACAATCTGAATCATTTTGAAGCCTATTGTTAATCCATTGCTTCATATGTTCGAAAAATTTGTCTGCTCAACAACGGAAAAAACTCAATGAATGTTGTTGAACTGCCAAAATGAAACCCATTCCTACTGTTAGTGTGTTACGTAATCACCCCGCTGGTTACTTATCTCTTTTGATGCCTTTTTTTTTTTGGGTGGGTATCATAAAATGACTTCTCACACTCTGGGCGCAGCAGGAGGGCGTGTCCGACTCTTACTAACTAAAACCCACCCGTGTTCCTTCAGTCGCCTGTGCGCCAGGGCCACGGTAACTCTTTCGAACAATCCGCGACCCCGAATACCTACACCGTACCCTCCGTACCGTACTATACTTACATTCGAGAAACAAAAAGATTGTGCAATTTTAAAAGTAAAACTGCACGGTACTCAAAAATATTGTCCTAAAAGTGACCAACCTTTTCATTCCGCGACTGTATACAACTCTCGCACTGTCCCAACATTATTACCATTACTTCCAACTCGTTGACCATAAACAAAAACAGGTCTCCACCAAACTCTACACAAAGCAATCACTAGTGAACCGTACCATCTCTATCATTATGTAAATCTATCCAACAGGTCGACAATGGCTGAACTCTACGTCGCTTGTGACTGAACTTCGTCTGCAGGGGCTCTACAAATTCACTAACTATACTGTCAAAGTGGCCGGGTTCTCTAACTATGGGCTCGGTCCTTACTCGTTTCCTATTGTCTGCTCTACATTGCAAGATGGTGAGTTTTTGGTAGCTCTATATAGCTGAAATTGTCTAAGCTCTATGTGAGTTACATAGAGATTTTTTTAACACTCAGTCTTGAGTGACTTTGAAGTGAATATTTTTTAAGAATGTGTGTTTATTTGAAAGAAGTCTGAGGAATTATTTTCTACATTCATGTTATTTTATTAAAGGCTACTCGTAATCATGCTGAGTTATGTCTACAATATGAGGGAGTAGAAATAAGTCGATATAACAGGGATGCTGTCTGTGTTTGTCAGATACACTCTTCTTTAAACAGTCACAATATCCGAATAAGCAATATCTACCGAATAGTTTTGTAGCGGCATCTACATCGCCACATGCAAACTACGCAACATACTGACGTCACGCAAAATCCTGCATCGCGCAAGCAGAGTTTACCGCGCAACTAGCATATAGAGTGATCTTTACACCCTGTTCCTCATACCTCTATAGTTTCAAAACTGGAACCATATAATATGATAACTGAAATTTATGTGAAAATTGTGATGAAATAGGCTAAAAATTTGCAAAATAAAACTGCTTTCTACCAGCATGCGTGACATGGCCACTATAGAAACAGAAGAAACGGAATGCCCAATGGCATATTGCATAAAGATTTCTACAAAATTCAAAAAAAGAATCACTTTTTGTTAAGAAACTGATTTGTTTTCTCTTCGTAGAGTAGAAATAGAAGTGGTCTTCCTACGTATGCTGCAGTACTTTATACCTACGAAAACATGACATTTCTTTTGTTTTTAGTACCCGAGGCACCAGCAGAAATAAAGCTCCTAGCACAATCGTCGACTACTCTCCTGGTCAGTTGGAAAAGACCACGACAGCCGAATGGAAGACTACTACATTATACTGTGTATTGTAAGCCTACTGCTAGGTAATTATCTTCTTTTTTTTTTTAACTAGCTTTTGAACGCGGCTTCGCTCGCGTTAATTTAGACTGACTATCAATTCGGGTTATAATTCAATCATGACCGGAAGACACGTGGCGCCATCTATTATCATAAGAACGTTATTGTTGTTTTCCTCGGGAACAGTAATTTTTTCGGGATGAAAGGTAGGTTTCTGTATATCTGACAACGTATATGCAAAATTTCAGGATGATCGGTTCAGTGGTTTAGGCGTGAAAAGGTAACAAACAAACAAACAAACTTACTTTCGCATTTATAATATTAGTTAGGATTAGGATTAGGATTAGCTTTTTAGTAAATATTGGTACAGATCATGTTATTCGAAATTACACGCTTCTCCATTGTTTCTACGTGAAAAAATTAACTAATGCGCAAACTATAACCATGAATTCAGCCTATGATTCTAGCATAGAAATTTGCTGTTCCGTACATTTTGACTGCGTAGTTATTGCACTTGTCTATGAAACAGCATTATTTTTTTATAACCTACAAAAAAAATCTACGCTACATCTAGAATCATATGGTGAATTCATGGTCACAGTTTGCGCACTGGTCATTTCTTTTCCTGTATACAAACAAAAATTACTCTGAACCTTACATGCAGTGGAGGGCCACGCAATTTTAAATTACTCGACTATAACGACATAAATTATATCCGATCCAGGGATTTATACAAGACCAAAACTTTTCACACTTCATAACCCTTTTAAATAACGAAAATCATATATATAATACTTTTTTCTACCAGCAACGATGGTCCCCAAGCAATCCGAGTGGACGTCCAAAGCACTGCCGATGCCTATGAAAAGTCTCAGACGTTGGATCTAAAAGGGTTGGTCGAAGGAAGACAGTATGACGTCTGGGTGACCTCCAGTACTGCAGTCGGGGAAGGACCAGAAAGCAGGAGGGTTACTAACACTCCTTCCCAAAGAGGTATGTGCATCAAGAAGAGGGCTTATCATACGCCCCGAACGTAGAGTAAAAAAAAAAGAAATCAAATCAAATCAAATCAATTTTATTTGTGTAACATAGGTAATGAATACAGTTATTAAATTAAAAATAGGTCGCTATGTTTTGCCAAGAGGCGTACAAATATATGGTTGCATGCGAAATATAAAAAACAAATATAAATCATGCGAGAGGTAAACACAAATTATTTGGTAGGTATGTCAAAAAAAGTAGTATGATGATAAAAACAAACAAAAATTATAAAATGTCACCACAGTCAAGAAAAATTGTTTATTCTGGACAAACAAGACGCACATTACAATATTAGACAAAATACATACACTACTAAAAAGTAGCCAAAAAGCTCGTATTAAAAACGTTAAAAGTTTGACAAAGTTGTCCATTGCTTGATGTCAGGGCAGGCAGATCAAAACCAAAGATAACGCGCGATAATAGCGAGTTTTAATGGTGTTTCGAGAGCATGGTATGGTATTCTATGTACGTATCTATGATACACCCCAATATTGTAGACTAAGTGCACCCAATACAAATACATCCTTTAGTTTTTAATATAATTCTTACATTCATTAAATATTGCGCCATGTTTTAAAATATAATATTAATATGTAATTAATATGTCAAAATGTCAAACCTATAGTTTTATGACAGCTACGCGCACAGATTATTAAAAGCCGGCGGCGCATGAGTCGTTGCCTGGACTGTAACCATTTTATAAATATTTAGTTTTTATAAACATTTAGAACTAGGTTTAGTGTATTTATTTTATTTCTTATTTCTAATTTTCGTATGCTGCACTGGTTGACGTCATCACGTCAACGCCGGCTGTAGCTGAAAACCAGCGCTGGGGCTCTGTCTCGCATAGGATCTTAGCATTATGCTGAGCGATTGCCGTTTAGCGTGGATGCGACGCATATTTTCCCCCAACTCGTTCTTTTTTGTATTTGTGTGTTTTCCTCTGCGTCATGTTTACCGCAAATAAACATTTTTTTCTTTCTTTCTTTCTTTCACGTTCAAACGGGCGTAAATATATCGAGACGGGAATTTTTCGCGCACTGGATCTTCAACGCACTGCTAAGCGCCGAGAATTGAAAATCCAACAGTGTTTTTTCGACGCGCGGGTATGCACTCTGTTGGATTCTCAATGCTCGGTTCAACGCCGAGAGTTGAGAATCCAGTGCGCGGTAAAATCCCGCCGCGATATTTTTACGTCCCGTCCGTGCGAATGTCAATTCAATTCAATATATTTATTGTGGATCATAGGTAGGTACCTACATAATACAGGTCTTAAGAGAGCCCTTCCCGGTCCGTCTATCGTCAACGCGAGCATGATTGAAAAGCTTGTTGTTTCATCCAACGCAATGTTTGAAAAAGAAGCAAGAGTTAGAACGCGATAACATCGAATGAAAATTGGCGCGCAAACTATTTCAAAAACTGTTTATTATTTTATTTATCTTTTATATAGATTTTTGTATATTTTGTGAATGTGAGAACGTTGCACGCCTTTTTCTTTTTTTTTTTTTTGGGTGGGAAATCATCAAATGACTTCTCCCGCTCTGGGCGGAGCGGAAGGGCGTGTCAGACTCTTACTGACTAAAACCCACCCGTGTTCCTTCAGTTGCCTGTGCGCCAGGGCCACGGTAACTCTTTCGAACAATCCGCGACCCCGGCAGGGAACGTTGTACGCCTAACTTGTAGACTAGATTTGAAGACCTTTTTCTATTTTTTTGAGTACCTGTTACTTGTTGACAGGCTTACACTGTCCTCCCATACCTGTTATTTGAAAATATTATGAAAGCCAATTATTTTTAAAAGAGTAACCGTGGAGTTTCTTGCTGGTTATTCTCCATAGGAAACGACCAATTGGAACCGTGCATCTAGCTTCTGACATTTCATAAGTGCCCATGTAAGTTTATGTGAAATAAAATACTTTCATTTTGACAGTTATATGAAATGAAAAATAATGTAGGGTATTAATTTGCATGCCAATTAATGACCCTGACTGTACTGTTGGTATACGTGACTTTTGACTATTGATACGTTATAATATTATGTATATATCTTTATAGATAAGGACGTTGTGTAGGTCAAAGTATATCTTCCCAATTGTTCGACAAATATTTGTCTGGACTATAACTACTTATAGTCCGACAAATATTTGTCTGCACTATAACTACTTATAGTTCGACAAATATTTGTCTGCACTATAGCTACTTATAGTCCGACAAATATTTGTCTGGACTATAGCTACTTATAGTCCGACAAATATTTGTCTGGACTATAACCACTTATAGTCCAGACAAATATTTGTCGAATAGTTTGAAAGATATACTTTGATCTACACAACATCCTTACCAGTAAAATAACTTTCACAAGGTGCCTTCCGGTTTTATGTTTGTAAACACACACAGGATATTATTGTTACTATGACCTGAATGCAGATCTCCTCAATAAACTTGACCGCCTTCTCAATAACTGCATTCGATACGTTTTCAATCTTTGTAAGTATGACCATGTACCCGCGCACAGACTGCTTTCAAAATGGTTTCCCATTCGTCAGCGCAGAGAGTTGAGGGCTCTGTCCACGTTGTTCTCCATTCTCTACAAACCCATTTCTCCTTCTTACCTGACTTCCCAAATTCAATATTTATGCTGTACTCACAGTAAAAATCTTCATTCCACCAACAATCGTGTTCTACGATGTCCTTCTCACCGTTCTGGCTTCATTCATTCTTCTTTCTTTGTCCAGGCGGTCTTTCATTGGAATACGCTCCCTCTGAACATCAGGATGGCAACGAGTCGGTTATCTTTTAAATTGTATGCACGTGAATATATCCGTCAGAAGGTGGCCGTTACATCGCAGCGTTGATTTGCTGGATTCGTTTTCTCCTCTACCGATCGTTATTTCTCCTGACAAAGTTTGTTTTGTTTATATTTATGTATCTATGTATTAGTATTTATTCTTGTATTTTATAGTTATATCCAAGTTATCTATCCCTTATATTGTACCTGCCATGTTTTGTCTCTGCATCACCCTAAGGTTGACTGGAAGAAAATGCCTCAGGCATTAAGTCCGCCTTTGCACAGTATTTTTTAACTTGTGCATGAAGTATTAATAAATAAATAAATATTATATAAAGGCGAAATTCCGGCAGCATTTAAAAACAAAGGAATAAAACAAATAATTTTTGCTTTGGTCTTTTGGTGACCAACACTGCGTCAGTTATAATTCACGTCCAAAACAGCATTTCCAAAGCTTTATTTAAAAGCCAAATATTGACTGGTATTTTTGTAGTTTTACATGTCAGTGCTTTGACACACAGTTATATTTATCAAATTATTCTTTATTGTACACAAACAGATATGAAATAACATGAATATTATTTAATCAAACATGAACAAAGTCCAGCTTAACTCAACATAGAGTTTTCGACTAATAGTTAAACATTAAATCGATAAATATAAGACAATTCAATTATAAGGAAGAGAGGAAAAACCCCTCAAAAACATTAATCTTAATAGGTTTCCATAGAAACTACAGGTTTCTATAGAAACTACAGGTTTCCAAAGAAACTACAGGTTTCCGTAGAAACTACAGATTTCCACCTACTTAATCTTAAATTCATTCATTCATTCACTCTCTGACAGACAACACGCAGATTAAATATCTAGGTCTAGTTGTATAAAATTTTGCACAAGTTTTCCTTTCAAAGGTGAGCACTAAGAAGGGATTTAAAAAAAGCATCTCCAAAGAGGGTAATCAGGGGATGAAGTTTGCATGAATGTTCGATATTTTTGCCAATGGGGAATCCAATCGGGCACAAGGCTTGGCTACAAATAAAAATCTTAAATTCATTACAGCCTTCGCGCTGTCGCATGGTGCGGGTGACAGATGTCAGAATTGCACGACTAGGTCAGTGACATTATGCAATTCAATTTTATCGATATCGATCCTCACAGCAAAAATCTCGTTCTCTTTATTAATATTTTAAAAATGTCTTTGATATTATTTTGAAATTTATTTTAAAATATGTATTTAATAATTTTTTATTTTATAATTCACTCACTGACAGACAAAGTACAACCTAAACAGCTGGGTCTAGAAGCGCGAAATTTTGCACAACAGTTCCTTTTACAACGAAAGCGAACACCAAGGAAGGAATTTGGCAAATTCATCCTCTAAAGGGGTTAAATATAGGACGAAAGTTTGTATGGAAGTTCGTCATTTTTGCCATCAGAAAATCTCATCGGTCACCCGGCTTATAGAAACTAAAAGTCTTTTCGTGTCACATAGATAACTATCATCTAATACACAAAAAATTATATATACCATTGTGAAAGAAAACTAATATCAACCAACTATTTCCCCACAGCCAATGCGAAACTTTTCACTAACTTGTTCTAACACTAAAACTTCTTCATTCAGTGGTTGCCGGAGTTGCATCCCTCGGAGGCGAGATAACTGTGGCCGTAAGAAACTCTCTGCTACTAGAATGTAGGAGTGTTGGGTCGCCGCCTCCTAGGACCGTGTGGTATCATAATCAGAATATCATCACTCACCATCCGAGATTCACACGGAATCGAGATGACAGTTTGCTGATTAAAAGTAAGTAGAGACTTTGCTGATTGAGAGTAGAAGACTTTAAAAAGACAATTTAATATATGATTATTTCAATGAAATAGTAATAAATTTAGTTGTCTTTTGATAAAAGACTGCACAAAATAATTCTTTAAGTCCCGCGGCGCAATGTATGTAATTATTGTGTATGTTGACTTGAAAGCGTAGCAGTTGAGAGCATGTCATACTCACTTCAATGTCTCACTGATGGTGGCGCGTGTGTTGGATCATTCGGTGCCCTACAAAATGGTTGAGGTGGAAGGTGCTGATCCACACGTCATGTTCGTGAACGGGCGCCGTCGGTCATCTCTTAACTGCCACGTCTTATTTTTAATCTTATGTTTTGAATTGTTTCTTATTTTTTTTTTTTTTACTTTGTTCTTACATATAGAAGCAACGAGAATAATGTACCCAAGATATTTTAATATCTTGATTTAAAAGAGTGTCCTTGGAGTTTCTTGTCCGTTCTTCTTCATAGAGATCTACGTTTTGGAACGGGCAACTAGCGTCAGCTTTCTGACTAATTGACCAACTCTTTGACATTTCAAAAGTGCCTGTAAATGGTTTAATTGAAATATATGCTTTCAGTTTTGAGTTTGTAAGTTTCTTGCCTGTGCCATACAATCAAATTATAGCAAAAAATTACTTGCATCGTCCAAATACTGTTTAGGTGATGCAGATTTTATGATTTCTGCAACTTATGGTATGCAACAGGCTGTTAGAAGGCACCGTCTAAATCACTTTACTGTGTGTAAATTATTTCATCACCACTGCTCTCAAAACGGTGAAGGAAAACATCGTGAGTGTCCGGCATGTCCTAGAACCAAACATTCAAAGACTTGTGATATCCGCTAACCCGCACCGGACCCGCGTGGTGGATTACCCACTCCCTCTCACAGAGAAGGGGCCTGTGTCCCAACAGTGGGAACGTTATAAGGTGATTATGCTGTATAAATCAGCACCCCAATAGCGTGACACACTTTATATCACCGTTTTGTTTTTTGTAGGATACAACATTTTATGATTTTGAAGGAGGTTCCTGATCTATTACTTTATAGGTTTGAAAAAGTCGTCTGCTCGACAAGGTTAATAACGCAGTTCATGTTGTTGAATTGATAAAATCAAATATACATTGCCATTATGAGTGTATAACGCAATTACCCCACGGGCTTTATAAATAGATTTATTATCGGATTGGGTAACTTATTGTACTCGCACCCTAATTACGTAACACACTATCTATCACAATCTAAATCATTTTGAAGCCTATTGCTAATCCATTGCTTCATATGTTCAAAAAATTTGTCTGCTCAACGACGTTAATACCGCAATGAATGTTGTTGAACTGTCAAAATAAAACCCATTCCTACTGTTAGTGTGTTACGTAATAACTCCGCTGGTCTCCAAAACTAGGTTTTTCTGTGACTTAGGAGTGTGTGTCGCTTATTTTGGACGATTCTGTCTATGAACCCAAAAGTTGGAAAGATATACAGGATGTTTGGAAGCTGGGTGCAAAGCCTTAATGGGGTGAAAGTTGACACCATTTAGAGCATTTTGAGCCATACATTTCTTAGACGAAGTCAGTTTTATTTTTAATTTTGACTGCTATTTCTAGGTTTTTTTTAGGTAACGGTATAGCAGCTAAAAATAAAAAACAGACTTCGTCTCAGACATGTATGGCTCAAAATTCTCTAAATGGTGTCAGCTATCACCCCCTTAAAGCTTTGCGCCCAGCTTCCAAACAGCCTGTAGATTTAGTGTAATTACGAAGACATTTTTTTTTTGGTTTGCTTTCCTACTCCTCCCATTACTAATGAAGTATCTAGACGTCCCTTTTCACGCTAGACTTAGAAAATATAAATATCCTAAACTGTATGAAAGTTTGAATAGAAAATCAGTCCCTAATTTACTTTATTTCATTGATTCATATTTCAACTTATAAATATTTGACGTACCTAGACATAATTTCGCAAAAACTAATGGATTCATAAACAAATTTTCCCTAAAATCCTTTAGAGTGAAATATCATTATGCAAAAAGACTAACCCCGGGATTGTGAATTGAGAGTTTGAATTTGAGAGCTTGTCAAATTCTACTTTGGCATCACTTAAGGTGACGCCCGCAAAATGCTAAACTTTACAAAAACTTAAGGCACATTGATCACTACGGATCTCTGTTATCTGAGTATTTGAAATAAATTATTATTTTATTATTGAATTTCGCGGGTTCCATTGAAGGAATTACCGGGAATTACCGCTCGTGAGCCTCTCAGCGAGTGTTCTGCTCACCAAGCGATCGTCGTTGAGCGAGCACTCTCTTTGATAGCTCTTGTCACTGCAACAAACGAGTACTCACCGGTGATGTGAACAGTCAGCGATCAACTATTAATATATGTATCTCTTTTACTTACGCGGGACCTACAATCTTTTGTACGTTTCTTGAAAGAGAAAACCGTTGATCGTCGTTTTCACGGCGGCGGCGGCGCCGGCAGTGGGATAGGAGCCTAAGTAATGCTAAAGTAGAGGTTGACATGTTCTCAACTTCAAATTCTCAATTCAAAAAGGGCAATAATGTTCTTACTCACACATTTTTATTTTTTTATTTTAGGTATAGACCAATCACTAAGCGGGAACTACACTTGCTTAGCTAAAAACCTATACGGTTCTGACTCAGTGGTTTTTACGGTCAAAGTTTTACCTTTGCCTGACCCGCCGACGTTGAGAGCTACGCCTTATAAGGACTATATTGTGGTGGAGTGGGACGATATTAGATCTTATGGGAACGACTCCATGGGATTTGGAATTAGTAAGTATTTTTATTTGAGTTTGTAGTTGTGTTTGGTCGTAAAATTAACTCTATCATCAACTTTACGGCCAAAGTTACTGTTCGAGTTTATTTATGCCACATATAAATATATTAAATTATACAATAATTAATATATTAAATATAATATAATAATTATATTAATTTATTATTATTATTATTATTTTACTATTATTTTATTACTATATTATTATTATTACTATTTTGCTTTATGTACAAAGAAAGTAAATTTTTAAATAAGACCATCTTGATTGCACAATGCACAAATAAAAATATTAAAACTTTTAAGTGCGTTGGTTGAACAAGCAAGTTGGTTATAAAAACCAGTTCAATTTCTGATTTCTTGAATCATAAAACGTCAAATTGAAAATAACAAGACTGAATGCTGTAAAACTTATACACCATTTTTATATAGAAGAGTTTTCCGCTAGTACTTAGACGTTGTATAAAGTTATGACAAGCTTCAACATCGAAAAATGCACTGATATTATTCATAAAATAACTTCATACAGCATTTATTAGTACGGAGTTAACCCCTTTCTTTAACCCCTGAACATAAACTAACCACACTTCCGTCCCATGTCAGATAGTACAATTACTCTTAAACTGTCTACCACCACATTTGTCTGAACAACCCCTTTTTTTTTGGGTGGGTTATCATCAAAAACTTCTCCCGTTCTGGGCGGAGCGGGAGGACGTATCAGACTTTTACTGACTAAAACCCACCCGTGTTCCTTCAGTTGCCTGTATGCAAGGGCCACGGTAACTCTTTCGAACAATCCGCGACCCTGGCAGGCATCGGCCCTAGGACCCCGTCAATTCGTGCTGACAATTTTCCTTTAAACCATTTTATCCTCATAACAAAAATCATCTGCTATACAGGTTACAACCTAACTTGGAGAGAAAACGACGGTCTCTGGCAAGAAGCATGGCCGGTGACCAGAGAGAATCGTCTACAAGGAGTACAGTCACACACACTAGCTGGTCTCAAGTGTGGGACCAAGTATTCTGTTAGAGTGACCGCTACTGACAGTGTTGGGACTTCAGCACCTGCTCATATTGATGTTACCACGCTCGGTGGAGGTGAGTCATATTTATTCGCTGTTTTTTTTTTTACCAGAGCTGCAGAGGAACATTTCTCGTATCTTCAAGAAAATTTTGTTTTTTTTTGACAGAATGAGACAGATTAGAATGCGGAATCCTAAGCTCATTCTCAATCTTTAAAAAATACCTCCATTTTTCATACCTTTTCTTGTTGTGTTTTTTTCTTGTACTATCATTGATTGTCGCTGGGATGAGATTATACAATGAGCCTATAGTGTTCCCACTGCTGGAACATAGGCCTTCTTTCGATGAGACGGAGTGGGCCCAATGCGGGTTGTTGGATGTCACACGTCTTCGAATTTTTAGTTCTAGGACATGCCGGTTTCCTCACGATGTTTTCTTTCGCCGTTTTGAGAGCAGTGATGGTGAAATAAATTACACAAAGTACCTGCTTGGGTCCGAAACCACGACCTACAAACCGTAAGCCGGAGCCATAACCACTGGGCCACCACTGCTCTGCACTGCTAAGACTAAATCACGAATAGATTTTGAACGTGCTTATTTACGGGTATAGTCACCAAAAGATATAATTAACCAGGGTCGTCAGACATAGTTGAAGTTTAATAAAAAACCAATGGATTTTTTCGAATGAAATTTAATTTGATAAATTAACTGTTTGTTTTCTATTAATAAAATTAAATTTTATTCCAAAACATCCATGGGTTTCTTACTAAACTTCAACTATATCCGACGGCCCTGGTTACTTATCACCTTTGGTGACCATACATTTATCTTGTAGTTTTATATTTTACTCAATATAAACGCCTGCGTGCTTGACCAAAATATCAACAATTACTCATGGAGGTTGACGTCGGATATAGATTAAGTAGATTTCAAGAAAACTCGTGAATCAACATCTACAATCTTACAATGAACTTGATGACACTTTGCTATATAGGGAGCGAAATCATGGTTTGAGACGCTCATGCATAAGTGGCATTTGATCTTCAGCGGGATAATTGCGTAACACATTAATAGTGGAATGGCTTTCATTTTGACAGTTCAACAACATTGATTGCGATATTTAAGTTGTTGAGCAGACAAATTTTTCGAACATACGAAGCAATGGTTTAGCAATAGGCTTCAAAATGATTCAGATTGTGATAGATTGTGTGTTACGCAATTAGGATGTTGGGTCTGTATTCTAGGGTAAAGCTAACATATAGACTGACTGCTACTGAGTGCTACTTTCGCATTTATAATATTAGTCTGGATAAATTACTGTACTGGAGTATCTTCGTATGAGTAATATCCGTACGTGCTAATCGACTGGTCAGAGAAATTAGGACAGAGCCGTTTATATTCGGTCCTATATCAACACTAATGTTTATACGTGATTCTCTTCTGCGTAAATAAGGACCAGTATTTTATTTTTCTAACACTAAATGGAGCATTTTTTCTAGTGGGTAGAAAAAATCAGTGACCTCGAGGAATTACTATTACTACACAATATATAGGATGCTGCCTGGTATTTCTATACACATTACTTCCTACTCCTTAACGGCCCCATTGATTGGTCTCGTGGTTGCAACCGCGACTGCTGAGCGTGGGGTCCTGGGTTCGATTCCCACGTCGGGCAAAGTGTTATTGGGTTTTTCCCAATAAGAGTTTCTTAGTAACAGCGCGGAGTTTGGAAGTTGGCAGTGTGATACTCCCGTGCCTCGGAAAGCACGTTAAGCCGTTGGTCCTGCGCCTGATCTCTCTCCGATCGTTTCGGATTGTCGTCCCATTGGACTATGAAAGCGAGGGAAGAAAGAGTGCATCTGTGTCTGCGCACACATTTTTGCACTATAATATCTCCCGCACCGAAGGCTAGTCTCCGTTGAGATTGGTCGCCATGGCCGAAATACGGTCTGGAAGACACTATATACTTCCTACTTAAGGTGTTTATGGTATTTACCCTACAACTCTGTCTTCGTAACCAGATCAAGATCGGCTGTCGACCACGTATTGGGAAATCAACCATATTTTATCCCGATCATTGTTAAATGACACAGTTTAAATGACCAAGTTCAGTAATCCAATCCACGAGGATCATATTTTGAACTTATTGCTTTTTTTCTGCCTTTTTCATTCCTTCTCATTCTTCAATCATTGTATTTTCCCTGCAGCACCAGTATCACCACCTTCAACTGACTGGCTGTGGAGCAACGCCACCCACATCTACATCCAGCTAAGTGGATGGGATGACAGCGGTTGTGACGTCACTAGGTGGGAAGTGGACTACCGACTCCTTGGGTCCAACCTTTGGCAACGAGCGGAGAATAAAGCAGTAAGTCAAGAACTTCTTGGGTGAATTTCACCAATGTAACTGAACGCGATCAATACATTTAAACCGCGTTCAAGAGCTGTCAGTGTCGTCATTGTTGTGGAATACTGACACTGACAGCTCAGATCAAGTGCAGTTTCATTGGTGAAATTCGCCCTTAAATATTTTACAACTACTAGCAACCCACCCCTGCTTCACACGTATGCAATCTTATCAAAACATCACAATTTCTGCCTTATATCTGAGTAACAAATTAATTATATAATACACTTATAGTTGCCCTAATAAATTCTCTGAGGGCGAATTTCACCAATGAAACTGGACGCAATCAACACATCTAAACCACGTCCAAGAGCTGTTAGTGTCATCATTGTTAGGGAAAATTGACACTGACTGTTCTTAAATGTGTTGATCGCGTTTAGTTTCATTGGTGAAATCAGCCCTAAATGATGGTGAAAACCGCATCAAAATCTATGAAAGAAGTATTGAAAAACTAAACGGTCAAACAGACAGACACTAAAAGCGACTTTTTACACTATTCATTATAGAAAATTATACTTTGCTTTGTATTAAGCTTGCCTTGTAACGAGTTTTGCAAAGTTTCGATGTTATAGCAACGTTCAAAGTTTTCAACAAGATAGAAAATTGCCATTGCGAAACTGGTTTACGAAATGGAAATTTAGTATTTTGCGTGTACGATAGGCAGAATTGATTTATTGTTATGTAGCACTTAAAACATAACACAACTTCTACATCTTGAGTTACGAACTCGCCTTTGTGACTTAAGGCTGATTTACATTTGCATTAATGCTCCTTCAAACAGGCACGACACGCGACGCGAATCGCACGCGACAGAAAGGTACCGCTCGTCGCGCAATAGGCGGTACCTTTGTGTCGCGTCGCGTGTCGCGCCTGTGTGCAGGAGCCTGTAGTTAAGTCGCAAATTAAGTAGTAAGTTGACGATAATTTTTGATCATTAACTTCTCTACTAATGCTGTTCACTTCTGTAATTAACTAATTCACAATACCTAAAACTGTATGTGATGTTTGTTTGTGTATGTTTTAGTGAGCAAGTCAATGAAGTTCCATATAAATCAATAAAAATAATAATATATGAGATGGAAACAAATTTAAACACGTTCTATTATTTATTCGGCGAGTCAACAGCAGAAGCGGTGCCGGCGCGTCCTCCTCACCCCGACAGAAACTTGACGTTTATACGACGTTACACTTTTCAAACTTAACTCGCTACTTAACTAATACAAATCAGCCATTAGACATAGATGTGGAAAGACGGACAATCGGCCTAAGACGGTTTCTTTCAAACATCCAACCTATTGACAATTAATTACTGATTACGTTTAAAAAGTAACATTCACTTATTTCTTGGTTTCTTAGCTTGTAGGATGATTTCCACCAAACGACTCGCATCGCATCGGATCGGAAAGGATACGAACGGATGCGGCGACAGCCGATCGCGTCCGGTAGGATGTCGACGCATACCGATCGGCTTCGTACCATCGCTTGCTAACGTATCCGTTTCTGCGCCTAGTCAAATAGTTTAATTCCTACCGTGTTGACGTGTTCTCGTGTGATCGTATACGATGACGGGCGAACGGAGCCGATCGCGCGTTGAAACATACTTTCGGCTACGATCGCATGTCGCGGAAGACGCCCGCGGTCAAGCTGCTGTGCGCGGCTTGGAAATGCAGACTTTAAATACTGTGTACACGATTTTATATCGTTTAAAGATTGTAAAATCCGTTTCAATCCGATGCGATGCGAGCCGTTTGGTGAAAACCATCCTTAAGACCTGGGAAAGTCTGCCTTTGTACGTTATTATGTGCGAAAAGTTTAAATAAAGAAATAATAAATAAACATCCTTAAGAATTTCAGGAACACTAAACGTTCCTAAGCGTAATAACGATAAAACTTCTAATGTGTGTTCAGTATCCTTTAACAGATTAAAAATAATTTCTTCCACTCCTAGCCCATGGACTTAAACCTCGGCTGGAGCTACATAGAAGGCCACTACCAGGCCCCACCTCTTCGTTCCATACCCACGTCTTACGCAGTCGGATCTCTCGCTCCCGCAAACTGGTACCAGCTAAGAGTGACTGCGATGAACGATGCTGGGACTGCTTCTACTGTTTATACTTACGCTACCAAGACTATGGATGGAGGTGAGTTTTTGTTTGTTCGAACTCCTTGAATAGTTTTATGTGTTTGGTAAGAACGAGTATTCAGACTGTTTGTCTACTACTTTTCTTTTATTTCTTGGTCCTTCGGTAGTTTCGGTACTAATGTGTAACTTCAAAGCCGGCGCAGACCTGGCGAACCGCAGCGCTGCGTAGTTCTCACTGCCAAACAAATATCAATACTGCGTGTTTTTAAACAAAGTCCAAAATAGATAACCCGAGATCCGCAGCTGTGACCACTTGAATGAAAGTTCATTTATTTTCAACTTTAATTTCAACTATTGCAAGGTTGATATTTGGTTGGCAGTAAAAACCGCGCGTCGCCAGATCTGCGCTCGTATTTGTAGGTACTTTCATGTTACATAAGTTTTCTATTTAACTTTATCATTAAGTTATTACGTTGTTTAGTTAGTTATTGTTTACGTAATCTGTTTACACGAACGGCTCTCGGTCCTTGGCTATGAACATTCGATAACTAGTATTCGATAACTTACCAACAAATACAGCGAGTCCTGGCCCTGCAGTCTCGACATTAGATAGCGACAAAAATCTGTCGCTAAGTCATATCGATGTCAAATTTCTTTAATAGATTTCCAACATTATGCTTTGGAAATAAAGTTGAAAATCTATTGAAGGAATTTGACACCGATACGACTTAGCGACAGATTTTTGTCGCTATCTAATGTCGAGACTGCAGGCCCTTTTTTTTTTTTTTTTTTTTGTGTGGGAAATCATCAAATGACCTCTCCCGCTCTGGGCGGAGCGGAAGGGCGTGTCAGACTCTTACTGACTAAAACCCACCCGTGTTCCTTCAGTTGCCTATGCGCCAGGGCCACGGTAACTCTTTCGAACAATCCGCAGTCCCGGCAGATCCGCAGCCCCGGCAGAGACTGCAGGCCCTGGAGTGGAGACCGTATATCGGAAAGCGTAGTGTGGGATGCCCCCCAGCTAGATGGACCGACGACCTTAAAAAGGTGGCTGGGACAGACTGGATGCAGAAGGCGCAGGACAGGGTGTTGTGGCGCAGCATGAGAAGCCTATGTCCAGCAGTGGATTGCGACAGGCTGAGTTGATTGACAAACAAATACAAATAACAGATTAGTTGCGTAAATATTTTTGTTTTTCTTGATAATCTGTATCGATTTTTGTCGTATGTTTCCTAAGTTGAGTATAAAATTCACATTCTTTTTTTAAAAGTAATATCACATATGAAAGAAAGAAACAAAAATAGGTTTATTTGTCACAGAAACACGTGCATACAAAAAAGATAATTGCAAAAAAGAATTATTAACAGATGTCCCTACCGTAGATAAAAGCATTACTTAGTGACTGATTTACGTGGATTGTAATTAATCCTACTATCCTACTATAATATTATAAATGTGAAAGTGTGGATGTTTGGATGTTTGTTACTCAATCACGCTAAAACGGCTGAACGGATTTGGATAAAATTTGGCACATGGGTAGACTATGACCTGGATTAGGACATAGGATACTTTTTATCCCGTAATTTCCACGGCATCGAGATTTCTGCGGGTGAAACCGCGGGGCGCAGCTAGTAATCAATATTTCAATGAAGTACAGAGCGATATTTCATAATTTCATCAGTTATGTAATATTGATATATTAATCAAAACAGCAGACTATTTGACAGATTTTTACGACGTTGCCAACTCTCGCTGTGTAGTTCATTTAAATATCGATTATAAATTACAATAATAACACTGAATCAAGTTCTGCAAAAGTTTTAAATATAAAAAGCATTTGTAAGCATTCCAAATGATTTTCTACACCTAAAACGAAATATTGAATGTTACAATATTAATTATTGTAATCCATAATCAATATTTTAGTGCAATACAGAGCGATATTTAAAGATTTAATTTAGTATTGCGAAATATTCGAAAGGTATTTGCGACATTCCCAACTTTCAGAACCTTAGTATATCATCCGCTATTGCTTTTATCTACAGTAGGACACGTGTGATTAAATTAAGCCCAAAAATAGCCCCTATAACTTTAGCCAAAATTCCTTCTACAAATAAACCAAACGGCTTCAACTGGCACATCAAATAAAGCTCTTCCACAACTCTACGTCCTAAATAACCAAAGGCCCTAGCACGACCGCGAGGCGTTGAACGTAACGTAAATTCGAAGGATGTTTAATCGAAAATACTATCCTATAGCACTTTGTTTTTTTTTTTGCAACTAGCACAATTGAGGCTATGAAAGAAAGAAAGAAAATACGTTACGTAGAGCCAGAGTGGTCTAGCTACTTAAAAATAGTTTTCAGTAGTAAGGAAAAAACACAAGCCCTGATTTCAAATAATTTAAACTAAACTAATTTATAAATTAACTAATATAAATACCTACTAAATTTAAAAAAAACGAATTTGTAGGCCACTATGGCGCTATGACTTTTACCGTTTAGAGAAGTTTTTTCTGAAATGAAAACAGTATTGATAAAATGACAGTTTGGCCACTCTACTCTCACGGCCTCAATTAATTTCACCCATAGATATGAATAAAGTAGGACTAAAATTCGCTAAAGATTGCTTTTAGCAATAAGACCGCCCATTGTGTCACCCGATGTAAAATTTCTACATTTCTATATGTTATTTTTATGATATACATACTAAAAAGTTTTCTATTCTAAAACTAAGTAAATATTATGTGCGAAACTATTATTTTCAACCAGCGACTCGCCCCAGCATCACACGGCTTTAACGACTTGACAAAACATAGAGATTTCTTTATTATATGTAAGTTTAATACAAATATATTATACACGGAAACCTTCCGGAATAAATTCTCTAAATAATGTTGAAAACCGCATCAAATTCCGTTGCGTGGTTTAGAAGAACAACGCGGTCACACATACAAACACGAAAAGCGACTTCAATTTATTATGTATTAGCTTTTGCCCGCGGCTTCGCCCGCGTGAACGTGGGAAATTATCCCACGGGAACGTACTACCGTGATAAAAAGTATCCTACGTGTTAATCCAGGTTATAAACTATCTGTGTCCCAAACATCCAAAATCCATCTAAATCCGTTCAGTAGTTTTTGCGTGAAAGAGTAACAAACGTCCTTCCACCCATCCATCCTCACAAACTTTCACATTTATAATATTAGTAGGACTAAGTTTTGCCCGCATATTGGTCAAAGAAAGACCATTAAAAATACATATTAATATGTATACTTACCTATGTGCCAAGTTTCGTGTTATTCGGTCAAACAGTGTTGGAGTTCACACTAGACTCACACAATGTATTACATATATTTAAAAAAAAATATTCACAAACTATTAAAGATTGTAATAATATAATTCAATCATGATTCGAAAGACATGTAGCGCCATCTAGCGTCCTAAAGCAATTGTGACCGTCGAAAGCTATATTCTTACCCTGGGGAGCAGTACTATTTTTCTGGATGAAAGGTACCCTATGTCCTGTTCTGTGCCTCTGACAACGTATATGTAAAATTTCACGATGATCGGTTCAGTGGTTTAGGCGCGAAAGGGTAACAAACCAACTTACTTTCGCATTTATAATATTAGTTAGCATAAATATAGAATCTAAAATCAGCACTATCTATTTATCTACATCCGATTAGACAGGTAGCCGACCCCGACACAGTTGGAAAAAGACTAGGCAGATTGTTTTCAGATATATAAACTCTTAGAACGGTTGAATTTACGTAACGTTTGGCCACTCGTTTGTGCTAGACTCACAGAGGAGAACTCCACCTGTGACCTAGTACTACCAGTACGAACAAGTTCGGTCTAGTAAGACCCATTAAGGTATACAAAGTTAGACAACGTTACAAGTGACTGGAACTCCATTAATATTAATTTTCAGGGAAACTCTGTCTAGCTTAAATATAGACTCGGGACTTGGAAATAGGTTCTGGGAAATTGATTTATCTGTGTTCTCAGTATAGTTCAAGTAAAATGGTACAGTTAAATGATAAATGATTTTATTTCTGTAAGTAGGTTTATACAAACACTTTTACACGTCAATCATATTTTTTAAACTAGATGAGGTCGGCGTTTCCTATCTGACTACTCTGAGAAGAAAGGCCGAAAAAAACTCAGAGGTCCCAGTCCCTTTTAAAGTTCAGACATAATCTTGGTCAGATCATGTGAAGACCATGTAGATTGGTATCTGAAATGGTCTTTTGAGGAAATAACCACACAGTTACCGTTATATTGTTACAACGGGCAAGCCATTATATTTCAGTTACTAGCAATTATGACCTTCGTTTATGAATTAACATAACATAACATCACGCCTGTATTTCGCGAAGGGTTTGGCAGAGGTGCACCTATAGTACACCAACATTTCGCCAGTTATGTTTAAGTCCCATGTAACAGGAGGCGAGCCTATTGCCATCAACCGGGCACAAATCCAAACTCCAAGCTGCTACTGGGAAATTCCAGACGAAAAAAAAACCCAATAAGAATTTGCTCGACCCGGGAATCGAACCCAGGATACTCATTCTCAGCAGTAGCTCTAGCGAAAACTAGACCAACGAGGTAGTTTATCAATTATGGATCGTAATATCTCATATTAATATTTACTTTAAAAAAAAACTATAAAAAAAAGAAAGAAGTGTTTTTTTTTCTTCAATAAAGAATTGAGTATTGAGTATTGTATTGAGTACTTAATAAATAGTCGACCAACCGATGAACTATCAAATAGATAATACGTGGTTCAACCGAAATCATTATCTACCGATGTAATAATAATATTGAAGAGTAGGTTTAAATATTTGCGGAACACAAACCCATTAATCCGAAACACATCCATACTTTGCGACAGAAATTAGTCGGTTCCTAAACAATAAGAGGCAGTAGAGTTCTTTAAAAAGGAGTCCAGACCAGCGTGCAGCGGGGTAATTGCGTAACACACTAACAGTAGGAATAGCTTTCATTTGACAGTTCAACAAGATTCATTACGTTCTCGTACTTTGTTGAACAGACAAGTTTTTCGAACATAAGAAGCAATGGATTAGCAATAGGCTTCAAAATGATTCAGATTGTGATAGATAGTGTGTTACGTAATTAGGGTGCAGTACTACAATCAACAGCGTGTATACCTAATTATAAGTACACGAGATATTTCAAATTTGTCGCTGGGATGGACACGCACTTTGCGATTCTTCTTGTATTGCATAGACCGTTACCACCATCAAATAAGGCACCTGCTTGTTTGCCACCTAAAATCCAGTGATTCATAGAAAAACCGTCATCACTATGAGTTTTCCCTCATACTTATAGTAATACTAGCTTTTGCCCGCGGCTTCGCTCGCGTTAAATTAGACTTTGACTATTAATTCGCGTTATAATTCAATCATGACCGGAAGACACGTGGCGCCATCTATTATCATAAGGACGTTATTGTTGTTTTCCGCGGGAACAGTACTTTTTTTCGGGATGAAAGGTACCCTATGTCCGTTTCTGTACACCTGACAACGTATACGCAAAATTTCAGGATAATCGGTTCAGTGGTTTAGGCGTGAAAAGGTAACAAACAAACAAACAAACTTACTTTCGCATTTATAATATTAGTTAGGATATAATATATAATAATAATATAATATAATATAATATATAATATAATAAAAAAGTTAGGATAGTTAGGATAATTAAAATGAAAACAATAACAACATCGTGTAAATAAATCATCTCAAAACTTGCTTCCTCTGAACGCGGTCAGCTGACGAACCATCTCACTTATTGCCTTAATATAAATAGTTCGTAAGCCATGATCGATCACCCCGCTTATGTAACAATAAACCAATCTTAGGCCTATTTCACAGAGCTCTCAAGGACCGATTTATTTGAAAAGGCAAGGATTATGCCAGGACTGGGCAAAAAACGTGTTTATCTATTTAGCTATGTTCTCGTAACGGGCTCAATGACCTAAGTTGCGCTGAACGAGGTCAAAGTCAAAGTCAAAGTCAAAGTCAAAGTATTTATTCGTGTGCTTTTTGGTGATACAACAGGTCTTACAGTAATTTTATGGGAACTCAAAAAGCTACCCATTAGGCATACACGTTTTAACAATATCAGAAATTAAAATTGATTTACATTGAAATACAAAACAAAAATGTCAAAATTGATTTACATTGAAATGCAAACAAAAGAGAATTGATATATTAAATAAAAATGTCAAAATTGAGATAACATCATATTAGAATACCTACAATTAATTATTATTACAAAAATTAAAATACAATCAGTTAGTCAAGCATAAATATATAATTGTCAGTTTTTACACTTTGTCCAGAAGGAATTCGCCAATGGTATAGTAGCATTTTTCAATTAAAAAATCATTCAGTTTTCGTTTAAATTGTATCAAATTCAAATCTTTGATAGCATTTGGTATTTTATTATATATTTTTGGTGCCATGCAGATAATGCTTTTATGCATAAGGGCCGTCTTTGAGGCTCCTAGACATAGTTCGTGTCGATATTCCGGTCTTGTTGATCTATAACGTTCCTCAGAAGCTTTTTTAAATAATTTACTGTTTTTCTTGACGAACAATGCAGTCTCGTATATATAAAGGCAAGGTAATGTCAATATCCTAAGGGATTTAAAATGAGGTTTACAACTATCTGTTTGTTTTAAATTACACATCGATCTAATGCACCTCTTCTGAGCTTTAAAAACGTTATTTTTCTCACATGAATTTGCCCAAAAAATTACTCCGTATCGTAATGTGGAATCTACATAGCCATAATATGCAGCTATAACAGCTGCCTGACTTACTACTTTCTTAAGCTTGAATAGAGCAAAGGCGAAGCGACTTAATTTTTTTATGAGGATTGATGCATGTTCTTTCCAAGTCAGTTTAGAGTCAATAGTCAAACCTAGAAATTTTATATGTTCTACTTCTTCAATTTTGTTATCGTCAATTAATATATTTATGTCAGGAGTAGTTACTCTCTGTCTAAACTGCATAATTTTTGTCTTACTTAAATTTAATTTCAAATTATTATGGTCAAGCCAATTAATTGATTGTTGCAATGAGTCTTTGATGTCACATTCATAGTCACTATTTTTATTTTGTCTAACAATGATCGTACTGTCATCAGCAAAAAGAACCATAGGAAAACTGACATGTTTTGGGAAGTCGTTTATGTAAACCAAAAATAATGGCGGTCCTAATACGCTGCCCTGTGGTACGCCAAAAATGATTCCACGTTTTTCGGATACATATTTAAATTCCTTTTTTTCTTTTATAGAAATTCGTTTAATTTCCGTACACTGTGTTCTACTGTCCAGGTAAGATTGTATAAGGGAAAGTGCTTTTCCCCTTATTCGAGGTACTTATGAAGCATCACTCGCATAAAATGTTGAAGAAAATATCCTAAAATTAGTACGAGTAAACGTATATTATTACTTACGATACTCACTAGCCCGCACTGAGCCCGCGTGGTGGAATACGGCCCATTCCCTCTCACAGAGAGGAGGCCTGTGTTCCAGCATTGGAACATCACAAGGTTGATTACATTAATGAATCACTCGCAGAAACTCTCATAATGCACCAATTTAATGCATTAGCTCTACAGATACGTATACGAAGAGTAAATTGTCGTAAATATCATAGATTTACGTAGATTTATTGACCGAAAAAGCGCGCGTCTCCGTTTCAACTTGGGCAAAAATGCTTTCGTATGTCCAGATGTCCGGGTGGCTCTTCTCCTCTACAGGTCGCATTTCTCAACCGATTCTCGTGAAATTTTGTGAGCAGGTTTGATAATTATATTAAATTTTTATGTCGATTCTGTTTTTCGAAATTTTTCAAAATGGCGGAGATATGGGGGTTGAAAACGTAAAAAAAAAAACAGCCATTTCGCGCTTTTTTGTTTTCAGGATTTTGTTTTAAGGTGCACGAGGACATTTATTCAGTTTTGAGCCATGCAAAGACAGACTCGCAAAGTCTACAGCTCACAGTGCCGCTAGTTTAACATAAGCCTAATTGGCAGGTACTTGCACAATAACATCAATTTACAATTTCAAAGCAGCATCGACATATAATATAAGCTTCAAGATTAGAGTTCCTTTATTATTCTCAGTTTCGAAGTGAGCCGTCGCCACCGTCGCCGTGTACAACAGCCTTTATAGTTTGTCAAGAACATAATTGTTAACAAATGACACAAGTTTGATCAAAACTTTGATGTTCAGTATCACAAGTTTAGTTATCTGTCGTGACAGGCCTCAGATGAAATTTTCATTGAAGAGAAGTTAAGGGTGATGGTTTAATAATATGCGGGAGCGGGCTAAACGGTAGCAAGGTTTTACATAATATAAAGTTCATGTCAATTAGATACGATTCAGACTTCATTGTCTTCTTTATTCTTAAATTTTTAGGGTTCTACACCCAAAGTGTGACAACGGGATCCTTTTATTTAGGCTACACTGTCCGTCCGTCAGTCCGTCTGACACAGGGCTATATGTTTTAAACCGTAATAGGTAAACACTTTAAATTTTCACAAAGTGTGTACTACTATGGCCACTATAACAACAAACATTAATAATAAAATTATAGAGGTATGAGGAACAGGGTGTAATGTTCACTCATACATATCTCATACTCTATGGAAAAGGGAGGATCCTCCTACCAGACGGGTGTCGTGTCTGGTGGGCAACTGCCCGACGATTGCTGTCGTTACGTTGTATATATGCTAGTTGCTAAAAATTAAAAGGGGCCATACAAGAAACGTGTTGTTATCGGCGTTTTTTGTTCGATCTTAATAAGGTAATAAAGGCAATGACTTATTTTACGGTGGTACGGAACCCTTCGTGTGCGAGTCCGACACGCACTTGGCCACTTTTTAATCTTCTGTTGCGGACAGTTGAAGTCTTTTCTGACTACGAAATAGATACCCAATTAATATAGCCGAGCTACGGCTTAGCACATTTAATTAAATTCAGTTTGATGGTTCGGCTGTTAAAAGCCTAACATTATGCTCGCATTCCTGGACGCAGTGGGCAAAGGCGTATACTAGTACATTTCACTACTCGTGCACAAATACAGGCATAAAGCTGCTATTCAGAAATTCCTTATGGATAAATCCAATTACACTTTGTCTGACCTGAGGATCGAGTTCAGAACTCCACTGCGAGCCATCGCTCTTGCCCCCACTTCAGCGAGAAAGGCTCTAACGTAACAAAAAAAATCTGTGGACCGACCGGCTTTTTGTAAACGCGACTATTATTATCTTCAAAACCTAAATCCATAGCTGGCTCACAAAAAAGAAAGTAACATTCTGAAACAAAGCCGATTTTCTATTTTACGATATAAAAATAGTCTCACTCCGATCCAATATTGAATGACAAATGTCACTCATATATCCCAACACTTTCGGCTTCCCGGAATTTTCCCTTTGATCTGAGAGAAAAATAAAAGCAAACGTCACCATCCTCTTGGCCTCGTATCAATGTTATTTGATTTCGTTGCAGCAAGTATTTTCTTCCTTACATGTCTATTAGCCATCATCTAAGTATTGACCCGTTTTTAGGGTTCCGTAGTCAACAAGGAACCCTTATAATTTCGCCATGCCCGTCTGTCCGCAACTTAGCTCAGAAACTCTTAGTACTAGAAATCTATAATTTGGCATGGATATACATATTAATCACGCCGACAAAGTGGTAAAACAAAATCATGAAAATATTTTTTTTAAAGGTGCCTCCTGTCCACGTAAAGTGGGGATGTTTTTTTTTTCTCGTCTATCATATGGTGTTGGGTATCGTTGGATAGGCCAGTATTTTCTTCCTTACATGTCTATTAGCCATCATCTAAGTATTGACCCGTTTTTAGGGTTCTGTAGTCAACAAGGAACCCTTATAATTTCGCCATGCCCGTCTGTCCGCAACTTAGCTCAGAAACTCTTAGTACTAGAAAGCTATAATTTGGCATGGATATACATATTAATCACGCCGACAAAGTGGTAAAATAAAATCATGAAAATATATATTTTTAGGGTGCCTCCTGTCCACGTAAAGTGGGGATGTTTTTTTTTTCTCGTCTATCATATGGTGTTGGGTATCGTTGGATAGGCCATTCAAAAATATTACGACTCTGTGATAACCCTTTTTCGATTCAGAGATCCGTTTGCGTAAAATTAAGCGTTTAATTGCACATTTTTGTTAGAGTCATGTGTGTGTCCCGCTGCCAACCAAATAGTTGCTTTTGGATATGTGAAAAAATCCACGGCAATAGTATATATAAACGAAATTAAAAGGAAAACTATCATAGCTAAGTAAGCTTTACAAGTTTACAAGTAATAGTCGACCAACTTACATTTGCAGTTGGAACGTATGGGAGAACAAGATTTTCAACTACAATATTAAGTTTGTTCTTGGGATAACTTCATCCCAAGTACGGAACCCTTCATTGTGCGTGGTCCGACACGCACTTGGCCGGTTTTTTTAGCAAGATCAACTTTCACACAGTCTTCCCATACTCTTACGCCAAAATTTATAAATGTTACTTCGCGCTTGTTTTAACTTAGACATGTTCCCTTCTCTATCATGCACTTGTAGTTTGACAGTTGTGCGACAGTGACAGGAATAACGCTTAGCCAAAGTAAGTATCGTCAAACAGGGTGATAAGGGATGCAGGGGTGAATCGGGACGAAACTTTAAAATGATTTTAACATTGAAATAATATAGTTTGTTGTCCACAAGTTGCTCAATCGGTAATTAAAATACAGTAAACACATTCAGAGTTCTTTTTGGGAACAAAGTGTATTATTTCAATGTTAAAATCATTTTTAAAGTTTCGTCTCGATTCACCCCTACATCCCTATTCACGCCGTTTGACAATAACGTTTATAGATCTTAGCTTTATTACTTTTCACGTTCATACTCAAACCTTTTGACACGACATGCCCCTCATTTCAAGCCTTTAAAAGCTTAAAAGCTTATCAAGCCGAGCTTGATTGTCAAAAGTGTGGCTGTTGAGCTTTAGGGACTTGGGTTCGATCCCTGGCAAAAATAAATCACTAAGAAATTCTCTCAGTAGCAGTCCAGAATCTCAATTTATACTTGTCTAAGGTTATAGGCTCACCTCTATTCGATGGGACTCAAAACTGTCGAAATTTGAGGTTTTCATACAGCTCTGCCAACCCCTGTAGGCCTGAGGCTATGTATGTGGAAGAGCTCTTTGATAAAAAGTTCGAAAATGTGTGTTTTTGTTTGAAGGACAGTGAATTACAGAAAAATGAGACAGTTGAGCTTTTATAGGGTTCCGTACGTTTAAAGGGTGCCCACGGAACTTTATTACTAAAGCTTTGCTGTCTCTTTTCTACCGTAATAGGTAGACACTTGAAATGTTCACAGAGTATGTAAGTACTACTATGGCCGCTATAACAACAAATAATAAAAATTAAATAAAGTAAAAAATTAAAGGGGTCCCCATACAAGAAACGTTTTAAAGAAATATGTAGTGTTAAATATTGTACTGTGGTAAAGAAACTTTCGTGTGCTAGTCCGACTCGCACTTGGCCGCTTTTTTTAGAAGATACATGGGCATTATTATGTCCATATTATAAGGCTCGTTTATGTAACAGTTATCCAGAATTATGCCATGTATCAGAAGACCAACTAATACTGGCACTCTCAACGTTTTATATTCAAGAGCATATTTTATGATTATTATTCCTTTCATCAAAGATTTTTTCGCGGTCCAAGACTTTAATAAAATTCATACTTGAAAAGTTAACCTTTAATCTGCCTAGCCGTTTCCCAACTATGTTGGGGTCGGCTTCCAGTCTAACCGGATGCAGCTAAAGTATTTTATATAAAAGGACTGCCTATCTGACCTCCACAACCCAGTCGCAAGGCAATAGGATACCCCTTGGCAAGACTGGTTGCCAGGCTTCTGATTACCCGTAACGACTGTCAAAGATCTACGAATGTCAGCCGGAACCAACGCTTATCGTGCTTTCCGGGGCACGGAAGGGTCTCCATATGTAATGGATGGTCACCCATCCACGAACCAAGCGCAGCAAGTGTGGATTAATGACAATTTCATAAAATATCAATCAATAGAATTATATGAACTTAGAGGGTTGTCTTGATGATTTTAATGATTATAATTCTGTAAATACATACTTGTTACGGTCGCGAATCATATTTTGCCCAACATAGAACCTGACACTGAAGAGTAAATTGGAAAAAAACATAAGAAAATTTGAATTTCGCGGGCAACCTGGCGCTTCCCACTTAATGCTTCTCTGTCGTCTATACCATATGAGAAACGTCATATCTAACCTTAAACATAATTTTATCATCAGAGGTTCAGGCACCCATACCGACGACGAGGAAGCAACTAGCTATCAACGAGTTTATTGCACAAGAAACGTACAAAAGGTACCTAATATAATTAATAGTTGATCGCTGACTGTTCACACTGCCGCCCGCCCGGCGATTACTCGTTTGTCGCAGCGACAAGATCTATCAAAGAGAGTATACCGTCAAACGGGGTGAATAGATATGCAAGGGTGAGTCGGGACAAAACTTTAAAAGGGATTTTAACATTGAAATAATATAGTTTGTTGCCAACAAGGGCAGTAAATCGTTAATTATAATACAGTAAACACATTAGAGTCCTTTTTGGCAACAAACTATATTATTTCAATTTTAAAATCCCTTTTAAAGTTTCGTCTCGATTCACCCCCGCAGCCGTATTCACTCCGTTTGACGATACTTTCTCAGCAACACTCGCTGAGAGATTCACGCTTGGTACATATACATACCAGCGAGTAATCGGTCGCCGCCATTTCGCACTCGCTGCTCGTTGTTCGCCAACTCGTTTTAAATTGCTAGCTCTACTCGCTCCTCGCTAATGGCCGGCGGTGGGGTGCCTTAGGCTGTGTGCTGAAATTCAGTCACGATTCTGCTTCATAACTGTGCGAAAGATTCATGAACTATAAAATAGTCTATCAACACAACTAGTTTTAAGAGAACATAAAGAATTATGAATGTATACTCCAAACTTATACATTTTCCTTTGCCACTAAAATATTGACACTTTAACAGTCTACCAACACTGCAAAATTATTTCAGTTAATATTGTTATGCAAAGACAGGTTTCCTAAACGCTTATCAAACGCACCATAACCAAACCTTTATAACCAAACTCAAGCCATCCAGTTCACCAACTTCTAAGAATGTTTTGACGCGTCAAACATAAATTATTTCATCAAAATTTTGGCGTAAAGCTGATTATGGTCGCCCTGTTTTGAACCCGTGACGTCAATTCTTGTTCGAGTATATTTAAGGATCGTTTTATAAGAACATCATTGTGTTTTTATGTAATAGCTTTGATGAAATTTTGTTGTGGTTTCTGAAGGCTTTGTAATTTAAGGAAGTTGGATGGTTGTTTTCAGGCTATGTTATCTACTTATGAAATTTCTGCTTTTAGATTTTGTAAATCATTGGTTTATAGGCTTGTCTTTAGCGCTACTGCTAAATATGGATCTAGACCTACGATGTTTTTAAGCTATTGCATAGCTTTTATCGCGGGCTTTGAGCGCGGCGACCGAATCAAGAAATTCCGTAACGAAAATAAAACCTAACACCCCCCACTCCGCCTACCATTTAGCTCGGCCGAGCGTTCGCTTAACGTGTATGTATATGGTACGATTGTACTTGAATTAATATCAAAGAAAAAAAAATACTGCATAAATACTGCATAAATAAATAATTATAATTGCATAAGTTGATAAAAAATGCTATGCAATAGCTTTACCGCGGCAGTCCCCGAGTGCCACACGTGTTTTTTATTTTTACTATCGTACCTATTACACCTGGACACATCACCATGGCGCGACGCCGCCGCCACCGTGAAACAGCACGACGTCGTACCGCGCCACGGCGTCGTGTACGGTGCGCCGCTTGGCAGTAGATGTTTCGCTGTCGCCAAGTTAGTACGTGTTAGTGCAAGACTTTTTTGTCCTTATAATCCACAATTCTCTGGGTATTATCAGCCATCATCTTTTTGCATTATCACGTAAGAACTTTGCTACAGTGAAACATCAACTGCCGCGCGGCGCACCGTACACGACGCGACGCCGTGACGCGGTATGACGTCGTGCCGTTTCACGGTGGCAGCGCCGCACCGTGGTGATATGTCCAGGCCGTTACTAGTACTTTTATTACCTACATTTTTATATTTCTTCTGTCGTATGAAATTCTAAATCTCTACCCTCTGATTTATAAACGTTGCTTAAGCTTAAGGGACGTTAAAACGTCAAAAATGTATGGTTAAACAGACGCACTAACTTTAGGCAACGTTACTAAATAAGGGAGTTGTAGTCATTTCATCCCGATGGTTTACTGGCAGAGAATGCCAACCAGGTATTCTCGTAATTTCGCCGTACCTAAGTACCACTTTTGTATACATGAAATACAAATAAATAATTAAATGTGGAACATTTAATGTATATGTCATTTAAATGTAGGACATTTAATTTATATGTCATTTAAATGTAGGGCATTTAATTTATATGTCATTTAACTATCTAAGAAAATCTTCATTATAGCACGTCACATTACTAGAATACTCGAACACAATATGCCTGTAACACAAAAACATTCAAGCACATTCAAACCTCAACATAACAATATGTATCCAAACATCAATGATATATCGGGTGTAAAAAGACACTTAACGAAGCCGATAGTCACTTGTGCACTCCCCGTCATTGTAATATTTTTTTGTACTGGACCATACCTGGGATCATTCTGGTTACGGAGATATTGAAGGTCAAAATTCCAACTTTTACTGACGTATTTTTTTAAAAGCAGGCTTTAATGTTATAACACGACCCCTACCACGACTTTAAATACCCCACGACCCCTGCACCGTTGCATGCATCCATAAGCACATTTTTTTGCGTGCGTTACGTGGCGCACTATCGTAAACAGCGATTTTACACACCAAAAATAAATTTCGTTTCCCAGCAAGTATTTTTTTGCTATGTTACGTAGTTTGATGTACAGAATGCGTAGTTGACGGCTATTTGATGGGTCTTTTTACACCCTGTATAATAATAATTCTGGGGACAAAGATTTAAATCGTTAGTCGTTATAAAAACAAGGTATATGTGAGCTCAGTTTTCGCAGTGTTGTTTGTTTATTTATTTGCATACATGTACCATTTATAATATCCATAGGTCTTTAGTGGGATATAAAAGATAGGTACATACATGCACCCTGTAAGGGCATTTGCAAGTCAGTGCGATTTGCTTTTCGAGCGACGTAAGTACGGTGAGGGCAAATCTAACGATTTAAATCTCTGTCGGGAGGAGCGATATTATCGTACTATGTTAGGGTTGGATTGATGGCTGCAATATAAAATATTACACAATGTTAGTTTCCCTATTCCCTTGTTGAACTGTATGGGGTTATATTCTTAAGACGACTACTTGGAAATTGAATTTATTGTACACTAAAGTTTGTTTCCTAGAAATATTTGCAAAGAATTGAGTAGAGCCAAAATCTGAGCTTATAGCTTCACCAAATATGAGTGAAAGACAAGGAAATACTGCCACCAAACGACCACAATTTGATTACTTGATTACTTATTTGATTACTTATAGTCCTCAAATTTGAATAGGTATTCTAAAATTAGATAGGACGTCAAACTTTTGGGCTTACAAATAAATTCATTAAAATATAAGTAAATAGTGCGCAAAATACGTTCTTAGACGTGGAGTTGCGGTCATTAACCCGTTGTAATCAATCATCCAATCAACTCAGCCTATCGCAGTCTACTGCTGAACATAGGCCTCCCCAGTTCTGCGCCACAACTGTCCTTCGCCTTCCGCATTCAGTCTGTCCCAGCCACCTTTTTGAGGTCGTCGGTCCATCTAGCTGGGGGCGTCCCACACTACGCTTGCCGATACGCGGACCCCACTCCAGGACTCGTCTGCTCCAGCGGCCATCGGTCTTTCGACAAACATGGCCAGCCCACTGCGCTTCGTTTGCTTACTCTGCAAGCTATGTCGGTAACTGCGGTTCTTTTCCGAATAACCCGTTACAACGGCAACAACTTATAAATGTTATATAGTTCTAGGAACTCAGTGTAAATAACAGAGCGCAGAGACCCGTCAACGACAACGGCGGCATTGTTAACACTTTCTATACAAATCCAAGCGTGTCAGTGTGCGTCACCATTTACTCACACTACGACACAAATTACATATAGAAACTGACAGCTTTGTCTTGTGGCCCGTGACAGAAGTAATGCGTTCAACGCAATTCCGGCGCCACGAATTTTATTAGTACTGCCATCTCTAGTCGCTGCCGGTGTACCAATTCCGTGGTCTGTGGTGTAAATGGAAAACTACCCATTTTAGTTTTGACCATAGCTACCCACTTTGCGCGGTAGCCAGAATATTTACTACTTTTTTTTTACTGTTTTTCGTTCTATATCTTTTATTATTTACTATTTTCCTTTTTTTTCTTCTTTCAGAAAATCAGTAAAGCTGATATTAATATTGATTGTTTTGTTGCAGAGGAAATCGGTCCCCCATCAGAGCTGTTTGACCTGAACATGCTGGTCATCATCTGCAGTTCTATACTGCTAGTCATATGCCTTATGGCTTTCTTCTGTATACTGTTTAGAAGACATAGGTAAGTAATGTTCAAATTGACTGGCAATGATCTTATTTTGAATTTAGTGGTGTTTTTGTCCATGACTTTCTAAACAGTACCAATAAAAAAATGGAGTTATTTTTACCCTTGCAATTGACTGTGTCTGTAAATGAGTGATTTATTATTTATTGCGTTGAAAATTTACAGAAGAATAAAATAATTGACTTAAAATATAAAATAGTCCTGCGCCAACAACAAATCTTCATTAAAAAAAATTGGGTATAATTCTTATATTTTTTGATAATAATTATCACGGTTAAGTAGAGCCCGTGGAATGTGGCAATAAGTACTATAAAAATATTCGTACCGAAAGAATCACCATTTCTATCAATCCCCAAAATTGTTCACTACCAGCAAAACAACGGGGCCAGTTATTATATTCAATAATTACTAGCAAACAGTACAATCGGTGTTTACACGCCCGTACTACTCCCAAACAGTAATTAATTATGTGTATATTATCTGAACCGACATGATTACTCATTGAATAGTGTCATTCGAACGCATGAAAATGAAATACTTAATGCGAATATTATGATGATAATTATTCAGTGGCTGGTCAGTCCAAATTATTTGTCTGTGACATCTATTATCCCGCTCTGAGTAAGCCACAATCCACGACGCGGTGTGGTGCATTCTGGCTTACTCACTCTCACAGAAAACAGGCCAGAATTCCACCAGTGAGAAGGTTATAGGCTGATTTTGCTTATAATGGTCTGTCCAACGGAGCTAAGTATTTTGTAAATCTGTTTGTTGTTTAGACTAAAGGACCATCTCTTTTGTCATAGGCTTAGAGGCTATAATACCAAATTAACAAATAGGTAATAGCGGTTCGTTTAACTATTTATCCAATCCATCAATCCGTCATTTATTCAAATTAAGCTGAGAATCAGCACTTTCCGAACGTAAAAATTACATAAGACAGTCCCCCAAAACGCCCGCCCTTCACTACTTCCTAGTGCTTTAGCTGGGGAGAGTAAGTGGCGCAACAAACTCCCCAGCAGCACAACTGAATGTTCAGTTAGAAAAAAAACTTGATTATATGCAATAGTAGGTATGCAAAATAATTAACATTACGAGACACAGAACATTAAATTAAATTATGTGATGTTAGCTAGCCACGCCTATATACCAACAAATACAATGAAAACTATACTCAAGCTAAAAAATAAAAATGTAAACAAAACTTAATATCTACATAAAAGCTTCCACGCATAGAGAGCGTGACAGCTTACATATGCAATACTGGATTATATTTACATAGCAATAACTCGAAGTCACAAATGATAAACTAGGACCATCGAAGTAAAATAAACAAACAGAATACAATAATCACGAGCATTGCTTATGATGTGTTAAAAGCGTCAACCAGTCAACAAAATTGGTTACTTGGTTATCAAAATTGATTGAATAGAAATGGAAGCCTTTACGCTATCAAGGCTCCTGCTAAAAGTATCGACCAATAGCGTTCCAAAGTCCTTAAAAAATATTGTGTAGAATCTACTAAAAACAAAGTGGATTTACGCAAAAGTTATACTCCAAAACTTTGTTCCGAGGTCAAATTCATATTTTGAAGCGAACAGTTTCGAATACTAATCAGTGTTTCCTTTACAAACAGACAAAACTATACATCCCAGTACCGCCACTCCATTGCTGATGAAGTTAAATCTCGTAACGAGAGCGTGGCGTCTCAGTCAGAACATAAGGAGCGGTACGCACACGCGCCAAGGATATACACCTCGCCTGTACATAATAGAAAGGCTAGTAAGAACGGTAAGATAATACTGTAGTTAAATTACCTCTTTGAAACAAAGAAAGGAAGACAAATATTTTTGTGTTTGTTTGTTTTGTTTGTACTTTTTTGTTGTCTATCTTTGACGAGTTGAATAAAGTGTGTCTAGTCGTAAAGTTTATCTCCAATTAGCAGTACCAGTTGGTAAATCTAATGCTGCTAAAATAGTTATCGGAACACTGTAATCAATCCAATTTGATGCATTTAGCCGTTGCTTTTCGGTGTCATTAGTAATTTTAAAGTAATGGACACCTTTCGACCCTCCAATATTTGAGTTTCGATACTGAAATCAAGGAATTTGCAGCTTGTATGTACATTGAGAATGAAAAAGATAATATTAAGTAGTAATTATTGTATAAAAGTGTATTTATATAACTTTTAACCTAACTTCGTGAAAAACATAGTAGTCAATAGTAATTTTTTCCACAGAAATGTTCGAGATAAGTCCTTACGCAGAATTTGCGTTGGGCTTCAGAACCTTTGATCACGTAGAGAACCAAGACCTACCGAGCAGATTGCCCAGTAGACCGAGGTTTGATACCGGTAAGTGAAGTAATACAAGATAAAGTAAGGCTTTTCATTTTACCTTATTAAACCTAATACAATGGTGGTGCGTTTAATAGTAATGAACAAACAACAAGATTCGTGTCCCCCAAGGAACAAACTTTGGACCAATCATGATTTTACTCAGAACAGAAACCTGACAAAAATATGTCCTAGAATCCAAAAAAAAACAAAAACATCTGACCTCAACAAACCCGCATCAGGCCCGCATGGTGGGTTATGGCCCAGTTCCTCTCACAGAGATGAGGCCTGTTTTCCAACAGTGTGTACACTACTGTTTTCCAACAGGCCCGTTGTAGTCTGATTATGCATAACAAAAACATAATTGGAAGTAGTTTTACATTATTCTGCTAGGCAACGGAAAAACAAACGAACCAAGAGAGCTTCACTAATAGAAAATTGAACAAAACAGTAATAGCTACCAAATAGTTTATTAACGCACTACGAAAACCAAACATAAACGCGTACTGTTCATTCATTACTAATTCATATATGTGCATAATTAGGCTTTTCGAATAATATGATTCCCGTCCATACAGTTAAATACGTTGCTATCGAACGCTCTACGTTTCCCGTACATACACGTGAGCGAGATAAAATGGAATTTGATAACGCAGTTTGCAAATAATACAGGAAATTGTATTTTGAGGCGTACGCTTTGAACATTTGTGAATTTGTTACTGGGCTTGATAATTATAATTAGTGTTATTTAAATGTATTGTTTTGTGCTTGTGTTTCAGGGCTGCAATAATAGGGTTTTGAGTGTTTTATTTCTCTGTACCTAGTGAATCTACGAAGGGGTTTAGTCTTGTGGTTATGAAAAAAACTTTTCAAAAACTTAAAGTCAAATATTTTATTGCACTCATGTGGTAAGTTGATGTTACATTCAAGGGGCCCAGCACCTGACTGCAACCCTGTGAGCAAAGCGCAGCTATTGTCTAGGGGGTTTATTTATAAACGATTAAAGTTAAGAGACGTTTAAACATCAAATATGTTTGGTTAAACAGTCGCTAATCATAACTTAACTATTAAAAAACGCTGCTTGCGTTATAAATAAGGGGGTAGAAGTTTAAGACTAATAAAAAGAAAGTACCTGCATATTTAGTTCTAATATCTATAATGAATTCTACATTATCGTAGATATATTCAATTTTTTTGATAAATCTTTATCATAAACTACACAATGCATATTTTTATATTTTATCCATACTAATCTAACCTAATAATAAAGCTGAAGAGTTTATATTCTTTTTTGTTTGTTTGTTTGAACGCACTAATCTCTGGAACCACCAAAATTATTTTAGCATTTGATAGCCCAATTGTTTAGGAAAGTTATAAGCTATTTAACATCACGCTATGACCCTTAAAGCCGAGCAAAAAAAAGAAGTCAGAAAACGAAGTAAAAGCGCGGACGGGCGATGCGATGCGACGGGGTGGGTTGGGGGAAGACAAGAAATTCACGCGGACGAAGTCGCGGACGGAAGCTAGTAAAAAATATATATAATAATTTGTACATCTAAAATTGTTGACAGCGCTCAATACCTTTTGGTTAGATTCCCTAAGCCTTACCAAAATCAGAAAGATCAAACTATAAATACGATTATTAATTTTGGTCTTTTTGTCTTCAACCTCGCTCAGAAATATATTAACAAGAAACTAGGATTAAATAAACCGATCATTCTATTCGTAGAATTCTCTAACACTTAATCTTAGACATTAATGTTTACCTTGCATCAAAAACTCAATATCCGTAATTGATATGGACATTCTAAAGAAAATTGCTCAAATTCCAACTAGTCTTATTATATCGGGTCCTTAGATCCGAGAAACAATATTTACCAGACTCAGCCTTTAATTAAATATAAGCAATATGAGTTGGACAGACAGCATAAATCTGTTTAGTACGTTCTATTCAATATTCAGATTTTGGTATGAGGCGATTTAACAATAAATTGTTACATAACTTACAATCGCTTGGGTACATTGTCACGTGGATGGATAATCTAATTTATTTTCTGGATGAGACATTATTTTTCGTTTCGATTCACTGTGGAAATGTAATTTGAAGTGGTACGTATAGTTTAGTAAAACGACATAAATTGTATAAAACAAAGTCGCTTCTTTATCTGTCTGTGTGTGAACTTAGTTCTTCTAAACTACACAATGGTTTTTGATGAAGTCTACACCAAAATTTAAAAAAAATGCGGAGTTATGTGTATGTATGTATAGTGAAAAAATCTCTAAGTTTTGACGTGTCGCCAGATCATTATTTCACTCATGCGAAGCAGGGGCGAGTTGCTATTATAAAATACTAGCTATTGCCCGCGACTTCGGCTACGATCCAGGATAAAAGTAGCCCACAAAAGTAGTCATTTTTCCACACTGCAATCGCCATTTTGTTTTTGTTTTGATCGTTTGTTTGCTGTCATTTGCCAGTGTCGCAATGACGGTCGCAACACAGAGCAATGTGTATTGTCTTTGGTCCAGGGCTTTAGCATCAAGCAATAGACAAAATTGTGAAACTTTTATAATTTGAATGCGAGGCTTTTGGCTATTTTGTATGTGTCTTTAAATTAAAGTCGTTCATTTGTTAGGTGCGTTTTGTTTGTGCAGAATAAACTATTTTTCTTTCCTTCTTTCTTTCTGTCCTTACCCAGGTCGTGGTCTATCTGTGTGCCAAATTTCATCCAAATCCGTTCAGCCGTTTTAGCGTGAAAGCGTAACAAACAAACAAACTTACTTTCACATGATTATAATTTTACTTAGGATAGGATTGTAATCTGGACAAAAGTTAATTTGTGATGAGAGCTCTCTCGTGGTCAGCTTTGCGATTGACGTAAAGTGGAAAAGTACTTACTCAAGTCGGTGGTTTGGTGAATTTATACCTTAACGATCGCCTAGTTTTGAAACTTTAGAGATTTAGATCTGTAAAGTTTGAAAACTCCTTCCGATCCTTAAGATATAAATTCTCACCAGTAAATAAGTTAGAGTGGTCTAATGGCAATAGTTCTACGTAAAATTATGATGTTTGACCACATCTGGTTTAACTGAAATTCGACCCAATCATAGGAAATGGATAAATCGTGCCTTCCGTAATATTATTAGAAGATGTGGATTCAGTCATTTTAATTGCGGTAGTTAAAGAATTTTGAGATTAAGATTTCTGCTTCGACCAAGTTCTTAAGAAACTCTCGTTGGGTAGCTGGACCCTAATACAGAGGACAGTTTTCTTATTATGACGATCTCAGAAATCTAACATTGTCCTCACTTTTTCTTTGTTCCGAAAGCACTGTTGGCAGAAATATTGAAATAATAACTGATTGGAAATGTGTAAACATTGAGTTTCTTGACCGTTTGTCTTAATAGAAAGCTACGCTTTGGAGTGGGCTACTTATTTCTGTTTCCTAGCTAACAAATTACATATCAATCATAAGAAAAGGGTCCATCTTAGCATTATTTACAACTAGCTTTTGCCCGCGGCTTCACTCGCGTTAATTTAGACTGACTATCAATTCGGGTTATAATTTAATCATGATTCCAAAGACACGTGGCGCCATCTATTATCATAAGGACGTTATTGTTGTTTTCCTCGGGAACAGTACTTTTTTGCGGGATGAAAGGTACCCTATGTCCCCCTGTTTGTACCCCTGACAACGTATATGCAAAATTTCAGGATGATCGGTTCAGTAGTTTAGGCGTGAAAAGGTAACAAACAAACAAACAAACTTGCTTTCGCATTTATAATATTATTCGTAGTTAGGATATTAGTTAGGATTAGGATTAAAAACCTGGGGTAAATGATCACTTATAAACAATTTTTCTGACTTCCAATAAAAAGACGGATTGAAAATGGATAGGAATGTCCATGAAGACGTATACGAAAGATGATTGATTCTCAAATACCAAAGACCCATCCAGTAAAATGATGTAGAAACGTTTCCAGTTATCACGTTTCGTTTGAATTATGAGACGGTCCCTCCTCGTATATTTCAGTCTGACATCTCAAATGAACGCTATTCAAATTCTAGACGGTGTTATCATTAATTGAATTCCCTTCAAAGCCCCGGTAAATTATTATTTAGATATACCAAGACCTTTCGAGTTGATTTTTAAGATTATTTTGCTTTGACATGTTAAATGTTTAGGGATTGAGAGGAAGTTTATCATTTCATGAAATGGAGCTATGATTTATTTTATATTTTTGTTACGATAAATGTTATTATGCACAACAAATATGAAATTACAATAGTATTTACAATTAAAATATAACAACCTAACCTTACTAAAACTATTAACAAAGTAAAATATGGCGTCGAAAAACTCCTCCGCATCGCTGTCGACTGGTAATGTACCCAAGAGACTGGCGGCGTTGCCATGTTCTATGGCAATGCTTAGCCTCTGGTCAAGGTAAAAGCCAGCCCTTGGGTCACGGGAAGTGTCAAACAGGCATTTGGAGATTTCGTTGAACAAAACATGGGCACTCGGACCCCACGGCCCGAATTTAAATTGAACCATCCAAACTCAATTTCAATTTCATGAAATTGAAATTTAGTTTGGACGGTTTCTGTCCAGGGTTTTGAGAAGTATTCCTTCTTTATTAAAGCGATGTATCTCTTAAAACATCGAGATAAAATCCCAGAAAATCGCTTAATTACATTGTCAGTAATTATATTCAGCTGGAAGGTACAGGCCCAAAAAGAGAGCTTTTTCCTTCCAATCATATCTTTTTTCTATACCAAGTATGTTCAAAGCAGTGGAGGCCCAATGGTAATGGCCCTGACTTACGAGTTGTCATGGGTTTGAACCCAGGCAGGCGCTTTACTATGTGTAAATAATTTAATCACCACTGCTTTCAAAACGGGGAAGGAAAACATTTTGAGGAAATCGGCATGTCCTAGAACCAAAAATTCGAAGACATGTGACATGCGCACTGCGTACATTATAGCCCACTCCCTCTCAAAGAAAGAAGGTCTATCTATGTCTCAGCATTGGGAACGTGCTGATTATGCAAATATGTATGTACCAAACCACTGTGTCGGTTAATAAAATAATTTAAATAAAAAAATGGTACATATCTATCAGTATCTACTATTACCTACTACTGTTTTTAATAATTCTTTGCTGCATCAATGAAAGAACAAGTGAAACAAAAAATTGTCCTTCAGATCAATAATCAAGATCAGTATCAACGGAGACTAGCCTTCGGCGGGAGATATTCTAGTGCACAAGCGTGTCCGCAGACAGAGGTGCACTCTAACTTCCCTCACTCTCATAGTCCGATGGGACGGCATGCAATCCGACACGATCGGAGAGTGATCAGGCGCAGGACCAACGGCTTAACGTGCTTTCCGAGGCACGGGTTATCACACCGCCAACTTCCAAACTCCGGGTTGTTACAAAGAAATTCCTAATGGAAAAACCCAACACTTTGCCCTACCTGGAAAGCGAACCCAGGACCCCAAGCTCAGCAGTCACGCTTACGACCACAAGACCAACGGGTGTAACGTAAGTCACATTGATTAAAAAATAAAAGTACAATACAAAAACATAAAGTATAAAAGTTACTTAGGATAAGGAATAGGTCTTCAGCGCGAGGAACGTGCAGCAGGGTCCACAGGCATCAGCACAGGAGCGAGGATGAGACTCCGGGCTTCAGCATCTTAACGCCGTGCAATAGGGCCCTTGGGGTCGATCTATGGCGTCCATGCTCCGAACAGCAGTGCTACCTCAGCATGGTAGCACAGATGTCTGAGGGAGGACTTTGAGCTGGTCGCCGGTGCTCACAGGGATAATAAAACTCCTGTAATATTTGAAGATTAAAACTAGACTGACTTTATTTGGGCTGAAGGTCCATATTTATACTAGACAGATGTATCTTATTACAAAAAGTAATTCAACTTAATCATAATTGATAGCCGACCAGAAACAATAAAGCGGCTTTCACAGAGAACCTGACCTTATTACAATAACTGGCCTAAAAAAAACTGACAGATGACAATTTACGATAAAAATGTTAATGTATACAAATAATCTAAGATTATATAAAAGGAGGAAATTAATAGTATGAAATACATACAGATTTGGATGTAAAAACAGCCAAAGGTAACTAAAGGTTTGCTTTTCAGCGGCAATAGTGTGAAGCATAGCATAGTGTCATGCTCACTTAAATGTCTCACTGTTGGTGGCGCGTGTGTTGGAGCATTCGGTTCCCTACAAAATGGTTGAGCTGGATGGTGCTGATCCACGCGTCATGTTCGTGAACGGGCGCCGTCAGTTGAGACTGGTCATCTCTTAACTGCCACGGCTTATTTTTATTATTAATCTTATATTTTGAATTGTTTCTTAATATATTTTTTTTCATTGTTCTCGCATATAGAAGCAACAAGAATAATGTACCCTGGATTTTGTAATATCTTGATTTAAAAAGAGTGTCTTTGGAGCTTCTTGCCCGTTCTTCTCCATAGAGATCTACGTTTTGGAATGGGCAACTAGCTTCAACTTTCTGACTAACTGACCGACTCTTCGACAGTTCAAAAGTGTCTGTAAATGGTTTAATTGAAATAAATGCTTTGAGTTTGAGTTTGAGCATGCGAACAAATTATTACAAAAATTTATTGAGCACAAACAGCCCTTTCAATGCTAATTATATAAATAGACTAAAGGAAGGAGGAGGAGGTTTCTGTGAAGTGAAATACCACACGGAGCAGACCAAAAAAGACCAAGTACCACAATAGCAAATTATGCTCCTTTAGAAGACTTTCCTCCTTATATTTTTTACTTATTTTTTTTCAGTTACAACTTTTTCGTCTCCTTTGAAAACAATTTCACAGTCACTCCCTATAACAACTTTGAAAAAATTCGTGAAGGTTTTCAGTAAAAACAATTTTTGACGTTTATGCTAATCAATTTTCATTGTCCAACTAATAAATCTTTTTTAATTACACTGCCGGCCAAAGTTAGATTGCTTTCTAAGATTATTAATCAAAGTTTCGTCAAGTGAGTTCTTTCTCTTAACTTTGTTTGTCGATGCGAAAAATTAGGATCTCTTCGAGTTTTCAAGTGCAGGCCAAAATCAAGTTCGTTTCGTTGACAAGACTTTATTTTTATTCTTTTTTATTGGATCAAAAAAAAATTGACATAGGTATTAACAATGGAAACGAAGATATAGCTACAAAAGTTAAAAACTGTGTCGCAGCTATCAACACCAGTCTAAACATAAGAAAAAATTTCAATTTATTTTCTAATTTAATACCATAATTATGCATAATTTTCAAATATTTTTTGTAGATTTTAATTTGTAATTCTCAGCTAGATTTGCACACCATATCTGTACGCCTCCTGAGGGTCAAGTCGCTTCGGAGCGATTCCATTTCTACAATCGCTATCGCTTTCGCTAATGTTTCTATCATACGAATCGAAAACTGGCGATAACGCTTGTCAAAAAGTGCCACTTGGTTACGCATCTCTATGGAAGTAATCGTTCGACGCTGTCGATTCGTTTCATAGAATCGAATGATGTTAACATTGTCTAGCTAATTTCTATTCGTTGACCTATGATCACGTGACATTTCGATAGCTTGTGTCAACCCCATAATTTTTTTGGCTTTTCTACTAGTATCATCGCTAATCAAATGTTACTTTGTCTAAGCCCTCTGGCATAACATAGCGCTCTGTTCATCTAACATAAGATCCGTATTTCTTTACCTGTGTTAACAAAAATAAATAAACATTTTTCCAGACTTAAAACTATGAAAATGGGTGCAGTTTAGCTAGACTAAAGATCGTAAACATGCAAAAATAAAATAAAAAACATTAAAACTGTATGTTGAGGTGTGGAGTGGCAGTGTGAGTGAGGGTGTGTGAGTGAGGGTGGGTATGTGTTTTAAGTTTCCACAATTTTTTCAGTTGCGTCATTGACAGAGATTTCAATCAGTGGGTCAACTTTACTCTTATGATATTATGAGGTAAGCGGTAAATGTTAATGCTCTTATTTACTTTATTATCTTGGAGCTGATGAACATTCAATTAATTTTGTAATTAAATTCCTTCTGCTTTGTTGGTATTGAGCTTTTATGGTTAATTAAAAAAATAATTTTATAAAATTATTTATAGGTATCGTGACTTCTCCCTCGAGAGATCTTTAAAAACAGACATACCTGTTGCTAAAATCATAACCCTCCTTATTTTTTGCCTTATTCAGGTAAAAATAGACTAACAATATTACATCACGGCTATAATACACGAATTCGGTGACTATGGCGTAGGCGCTGCTACGGCGTAGGCGATGCTACGGCGTAGGCGATGCTACGGCGTAGGTGTTGCTACATTTATTGCTAATAAACTTGGGTTTCCATAGGAACGGTTGTAAGTTAGTAATAAAATATAGAAACTAATATTTTCATCACTTGGGATGTTATTTGATGTAGAAACAATGTTGTATGGGAAGTTTTTAAGCAGTTTTCATTCCAACTGAGGTCTTAAAATCTCCACATTTGGCAAACATTTCGTAATGAGAATTCCACATCAGCGTCCTTACTCTAGGATTCAAGTAACATAATATCAAACACCTTTCTTTTAAAGATGACCTTCCAATGTATGCTGTAAGTTGTTAGTAAACTGTATATTTTAAGGCAACATATAATGATTGTATTGATGTTGAATAGAGTCTTATAACGCCTAAATTCCCTAAAGGGTAGGGCAGAGGTGTACCAATAATAAACCAACCTACATTCGCCAGTTATGTTTAAGTCCCATGTAATACGGGGCGAGCCTATTGCCAACAACCGGGCACAAATCCAGACTCCGGGCTGCTACTGAGAAATTCCAGATGGACAAATCCAGTAACACTGCCCGACCCGGGAATCGAACCCAGGGACTCATGCTCAGCAGTGGCTCTAGCGCTAGACCAACAAAGCTCGTCACTTTATTAGTATTTATATCTAACTTAATCATCCTAACTTCCTAACTATAATAATATTATAAATGCGAAAGTAAGTTTGTTTTTTTGTTTGTTACCTTTTCACGCCTAAACCACTGAACCGATCATCCTGAAATTTTGCATATACGTTGTCAGGTGTACAGAAACGGAGATAGGGTACTTATCATCCCGCAAAAAAGTACTGTTCCCGAGGAAAACAGCAATAACGTCCTTATGATAATAGATGGCGCCACGTGTCTTTCGAATCATGATTGAATTATAACCCGCATTGATAATCAAAGTCTAAATTAACGCGAGCGAAGCCGCGGGCAAAAGCTAGTTATGAATAAATGTTTCTTACACCCAAAATTAAAAAGGAACAATGTATGCATTCATCCATTACTTCGTTTTACTCACATTTTTCTCCCTCTGTTTGTTTCGTAAACAATTTTATTAAGGAGTCGACGAAAACATTTAATTCTTAATTTAATTAGTTTATATATTACTCTTCCTGTCTGTGCTTTGTAGGGCCTTAAAACTAGCTGATTCCGTACGTAATTTTGTTGTACTTTTTATTTTATTTTCTTCCTATTGTAAGTTCTCCACATTATTATAATGACAAGTACAGAACAGCTTACGACTTAAAATTTAAATCTGTTATAATATTAACAAACCCCTCACTAAGGGCTTCCCTTTCGAAGAAAGGCCAGATTTTTTTTTTTTTATTGTTGTATTGTCAGAGAAACACGTGCATAAAAAATCTCGTATGATGATTACAAGAACGTAACAGAAATGAATTGTAAATGTAGCTAGCAACTCGTGATAGTGACAAGAAGGCTCCCACTCAGCATGCTAGTAATAACCATGGTTGACAGAGGGATCGATGATTTAAAGATAAAGTTATTAACAAAAAAAACAAACGCCCCTCCCCATCCACTTAACACCGTTAAGTGGATGGGGAGGGGATGGGTAATAATATCCTAATAATATCCCAAGTCGCCGTTAACGACACCCAAGAGTGTAAAACCGTAAAATTCTCCAAGCCATTTTGTTGAAAGTCACTCTGTCTATAAACTCCTTATCGCGAACTTCGCAGCCCCGAAGCATCGTCTCCTTTGACCATTACTCTTGATCTTATTTAATAAAATTGATGATTCTCTACTTTCGTTTAGTTTCAACATTTCGGGTGTTTTCTTTGAAATAAGAGAGAAACAGTAACAAGTCACGTGAAAAGTCGACTAAAACAAAGAAGACACTAATGTTAGCTTCATTTTCGTGGGCCACTGAGTAGACTAAATACAGGAAATTAATTGTTTATCAAATTGACACACTACGTCAATTTGCTGTGTTAAAGCCGTTACATACAATAGTAATGCCAGTTGGGCAACTAGAATCAATTCTATTTTCTTGTTAATTTTGACGTTCAAAAGTGCCTTTTATGTGCCTATTTGAAATAAATGATTTGACTCTGACCTTGTGATTTGAATATACGGACAATTTAAGTGGGCAATAGTCAATTTGATAAAAAACATTTCACTGACTTTACATTATTTTAGTAAAAAGTTCTCATGTAAAACCTATCCCGCGGTTTCTGAGAGCCTCTAAATTTATATTCAATATCTCATTTAAGAACGGCAAACCCGTAATACTTTTCAAACAAACGCTCGTACGTGTTTATGGCATTATAACACATCTTTCATTAAAAAAAACACGTGTGGCACTCGGGGACTGCCGCGGTAAAGCTATTGCATAGCATTTTTTATCAACTTATGCAATTATAATTATTTATTTATGCAGTATTTTTTTTCTTTGATATTAATTCAAGTACAGTCGTACCATATACATACACGTTAAGCAAACGCTCGACCGAGCTACATGGTAGGCGGAGTGGGGGGTGTTAGGTTTTATTTTCGTTACGGAATTTCTTGAATCGGTCGCCGTGCTCAAAGCCCGCGATAAAAGCTATGCAATAGCTTAAAAATTGAACTAATAGGTATCCTGTGCACTTTATCTAGGTCTTTATGCAAGTAAAAAATAAAAATTTGGAGATACAAATTCAGTATAAGCCTCCAAAAATCTGCTTTTTTGCACACATTTTACCTGAACTTTGGCCGTTCATAATGTGCTCATAAATTATAAAAGTAAAGAAAACATCTTCACAGAAACCTTGCACATGTAATGAAGATTCTAAATGACACACATTTTTTTCAAAAACTTGTAAGGTTTTTTCAAAAACACGTATTTCCTGGAACAAGTTTTGTGAAATCTTTGCGCGCCAATTTTCGTTCGATGTTATCGCGTTCTCACTCTTCCTTGTTTTTCAAAAATTGCGTTGGATGAAACAACAAGCTTTTCAATCATGCTTGCATTGACGACAGACGGACCGGGCCCTCTTAAATCAATTCGATTGCCTGTTAAATATTGTTAATTCCACCGACCGGTTACAGCCAGCTCTCATGAATTTTGAAAGCAGTTTACTGCTCTGGCCTGATCAAGTCTTCAGAAAACGAGTTCAGTATTTTTAATGAACGAATTTTCAGCGCCATTGGAAACTTTTAGATAATATTAATTTTATGATAAAACTGCTTTTCAATATTTTATTTTTGTACTTACAAATTGGTTTCAACATGCATTATTGGGCAGATCTCCCATCCTTCTTTACTGCCGTTAAAAGTCCACATCTAGCGCTACAATTGGACCTTCCTAGCTTCTATTTAATTGATCTGTCACGAGGTTGTAAATGTAAGAAAACGTCTCTTTTATCTCGTCTTACGATTGTTTTACTTCTCCTTTATTGGATGGGCAAACGACTTTAGGGACGCTAAAAACTGGTACTTATTGTTATGACCTTATCTTTTATGTAATTTTATAGTTATTTCGGAATTCGGAATTTGAATTTTAAGGGCCGTTACACAACTTCTGGTAGGGACTATACTCGTAGATCAGATAAATTAAACATAGACTTCTACACTATGCTACCGTGCACCTAGCGTCTGACTTTTCATTAGTGCCCATGTAGGTTTATGTGAAATAAAATTCTGATTTTGATTTTACAAAAACTGTTATGTGCTCGATAATTTCGCGTCATTTTATCTGGACATTTTAACTAACAGGCCCTGAAAGTAATTTGAATGAAAAGTATTGTGCTTAATTAAACCTACATTCTGTGTTAACAATTAGTTTCGGCCTTTCGAGGCATTACTTTTTAACGTATTTTGGTGCTTCACGACGAAGTAAAGGGTTTAATTATTTTCTGTTTCCTTAACTGAATGTCTGTTTTATAATCAAATTAATTTATGAAAATTCGAAAATTTAATAAACAGCACTCTAATTACGTAACACACTATCATAATCTGAATAATTTTGAAGCCTATTGCTAATCCATTGCTTCATATGTTCGAAAAATTTGTCTGCTCAATAACTGTCAAAATGAAAGCCATTCCTACTGTTAGTGAGTTATGCAAGTAACCCACTGGTCCCAAATAAGGCCGTCAGTAACCGTTATGTCAAACTCAAACTCAAAGCATTTATTTCAATTAAACCATTTACAGGCTCTTTTGAATTGTCAAAGAGTCGGTCAGTTAATCAGAAAGTTGAAGCTAGTTGCCCATTCCAAAACGTAGATCTCTATGGAGAAGAACGGGCTTTTTAAATCAAGATATTACAAAATCCTGGGTACATTATTCTTGTTGCTTCTATATACGAGAACAATGAAAACATATATATATTAAGAAACAATTCAAAATATAAGATTAATAATAAAAATAAGCCGTGGTAGTTAAGAGATGACCAGTCTCAACTGACAGCGCCCGTTCACGAACATGACTGTATGATCATGAATGTGATGCATGATGTATTTCATAAATATTAGAATACTTAATGATGTTCTTTTGTTCACAGAAACGAGTTTCCAGACTCGTTCGGAGTCCGATGACAGTGACAGCACATCTAAAGCCACAATCACTGCGGTGCCAAGACGTAAGTAATATACAGTCCTCCAGAACGTATTTCGGCCATGGCAGCCAATCTCAATGGAAACTAGTCTCCGGCGCGGGAGGCATTATAGTCCAACAAGTGTGTGCGCAGGCACAGGTGCACTTTCTCTTCCGTCACTTTCATAGTCCGATGGGATGGCAATCCGACACGACTGGAGAGAGATCAGGCGCAGGACCAACGGCTTAACGTGCTTTCCGAGGCACGGGGGTATTACACCGCCAATTTCCGAACTCCGGGCTGTTACTAATTACGTAAGTATTACAATGAGTACATAACATGGGCGTTAATATGGCACACTGAATTTTACAGAGAAACTGGTCGATGCCCATGGTTAAGCCTGGTCGATGTCCATGGTTAAGCCTGGTTGATGTCCATGGTTAAGCAACGCTTGCCAAGGTCGGTCCGTCGATGGGTGACCATCCATAACATGCCGAGATCCGTCCGTGCCTCGGAAAGCACGTTGATCTTTGACAGTCGTTTCAGAATCGTGTGCTGAATTCATGGTTACAGTTTGCGCGTCGATGGCCCTTTTCTTTTTTTTTTTGGGTGGGAAATCATCAAATGACCTCTCCTGCTTTGGGCGGAGCGGACGGGCGTGTCAGACTCTTACTGACTAAAATCCACCCGTGTTCCTTCAGTTGTCTGTGCGCCAGGGCCACGGTAACTCTTTCGAACAATCCGCGACCCCGGCAGGCATCGGCCCTATCAGACCCCGTCAATGTTGCTGACATCTCTTTGAGGCGCGCGTGGAACACGACGTGTCGTCGACCCGGGCCTGGTCCTTACCGGACGGCGAGCTGCCCATTGCTCGCCGTCCGCAAGCCCGCGTCTACGGTGGCAATCGACTCCTGATGCCCACAGTGTCTCCTCCTGCGGCGACTAGGAGCGTGAGGGCGCAACGATTGCCTCTCCCTCAACGCCTCGATGGCCCTGCCACCCTGTATAATATAGAAGATTTGTTTATTACTTAAGTATTTTTTTATTTTATTTTCAATTTTCATTATTTAGTTCTGTTAACCAGTCTAATGTTTTCTTAGTAATTACAAAACGCTCCGGGACTCTTTCACTAAAATTGTTCTGTTTTATTAATTAACCTTAATTAGGAGTTTTTATTTTATGTAGTTCTACTTAATTATACAAAATCTTCCTAAGCTTCTTTTGTTGATTTGTTAATGTTAGGTTGTTAAAAAAAAAAATACCACGTCTGCCTTTTTTTTTTAAACAGCTCTACAAGGCCTAAGTTTTCAAAAGAGTCAAAATAACAGATGGTTCATACCACCTTACATCATACATGAATCCTATCCTACTAGTATTATAAATGTGAAAGTTTGTGAGAATAGAGATGGATGGATGGATGGATGTTTGTTTGTTACTCTTTCACGCACAAACTACAGAACGGATTTGGATAGAATTTGGAACACAGATAGTTTATAACCTGGATTAACACGTAGGATACATTTTATCCCGGTAGTACGTTCCCGTGGGATAATTTCAGACATCCACGCAGGCGAAGCCACGGGCAAAAGCTAGTGCTTTATAATTACACATTATATCCCAATAATGGCTGCCAAACTACGAAACTAACATAATAATGACACAAAACAGATAAGTATAGAAGGTCAGCTACATACATCGAGCGAAAACAGGCGCACGCACACATAGACACGTACCGTCACCAAAAGAAATAAGTAACCAGGGTCGTCGGATACAGTTGCATTTTAGTAAGAAACCAATGGATGTTTTTGAATGAAATTTAATTTGATATATTAACTGTTTGTATTCTATTAATTAAATTAATTTTATTCGAAAACATCCATCGGTTTCTTACTAAACTTCAACTATATTCAACGATACTGATTACTTATCACTTTTGGTGACCGTACGTACGGCGATCTCAAACAAATGCCAGTCGCGAGTGCGCTTAGACACCTGTCCCACCGACGGCGATTAACGAGAAGCGAGTGCGCGACGGTAACGACTGATTGCTCGCTGATATGAGTATGCACCAAGCGCGAGTCTCTCAGCGAGCGTTCTGCCCGCCAAGCGAGCGTCGCTGAGAAGAAAAAGAAAGAAAAAGTATTTATTGAGACTCGCACAGGATTATCAGAAACTAAACTAAACACACTCATAAAAATAAAAAAATATAAAAACAAATGTAAAATGAAAATAACAACAGTAAGTCCTGTACGAGGCCAAAAGGCCCCTATCTCAGCAAGATGCTGCGACATTTAAAAAAAATATAAGTGACGCAGCGCTGGTATCCTGATATGGATATCTAGATATCTAAGCGAGTTCTCTCTTTATAGCCCTTGTCGCTGCGACAAACGAATACTCGCCGGCGGTGTAAACAGTCAGGGATCAACTATTAATCGGTCGGTTGGCGGTTTCGGTATGGTCAATGAGAACACCACTGAAATATAAAGGCACCAGACATGCAACATCAGCCGCATTGCGAACGAATCTGCTGCCTATGATCATGGTCTGGGATTTAGTTGGGTTAACTTGCAAACCAAAAGACTGCGCCCAAGCGCTGATACAAGCCAGGTCATGATTCATTGCAGCATTTGCAGAATTCGCGTCAGCTATAGTAAAATGTCCGGACAGCTGCAAGTCAAATTCGGTTTCTTCGTTAGATTCACTCATTTTGGCGGAGAGAAAAACAATTGAAAAATGACGGGAAATCGTTTTTTACTTTTTTTAAATGTCATCTATTTAATGGTATCAAAACCGGCCAGATACAAACAATACAGCCAAAGAGATTTTACTACAACTTTATATCTATAAAATACGAAAGAACTTTTTCCCCGACCTTGTTTCTTGAGCGAGAGAATCGTTGATAGCTTCCTCGTTGGAAGCTTCCTCGTTGGCAGTAGGACAGGTACTTTAGGCCCTTCGTACACACACGTTTTTCTTGCTGTCAAAACCCCGGTTTATTCGCCGTGTGTAGGCACGGTCATCAGTGTTGAATGGATCATTACGAATGTTTGCTGACGACACGGTGGCACTACGGCATGATGACGCCGTCGCCGTATACCATAGATCCGTTTCATATACAAGGTCACACGATTGTTCTACGGCGCGGCTAAAGTGCAGACCACACCGCCAGCTAGCGAGCGACCGAGCCGGGCGCGCATCGCTTCACCTCTTTTCATACTTCGGTTCACACCCCAAACTACAGAGATAAGCTACGTCAGCGATACAAACGATGCACGAAATATCCGACGATGCCAGCGATGCTATTCGTTCACCTCGTTAGAGTAACTTAGCTCTGTAGTTCGAGGTCGCGAGCGGGCGGGCGGGAGAGCGAGGGGAGCCTCTCAGTCTCCCGCCAGCCCGCTCGCTCGCTCGTCCGTCCGTAGTTTTCGGTGTGAACCCAAATAATTTAGCTCGCCGAAGCTTCGCTTATTTCATATAGTTTCCCTCGCCTCGCATCGCCCGTCAGCTCGCTAGCTGGTGGTGTGGCCTGCGCTTAACACGCCGGTATCGAAAAGAAACCGAACCGTGTAAAAGGGGTCGTGTACTCGCAAGACGTGAAGCGTGTCAATGTGTGCATGCGTTTTCGCTCATTGTATTGGGCCGGCCTTCTGTACCCATCTGTTTTGTAATAAAGGCCCGCCAAACAGACCAACAAATCATTTTACAGCTAATTAGAGACGCCTCCAACTATAAATTAGTTGAGTGGAACTAACAGTGTTGCTGAAATTAGGCACAAATTCAATTTCTATTTTGGCTGTCTGTCATTGTCATGTGGGCATTTTGTCTCGGGCCATTGACGTTGTAGTATTTTCTGAACAGTCTGTTTTGATTGGCCGCTGTCACATTGCTGCGCACAGACAAGCTATTCGTGTGTGAGCTTGTCTTGCCTTGTGGGTTTTAAGCTTGTGCAGTTATGTGTAATAAACTTATAACAATTCATACTACGAGTATTATAAATTCGAAAGTAACTCGGTCTGTATGTTACCAATTCACGCCTAAGCCACTGAACAGATTTCGATAAAATTTGGCAAGGAGGCAGGTGGTATCCTGAGGAAGGACATAGGCTATTTTTTGTCTCATACATAATCCTAAAGGGGGTAAAATAGGAGATGAAATTTTGTATGGGAAACCCAGAGGGATATGAAAATTCAAATTTATGCTTTTGGTAAGAAATAAAGCATTACGTGTTTTAGCGTTCTCCCAAGGGTGTAAAATAGGGTTGATTTTAAAATTCACATGTGGTATTCAAATTTTTGTGTAACTCTTTTTAGGCGATTTCAGGGATTGGAAATATAGTCTGTCTGTTACCTTTTCATGCCTTAACGGCTGAACGGAATTTAATGAAAGGATAGGCATACCGATAGGCCATGACCTGGATAAGGGCATAGAATATTTTTTATCCCGGTTATAAATTCCCGTGGGATAATTTCCAACATTCACGCGGGCGAAGCTGCGGGCAAAAGCTAATATTTTTTTTTTTAATTGTGTTTTGTTTATATACAGCGTGGCGCTACAATAGTGACGTTAATTTAACACATGGGTAGGGCTAGAGGTCAGTAACAATAAAAAATATACGTGAAACACAAAATACAAACAACAAAAAAAAAGTGTTAACAACAACAGTGTGTGCCTCACGGCTGCACCAAAAAGGTTAATTTCATTAATCAAATCAAATCAAATCATTTGTATTTCAGAAATACAAATTAAACTCCATATTGGAGTTAAACCAAATTACAAATGAATTAATAAACAAATTAAAAAAATATATATATAAAAACATTCTTATTATATTTTTATTGTTACTGGCCACTAGCCCTACCCATGTGTTAAAACAAAGTCGCCATTTTAGCGCCACGGGGTATACACACGTACGTTCATTGCATCAATAAGGACTCTTCAGGGTTACATGGTGACAATAATTACAAATACATTTTTCTAGTAAAAAAGCTTTAAAAGGAGTCTTATAAATGTTTCGTTTGTTTCAGGACACTGTCGGACACCACATCATAGATAACAACAAAAATAGACATAAAAATATACATATTATCAAAAAATACATAAGTAATTATAATTTTAAATTTAAGCATATCAAAGTGTACCCATAAAGTTATGAGAAAATGTAAAAATAATGAGTATTAATATCTATAATTTATCAGTTTCTTTGTAACTTGACGAAAAGCGGTAAGAAAAAAAATCTTCTAAATGATGTGTATTTGGTCTTCAAGACAATATCAATCTAGAATTTTAAGGTGTTCAAAACAGTACTATTCTGAGATGAATATTATTCAATTTGAACTCTATTTTCAACGCCTTAAAGAACTTTATCTCACTTCAACGCACTGAGGAATGCTGGTAAAGAAGTAAGTACGGTAGGCAAAATAGTCACCACGCAACGTTTTCTTCTCACTGCTGCACAGGTAACGTCTTGTGCTGACAGCTAAGTTAATTTAATATTAGGTTTATTAGGCTTTTGATACAATTTCTTGTACTTTGCTTTTGCACAAGTTGGAAATGCTCGGAATACGGGGAGTACAATTGGAACTGTTATCTGATTACCTCAGCGACCGCCATCAGAGAGTAAAAATAGGTCAGTCCATGAGTTTTGAACTTAAGAATAGCTGTTATGGAATCCCACAAGGCAGTATTTTGGGTCCCACTTTATTTTTAATCTACATAAATGACTTGTGCAATTTGACACTCCAAAAGGGTGACATTATTTCATATGCGGATGACACAGCTCTACTGTTCGCAGCTAAATCAAAGGCCGAGGTCTATGAGGTAGCACAGAATGGTTTTAATACTGTGTCTGATTGGCTTCATAACAATCTTTTAACATTAAATACAGACAAAACCAAGTACCTATTATTTACAATGAGAAACACTAATCCAACGCTTACTAATCTAGACATTCAAGCGCATAACAATAGTAATTTACATTATGCTGACATTGCATGCACTTGTCCCACTTTAGCTAAAGCCGACCATATTAAATATCTAGGCGTCACGATTGACACAAACCTGAACTTCCACAAACACATCGATTTATTATGCACCAGAGTACGTAAACTAATATATATTTTTAAATATTTACGTAACATTGCCGACTTTAAATTAATTAGACAGGTTTATTTGGCTTTGTGTCAATCTATTATTACCTACTGCATAACGTCCTGGGGTGGTGCCGCTAAATCAACTTTACTGCACCTTGAACGTGCCCAAAGAGCAGTTTTAAAGGTTGCTACTTTTCGTCCATTTAGATTCCCTACACACCAGCTTTATATGGCATGTAAGGTGCTAACAGTACGTCAATTATTTGTTTTGAATGTAGTTTTATTCCAACACACTGAACTTTATTTTAACCCAGTACCTCCAGATAGGAGAAGAAAAGATTTGGTTTGTGCTAACTCTCAGACTAAACATGCTTTTGCTAGTCGATTTTATTTATTTTTAGGACCCTACTTGTATAACCAGTTTAACAGAGTGCTAAAGATTTATAGTTTAACTTATAATAGGTGTAATTTACTAGTACAGGAATATTTGGCAAAACTTAATTATGCAGACACGGAAAAACTACTAGAGATTTTAAAATAAAATTTCTATCTACCTACTCAAATATAAGTCTCTTCTTTTACCTAATTTATAATAGTCTCCGTTTTATCTACTTTAATATTATTTGCTAATTTATTTAAACATAAATATATCTTACATAATCTAGTTTTATAATAATATAATCAATTAGTTAATCTTTAAGTCATTGAAAATATTATGTCTACTTTCAATTAAGCTTTTAATAAATTTATTGTTGTCATCTTTTTAAATGCTTGATATAAATTGATGGCCTGAAACACAGGTTTTATAAACCTAGATCAGGCAGGTCTACATTACAGTTAGAATTAAAATTTTCCTCGATAGTAATTAATGTAAATCATAATTTTATTTTATACTTGAATAAATTTATTATTATTATTATTATTATTAATATAAAACTTGTTTCTCTGCATGAATCTCTCAACTATGGCATATTTTTGTCACTAAATACACAACTATAAGTAAATCTTGAACAGGTGCCAAATTATTTATACTTCTCGTATACGAGTACATGTTGAAGAAAAATAAATAAGGCGTTGAATAAATTGTTCGTCAAAATATGTGGTGTAACCGCATAAATCTTAGGCCTACAGATTTTCTCGATTTTTTACGATCGACTTGTATTTTCGTTAGTATTCTTCATAGTGACGTACTAAAGAAACACGTGTCGATCATCAAAAATCGAGTAAAGGATGATTTCCACCAAACGGCTCGCATCGCAAAGGATCTGAACGGATTGTACAATCTTTAAACGATATTAAATCGTGTACACAGTATTTAAAGTCTATATTACCAAGCTGCGCACAGCAGTTTAACCGCCGGCGTTTTCCGCGACACTCGATCGTAGCCGAAAGTATGCTGTGACGCGCGATCGGCTCCGTTCGCCTGTCGTCGTATCCGATCACACAAGAACACGTCAACACGGTAGGAATTAAACTATTTGACTAGGCGCAGAAAAAGATACGTTCGCAAGTACGGAACCGATCGTATGCGTCGACATCCTGCCGGACGCGATCGGCTGTCGCCGCATCCGTTCGTATCCTTTCCGATCCGATGCGATGCGAGCCGTTTGGTGGAAATCATCCTTATATCTACAGATTAATTGCATAACACACTTACATTGGCAATGCCATTAATTTTGACAGTTCAACCACATTCATTCCATCATTTACGTTGCCTAGCAGACGAATTTTTCAAACATATGAAGCAATGGATTGCAAATTTCCTTCAAAATCCCTCGGCTTGTTATTGAAAGTGTGTTACGAAATTGGGATGCTGTAGGCACCTTAACTGGCTTATACTTTGACTTTTTAAGCTAACCAACAATTTTACAGACGTGAGCAGCTTCAATACAAAACATGCTTTGACTTGTAAAGACAACACTCGATAGTAGTCTAAAAGACTTGTCTGCTTCACCCATTTGCTTTGTGTAAGTATTAGTAATTCACTAAGAAACTCATAGTTAAAGTGTGCACTGTGAACGAAAAACAATATGACCGAATAATATAACGTAAATGATTAATTTGAGTATCGAGCCATCCATAAAATACGTCACGTTTAGGGGGGGTCAACAAAGTGTGACATCGTGCGACTTTAAAATAATACCTCTATCACCGCTCTATCAATATTATAAGCAGATTTTATTTTAAATTGCAACATATTTGACGTCACACCAGTATGACTACATGATGTGACAAGGATGTGGGGGGGCGCCCCAAAAATCGTGAAATTCGTATGACGTAATTTATGGATGACCCCTGTAGGGAAATAAAAATAATCCCTGTGATGGTTTTCTTCTAGTATTTTCAAAAGTAGAATAGTCACTTGACTATGAATTCAGATTTCGGACATGACTTATTATCGAAACACAATTTGTACTAAATCTTACTGCATCTATACTTCATTTATTATAATATTAGAAAAATAACGGGCGTCACAATTTCGTTATTTCGATAGAAACGTATAATAAACTCCGCTATTTCACGATAAATACAAAGCAATATAATCTATTTACCATTTACATTTAAAAAATAACTCAAAAGTTCAGTAATTTTAACAATATTACACAATAACTATCGTTATTTGGCTGTTACTTTTCTAATATTATAACAAATGTAGTTATCCTGTTCACTGCCCGTATACTTCAATCGAAGCAACAGATTTGTAATACATAAAGAAATTAAATAAATAATAATATTTAAGAACAAAAATATTCGTCTCGAAGTATCTTTATTAAAAGACTGAAGTTTTAAAAGTATAAATAAGTTTTAAATGTTTGTGTCAAAACCTAATAAATAATATGGTGGCGGGCTTCGGTAATTCGCGTGCCGTTAAATGGAATTCGCAAACTTGTAATTCAATTTTATTTCCATACTTTACTAAAAAGGGCTGGTTTTTACCTTGGCCAGAGGCTAAGCATTACAGTCGACAGCGATGCGGAGGAATTTTTTGACGCCATTTTTTAGTTTGTTAATAGTTTGAGTTAGGTTAGGTTAATTAATTAGATGTAAGTTGTTATGTATGTACATAAAATTTCAATTCTGAATAAATAAACTTAACTAAATGTAAACTTTAGTTATATTTTTTTTTCACATTTCGTTAAATATTAGAATTTTGTGGCAAGGAAAGTCTAGGCAAAAAATGAAATATTGCAGTCAACCACTCACCAGTAGGAACAATTTGTGTTTTCGTAGTGCTGCGGGGTAATTGCGTAACTCACTAACAGTAGGATTGGGTTTCATTTTGTTTGACAGTTCAACAACATTCATTGCGTTATTTACGTTGTTGAGCAGACAAATTTTTCGAACATATAAAGCAATGGATTAGCAATATCCTTCAAAATTATTCAGATTGTGATAGATAGTGTGTTACGCAATTAGGATGCTGGTGTTACCAGTGTTGTGCGGTTGACTGTATCTATATTTTGTTATAAATATGAATGGAACATATAATTTGATAATTCTAAAACAGATAACATAAAAACAGTAATTTATTTCTTCTGACGTCTTTTTTGGTAAACAAAATTACGGTAGCAAAGTCGCGGGTTTTTGCATCAACCACACATTTGCAATAAAAGAACTTTATAAGTAAGACATAAGGTATGAATTACAACAAAAACTACTTCGAATTAACTATTCAAGCACATTAATTCTCTCAAAATCGAAATCTCAATACGCTTACCATTATTTGTTTACCAAAACAGATAAACAAATAAAAATAAACTTTATTTAAAGTTTTTGCATCACAGAAACGTGACAATTTCTTGTCTTTCTTTCCACGAAGTAACCAAGTTGCTACGTTTTCAAGTTCTGTATTGTTGTTTTAGACATTTTCTTAAGTAATCCATTTTCCTTTTTGTTCTGTTGTATAATATTTTATAGTTTGAATTGGATGATGGTTGAGTGGGATGCTACTGCATTATATTTGTGTTATTTTCTCTGATTTTAACATAACATCACGCCTGTAATACCAGAAGGGTTAGGCAGAGGAGTACCTGTACTACACCCATATTTCCCATTATGTTTAAATCCCTCGTAATAAAGAGCAAGCCTATATTTAACTTTATTTACAATTCACAAATATACAGGGTTATTTGTAACTCAACGTATTCCTTGCGTCATAGTAAGGGTAAAAAGCAACAACTTAAGCCACCAAATGATCTACCGAAATTCAATTGTTTTTTCTTAATTTTTGTCAGACAAAAATAAAAATGACGAAAACTATTGTATTTATTTAATAATCTTTGCCCAAGTTTTAGGCATTTTGAACTTTTAATTATTAACAAAGATTTGCTAAGCTGATGCTGATGCCGTCATCAGCTATGATAATATCTTAAATTTCAGTGTAGTCGCGCCGTAAATCATTTTTGAATTCGATTTTTCATAAAAAAAACTAAAAATGTAACTAACTCCAAAACTACTGAATTTCGGTAGAACATTTGGTGGCTTAATTGATGCATTTTAACCCCACTATGACTGTCTGAAAGGAATACGTCGAGTTACAAATAACCCTGTATAATTTAACCAGATATGATGATACAACCAGGTAATGACCTATAAATTGCAAAAAAACGTAAGAAAAAATGAATTACGCGGGCTACCTTGGTGCATCCCCCTTAAACAAAAAAAACTAGTATTAAAAAAAAAGCTCTGTGTACTCCTGACCCAAATCTCACCATTTCTGTTTTATATTTATTAGATTATTTAATACTTAACTCATAATTATCGAAACACGTAAATTATCGAAGCACATCACCCTCCGTAGTTCTTAACTGCCAAATTAATTTTAATAGGAGTTGTAGGGAACTAACTATCTTCGACTTGGGGACTGTTGTTAACGGTTTGTAGTTCAAAACTTTTGACGACAGTTAATGTAAATTAGAGTTAAGCCTTTTTGTTGATTCTAGTCATTGAAATGTGAAATAAATGTTTAAAGTATCTGTTTTGGTGTTTTATTCATACTACTTTTTCTGTTGGGAACGTTGAGGTTTGATAAATGATTTTATTTCTGTAAGTAGGTTTGTACAAACACTTACACGTCAGTCATATTTTAAAACTAGATGAGGTCGGCGTTTCCTATCTGACTCTGTTTAAAAGAAGATGTAGTGACAAAAATTTAAAAGAGTATGCTTTGATGGTTTGGTCATGTTGAGAGGAAGAGTGAAAGGCGACTAACAAAAGGTATTTACAAGGCAGATGTAAGTGGAAGCGCCAGGAGAGATCACCGGACTTATGTGACCTTATTGGTGATGTTCTTCAGAAAGATCAGGTGCGTAGTACTCGCAACCGGCGGGCGTGTGTGTATGACCAGACGTATGAACGTAAACGAAGCAAAAAGAGTATGTAAGGATCTTAGCGGGTGGCGTTCTTTAGTTTCTGCCTAACCCCTTGGGAATAAGGTGTGAGTTTGTGTGTATGTATGTACGTACGTTTTGCTGTTCTGGTTTTAGTATCGCGCCTGTATTCTCAAAAATACTAGGCAGAAGTGTATATTACCTACAACCGCACTTCGCCAGTTAAGTTAAATCCTACCCACGATCCCGGCGACACTTATCATCAACCGGGAAAAAAACAGGACTCTGTGCTGCTATTAGGAATTTCCTAATGGAAAATCCCAATATCACTTTGCCTGCCCCGAGAACAGATTTAGTTTCGAATTGATACTCAGGAGGCTTACAACAGCCAAAGCGCGGTCACTGTCGGACTGCATAGAAAAGAAAAAGAAGCGCAATGACACAAGGTAATTTATTGCAAAATATGAAGCAATTATCTATTTACAAAAAATCTATTGATTGGATTAAAAAATTAAAACACTATTACGTTAGTATGTTGCTTGTAGAATAATCTGACAAAAAATCAGAATGATTTAATGCATAGTAGTATGGTTTTTAATCGTTATAAGAAAGTTTTAGAGGTATCTTCGTGATTTTTTGCTATCATATCAAATTAGTTGTATTATGTTTTCAACACACTATCTAATTAGCAAATATCCTGAAGAATAACATATATTTTTCTGATTTTGTTTAGTGCAGTGGATCATATACTTTTAGGCATTATAAAACTTTCATTTAGGTCCTGTAGTCCCCTTAAGCGTAGAGCTTATATTCCGATGACATGACAGCCACGCCAAAATTTTCATCAACACATCCCATTTGAAGTTGATCAGTACAAATGAATTGGTTAAGTCGATTCGGTAATACTATAGAGGAATGCGGAACAAGGTGTAAAGTTCACTCATACCTACATAGAAAAGGGGGGATTCTTCGACCAGATGGGTGTCGTATCTGGTGGGCAACTGCCCAACGTGTGATGTTGGGACGTTGTATATATGCTAGGTGCGTGTAGAACTTTTCTTGCGCGATGCAGGATTTTGCGTGACGTCAGTGTGACGCGTAGCTCGCATGTGGCGATGTAGATGCCCCACAATATCATCAAACCACACTGTTAAACAGAGCTTGAAATTAATTCATTGTTTATTGAAACGCAAGGGTGATTAAAAGTACGTAGGTACCATCTTTTCTAAACGTGGGTTTGTGACCCACAAATGTCAAAAACAACGCATTTATTCAATCATTTTAAGCAATTTGAATTGCCAAAGAGTGGGTCAGTTAATCAGAAAGTTGAAGCTAGTTGCCCATTCCAAAACGAAGATATCTATGGAGAAAAAAGGGCAGAAAACTCCATGGCCTCTCTTTTAATTTAAAAATGTTGTTATTACATGATGGACGAGTCTTCTTATCTTCAATAGCGACAATAGATTCTGCAGTACAAAAAACATCTGTAACAGATTTATGTCTACATAAACAACAGCAATTTTCCAATTCACACGCAATTCTGACATTCGAAATGAATTATTACTAAAACAACAGTTTCAGAAACAAACACCTGTTTTTTACATTGAAAACTTTGAGGAGGTCGAACCGTATTTCAACTGACCCACAAAATAGTAGGTACAGAAGGTCAACTTTATACAACGAGCGAAAACAGGCGCGCACACACAAATACACGTATAGTTTGTTCCAATAGTATCTGGTGAAAGTGTAAACAAACCCTGTTTGGGTAAAATTCTTACCCAATCACTCAATAAAGGGAATTAGTGTCACATTCATCTGTATTAAGAAGGTTTTAACTTTATATTTCAACCACTTTCCTACATTTTTCAAAAAATATTGTTTGAATAACATTATTAAACTGTAATTCAAAATCATCGACGAAAATTCAGGTACATAATTGACCTCAATCGGCAAATTCAAAACATCTTTATGGCCATTAAAAAAAAATCGGGTTGAGTTATTCAAATATAATCAAATGATAGCACTCAATTTGTAAGTGGCACTACAAATAGGGGTCCACAGTTACGTTTTCTAATTTATTTGGTACTGGAACAAGGTATCGTACGACGATCTCAAACGAATGCCAGTCGCGTGTGCGCTTGCACTCGCTAAAACAAAACAAACAGATTGATAAAACATTTATTCAATGCACACAAAATACAGCACCACATACAAAAGCACAATTAAATGCTAACAAATTACATAGATATAAAAATTTAAAAAAACACGTGTGGCACTCGGGGACTGCCGCGGTAAAGCTATTGCATAGCATGTTTTATCAAATTACGCAATTATAATTATTTATTTATGCAGTATTTTTTTTCTTTGATATTAATTCAAGTACAGTCGACCATATACATACACGTTAAGCAAACGCTCGGCCGAGCTACATGGTAGGCGGAGTGGGGGGTGTTAGGTTTTATTTTCGTTACGGAATTTCTTGATTCGGTCGCCGCGCTCAAAGCCCGCGATAAAAGCTATGCAATAGCTTAACAAGGTGCCAATATACAAAACAAAAACATACTTAAAGACATTGACACCATGACATACTTCCTATCAAATAACGAATATACAATGTACGGTGTGGGTCTCAAGGTTGCACCAAATGGGAGTCCAGCTCAGCATGTGCCAGGCAAATATATACCTGTCGCTGATATTCTGCTGGATCCCTCCAGTGACATACGGACGTCGAGCAGACGAGATAAATTGGTGTTGTGACAAAGTGTTTTGCGCGAAGTGAAATTATGTAACCACCCGCAACTTAAATCATATATTTTATAGTACATTTTTGTATTGGGAAACGTTCTTGTTCATTGATGTGTTAATTGTATTTGATTACTTGAATATTTATAAAGTTATATGTAAGTATAATGTGTAACTGTTCGTGAAGCGTTTTTACGTGCGCATGCATTTTCGCTCGTTTTATGGAGCCGACCTTCTGTACTGTTCTGTGACTAAGCTATGACCGTACCCTTGGAAGTTAGTAAATAAATAAATTAAGGTGTGTGAGAATTTATGTTTACAGTTAAATTCCCTGAAGACGCTGGACGCACGTTTTCAATATTTGAACTATTACATCTAGGTTAGAATTCCTCTGGGGTGGGGAAACTTTAGTAATTATATCAATAGCTTATGTTGAATTTGCTTTTAAATCTTATCATAGCAACCAATGTTTAGCAGAGGTTAGTTTATGCCTTTTTGCTTGCAATGTTGTCTGTAAAAGATCGTTTTTAGCGATAATACCGCCCATTGTGTCACCCTATGTGAAATTTCTGCATTTATTCATTAGAAGGAAAAATTGCTACACCAAAAAAGAATTCACCCAGAGAAGTAGGTACCATCTCCAAAACTATTCAGTGAAAGCCATTATTTAAATCATGTTTCTCAAGACCCTGTCTTCGTAAATCTTGATACTACTATATCCCAAAAAGTCTGTATGTAAGGAAATTGATTTTTGCATACTCAATACACTTCACATAATATTATCTACCTACCATTTACACATCCCACATAACTTGAACCTTTTTATTTCCCTCTCAAATCCATTCCTTCGCATATTGCCAGCAAGTTTACCTTTAATATCATTAAAATTTTAAAACTCAGCTGTATTGGAGAGCTCTCTTCGTGGATTCTGTTGGTACAACTCTTGTGGTATCTGTATTTGTGTTTCTGGGTGGAACTGTGCGTCTATATTGTGAAAAAATTGAGAAATACTGTGAAGGGATGTGGGAAAATATGGGATTTTGGTAGTTGGTTTCTTTTGGTAGTATGTTTAGATACCTTTTTTGGTGGAAAGAAGTTTTTTCTAAATCAAAAATACAATAATTTAAGCCACCACTTTGAATTACCTCCTTCAACAGCACCTTCGAAGACCATGAAAACGACTCTAATGACGAACAATTTGAAAATTTTCTGTCTTGACGTTTAAAGACTCGGCTACATTGGAGAGCTCTCTTTCGTTGATTCTGTTGGTACAGCTCTTGTCATCAGCACCTTCGAAGACCATGAAAACGACTCTCATGACGAACAATTTGAAAATTTTCCGTCTTGACGTCCAAAAACTTGGCTATGTATATTGTAGAGCTCTCTTTCGTTGATTCTGTTGGTACAGCTCTTGTCATCAGCACCTTCGAAGACCTTGAAAACGACACCCATGACGAACAATTTGAAAATGTTCTGTCTTGACGTCCAAAAACTTGGCTATGTATATTGTAGAGCTCTCTTTCGTTGATTCTGTTGGTACAGCTCTTGTGGCCGCTGTATTTGTGTTGCTTGTTGAAACTGTGTATCTAGAATGTGAAGAGTTGAGGAAATAGTGTAGAGGGGTGTGGGAAAATACTGGATCAGGTGATTTGGTTATTTTGCTGTACAGTCACGAGTATAAAATATATCTTGCACTTATGCAAAATTCAAAAGCTACTTTCTTATGAAATAACGATTATAACTTTGAGAAAAAAACCTATTTCATAATAATATTGAACATAATATAAAAACCACCAAACATAATATAGAAACCAGAAGTGGAGATAAATAAAATAAAAACAATAATTATGTAGATTTTACTAATTTTCTAAACATTAATTAACTTAAAACAAACATAACAAAATCACATTAGTAAACAACTCATCAATTTTGTTATTCGTGTACAAATTCATAATAACAACAAATAGCAAATAACGACGATCACCAGACAACCTTTTCATTCGAGAGCCGACCGTCAAATGACCGATCTCAGTATTATAATGGTACTCTGTGACCCATAGACTACTGTATATACTCTGTGACCGATCTACTCGACGAACGGTCGTTTTATAGTGTGGCTGTCAGATGACGACACAAAATCCCATCTGCGTCTATCCTAACAATATGGTTTCCAAAATAATATGTTTGTCGCACCATACAATTTCTATTAATAGACCGTACTTTCAGAGAAAATCGTTTTTAAATCTTGCTTAAGTGTAACGTACTTATAGCTCGTCACTGTAGTTATCGCTTGGTTACCATTGTAGGTGGAAAGGAGGCCTTTCTGAGTCAAAAAGACAATTATTTAAAATCCACCTTCTAGGTTTTTTATTCGTTTCGTCTTAGGTATAATCTTGTATAAAGGCCCTACTTAGTAAACAACTTTGCTTCCTTTCCTAAAAGTAAGCATTTCGTGGTTAGGAAAACGAAAAAAAAAAAAAAATCAATAGAGAATTTTAGATTACTATTTCATTTCCCAAATGTATCTATATGAAATTATAAATTATACTTGCACATACAAAAAAAATAGAACAAAATTGGCCAAGTGCGAGTCGGACTCGCGCACGAAGGGTTCCGTACCATTACCTATAAAAACGGCAAAAACAATCATGTCTGTTGTATGAGAGCCCCCCTTAAATATTTATTTTATTTTGTGTTTAGAATTTGTTGTTATAGCGGCAAAAGAAAAACATAATTTGTGAAAATTTCAACTGTCTAGCTATCGCGGTTCTTGAGATACAGCCTGGTGACAGACAGACGGACGGACAAACAGCGAAGTCTTGGTAATAGGGTCCCGTTTTTACCCTTTGGGTATAGAACCCTAACAAGAAAGAGAAATTGTGTATTCTGCACAAACAAGACGCTCATTACAAAAAACTAGACAAAATACATACACTAATATAAAGTAAGCCAAAAGCCTCGTATTCAAACTGTTAAAAGTTTGGCAAACAAATACTTTATTGTTGTGTTGTTAAACAAACAGTACTTTATTGTTGTTTTAATCAAAACAACAATAATGTACTTAGTTCTGAATTCAAATTATTATACACGATAAATCTAATATTGATGGACATGGAATTTAGCATTCGTTTGTATTCGGAAATGCGACGATTTCCGAAGGACATTAACAAAATAGTTGTACTGTGCATTGCTAGGTCAGAATTTGCCAAATGGCACTTGGACTACTTCAACCAACAAAATAATAACACCATCCAACATTCATTATTCTTGGAAACAAAAGACAATCATATTGATTGACAACAACACCTTACCTACAAAACTTGCCTCAGCTATCTCATTCATCTTCAATACTTCCAAAGAATTGACGCGGCTCCACCGAAAATATCTAAAGTTTTCCAATCTTCAAGTTTCAGCGACTAACCATAGCTTTGTTGAAACCCCTCATAAATCAATGCATAGCCTTTGTCAGGTAATTTTCTAACCAATTTCCATTGATTCCCTTTGTAAATACTTGATTGGAGATCCTTTGGGGTGCTCTTGTATGGCTGAGCAGTCCAGGTAGGTCAGTAGTATGAAAATGTAAAAATATGCAGGATCCAACAGAATCTACGTGTATCTATCCACATTATATATAATGGAAAAGGTATGTCTCTCTCGTTATTATCAGCCATATTTTAACTACTGTGGGCGTACTATGAGTAATGTTGGTAATTGCGCAATAGAAAAACCTTTTGCAGTTCAAATCAAAGTATAATTTACGAACAAATTAATCACACTACCGAATCACACAAAGTAGGTACACTACACAACTATACGGAACGCGCGACAGTTTCTAAACAAACTCTGCTTTAACTGTGGTCAAGCGTTATGTTATAGAATCTGTCGAGCGCCACCTGGTGGCGTTGGCGTCCCGATTAGTCAATATCAAAAGATTGATTTAACGTATTTCCGACATATACATAATATTATAAATTCGAAAGTAACTCTGTCTGTATGTTACTTTTTCACGTCTAAACCATTGAACGGATTTCGATAATATGGGGTTCGTTATTAAGTCATGTAAGGTATTTAAAAACATCGAGGCTATTAAATCGGTGTATTTTGCACATACCCAATCTGGTCCCCCCCAATATATTATTTATACAAACTAACTAGAACGGGTTCAAAGAAAATGTATTAACCACCTTATCTATTGCCTCCGTAAACCTCCGATGGCCTATGAAAATAGTGGTCGAAGACATGGTCTGCTGACACTCGATGAAAGGCGAAAAGTTATGGATATGTGTTTGCTTTATAACATACTCAATGGACGCCTCGATTGCCCGGAATTCGTCGCACAGGTAACTTTTAACACTCCCCTACGGCGAACTCGTCACACGACAATACTACACGTGCCTCGGCACTCGACTAATTACGCCAAAAATTGTGTATCGATCCGTATTGCTCGAATTTATAACACAGATAAAAAGTATACAAGAGATACGATAATAATATAACATACATAATATATATAACACAGATATAAGCGTGAGTTTATGTATGTATTTTATAACATGATATATTTAACTGTAATAAACCTACATTCAAAACACAAATAATAAAAACCATAAACGAAGGCAAATGATAAACAACTAATTTCTCAATATTCAAACTTTTTTTTCCTTAATTTAATAAACAAACTTTTTTTCTCTAAAATTTTTACTTAAACTTAAATATAAGTTATATACCTAAAACTGAACCTTTTGTATTTATAATTTTTTATATTTCTTCGTCTGATAAACGATAAATGATTTTATTTCTGTAAGTAGGTTTGTACAAACACTTTTGCACGTCAATCATATTTTTTAAACTAGATGAGGTCGGCGTTTCCTATCTGACTACTCTGAGAAGAAAGGCAGAAACAAACTCAGAGGTCACAGTCTCTTTAAAAGTCCAGACTTAATCTTGGTCAGATTATACGAAGACCATGTAGATTGGTATCTGAAATGGTCTTTTGAGGAAAGAACCACACAGATTGAGTGGACCTGTCCAGTCAGTGCACGCATTTGTCAGTAATCGTGCAGCTCGACTCAGGAAGTCAGGACTTAAGGAGCTCAACGATTCCTGTAGTCCGTTCGCATGTTTTATACCTATCCTATTTATATAGGGAAACCTATTATTAGCCATACAATACTGTAATATACATACTCTGTAACAAGCTATATGTATCGCTGTTGGTTGCCTAAATAAAGAAAATAAATAAATAAAAAATAAAAATTTGCAAGGAGATAGATGGCATCCTAGGGAAGGACATGGGCTACTTTTTGTCCCGGTAGCTCGTTCCCGTGGGATAATTTCAGACATCCACGCGGGCGAACACACGGTCAGAAGCTAGTTGTACATATTATAAATTAAAGTATCTTCGTGTCAGTCATGTGTCTGCTTAGATCAAAGAGTATAATAACTAACTTAGATCTTCTAAACTCCACGATGGATTAATCAAGCCATATTTCCTGCAGGGTAATTACGTAACACACTAACGGTAGGAATGGGTTTCATTTTGACAGTTCAACAACGTTCATTGCGTTATTTACGTTGTTGAGCAGACAAAGTTTTCGAACATATGAAGCAATGGATTAGCTATAGGCTTCAAAATGATTCAGATTGTGATATATAGTGTGTTACGTAATTAGGGCGCAAGTCTTCTTACTTCGAATATTTTAGGTTTATTTTAAGTACATCAAACTCACATAATATTCTAAGCCGAAGTAATATGAATTACAAATTGAAACAAAACATAACAAAGATAAACAATAAAGATAAACCTACAAAGTCAACATATTACTTACTCATTAGAATTGACATTACAAAGTCAAAGTTTATTTGAATTAATCCTACTAAATAATATTATAAACTAGCTGTGCCCCGCGGTTTCATCTGCATAAGTCTCGATCTCGTAAAAATTTCGGGATAAAAAGTATCCTATGTCCTAACCCAGGTTATGGTCTACTCATCTGCCAAATTTCATCCAAAACCGTTCAGCCGTTTTAGCGTGAAAACGTTACAAACAAGCAAACTCACCTTTGCATTTATAATATTACCTACTAGCTTTTGCCCGCGGCTTCGCTCTCGTTAATTTAGAATTTGACAATCAATTCGGGTTGTTCGGGGAATTATAGTTAGGAGGATGAAAAACCGGTCTATCGACACTCTAGACTCACAAAATGTATTAGGTACGAGTACTTAAATAGAAAATAAAAAATCTTAACACACTACCAAAGTTTCTAATACTTAATTCAATCATGATTCGAAAGACACGTGGCGCCATCTATTATTATAAGAACCTTATTGTTGTTTTCCTCGGGAACAGTACCTTTTTTCGGGATGAAAGGTACCCTATATCCGTTTCTGTACCCCTGACAACGTATATGCAAAATTTCATGAGGATCAGTTCAGTACTTTAGGCGTGAAAAGGTAACAAACAAACAAACTTATTTTCGCATTTATAATATTATTAAATTAGGATACAGTGTGTAAGGGACAATCCTCTGCTGACTGATGGGGTGAATCCAGTATAGCTTACTAAGAAGACCGGTCCATGAAATAATTTCAGGAACGTTATGGGAATCCAATAAACCTGATTTGTTTTATTACCTCACACGCAATGTATCGTTACTGTGGCAAAACGCACGTAGTGAACTGCCGGCAGCGTGCTCGCGCCAAGTGATTTATTTCAACATCCATTGCTGATTTTTGATTTCTACTGTTTTATTTACATAAATGGAGTGCTGCATACACAGAATGAAATTGAAATTTATATTAAAATAAATAACTGACAAAATCTACAAAAAAAAAACACGTGTGGCACTCGGGGACTGCCGCGGTAAAGCTATTGCATAGCATTTTTTATCAACTTATGCAATTATAATTATTTATTTATGCAGTATTTTTTTTCTTTGATATTAATTCAAGGACAGTCGTACCATATACATACACGTTAAGCGAACGCTCGGCAGAGCTACAGAGTAGGCGGAGTGGGGGGTGTTAGGTTTTATTTTCGTGACGGAATTTCTTGATTCGGTCGCCGCGCTCAAAGCCCGCGATAAAAGCTATGCAATAGCTTAAAAAAAAAAAACTGAGAATTTTTCCGGTGGAATATGATTCAAAATAAGTAGCTGAATGCACCCTGTTCGCTTGCGGAGAGCTATCCCTTACATCCCGTATAGTTATAGAGGTATGAGGAACAGGGTGTAAAGTTCACTCATACTCTATAGAAAAGGGAGGATCCTCCGACCAGACGGGTGTCGTGTCTGGTGGGCAACTGCCCGACGATTGATGTCGGGATGTTGTATATATGCTAGTTGCGCGGTAAACTCTGATTGCGCGATGCAGGATTTTGCGTGACGTCAGTATGACGCGTAGCTCGCATGTGGCGATGTAGATGCCGCCACATCACTCCCCCCCGGAGACCGGAGGTCGATAGTGGGCTGAGTCCTGTATCTTGCGATGCTTGCCAGGGCCAGGTGAGGTTCCAGTGAGTCGGAACCGGGTGTCGCATAGTTCGCGGTGAGTCGGAACTGTCTGCGAAGATTCCCCAGTGAGTCGGGGTGGCGCTGCGTTATGCTCCAGTGCGTCGGATGTGGTACAGCGCCGGGTTGAGGCTGACTGCTGGCGTCGACCAGGAGAGGGTTTGAAGGCTCTGCTTGTGGACCGGCCGAGAGTGCAGTGTGCTGTGCCAAGGTTGCTGATGAGGCTGAGGGTGATGACCAGGTATGCGCGGTCGCTGCATGCTGGTGGTCAGGATACCCGTTGAAGCCGTGGGTGCTGGCTGGCTGTGTGACTCGCCGCTCTAAAGCTTGCGGAAGTGATGATGATGACGTCACGCTGAAGTAGTTGCACGAAGGCTGCGCTGACGATCACGTCGGGGTCACCAGTATAGAGGTATGAGGAACAGGGTGTAAAGTTCACTCATACTCTATAGAAAAGGGAGGATCCTCCGACCAGACGGGTGTCGTGTCTGGTGGGCAACTGCCCGACGATTGATGTCGGGATGTTGTATATATGCTAGTTGCGCGGTAAACTCTGATTGCGCGATGCAGGATTTTGCGTGACGTCAGTATGACGCGTAGCTCGCATGTGGCGATGTAGATGCCGCCACATAGTTAGGATGTGAAAGTTTGTATGTTTGATAATTTCCGACATCCACGAGGGCGAAGCCGCGGGCAAAAGCTAGTAAAACATAAATATTGAACTTAAATATAGCATAGAAATCTTGATTTTTTGACATGTCGTTATTGCACGATTGAGAAGCAGGAGCGGTTCGCTAAAATACACTAAACTTCAATAACCTTTAAATTTCTTAATTGCCACTTGGTAGCAACAATGGTGTTTCTTCAAATCTTTTCTCACTGTTTTATGACACACAAATTATTAAAGGCCGGCGGCGCATGAGTCATAGCCTGGAATGTTACCATTTCATGAAATATTACGTTTATATAAACATTTGGAACTAGGTATAGTGAATTTATTTTATTTCTTATTTTTTGTTATTTTTATATTATCGTATGCAACACTGGTTGAAGTCATCACGTCAACGCCGACTGTCGCTGAAAACCAAGACTGGGGCTGCGTCTCGCATAGGGTCGTAGCATTATGCTGAGCGGTTACCGTTTTGCGAGGATGGGACGCATATTTTCCCCAACCCCTTCTTTTTTGTGTTTGTTTTATTTTCTCTTCGTCATGTTTACCGCAAATAAACGTATTTTCTTTCTATATTTTCTTTCCATCCTTCTTCACGAGTATCAAAAAAAAATCACAGGGAACTAACTTAACTTACTGATTAACTTCACGACAATCCAAAAGGTAAGTAAGGTCAATTTGAAATGAATGCGTTTAACTTCAGATTCGAAGTCAAAAGCATTCATTTCAAATTGACTTTACGACAAATGGACCTCTCCCGACTGCGACAGAGTCCAAAAGTAATTTCGAAATAATTATGAACCTAGTTTAATAAAAGCTGCATAGTTACTATCATAAGTAGCTAAGCCTTGATTGAAGTAAATGAATTGATTGAAACAAGCAAAATTACAGCGAATATTAATAAGAAAATCCAACTAAAGCCTACTCCAAACAAGGCCCATTACATTAACAACATCACAATCACAAAGGCAGAGGCAACTACTCTAACGAAATTAATTCTCCAAAGAGTCCAAATTGATAATAATAACATAGCAAAGAGAAATCTAATAAAACCTCTTAGTTGTAAGAACTCACGTTATCTCGTCGAGCTCGTCCAATCTCGAATAATATTAATTTATCCGAAGAAAAGTAGATCTTTAGCACTGATTACAGTGCGTGCCGTCGCCTTCCGACTACCCACAATGTTATTCTGAAAGATTTTTTATTACCGGAAAAGTTGTGGACAAAATTCTCAGGCTCAAATATTTTGCGGGTTCTGTTAGAGATTGGTTGATAGATTTCGCTAGTGAGCCAGCAATGGATGGTTTGTGATGTTTGTGGGTCGTCTGTATAGAGGTTTCGTGGTACAGAGTCTAAGCGGATTAACTTAATAGCTCTTCACAGGTTCTTTCCATTGAATGGTGAAACAAATCGGCCTTCCTTTATGGGTTTCAGAGTATTTCTTCCCGCGTTTAGTTTTTATTGAGCTACGGAATCAATTAGTGAGCATTCTCGTTTAGTTCGGGACCTCGGGTCCTTCATATATCGCTTTCCTGATTAAATGGTAATCAGGGAACGCCAACGATTAGGGAAATTCTTTTAGGATTGCCTTTTGTTTTTCGTTGTTCTATTTTTTTTTCTTCTTTTTTGTAGGTTGCTGGTTTCTGGCTGGTGATAAGTCGTGTTGTATACAGTACAGAGTGGCGATGAGGTTATCACAATTAAATGAAACCAAGTATCCTACATAACGTTTTTTGAACATACACAGAAAAAAAAACAATTGACATTCTAATCTAAATGGATAGAGATATCACCTGTCGAATACTAGTAGGTCAACGACCTGTGGCCGGTGAAAAAAGTTCAAACGTTGCTGTTCCGTATTACCTAAATAAAGTACAAAAAAGTTATAAAAAATCAAGAAAAATGTACTTACAGTCAGGGCTTGGAACTTGTACTAAAAGTACAGGTTCTGTATCGGTACTTAGCGGTTCTTGCTATTTCGGTAACTGGGTACCGGTTCCAAACGAGTACCAGTTCCAAAATCAGGTACCCGGCACGTAGCACAAATCTCATATCTGTATGGTTGGCAGCATTGAAGTAATTTTTTTCTAAAGCCTATTAACTATCCTTTTTACTTACTATACCTGTTCTCTCGTTCTTACTTACGGAAATATTTGTTTGGTACCGGTATAGTACAGGTACTGCGTCTAGTATACCAGTATCACACCAAGGACAATGATACCGGTTCCCAATAATACCAATATTTCAAGCCCTGCTTACAACAACAACCAGTATCACCCTTTTTACCGAACCACTTCAAAAACACAAGAAAATCCCGATTTACACACTCAAAAAAACATAAACACATAATCCAAACAGAATCCTCTTCATAAAAAGCGAATAGAAATGAAAAAAAAGCGTCCAATGAATAAATGCTATCCTTCGATTTATTGTCCGTAGTAGCTTCGAGTAATGAAAATGAATAATGCATGTCAGTGAAGATTGCGAGGTGATACAGGGTTGGCAAGGGAGGGTTAGAAAAATTTATTGAATTTTTTGGTTAGGTAAAAATTGGGTTTTTTGGGAGTTCGATTGGGAACGATATGATTTGAAAGTAGTTCTACTGAACTGAAAGGCTTTCAACTTATTCGTTGAAAGCCTTTCGGTTTAGTACAATTGCTTTGCCAAAGCTCAACTCAAGCTTGCCAACCCTAGATGAAGCATAATTAGTACTAAACAACTATTTGGACCTGAACTATGTACAACTACACGAACAATATATTCCTCGGTTCCCTACAAAATGGTTGAGCTGGATGGTGCTGATCCACGCGACATGTTCGTGAACGGGCGCCGTCGGTTGAGACTGATCATCTCTTAACTGCCGCCGCTTATTTTTTATCATATATTTTGAATAGTTTTTTTTTTTTTTACGTTGTTCTCACATATAGAAGCAACAAGGACAATGTATCCAGGATTTTGTTATATCTTGATTTAAAAGAGTGTCCTTGGAGTTTCTTTCCCGTTCTTCTCCATAGAGAATGGGCAACTAGCTTCAACTTGCTGACTAACTTGCCGGCTCTTTGACAATTCAAAAGTGCCTGCCCAAACGCTAAACTCAAAGCATTTATTTTAATTAAACCATTTGGTTTAATTAAAATAAATGCTTTGAGTTTGAGCTTGAATATCCAATATCAGCAATATGGGCGGAAATATACACAATTATTGATCAGATATTCTGTGGTCAAAATGTGAATATTACTATTGTAGTTTCTTTCGTTTGGATAGCACCTTTTTTAAAGGGTAATTATAATCTAATCTGACAACAACTAATTCATACATACACCCAATCGACAATAATTATATTAAAATTAAAAAATTAAAATCATTTAATTCAGAGCATTAGTCCATTTGAGTTAGTATACAAACAACTTATAAACTAATGTTAAGGTGTTGGTTTTGGTGTTGGTGGTGGTGTTGTTTGTGTTCTTAAGGTGATATATATATTCGTTCTGCTGGGACAGGCCCAACAGCCCAAAGCCTATTAGTTGGGAAATTAACCATACCCAATATTGCCACTTTAGGTTTCGGGTACCGTGGCCCTGGCACACAGGCAACTGAAGGAACACGGGTGGTATTTAGTCAGTAAAAGCCTGACACGCACTCCCGCTCCGCCCAGAGCGGGAAAAGTTTACGGGGCTTTGACTCAGCCGTTGTTCTTAAAAATATTGAATTTACTAAAACAATTAAAGAAATAAGTTTTAATACAAAATACCCACTGACATCAGGAACAGGGTTACAGCTACGGTGGTCAAGAGTCCAGTGAGAGGAATCTCTAAAATCACTAGCAAAAGCTTGTGACATAATAAAAAAAGCAAAAGCCCGCGGCTTCACCCGCGTGGAGGTTCGAAATGATTCCACGGTAACGAACTACAGGGAAAAAAGTGTCCTAACCCCGGTCATAGTGCATTCGTGTGCCTTTTATCCGAATATGTTCAGCCATTTATGCGTGAAAAGCTTGTTATAGACAGACAGACAAAGCTACTTTCGCATTTATAACATCAGTATGGGTTTTGTTACAAGCTTTTATTTACTTTTCAACTTCGTACCAACCCTAACCACCACACCAAAGCCGTGATCACACAACGATTAGATTTTCATGAAGCTTTGACTGCGTAGATGCGCCTGAAACGTATCAATGGTAAAGACTGACTCCATTCATATCGGCTTAAAAGGAACCATCTTAAGGGGAAGAGGTTCAGTGATTTTAAAATTGAGCTTTAAGGAAGTAATTATTTTGTCAATAATGAAGTTAGAGAGTTAATTGAAACAGAGAGTGTGATGAGTTGATGTTTTCTGTTGAATACATTTTTTGGTTTTTGACACAAGCACCTAGAAATATACTTTGCTTTCACACGGAACCAGTGTGTCTTTAATAATATGATAGTGCAAGAGTTTTAGTCAATGTGTTGCAGTGAAAATATTTTTGGTCCTTTAAGTACCTAGAGAGGCTCCCTAACGGCTTAAAAGGAATCCTATTAGGGGGACGAGTTCAGTGATCCTAGAATTGAGCTTGCAGGAAATAATTATTTTGTGAATGATGAAGTTAAAAGAGTAATTGAAACATCAGTATACCTTTGATACGCGAGAGTAGGAGTAGGTAAATGTTTTCTGGGGAAAATATTTTTGGTCCTTTGGTACCGGTACCTAGAGATGTTCCTTTTTCCCTGTACCTTCAATAACAATGCAAGAGTATTGGTGGATGTGTTGCAGTGATAATATTTTTGGTATTTTGGTACAAGTATACCTAGAGCAGTTCCTTTTTTTTGCACGGTACATAAAAATATACACATGTATGTCTTACATAATAGGGTGCCTGTGCTTCTGAGATAAAGTGTCCAAAATTGTAATGACTAAGAAAATCCTTTAGTGGGATATCATTTTTATGTAATGAATCTTTTAAAGCTGTATTACATAACGTTCTTCAGACTATCTCAAGTAATTCAACAACACTTTTTGCTCCTATCTCGTTAATTAAACACCACTTTATAGTCCGTCCGTCTCAAAGAGAGTTAATATAAAACCTTCTTTCTAGTTTCCTTAAGAAATAATTAATACTTAGTTTCTTTTTTCACAATTTTTATCTTACATTAACATAGAATTTTTCAGTGTTTAAAATGTTTTATGAGCCTTGAAATGAGGTAATTACTTACGGGTCTAGAGAAAAAAAAAATGTTAAGTGTTCAGACTGAAGGAATTTTTAATAAATTGCTTGAAGTAACTCATAAAGAGCTACATTTTATTTTATACCAGTTATCTTTTCGTCGAATAATGTTTTACTTTCCATATTTTTGAGGTCACGACGTGTCGACGTGTGTGTGTGTGTGTGACGTGTGTGTAAGAAGAAAGAAAGAAAATACGTTTATTTGCGGTAAACATAAGGCAGAGAAAGACACACAAATACAAAAAAGAACGAGTTGGGGGAAAATATGCGTCATATCCACGCAAAACGGCAATCGCTCAGCATAATGCTACGACCCTATGCGAGACAGAGCCCCAGCGCTGGTTTTCAGCGACAGCTGGCGTTGTCGTGTATTCGTGATGACGTCAACCAGTGGGCAACGACTCATGCGCCGCCGGCCTTTAAGTAGGTTTAGGCTCATTATCAGTACTAGTAATTAGTAGTATTTAATTTTTCGTTATATATTTTTGTGGTGTACAATAAAGTATATATGTTCTATCTATATCTATATAAATAATAAAATAGTAACGAAGAAATGTTGTCCGTTTGTCTGTTTTCTAGACGTATGTTCCGGATTGGCGCAAAAACGGCTGAACGGATTTGGGTAAAATTTGGTACATAGATAGTTTATAACCTGAATTACACCTTGTGTACTTTTAATCCGGCTGGTACGTTTCCGTGGGATATATTTCGACATCCACGCAGGCGAAGCTGCGGGCAAAAGCTAGTAAATTAATAAATATAATTCCATTAAATTCAGATTTTCAACACGGGTTCATTAAACTCCAGTATTGCGGCCACCCTAACAAAATTAGCTTAGGGCCAGGAAAATTATGATAATAATAATCATAGGTCATCATCATCTGCCTAGGCTTTGGGGTCGTCTTGCAGTCTAACCGAATGCAGCTGAATACCAGTATTTCACATGGAGCGACTGCCTATCTGACCTCCACAACCCAGTTACTGGATAACACGATACCCCTTAGCAAGACTAGTTGTCAGATTGACGGGCTTCTGACGACCTGGACGTTTATGGGGTCCTCAGTTCGATTCCCAGGTCGGGAAAATTGTTATTACGTTCTCCGTTCCCGGAATTTCTCAGTAGCTCCCAATAGTTTGGAAGGAGGTGGTGTGAAGCTCCCGTGCCTCGGAAATCACGTAAAGCCGTTGGTTCTGCACCTGATCTTTGCGCGGTCGTGTCGGATTGCCGTCCCATCGGAATATGACAGCAAAGGGACCGAGAGTGCTCTATAATATCTCCTGCGTACGTGGCTAATCTGCGTTAAGATTGGCCACCGTGGCCGGAATTCGGTCGAGAGGATTTAAAACGAGAGGACTAACCCCAACAAAAAACAAAAAAAACAGCAGTTCCCTACATTTTGTCGAGTTATGTGACGTAAATTTATGGAGCAGCTGATTATGTTTTGCAATTTGAGAGTACAAATGCCCCTTTTCTGGTTTTCAGTTATTTCTATGTATGGTATTCACTTGTTCTTCAGAAAGGTCAGGTGCGTAGTACTCGCAACCGGCGTTCGTGTATGACCAGATGTATTAACGTAAACGAGGCAAAAGGAGTTATGTGAAGATCGTAGCAGGTGACGTTCTGTAGTTTCTGCCTACACCCATGGGAAGAAGGCGTGAGTTTATGTATATATGTGTATTCCCTTGTAGAATGGGAGGTCTGACACTTAGCGTTTTGTTTTGATAATATTAAAAGCAATAATTTTATACATGACAGATCTGTCACTTGCCCGTGATGGCCCAGTGTTAAAACCTTGCCTCTCATGCACAAGTTTGTGGGTTAAAATCCGGGCAAGTACTTGCAATGTGACATTTTCAATTCATATGTAGTTTCTGAGTTCATCTTAGACATTGCAATCAAATGAAAGAATATTTATAACTTAAATTAAACGTACACTTTGTAAACAAGCATATTACAAATTAGACGATTATATCCTAGATAAGAATGCTTGGAAACATGCCTGGTCCTGCTCCATAGGACAAACAAGTTAAGAGTCTAGACCAAATAAATCAAACTGGTTGCTAATTTAATTGTATAAGTTTTATGACATTGATTTTACATTCTGTAATTAAGTACTTTACCTAACACACAAAAAAAAAATTCTTGTTAATTTTTTTGGAAAATCATCTACTTTTACTATACCTATTTCTAAATATGTTTTGATTTTGTGGTATAGTAATTTTATTCTAGATGCATCGTCTTCACATATAATTATATAAAGTAATATCTCCTTTATTTCATTTAAAAACTAATTAATTACTTAAAATATTTTTATTTAAAAAAACATAAAAATGTGAAAAATAATAGCCCACCGGTATCGGGAACAGGGTCCAAGCTACCGGTGATTAGAGCTCCAGAGAGAGGAACCTCCTAACAAATCAAACCGTATCCAGAAGAACCGCTTTCTGAATCAAGCCCATGATCCAGCTGCCCAACAAAAGCCTCCTCAGGTGTTGGTCGAGGCTCTTGGCTAGTAAGCCATTGGCTGTCACGACTATCGGCACAATGATCGCTGAGTACACATCCCACATATCAACAACCTCGCGACCCAAGTCGAGATACTTGATTTGTTTATCTTTCTCAGCTTTCACAAGGTTCCCGTCATGCGGGACCGTTATTTGTAACCAGAAAATTCTCAATTTCAAATAATATATTTTTTATTTTAAAATAATATGCCATTAGTTAGTATTATTAGTGTAATCTTAATATCACTAAAAGAATGCTTAATGAGCACGTTATGCTCTGCAAATGGAAAACAATCAATTATTCACAGAGAAGCTTTTAGTTTTTATTTGAAATACATTTTCATGGAAAAACATTAAGTTTTTTAAAGTACTCCTGGGTTTCATGGCATTAATATTATGTACTTTTACAGTTATACACTATTGCAGAAGAGGATCAATTTGATTTGAAGAGCACCAATGTCTTCTGTCTACGCTAATTATTCTTTTTAGCAGCATCTCGATTGATGTTTGGATGGCCCAAATCTTCTTCCTGCATTTCTGCCTACAAACTTGAGACATATTGGGGCCGAAATTTCTAGGGTCCGAATTCTTCTTTCTTTGTTAATTTGGTTAATTTGGTGATTTGATTTGATCCTTTATGATCATAATTATGTATACATACGTTACTCCCTAACAATCAGTTTGTAGACAGAATATTGCGAACTTCGGTACTTACTTAACAAGTCGGACCTTTAAGGGTCAGAGCAGAACAGAGCTTGATCCTTGACGCTCATATTATTGGCTTTATTTTTGTCCTCTATCGGATTTTAAACTTTGATTTAAATTACTCCAAACCAATTAGGCACTTTTATCTCCTTGCACAACTGTGGCAACAAGGGATGATAAAATTTTAGCCTTTACCTAGTTTTCTTCTTCAAAACTTGCCCCTCCGCGAAGGCTGAAAATATAAAGATAACGAGAATAAAGGCAGAGCTTAGCGTATTTCAATTTCCTGCAGGAAATATTAGGGGCCCGAGATGCGTTAGAGAAGTTATTTCATTATTCATAAACACATTCTGAGGAGACATTGTGTGGAGGAGTAGGAAGTAGTTTCAAGTTGTTGGAAATTAGATCTTCACTTGAAACATAATATCACACCTCTCGAAGGGTTAAGGTGAATACACCTTTACCTAACCTTTATATTATTATTATGATGTGATATACCCGTGATATTATTATATATTATTGGCGAAATGTGGGTGTACAGTCACGAGCATAAATATGTATACACTTGGTTAAATTCAAAAGCGACTTTCTCCTTAATTTTTTAATGAAATTTTATGTTACTACGAACATAGTATTTTCGAACCCATAGGTTTATGTAATATGTCGTATTTCAGCGTTGCATGCGTTATTTCACGAAAAAGGCGCTATTGAAAGTTGCCAAGTGTTGACATATTAGTGCTCGTGACTGTACTATTGTACACCCACATTGTTGTCTATTGACATTAACCAGACCCGAAAGTTCCTGAAACCCAATAACTCTTTCCACTTTTCCCTTCACTTAACGACACACATCAAAAGCATCTAGGAATCACGGATTAAAAAAAAAATATATAGCCCTATTGAAATTAAATAAAAATGTCTATTTAGATTGATAATATTAAATGTTTTCGTATGTGTAGATCGACGAAATACTCTCTGCTTTTGCATTATTAAAGACTTTCCACGATTTTTGATAATGCTGGATTTTCACCTTAGTTAATCTTGATATTAAAATGTGATAAAAATAAAAGTTTTTATTGCATAAAATAAAACAATTTGTAGTCTGTATTTCCGCTGTTAACGCGTATAACACAATCGCAGCGATTCGACATGCTCAATATGAGTTCAACCAAATCACGTTGCGGAATGGCCGCCCGCGTCCATTATAGCGGGCGAAAAAGATTTTCTGGTCTGTGTACGGTATTCATATTTGGCAGAACTCTTATTTGAAGGCGTTCTCATTCTGGGCGTCAAGGGGCTCTCCAATTTCATGTACGTCTAGTATCTGGCCTCATGCCACGGCGAGATTTGTCAGAAAAATACACAAAACGCAGGGGCGTTTTGTGTTTTTCTGACGAAAAATTGGGCAGAAGAAGAGTGCTTCTTCTGCCCAATTTTTGTGTTCAAGAACCCAGTGTAAACGGGCTCTGCGATTGTGGGGCTCAATAGGTGGTACACGTAGCGGCTTTCGGGAACGGAGATTAAATTCATGCGAGCGATTTCTTATGGTTTGATCGCTTATTAACATCCCTGAAGAGCTATGAAGCCTCGTAACCAACATCATCGCGGTCATTGTAAGATTTCGTCGAGCAGTAATTTGTATGTAATGATCTGGTCTGCGTGTGGTGATGCGAGCTCGTCCTCCATGTCGCTCCGCCATGCTGCCAGTGATGCGGTAAGGTCTCTAAATTAAATAATACGACTCTGCGTAATTCCCCGAGTGATTGCCACAGCACGTTTCCGAGAACCAGCTTCCAACATTCCCACGGCTCTGCTCATTTCTTCTCGGCTCAAATGACGTCTTAACTCCATAATAACAATATTTTGTATTGATTTCATTCAGAAATATGGCAGAAATTTTACTGATTCGGCCTCACACCCGTTGTGTATTATAAAGGAATACGACTTGACTGAATATTTTTTATCTTTTGACCAAAATTCAAAAACTATTCCCTTTTCAAACGACAAAATTTACTAAAAAGTATCCATAGGAGTTACAAAAAATATTATTAAAAATCCTGATTTTTGTAGAACTAGCAAAAACGTGCTTGACCCTTAGACACTTTTATTGTGTGTATATTAAGAATTTAAAAGAAAGAATCGATCGACACTTCACATAAATATCCACTGCTGGAAACATGCCTCTCTTTATTTGCATCACCATACCTCAGTCCGCAATGACCATAGTCTACCCCTCACTTTCCCACCTCACAGAATAGGGAGGCATTCTTCATGCGTCATCCGGTGATACTGAAGATAACCTAATATAACTTTTGCCAATTTGCTCCAAGGAACAGTTCAGCTTGCTGGCGTTGCAAACTATCTTAGTATTTCAAAGCCAACCTCATGGTTAGTTGTTGAGGTTGAGCTCCTTAAGTTCTGAGTTGGGATGCACGGTTACTGACAAATGCGTGCACAGACTGGACAGGTCCACTCAATCTGTGTGGTTCTTTCCTCAAAATACCATTTCAGACACCTATCTACATGGTCTTCGCATGATCTGACCAAGATTATGTCTGAACTTTAAAAGAGACTGTGACCTCTGAGTTGGTTTCGGTCTTTCTTCTCAGTGTAGTCAGATAGGAAACGCCGACCTCATCTAGTTTTTAAAATATGATTGACGTGTCAAAGTGTTTGTTCAAAACTACTTACAGAATTAAAATCATTTATCATTTAGTTCATAGATTCTGCTAAGCAACGGCCTATAGGGAGCTACAATAGGTATCATTGTGCCCAAGTGATCCTGGTGTCCCTTTTGCATTTAGCTCCGCTACTAATCTAACTGCCAGGCTGTGTAGAGGGGGAGGAAAATTAACTTGATAAGATTTTAATCTGTGCAAATATGAACTTGGTTTAATTTAAGCCAGAAGCCAAGCATTACCATGCAACGCGGCAATGCCGCCAGTCTCTTGGGTACAATTATCAGTCGACAGCGATGCGGAGGAATTTTTCGACGCCATATTTTACATTGTTATTTTTATTTATTAATTAGGTAAAAGTTGTTATTTATGTACATTTAATTTTAATGCAGAATCTAAAATAAAATATAAATCAAAATCAAGTCTTGCCCAATATGAAACTTCTGTGAAATATCTTCGGCTCGTAAAATCTTACGCAAATCACATTGTCTTCTGTGGAATAAATTACAGGATACGTGGCTGCAAATGAGGTTTTATTTACGTAAGCTTCGAGAGCAAATAGGTATAGCTTTTAGACTAGATCTATAGGCTATTGATATTAAATTGTTGTTTTGTGTTAGCCCAAAAAATATAATTATTATTAAAAATAAAATATATATATTATATATTATTATTAAAAAATATAAATATTATATATCATTCGTCCTAGGTACATGCATTCTGAAAAGAACTCATCTCTTAACTGCCACGGCTTATTTTTATTATTAATCTTATATTTTGAATTATTTTTTTTATATATTTTTTTTCATTGTTCTCGCATATAGAAGCAACACGAATAATGTACCCAGGATTTTGTAATATCTTGATTTAAAAAGATTGTCCTTGGAGTTTCTTGCCCGTTCTTCTCCATAGAGATCTACGTTTTGGAATGGGCAACTAGTTTCAACTTTCTGACTAACTGACCGACTCTTTGACAATTCAAAAGTGCCTGTAAATGGTTTAATTGAAATAAATGCTTTGAGTTTGAGTTTGAGTTTGAACCATTTTGTGCAGGATTGAGTAACTTATTAACTTCACACTAACCTTTAGGCAATAGTAATGCAATACTTTACGATTATATTCACAAAATAAAACAGATTAATACCACTTTTGACATTGATTTTGTTTTGCACTATAATTTGCGTTGGTATTTTCTGACAATATTTCTAAGTAATCCGTATCTAAAGAAAGAAAGAAATATTTATATCTTCTATCATCATCATCATCTGTCTAGTCTTTTTCCAACTATATTGGGTCAGCTTCCAGTCCTAACCGGATGCAGCTGGACACCAGTATTTTACATGGAGCGACTGCCAATCTGACCTCCTCGACCCAGTTACTGGGTAATACGATACCCCTTGGTAAGATTGGTTATCAGACTTTTGGGCTTCTGACTACCTGTAACGACTGTCAGAGATCTATGAGTGACAGCCGAGAGCAACGTACTTTCCGAGGCACGGCGGGGTTTCGATACGTAGCAATGGATGGTCGCCCATCCACGAACAGACCGCGGCAAGCGTAGCTTAACCTTCGATCATCCCGATGTTATTATTTAACCATGATCCCCATCAAATACAAATACAAGGTTTAATTAAATAAATCTCAAAAGGGGTCATTGTACTCATCGTCATAAACAACTTTTACTCGTAGTATGGGACCTGCGGGGTAATTGCGTAAAACAATATACAGGGTAACTTGAAATTTGACGCATTCCTTTCAGGACACGACCCATTTGCAACAATTCAGCACCCCATAAAGCCTAGGCGAAAATTCATGGAATTCGAGATCATGTATTTTTGAAAATTGACGAGGATACGTCACTAAATGTCACTTTTCTGTAAACTCTCAAATTGAATGGCCTTCTTTGCTATTCGGTTGGTCACCCAATACCTTAACAAACCTTTCGATGTATCCAAATGTTCTAAAACATCAAACGGTTAAAAGTTAAAGGAAGAAGTTTATTAACCATTTTCAAAAATCATCTACTTACATGAACTTTGACACCAGTTATCTCAAAATTTTACTGTAGCATTAAATGTAAAAATTACGGGAAATACACCTTCATTTAATCAGCTATCTAACGAGGTACAAAAGATAAAAACACATTTAGAGGTGTCGATAGTTAAATTTCAATAAATAGTGTGATAATTGATGATTGACTGAGATGTAGTGAAAAAAAATAAAAACAGTATGCTTAGATTGTTTGGTCATATTGAGAGGATGAATGAAAGGCGACTAACAAAAGGTATTTAGGCACACGCTCATCACATAATTCATATGAATTTATTGATACTGTTTTTCCTCACGATATCTGCGCCCTCAGTACCTACATAATGAAGTTGTTCGTGATAACGTTCTCGTATTTCATGCCCTCTATGTAACTGACAATGATTATGGTAACGATATTATAGTGGTAATCATTTTTTATGGCCATTTGTGAATCTTCCTGGTTTCTGGTTTCATTTGCAAACGACTGGTCCCCTTCCGACAGCGTAGGCTATGACCGTAGCGTCACTCATTGAGTAGTAAGTGGCTTGCCTCTGGGGCTAATTTTCATTGCTTCATCATTATTCTAACCTTTTTTTTTTGGTCGGGAAATCATCAAATAACTTCTCCCTCTCTGGGCGGAGCGGGAGAGCGTGTCAGACTTTTACTAACTAAAACCCACCCGTGTTCCTCCAATTGCCTCCCTTTCGGACAAACCCGTGACCTTGGTAGGCGTCGGCCCGTTTGGACCCCGTCAATGTGTGCTGACATCTCTTTGAGGCGCACGTGGAACACAACTCGATGTCGACCCGGGCCTGGTCCTTACCGTAAGGCGAGCTACCCATTGCTCGCCGTCCGCAAGCCCGCGCCTACGGTGGCCGGGAATCGGCTATTAATTCCAATCGACTATGGATTCCATTGTTATCCTCACCTAGATTTATATTAACACGAGTAATACGAGGAAAGAACCAGGATAGGTTTCAAAAGCTCCCACACTGCGGACAAAGTGAAGCTCGTACGTTTTTGTAAAATTAGACTTATCTAAGTGACATGCTATATTAAAACTAGAAAAATAAATGAATTCTGATTCTGATTCTAGGCACTTGGCTTCATCTTTTTGACAGACCGACTCCTTGCCAATTCAAAAGTGCCCACAATTAGTTTAATTGAAATAAATGCTTTCATCGTTGAGTTCTCCTGTGCCGTACCGTCCTAGCAACGAGTCTTCAGTTTTATTTACATAACTGCACGCCTGCATTCCTGAAAGGGGTTATCAGAGACAAAGGTAATGCACTCACATCTGTCATCTGTCAGTTATGCTTAATTGTCATGCAACATCTATTGAACCATTTCTTTAGGTAGAGTTCCAGTTCATCTTGATTATTCATTAAGGTTCATTAAAGCATTGTTTTGTATGGAATCCCTGCTGCAAGAAAACATGTAGTTAGTAGGTAGAGGACAGGCCTATTGCATTTGCCGGGCGAAAATCCAGACTTGGATTGTTTCTGAGGAACCCCTCATGAAAGAACCCAATACAGCTTTTGCCTGACCTGGAGATCAACCTAAGCACCTATGCTCTGTAAAATTTCTACTCTTTCTGTCCTTGTCCTAGGGGGTCTTCTCTCTAAATCCGTCAACGAAGACACGGGCCCGTCTAAAAGTAGCTTATCCATAAAAAAATGTGTTAAATTCTATTTTTCGACGGGCAAAAACACGCCATGTGTAGGGAAAGCTGTCAAATAGTGTTGTCATTTAATCTTAGTTCGAAAACCGAACTAATTTAATGTCCGTAAGTGATACCGAGTAGGATACGCCCGTAATTTCGGCCGAAACCACGGACTTCGTGCATAGAGTGTAATCCCCAAATGACTTTGGGTCAGTAAGAATTATCATCTCTGGTTAAAAAAGCACGCTTAAAAAATACCAGCCTTAAAAAATCGGGTAAATTTCATGCTATGTGGGTCGTTTGACACGAGACAGAACTACACTGAGCGATATTTGACTAGTTGATTACGATTTTGTTCGTTTTGTCCCGTCTGTCGTAAGTATATTTCTATGTCTTAACCTAAATGTCAATATTTGGTGCGAATACCATCTGACCTCCACAACCAAATTACTGGAACTAATCACGAAATTCCACAAGTATCTGTTATATGTAAATTAAAGTAAAATAAATAAATTGACTAGGTAGGCACCAACTGAAATTGTCCGTATAATCAAATCATAAGCGTAATTTGTGACATATAGCTTGACGTAGGACGTTAAAGGAGATTGACCGAAATCATAATCACTTTATAATAAAAGAGTATGGCCATAAAAATATACTCACAAATTATAAAATATTTTTTTAACATTTCTTAGTTAATTTGATCAAAATCGTATGTGGGGTTAATATTTTGTATTTAATTAGTTATTTATTGAATATTATTGCATACGTTTCTAGTGGCGTATCTTAGTGAAAGCAGTGTTGTCAATTTTAAGAACCTTCCCATACTCGGTCATAACGAAAGTATAAGGGCAGACGCTGAGGTTAAAAAATAATTTCAACTATGACATTTTTCCTCGTTATTAATATTTTTATTACTAATAAAGATAATTACAATAATATCATTTATAATTAAAATCTTTAAAATAATATTATTTTACTAATTAAAAATCTTTCTGTAGTTGACAAATCACTCATGGTCAGGGTGAATTAGATTAACTGTTGGTAACACTATCACGGTCAATGTGAAAGGTGGACTGTCAAAAGTGTCACTGTGTCAATTTGTCAATCAAAGCATCGTGTCACCTGGCAGCGACCTTTTGTCTTTACCTATGCATTGATAGTTAAGTTCGTGTTCACTCGAGTCTTCAGATTCCTCCACGATCAAGAACTCTTTTGAAGACCAATTGTACTGTTTCTGTGCTGGTGGTGTGGATTGTGTAGAACGTTTTTACGACTACGGTCCGTGTCCTCTGTGCAGTAAATCACCAACGATTTCGTAAAAAATGTCCCGCTGTGTGAATTGTTCCCTTTCTATGGTACGTCCCCAACCCCTTCGTCAAGTCGGGGAGGCAACGGATGTAATGTTAAGAATTTTACGATCCTGGATTACTCCAGCAACGGTTAGTATCTCTTAATTATTTAGTTATGTATTATTGTAATTGTTTTTCACTTTTCTCAAAACACACACTTTTTAGACGTATGTGCAAAGGTAGATAGGTGCATTATGTTATATTATCAATAATATTGTATTGATAATATAGATAATATGAATACTAAGAAACTGTGCCACAAGTCTTTCAGCACTATTTGTATTTTTTTGTTTACAGTTAAGTTTTACAGCTGATAATAGAAACTGTTTAACTGTGTTCAAATATATATGTAAATGCATCATGATGAGATGAGAACCACCAGTTATACTTTTCTTAGTTTGTGAGGTTGTTTATTTTGTTTTGATTTGGCCGGTCTGTGAAAATAATGTATATTTTCTATAAAACTAAGGCTAAGATTAATATTTTAAAAGATTATATTATTTATCTATTATATTTATTTTTAGTTGTCAGTAGAGGATGTTCTTTGTCAAGAATGTTTTACAATACTAGAAAGAGCATCTCAAAACTTGTCAAGTGGATCAACAGTTGTAAGAGCTTATGGACTCAACAAGTATGCTTTGTCTGTGGATCTTCCATATTAAGAGCTAAGACACACAAAGTATCAATTGATAGCCCTGAAGGAAATGTCATCATGTCGTGCATACCTACTCAGCAGGTATCTATACTTTTAATAATACTTGCTGTATTAAAATAGTGTAATAGTTCTCGGATTGTACACAAACACCTCATGAAATATGGAGCATGCTATTTCCAAGTTGTTCATGTGTATTTGTCCTTTATTTCATATACTACAATTGTTTTAGACCCTCTCTATACAAAATGTTAGTCTAGCATGTATGAGTGCGTCATGGTCATGGTGGTCATGTTGGGTATGTTTTTATTTTTATTTTATGGGTACACAAACTTGAAAGAGTTTGCTTACGTTGTTAGACTAATGCCTATAGAAGTGTAAGGAGACAGACTCAGTATGATCAAGATAGGCAACATCAGCTTGCAAGAGACTGTTGCAGCACAAGATAATATGGATGTTCCTACATCAAGACACGAGGCGGTCAGTGTATCAGAAACATCTATGACTTCAAGGAATTTCTCAATACCTTCACCACCACCACAACCCATTCAGCAATTATTATTATTATTATTGCAATTGTTTGGTGGGTAATCGGACAGTGGGATGTTGTGCTCACGTTATGACCATTTTATGGTATCTTAGTTGGGCTCGATTTAGGTCTGTTGAGCCGCCGGCTCCGTTTTTAGACGACATATTTTATGAATATGATGATAACTAGCGACCCGCCCCGGCTTCGCACGGGTGCAATGTAAATACTAATGTGGTGTCAGTGTGGAGTGATTAATATTATGTTTCTAAATATATAAATAAAGGTAGATAACATATTAGATTGATTTGTAAGCATGCGCCGCACCCGCCGGCCGCTGCCACCCGGGACGGACGTACGACACGACGGCCGCTTTGCCCCCCGCATTTTAATTCTCTGATATCTTTAAGATATTTATTTTAATGATATGCTGTAAAGGGCAATTTTGATCTACATGAAATGTACAACGTATCTCACGTATTTATTTGGATAAGGAATAACACTGTATTGTTTAAAATAGCTTCGTAAATAACCCATATTTTTTTAGTAATATGTAAAAGATAGAAATAGTTACTGTGGGTTATCCTTAGAAGATAGACATATAACATTGTGGAATTTTTTGTAAATCTTTTTAAGATATTCAATTATGTAGTACATTATTTTGATCTATCTCGTAAGGTTTAGCCAGCGTTGCCAATGTAAGCGCACAAAAATATGTTTTTTACGACATCACATTACAAATCTTTGAAATTCTCGGCTTTTTGTCTACTATAATATGCATGTATTTCTACATATAAACCTTCCTCTTGAATCAGTCTGTCTATTAATGAAAACCGCATTAAAATCCGTTGCGTAGTTTAAAAGATCTAACCGTACAGACAGCGGGAACGACTTTTTTTAATACTATGTAGAGATATGGACCAATAAAACTATTTCATTCTTTCATCAAGCATTTTTATTTTCTACCTATACAAACCTACATTTAGTATGACTTACCGATGTAATATTTTTTATTTGGGATCATACATTGGTTTGTTGAACTATTTTCTGTTGTCTTATGTGTATTCAAATCATATTTTTGTAAAGGACTGCTTTTTTTGGTGGAAGCCATGTTACAACACTAACCTCAAAACTGAACAGAAAATCAAAGACCAACAGAAAATCCCACAAAATAAATGGATAATTTTTATTTCCTTTGACAATACGACATCACCCCTCTTTTCTATCCAATTTGTGGCATCATACAAAAAAAAAATGCGCAACGATGGTCAGTAGAAAACTGGGCATTTTCCTTTGGTTAACAATTTATTTTCCTGACTGTACTATTGTGTCTACTATATCTTTACTTACTGGTATTTTACTACCACGAAGGATACCTAAGTCATCGTACAAACTAATTTTACAAAATAACGGACAAATTTCGAAATAAACCCGATCAAAATACATTTCACTAATGAATTTAAATTTAAATTTGCAAACAGTATCAAAGGGAATACCTCTGTAAGCTGAGTTTAGATAAGTTTCATCAAACCTGTCTTATTTACAAATAAAATTGAACCTAAATGTGTAGTGGGAGGGTCGGAAATAAATTGAGGGTAGTTAGAAAAAATATGGAAGAAGGAATTCAATAAAGAGCGGAAGGAATTTGATCATGAGAGGCCGATGAAACAAAACTGAAACTCAAAGCATTTATTTCAAATAAACCAATTACAGGCACTTTTGAATTGTCAAGGGGTCGGTCAGTCAGAAAATGTATGATTAGAAACTTTTTTTCCTTAGACCATGGTATAATAATATACTTCGCCAGTTATAGCACTCCGAGACACGTGGTCACGTGGGTGACACATGCCTACGTCATCACCGCAATGTTACCAGTAATGTGTAATAATAACTCCCCAACCGCCTTTATTACCTATGCGAATTCGATAAAACAATGAGGTTTCAACTAACAATTACGTTGGTATATTATTTCATTGAATTGTTTCGTTTGATTAGAACAACGAAACGACAATTTAAATGCTTTATATACATATATATTTTTAACAGAACGGTGACTGAAAATGTTTCCATAATTCGTGTTGTACTGTAATAAAGTGGCAACTGGATAGTGACGTAAGCATGTGTCACTCCCGGAATGCCAGACCTTGTTTTTTTAGACCATGCCTTAGACCTTTTTGTTTCATTTATTATACCTAATTATTATAATAATTTTGACGGAGAAGGTACGTGTGTCTCTCGTTATCATCAGCCATATTTTAACTACTGTGGGCGTACTATGGGAACTGTTGGTTATTTGCGCAATAGAAAAACCGTTTATAGTTCAAATGAAATTATAATCCACGATCAAATTAATCATACTAGCGAATCACACAAAGTAGGTACACGACATAACTATACAGAACGCGCGACAGTTTCTAAGCGCGTTCACTGCTTAACCGCCAACAACAAACTCTGCTTTAACGTGGCTTTAACTCTGGTAAGCGTTATGTTATAGACTCTGCCGAACGCCACCTGGTGGCGCTGGTGTCCCGATTTCTCAAAGTCAAACGATTGATTTAACGTATTTCCGACATATTTATATTCATGAGTTTTTTTAATTATTGCAATAAAATTATTCATAACATTATGAAGGCCACGACTGGGATCCTATGATATGCGAAAACGGTTCTTTTTTTCTTTTAATTTTTTTTCGTATATCGGACAGGGGATCTTAGGGAAAGTGGTTCCGTACGACGCTTAGAATCTCCCCTTATCTATTGCAGATAATAAAATCAACAGTCTGAATATTTGCTACTCTTTTTACCGGATATCCTAATAAAATTAACATCTTAACTTCACAAAAAGCCATAAGCTCCCAACACAGACTTTCAAAACAGCAATTGAAACTTTTCAACTTAACCTATATAACAAACTGGCTACATAACCAACTGGCTACATGGCTACATAGCTGACTATTCTAGCGGAAAAAGCCTCGCCATTCGGAGTCAACTGCACGTAATTATAAATGCAACAGATGGACTAGTTTTGATACTAATTAACAGTGATTCTGGGTACTCTCATTAAGGTCAGAGCATTCAGTCTTCATAAATAACCCTGTAGAAAAAAGAGACAGAAAGAAAATGTATTTATTAGGACTCGAATAGGTGAATACAAACTAAATAGTCATCACAATATCTCGCTTGTATTACCCAGAAGGATAGGCAGAGATTTATAGTAAATAGACCTCCATTTCGCCAGATATCGTCTCATGTGAAGGAATCAGACTATTCCTTTTTAACCAGGTATAAATCCAGACTCAGGCAGATAGGTAGGTACCTACTTATTAGCCTAATTGAAAAACCCAATAACACTTTGCCTGAAACGGGAATCGCGGTCAACAATGGCGCGTACGATCACTGGACGAATATGTTTTTCTTTTTAAAAACAACCCTGAGCCCAAGATGAAATTTCTAGCCGGAAAAAATTTCTAAATGATAAAAAAAAACCATACATAAACAACTCTAAAATTAAATTCTTAGAATAAAACCCGGTTAAGAAAGGAACCACAAACTTTCATCGCCTATTTAATCTCCTTAGGAGACGAATTTTCAAAAGTCCTACCTTAGTACTAAACTTCGTTATACTGTGTATTTAGTTATGTATTTAGTATTTTTTTTAAACTTTATGCACAAGCAAAAAAAATACTGTACAAAGGCGGACTTAATGCCCGAGGCCTTTTCTACCAGTCAACCTTGGGGGATAGATAACTTGAAATATAATAAATACATACATACATATAGCGAAAATAAACTTAGTCAAGAGAAATAACGGTAGGAAGAGGAGAAAACGAATCCAGCAAATCACCGCTGGGATGATTCTGCCAACTTCTTACGAATATGTTCACGTGCCTTCACTTTAAAAGATAACCGACTGGTCTGGGCTTCTAAACCCCGCGGTTTAAGTTGAACGTTGTCCGTCAATTCATATACATAACCGATTTATTAAACGGGAAATATTTAATTAATCTTCTAAAAACTTATTCCTTCTAATGATGGACACTTTTATATTGGAATAATTTCAGGTTCACAAAAAGAGGGGCAATCATTATAATATTAGATTGTTCAATAATAGTTTTAGGACCGGAAAATGGGAATTATTAGAGGTTTTATTAAACACATGCCTTATTAAACCCTATAAACAGTCGATAAGGCGTGCTCAATCTTTGTCCACTTTTAAAAATTATGGTTAAAAAACACTTCCTCTCTCCTTAAACATCATCATTACATTTAGTTTCCTTGCTCTTGTTTCATGTTTATTATTGTATATATTATATGTAGATAAGTATATGTTTTATGTATGTATGTATTTGTTGTATATGTAAATGGTACACCACTGACTACCTGCATTATTGTCTCTCCTTCTCCCTTGAATCCATCCAAAGGTTGTCTGTAAAAGATCGCTTTTACCGATAAGACGGCCCATTGTGTCACCCTGTGTAAAATGTCTACATTTATATCTGTAATTTTTATGGTGTACATAATAAAGAGTATTCTATTCTATTCTATTCTATTCTATTCTATTCTAAACATCACGGATCTATTAAAAGTTATCGTAATTCGATTTTTGAAAGCTAGCCTTCGAGAACATATTTATTAATGCGACAAAAGGGTCGCGCTACCAATTCTATTTTGTAATATTGATAGATCTTTATGTCGTGATGGCCCCGTGATTAAGGATTCGCCTCTCATGCACAAGGTTGTGGCTTCAAATCCGGGCAAGTAGCAATGTGACTTTTTCAATTCATATGTACTTTCTGAGTTTATCTCGGACATTACAGACATCGGTAAAGGAAAACTATCGTTAGGAAACCTGGACTTATGGTTCGAAATAAGTCTGAAAATCACCAACCCGTGTTGAGCAAGCGTGGTGATCAATGCTCGTGGCTTCTCAGTATGAGAAAATGCCTTTGCCCTGCACTAGGACAAGAATAGGCTGGTATAATTATTTATTTATCGATTACCTTCTCACTTGTTTTTGATAATAAACTATAGTTTCTGTAGCTAAAGTGAACTAAAGAAAACGAACAAAAGAGCGCTAAATCATTATTTTGAAATAAAAAATATACCGATTTTTATCGGAATATATTTCAATCATTTATCTAATCCAACAAAAAAACACGGAAAGCGAGCTTTGTATAACAATAAAAAAAAAAAAACTTCGGCTCTGTAAATAAATGTACGTAAAATAAAACATTTCAAAAATGTATGATCTCCATCAGTAATCCGATTCGCACTTCACTGTTTATAGGAAAAACACGTTAAAAAACAACAAGGAGTGGCGGCTAAGTGCGAGTCGGACTCGTACACGAAGGGCTCCGTGCCACCATACAATATTTAAGACTACATATTTTTTTAACACTTTTCTTGTATGGTGGACCCCCTTCAATTTCTAACTTTGTTTATTATTTTTTATTATAGCGGCCATAGTAGTATACACTGTGTGAAAATTTCAAGTAGATCTACCTATTAGGGATCAAAAGATACAGCCTTGTGACAGACGGACGGACAGCGGAGCCTTAGTATACGGGTCCCGTTGGCACCCTTTGGGCACGGAACCCTAAAAACGGTACTTATTGAGATTTTTGCAAACCAAACAAACTAAATGTATAGCTAGGAGCTTTTCCGTTGAAACAAAAAAGACGGTAAATTTGCTCTCTGGGGCGTACGGTAAGCAAAGCACTTTAGAAACATTCGCGTTACTAACCGGTGGATGGAACCGTGAAGTTAATTTTCCTAAGAAAATGTGCATTTAAATTTTTTCACATATATAAAATAACAGGAGAAGGAAATAAGCAATAGAAGGGTTTGGCAGAGTTGTACCTATAGTACACCCAGATTTTGCCAGTTATTTTTAATTGCCATGTAATACGGGGCGAGCCTATTGCTATTGCCTATTGTTTTGATTTTGACATAATTTTGATTTAATTTTGATTTGATTTGATATTGATTTAATTTTGTTTTGTTTGTAATTTATTTTATTTTTTGATTTAATTCTAATGTAATATTGACTTTAATTTTATTTTTGATTTTGATTATAATTCTGATTGATTACTATTGTAATAAAAATTTTGTTTGGAAATTTGATTTTTATTGTAATTTAAATTTTGTTTGGAAATTTGATTTTTATTGTAATTTAATTTCTGGTTTTGATTGTAATAATTTGTTTTTGATTTTAATGCTACTAACATATTTTTCTAAGTTTTTTATACTAATACAATAAGAATGTTTTTTTTTCCGAAATAAATAAATTGAATTGAATTGCCAGTAACCGGGCACAAATCCAGACTCCGGGCTGCTACTGAAAAGTCTAAATGGAAAACTCAACATCACTTTGACCGACCCGGGAATCGAACCCAGGACCCCATGCTCAGCAGTAGTGCTTGTGACCTCTGGACCAACTAGGCAGTATAAAAAATATAGGTATTTTCAGTGTATCCTGGACAGTTAGCCCCTTTATCAACGTCACTAACTTTCTTGTAACCATAACCACTGAATACGAGTAGATCATAATAACATAAGCTATCTCAAATTTTAAGGGTTTCGTATTTTTGCAAAGATAAATATAATGCAGATCAGTGGTGGCGCAGTGGTAACGACCCCGACTTACGAGATGTATGTCGTGGGTTCGAACCCAGATAGGCGCTTTACTTTGTTCAAATAATTCCATCACCACTACTCTCAAAACGGTGAAGGAAAACATCGTCAGAAAACAGGAATGTTCTAGAATCAAAAATTCGAAGACATGTGACATCTACCAACCCGCACTGGGCCCGCGTGGTGGATTACAAGCCCACTCTCTCTCGAAGAGAGGAGGCTTGTGTCTCAGCAGTGGGGACATTATATACTGATCATGAAATAATGTAGCAACACAATCTTCATAACAATAAGCATCACCTTTGTGCGTATTTTTCTGTTCCTTTCTTCCTGTCTGGTTATATGTGGTGTACCTGTCTGGTTAAATAAATAAATAAATATAAATAAACAATCTTTTGGTAATTCAAATCACCTTCAGCCGATCATTATGCTAATTATGTGGACATCAAGACGACACAAACAGTTCAGGAAATCACTATGAGAAACCTAGTTTAAGTTTCGAAATCTACAGCACACTCTCAGGGAACGTGGCGTGGCGATCCTTGTTCTTTCCTCATTTTCAAGTCTTAGCGCAGTAACACAATTAAAAGCTGGATTTAGTATCCTAACTTCCTAACTATCCTAACTAATATTATAAATGCGAAAGTAAGTTTGTTTGTTTGTTTGTTACCTTTTCACGCTTAAACCACTGAACCGATCATCCTGAAATTTTGCATATACGTTGTCATAGGTACAGAAACGGACATAGGGTACCTTTCATCCCGCGAAAAAGTACTGTTCCCGAGGAAAACAACAATAACGTCCTTATGATAATAGATGGCGCCACGTGTCTTTCGAATCATGATTGAATTATAACCCGAATTGATAGTCAAAGTCTAAATTAACGCGAGCGAAGCTGCGGGCAAAAGCTAGTAATATTATAAATGCGAAAGTAAGTTTGTTTGTTTGTTTGTTACCTTTTCACGCTTAAACCACTGAACCGATCATCCTGAAATTTTGCATATACGTTGTCAGAGGTACAGAAACGGACATAGGGTACCTTTCATCCCGCAAAAACGTACTGTTCCCGAAGAAAACAACAATAACGTCCTTATGATAATAGATGGCGCCACGTGTCTTTCGAATCATGATTTAATTATAACCCGAATTGATAGTCAAAGTCTAAATTAACGTGAGCGAATCCGCGGGCAACAGCTAGTTAACAATAAAATAAGATTCCTTTTAGAAAACTCAAACTCAAAGCATTTATTACAATTAAACCATTTACAGGCCAGTGGGAAGTTTAGCGTGGACGTAAAGAGCAGCCCGGAGATAGTGAAAGACAATCTAAAGGAGAAGAAAAACCGTTCATTATGGGTGTAGAGCAGTTAAGATTCAATGAAGGTGAAGAATAGACCATAGAGTGTGAAGAAAATGTACCTGCTGAGAGTGGAAAAAGTTCATATATATGCCAGGTACAAATGATACTGGTACAGGTATGAATGATACTGATGACTTTTACACAATTATCAATGAATCGGTCGGTCGGAAATATGAAGCTAGTTGCCCTTTCCAAAGCGTAGTAAGGACCTATGGAGAAGAACGGGCAAAAAACTCCAAGGAAACTTTTAAATTATATTGTTACAAATATTAGAACATCATTTAACTTTTAAACAAATCTTGGAAGCTCTTCAAAATTAACAGCGTCAAATATAGCAACATTAACGCGAAGCACTCTCTACTGCAGACTAATGACCGAATTCACTGAGTGTCGCTTCCATATTCATGTAGTTTGCATGACTAGCGGTAATTGATAGCGAGAGACCGCTGTGGCACTGTGTGCCTCATCTGATATAATTTTGGGGGTGAACGGAATTGTTGGAAATAATTTTATGACATATACTACCTACCGCAGCTTCGCCGGCGTGTTGTTCGGAAATTATCCTACTGGAACGTACTACCGCGATAAAAAGTATCCTATGTCCTAACCAGGTCATGGTCTACTTGTATACCAAATTTCCAATCAGCCGTGAAGGCGTGAAAAGGTAACAGACAGGCAGAACTTTTGTATTTATAATATTAAGTAATTATGAAATAATAACTTGTCTTGTACCATCATAATTCTTTAAATTTTTTTGTTTACGGTTTGGAAACCATTTATTACTTTGTGTGCAAATGATACGACTAAGTTCATAACGGGTACCAGGCTGACATAAGTTGTATGGAGACGTTTCGGGTTGCCCTAAATAACCATGCCCATGGAAAGACGAAGGAGAATTCTTTGTACTAGACTTACCTAAGTCACACGGTTACCAGGGTAACTGAAGTGACATGGAGATCTTGCTGGTACCTACTTGATTGCCTAATGGAAGAACTGAAGGCGAGGGGGGGGGCGGGGGGACGTAGATAACTTCCATATTCATGTGGCTTTCATGACTAGCGGTAAATTGATAGTGAAAGACCGCTGTACCACTGTGTGCCTCATCTAATATCATTATCCGGGTGAATAGAATTGTTGGTAATAATTCTATGACCTACGAAATAATAAAATTCGTCCTGTATGAATAAAATAGATTAGAATACTCGTACTCTTTATTATGTACACCATAAAAATTACAGATATAAATGTAGACATTTTACACAGGATGACACAATGGGCGGTCTTATCGCTAAAAGCGATCTTTTACAGACAACCATTGGATCAGAACTTTTCAAAATAAATCCTGCGAGGGCCTAGCACGAACGCGCGAAATAAACGTAACGTAAATTCGAACGATTTTAAATTGAATGAAAATACTCGTTTTGCACTTATTTACTTAGATTTAAGACTGCATTCATGAATGTGTACTAATTGTTATTTTCGCAAAAAAAAGAACCAAAATGCTATGGGATAGTTCTATTTTCAATTCAAAAATCGTTCGAATCTACTTTAAAACGTCTCGCATTTGTACTAGATTTGGTCACCGGAAACGGAGTGGTCTATTTGTGAATTCTTTATGTGGAAATGATACGACCGAAGCTATGGAAGGTACCAGGCTTACATAAGTTGTATGAAGACGTGACCCGTTGCCCTTTTCACCTTTCTATGTGGAGGGATGGCGTATTCTTTGTCAAGATGTACTTGACTTAAGTTACATCGGGTACTTAGGATAACAGAAAATATAAGGAGATGTACTTGATTGTATAATGGAAGAACCGAGGGGTGACCTCCATAATCATGTGATATGCATGACTAGCGGTAATTGATAGGGAGCAACCACTGTCTAGTATCATTTTGGGGTGAGCAGAAATGGATGATTGTAATAAAATAGCGTACTTAACACGTTGACGGTCCAAGCAAAATTTACTACGGACCACGAGACGTCCGGATCATTTTTTTCGATATTTTATTTAAATATAATTTGTTTACAATGGGAATAATCACGAACCACGTGTTATAGTGACAATTTCTGAAATTTCCGAAAATTTCGGTGTGTATTATATATAATGCATGGACGTCATAGCTTATTTTGGTTGCATTACATTTAATGCATGGACGTCACAACTGGTTAATTGTGCATTGTATTACCTAATGCATTACATGTAATGCACGAACGTCATGGCTGAGTCGGAAATGCATTACATATAATGCACGGACAGTTAACGTGTTAAGTTAACCATCAATATGACGGCACGGTTGGCGCAGTGGTTACGTGATTGACTGCTGCGCTGCGTGTCGCGGGTTCGATTCGCGCACGGAACAAATATTTGTATGACCTACAAGTAGTTGTTCCGGGTCTGGCTGTTTGTGTATGTGAGTTTTGAATGTTTGTAAACGCACCCACAATACAGGAGAAATTCCTAGTGTGGGGCAAAGTTTTTTTAAAAAAGAAAAGAAAGAAAGAATATTTTGAGGATCCTGGTAACAACAGTGCCACGTGTGAATGGGATTGATCTATTTCATCGGCCAAAAATACCTGGCTGATTTCCCGACGGAGACCAGGCTAACAGAAATGGCACGAAGCTCTTTCTTGAGACTTGCTTGAAGTACCCGGTGATATTACAATAAAACATTGCCATCACCACGTTTGGCGATACAGATCAGTGAACGCAGAATGAAAGGCGACTAACAAAAGGTATTTACAAGGCAGATGTGACTGGAATCGCCGGGAGGGCCCTAGGAGGACATATAGTGGCCTTATTGGTGATGTTCTTCAGAAAGGTCAGGTGCGTAGTACTCGCAACCGGCGTGCGTGTATGACCATGTATGAACGTAAACAAGGCAAAAGGAGTATATAAGGATCGTAGCAGGTGGCGTTCTGTAGTTTCTGCCTACCCCCATGGGAAGAAGGCGTGAGTTTATGTATGTATGTATGAACGCAGTAGGTTTGTATGTTGTTGTAGAGACAAGAAACTCTCTACAGAAATCACTGTACTCGTATTTTCCTGTATCGTAACGAGTATTTTATTTAAGAAATCCATACAAAACACGAATGAAAAAAAAACTGCGTTCATCTCCCATAAAGAAAAAAACATCACCAAACATTCTAATTAACCACCTATTGAAAAAGCTCCATTCTAGCCCTAATTAAGAGCAAAACAAACAAAAACTACCCATCTTTTGTTATGGCTAGGAAGCCAATGAAAAGCGTCCATTCAAAAATATGCCTAAGGCCACGACCTAGCAATTATTACTGTAGCGAAGTCCACAATGAAGAATGGTGAATTAAAAGCTTTAGAATTAGCGAACTCAGAAACTAAATTTAAGCCGAATATGAGTTAATGTTTTCGGAATGGACTGTAAAGGCGGGGTTTGATTTACGCAAATTTTTAATTAAACATGTTTTTTAAGACGTCGACACACTTTCTCTGAGTTTCATAAAACAAAATATGAGAATGAGAAAACTAGGTATAAGTAGGTAATTCATAAAACTTTGATAAATCCTAATCCTAATCCTAACTTCCTAATCCTAACTCCTAACTAATATTATAAATGTGAAAGTAAGTCTGTTTGTTTGTTTGTTACCTTTTCACGCCTAAACCACTGAATCGATCATCCTGAAATTTTGCATATATGTTGTCAGGTGTACTGAAACGGACATAGGGTACCTTTCATCCCGCAAAAAAGTACTGTTTCTGAGGAAAACAACAATAACGTTCTTATGATAATAGATGGCGCCACGTATCTTTCGAATCATGATTGAATTATAACCCGATTTTTTAGTCAAAGTCTAAATTAACGCGAGCGAAGCCGCGGGCAAAAGCTAGTCATAAATAAACTGGCTTCTGCCCGCGGCTTCGCCAGCGTGGATATCGGAAATCCATCTAGTGGTTTAGGCGTGAAAACGTAACATACAGACAGATTTACTTTCGAATTTATAATATTAGTATGGATTTAAATGAAAATGCTATCCACATCTTGCGTGCGTTTACAGACACAAATCACAAATTCACGAACAGGCAAAGCCAATTACATTCTACGACAGAATCCGGAAATAATATAAAAATAGCTTAAAAATACCAACTTAAACTTTCATATTTCACATAAAATGCAATAAAACACATTACGAAAGCATTATTTACTCTAAATACGAAATAACGCAACTATCTAACCACCCCATAACTCGTTGCGGCAATGTTATCATTGCCAAAACCCATCCCGGCCAGTTAGCAAAAGAACCACAACACAAATACTGCTGTGCGCATCGAATGTAACAAAAATCGAATAAATAAACAAGGAGTATAAATTTTGCACTGTTATTTTTGGCTCACCCCCTATTACATGGGGCTAATCATAAAGGCTCTTTCAAACAGGCACGACACGCGACGCGAAATGCACGCGACTCTAAAGGATGATTTCCACCAAACGGCTCGCATCGTATCGGATCGGAACGGATTTTACAACCATAACAATATTAAATCGTGTACACAGTATTTAAAGTCTACATTACCAAGCCGCGCACAGCAGCTTGACCGCGGGCATCTTCCGCGACACGTGATCGTTACCGAAAGTTTGCTGCGACGCGCGATCGGGTCTGATCACCTGTCATCGTATCCAACACATTCATCCGAATTAGAACACACACGGTAGGAATGAAACTATTTGACTAAGCGCAGAAACGGATACGTTCGCAAGCGACGGAACAGAGCCGATCGTATGCGTCGACATCCTGCCGGCCGCGATCGGCTGTCGCCGCATCCGTTCGTATCCTTTCCGATCCGATGCGATGCGAGCCGTTTGGTGGAAATCATCCTTTAGAGTCGCGTGCATTTCGCGTCGCGTGTCGCGCCTGTTTAAAGGAGCCTTAACAGGCAAAATGTGGGTATACTATAGGTACAACTCTGCCTTAGCCTTCGAGGATTACACGCATGATGTTATGTTAAGCTATTTTTGCCCGAGCGAGCGCGAAGCGCGAGCGACGCGTCTCCGTTTCAGCTTGGGCAAAAGTGCTTTCGTATATCTGGACTGGATGTCCGGCTGTTCTCCTCTATAGGTCGCAATTCTCGACCGCTTCTCTAGAAATTTTGTGAGCAGGTTCGATAATTATAATAATATGGAATTCTTTTGACGATTCAATTTTTCGAAATTATTCTAAATGTCGGAGATATTATGGGGGTTCAAAACGTAAAAAAAACATATTTCGGCCATTTGACTTTCTTTTTGTTTTAAGGTGCGCGGTGAACATTTATTAAGTTTTAGGCTATGCAAAGACAGACTCGTAATAAAAATGTTTTAGTGAGTCTTAAAATAATAGCTTTTTTCGTCTGTTTAATCCTCAGATATGTCCTCCGCCTTGGAGCGGAAAGGGTCTTAGTTTGTAAAATGGCTAACACTGGAGTTTAATTAATGATATCAAAAGTGAACTGCCTCTTTGGTCTAGTGATCACAATCACTACTGCTAGGCATGAGGTTCTGGATTACATTTCCCCGGGTCAGGTAGTAGGGTTTTCCATCTGGAATTACTCAGTAACAGCCCGGAGTCTGGATTTGTGCCTGGTTGGTGGGAATAAGTTCGCCCCCTATTACATAGAACTTAAAAACATAACTGGTGAAAATGTGGGTGGACTATACAAGGTGGCAGGGACATCAACGCGCAACCTGTTACCATGGATTCAGTACATGATTCTAGACCCACCTGCGTTGAAATGTTTCATCCTTTAATTTAAAAAAAAAAAACACATGTGGCACTCGGGGACTGCCGCGGTAAAGCTATTGCATAGCATTTTTTATCAACTTATGCAATTATAATTATTTATTTATGCAGTATTTTTTTTTACTTTGATATTAATTGAAGTACAGTCGTACCATATACATACACGTTAAGCGAACGCTCGGCCGAGCTACATGGTAGGCGCAGTGGGGGGTGTTAGGTTTTATTTTCGTTACGGAATTTCTTGATTCGGTCGCCGCGCTCAAAGCCCGCGATAAAAGCTATGCAATAGCTTAAGACGTGTATCATGTACTGAATCCATGGTAACAGGTTGCGCGTCGATGTCCTTGCCACACTATATATATTTTTTTGTTGGTATATCATCAAATGACCTCTCCCGCTCTGGGCGGAGCGGAAGGGCGTGTCAGACTCTTACTGAATAAAACCCACCCGTGTTCCTTCAGTTGCCTGTGCGCCAGGGCCACGGTAACTCTTTCGAACAATCCGCGACCCTGGCAGGGTCGCCATTATGTGCAATTCTGCCTAGCCCTTTGGAGAATACAGGCGTGATGTTATATTATAATAATAGCCTTTTTTGCGTGTAAAAATCCTCATAGAGGGGTCTTAGGCTAACGCATCTAAGTTGTCACGGTGAGATTTTTGAGGTGAGATCAAGTGAGCTTGAGGTGAACTGTCAATAGTGTAATACGAGTATTTACAGCTCACTTCACCTAAGTTTTCACGGTGAGATTTTTACAGAATAGATACGCAGTTCTGATTATTAGACCAAAATCAAGACAAGAGATTTCACTACTGATTAAATTGAATTGTACCCCAATTACGCAACACTTTCAATCACAACCCAAAGGATTGAAGGAAATCCCTAATCCTTTGCTATATAGGTTTGAAAAATTCGCCTGCTCAACAACGCAATTAATATTGTTGAATCGTCAAAATGTATTGCATTGGCATTGCCGCCCACGCTCCTTGCCCCATCCCGCCGTCAGTGTCTGCAGCCCTGACGAAACCCCTACAAAGGGATTTCGCAAGCGTCACCGCGAGTGCCCATGGCGCTCGTAGTATCAAGCCCATGCCAGAAAACGCGCCGAATAGGGCTGATAATGATGATGGTTTCATGACGGTGCAAAGGAGTAAGTGCCGATCGCGAACGAACCAGAACCGCTGTGGCAAAGCTCCCGCGGAGCCGAAGTGAGCCTGCGTGCCGCAAAGCCTAACACACCGGTGTACATCTCCCGCCTGCACCACACCACTAAGGCGGAGGACATCGTGGAGTACGTGCGCCAAAAGACGAGGTACACGCCAAGGGTGCAGCTACATGAATCGCACCGGAACGTCAACTTCAAGGCGTTCGTCGTGCGTGTACCGAACTGTTATCTGCCCCTCGTCATGGTAGAACACTTTTGACCGCAGGACGTGATGTTCCGTCGTTTCCGCGGACAAGTTCCACTGGACAGCACAAAGTCAAGCTAGTGCAAAGTGAAGCGCTACTAACATAGTCTTAAGCCTTTTTACTAACACAAGTTTTGTATAAATGAAAATATGTATGTTTAGGTTAAGGTATTTTTCTATGGGCCTGTGTCGCTTTCTGTGTGCAAGTGTGTTCCACAACTACCCGGCAGGTTTCCAGAAACTAAAAGGTGAAACAGTGGACCTAGCATAAAGCGTGACATAAACGGTACGTAAATTTCTAGCATCAGATGGAAATGATAGATCACTACAACTAAGTTTTAACAGTGATTTTTTTACAGAATAGATCCGCTTGTGTGCTGGATTTTACCCGACTGTCTCAGAAGGAGGGCAAAGTTGTTTGGTGTGTATTCCTTTGGCACGCTCAGTGACCTAAACGGCTTGATAGATTTTAACAAATGAGGCATCGTTAAATTCGTTTTGATTTATATTTAATTCTTTCTATCATTGCATTATATTTAATTATTTTTACCTATTGCGGTATAGTAATTTTATTCCGGGTGCATCGTTTTCACATATAATTATATAATTAACTAGCGACCCACCCCGGCTTCGCCCGGGTAGCAAAGCATAATATAATATAGCCTATGTCACCCGGAGATAGTGTAGCTTCCCAACAGTGAAAGATTTTTGAAATCGGTTCAGTAGTTTCGGAGCCTATTCAATACAAACAAACAATCATATATTTTCTCTTTATAATATTATTTCACTGTATTTCGTTTATTACAGAATACATTTAGGTTATACCTTAGCCTCAGCAACACGTGGTGGTTATGCTATTAAATTGTAGCTTATATGAAATGTTTGTGTTTTTAACATAGCGCCATCTATTGAATACTTACTCAATCCAGTCAACAGATATCGCCATGTGTTAGAATCGTTTAGATAATAGATAACAGATAATTGTGACTATCAAATAATAGACAAATAATTTGCAATAAAATAATATTGCAACTATAAATTTAGAACAAGCCATCCTATCTTTCAAGTTGGAACAAATGGCACACGGTGAGCAAATCAAATTTAAAATTGGTTCAGTAGTTTAGGAGTCCATCGCGGACAAACAACGTGGCACGTAATTTTTATATATATAAAGATAAAGATGTATACCTATATAATATTGTAAAACATTTTAAAAGAGTAACGGTGGAGTCTCTTGCCCATTCTTCTCCATACGAAACCACCTTTTGGAAGGGGTAACAAGAATCAATTGTATTTTCTTGTAAATTTTGACGTTCAAAAGGGCCTTTTATGTGCCTATTTGAAATAAATGATTTGACTTTGACTTTGATTCACCGATAGATTTCATGAAAGCGTGATTCTGCAAATCTGGTTCGGATGAAGCTTTAACTAACGCAGATTTTTACAGAAAAGATCGGACGGTGGCTAGATAGCAATCACTCACATACTAACGACATCATAATGTGGGTACCGAATCGCTGCCAACCTTGTTAATTATGCCAATATCGGGCTTAGATAATTTGTTGGCCCAATCTGTGGGATCGACCCAATATGGCACAGGACGTGTAGGGTAATTTGTGTTTAGTACTAAATTTGACTTGTGCTATTTGTTGAAACTTGTATAGAAATTCAGGTCAATATACAGGCGTCATAGATATAAAACCAAAAAAAAAACCAAAAAAAAAAAATACTAACAAATGCGTGCACTGACTGGACTGATCCACTCAATCTGTGTGGCTCTTTCCTCAAAAGACCATTTCAGATACCAATCTACATGGTCTTCACATGATCTGACCAAGATTTTGTCTGGACTTTAAAAGAGACTGTGTGACCTCTGAGTTTGTTTCGGCCTTTCTTCTCAGAGTAGTCAGATAGGAAACGCCGACCTCATCTAGTTTAAAAAATATGATTGACGTGTAAAAGTGTTCGTACAAACATACTTAAAGAAATAAAATCGTTTATCATTTACCACTTCTGACTACTGTTCTTAAATATTTCGTGCCAATTATTAAGGAAGAAGAAAGAAGGCCTGTAACTGACATTGGCAACACCCTCTTCTCTCGTAGAGAAGTAACGAGCATTTACCAGCACGTTTAGTCAATACATATTGGCATTAATTATTTACTTAGTCTAGTTTTTTAAGACGAGTATTTTTTACAGTAATCAGTGATTCATTCAACTAGAATCTAAAACCTCCAATGGCGCCAATATAACCACCTTATTGGGAACACTAGGGCCGTGGGGCCCGAGTGCTAATCGAGTATTTCAGGACATTGCCAGCGAACGTGGCAATGCTGCCAGCCTTTTGGGCTCTTTTTCCATAGACACCGATGCGCACAAGTTTTTTAATGCCCAATGAGCTCTCTCCTTTTTTATATAGCTACTTGTACATACTAAATATATATGTTTTAGTGATAGCTGGTTTGATTTGTCAAAATTTGTTTTTATTCAAACTAATAAACTAGAATCTAGTTTCGACTAGGATCTATGGATTTAGAAAATGTCAATGGCAGATACGAAATTCAAATACTTACATATTTTTTCAAAGCTTGCGTAATATAAACTGAGCCCTTACAAAACGTTTTAACGCTTAACAGAATTCAAATTGAGAAACTTCGAAAGCTTTGATTCTGAATATAATTAGTAAGATTATGGATTCGAAGGTTTTACTCCGAACTCATAATAATGATGAATGTGAAAATTCTAGTATATTATTTAATTTTAATGAATTTCTCGAGACTGTGGTGAGTTGAAAGTTGTATTTAAATTAACTAAGTGATTATTCTCTTTCGAGGTTATCTGAGGTTTTGCTCCACACTCATACACCCGGTTTCTGAATAGAGAATTTAAAGTTAAGAACTTGTAAAACTCTTAAAGTTCTCAACTTCAAATTCTCAATTCAGAAACCGAGTGTATGATTATGGGGCATAACCTAATAATAACATCGCGAAAATCAAAGTTTTTTTGCCGAAAACGTAAGAATTCTTGAATTTCTCGGGCTACAATAACGAAGTCTCCTTACATAATGCTAAATAGAGGTTGACACATTCTCAACATCAAATTCTCAATTCAGAAACCGAGTGTTAAACGACGGTTTTTTTTTTTTGCTTTCTCTATGGCGAAAAGCATTAAAAATACAAAAAGGCTCTCTCCGGCGGGGAATCGAACCCCGGTCTCCCGCGTGACAGGCGGGGATACTTACCACTATACTACCGAAGACTTGCAATCACAAGTCGAATTTTCCATTTATATCTAAAATAGTTAGTCAATTTTGTAACTCTCTCTATTCTAATATCTTACATAAATGAATGCAATTAATTATGTAAAAAAATATTTACCTACTTACGTACCTACTGAATAATAATAAATGGATCTACGTAAATAATAGTTACCGTGTTTCTCGCGAACAAAAAGAATCTTCAATTGTATAAAGTGCATGTTTTAGTTTGAAATGCGTTTACATGGTGTGCCGGACGGACGTTATCTCTGGATAAGAAGTTTTGAAAGAGGGCGCAAGCCTACCCAGGATTATCCCGGTGTGAGGGTAGGTCTCTCCTTGAAGTCCTGGCGGAGCTGACTTTCTGTACCTATAGGTTCCAGGTATCTTCGTGAATCGGCCGGCGGCTATATCCAAACGCAGCGAAAAGAAGAGGTGTCGAGATGCAGAAATAAAACACTGAATTATAAGTCTTTTTTACGAAGCGCTTGCGTAACTCTTCAGGACTATTGTTGAACTACGAGAAATATTTAGAAGCTATGACGTACCTTGCCAATGAACACTAATTCATCAAAATGCTTTTGCACTCTTACGTACTGCGAAACTTTACCTTACCGAGATCCACAGAGCACTTCCTGGTTTAAAGTTTTATTAATTGAAATTTCAACAATGCTGACAAGAAAACTTTTGTCTTCACATGCATGTAACAAATCAAGGAGAACTTAATTAAATTACATAGCTACTGAAAACATAATAACAGATGTATCTATTTTCATTGAAAAGATATTACAGCGTAAAGAGGAAAAAATACTGAAAAATCTGTTTTACACACAGAATTATTCTATAGCTAATGAAGCGAATCCTTAGTTAAGAAAATAATCTGATTGCTGGTCTAATGATCCAACGAAATGCAGTATTGAAAATTTTCAGCACGTCAAGTGCCTTTCAACGAAAGTTGGCAAAACTCCATTTACAAAAATAACAAACTAACTATTTAAACAACATAATATAACCTCGATTAAATAGGGTTTCAGAAGGACTAGATTTATGAAAACTAGGCCAGGGCTAGGTCTTAGTCCAGGTTACCTGGACAGTGGTAATAGTAAAAAAACTACTAACGGCGATATTGCCCACTCAGAGCAAATGAAAAATCATAGCGCTGCGAACAATATAGTGAAGCATACAAAACTACACCTTGCTCTGTGCATACACGCTCACACGCACATATTAACAACTCAATTTACAACCAAACTACACCTCACTTGTTTACAAACCCGGCCTCACGTCACTCTGAACAGAGCTATGTCTTGATTTTTTTTTGGTTTGAGATTGCCACTTAAGGCGAAAGCGTCAGGGTAACCCGCGAAATTCAATTTTCTTACGTTTTTTGCAATTTGCAGGTCAGTATCAGGTTGTATGTCGATCTAAATCTGATTCGCGGCCATAGTAAATTTTTTGTTTATAGAATTATAATCACATAAATCATCAATACATCTCTTTATGTTCATATTACCCTATTGAACGACTATTTCATGAAATCTTGACATTTGAGGCCAATTCTAACTTAAGGAGTTGTATTGCTGATTCTATTAATGATTATAATTCTGTAAAGCCATATTTGTTACGGCCGCGAATTATATATTAATAAACATACAACTTGACACTGACCTGCAAATTGCACAAAACGTAAGTAAATTTGAATTTCGCGGGCTATCTTAGCGCATCCCCTTAATCGTAATAATAGAGATGTTGTACTTACGATTTTGTTACACAAACACTATTTTTAACACTACTAGGATTGTTGTTTATAACTATGAAACTGACTTTGGACTTTTTTTTTACTTTTTTTGTATCCTTTGACTTTATTTTTTTACTTATTGAAAAAATGCAATTCACTTATATACACTTAGTTTTAGGTGATGCGTCGTTGCGAACACAGCATTATCACAATTTCAATTCAAGTCGATAACGATACTATAAATGTCTATACTAAAAGTACTATACTTTATGTATATTCGTATTATTACTTTAGCTGTATAAAAACGTAAAGACTACACAGATTTTTCCTAAATCCCTCTATTTCAAATCCTTTTTCCCTCGCAAAACCAATCCACTTAGGATTATGTCCATAGAAAACAGAATAAAAAAGATAAAAATAGTGAAAATACGTCAAAAGTCAATAGATTAAAAGGGAACCCAGAACACGGGCTAATTAATGTGAAACATTTGGATTAAGTACTATTTAAACTCACAATAAGTATAAATTCACAAATATCTCAGTTATGCTGATTCTAGAGAGCAGTGGTGGTCAAGTGGTAACGGCCGCGACTTACGAGTTGTAGGTCGTGGGTTCGAACCCAAGCAGGCACTTCACTTTGTGTAAATATTATTTCATCACCACTGCTCTCAAAACGGTGAAGGAAAACATCGTGAGGGAACCGGCATGTCCTGGAACCAAAAATTCGAAGACATGTGACATCCGCCATCCCGCACGAGGCCTGCGTGGTGGATTATGGCCCACTCTCTCTCAGGAAGAGGAGGCCTGTGTCCCATCAGTGGGAACATTATAGGCTGATTATGATGCTGACTCTATGATAAATGATAAATGATTTTATTTCTGTAAGTAGGTTTGTACAAACACTTTTACACGTCAATCATATTTTAAAACCAGATGAGGTCGGCGTTTCCTATCTGGATACTCTGAGAAGAAAGGCCGAAACAAACTCAGAGGTCACAGTCTCTCTTAAAGTCCAGACATAATCTTGGTCAGATCATGTGAAGACCATGTAGATTTGAGTCTGAAATGGTCTTTTGAGGAAAAAAACCACACAGAATGAGTGGACCTGTCCAGTCAGTGCACGCATTTGTCAGTAATCGTGCAGCTCAACTCAAAACTTAAGGAGCGCAACGATTCAACGAACAATACCAAAGAAAGGACATTTGGCTATGTCTGATGCGTACCAGTCATCATCCTCCTACCCCATCCCAATTCATTTGACTTCTGCCTTAGCCCCGTTTATTTGATCTCTGCCTTATCCCCATTAATTTGCTTCTATCTTAGCCCAGTTCTCTCACTTCTGCCCTATCCCCATTAATTTGGCTACTACCTTAACCCAGTTCATTGGACTGCTGCCCTATTCCCATTCATTTGGAATCGTCGCAATATGTCTTCTCATTACACATAGCTATCAGCCTTTATTTCAGTATTCACCCTCTTTCTAACGAAGTATATCATCTTTGAAACAATCCATACATCGCCTTTAGGGCTCCGTACCCAGGAGCCTATGCTGTCTGTCAATCACCGTAGAATACATGTGGCTACTATCGCTATTGTAGCAAATAATAATAAAAATTAAACTGCCAACCCATAGGGAAAAGATACAAGAAAACTCAAAATAATCATTTTTTTCAACGTTTTATTTCACAGCCATGTGATAGTAATCCCTTAAGCTACAGTTTCCAGGGAAGCGGTTCTGTCAACGGCCATTATGAAAATTTGTATGTTTCACCAGTATTTGACATTAAGATGTCAAAACAGCTCTGTAAGCAGTGACAGCCGTTATTTTGTGACCATTTTCCGCTTTCTTAGAAAACCAAAGCTTTGGAGCGCAAGTCCGAATCGCACTTGGAACGATTTTTTTTTAGCCATTCATACTCAAAACTTTTCCACATGTTCCTTATTCGTCCATGCGTCACAAAATCTTTTTTCAAAGCTAATTGTAATTGCTATTGATGGCGTGATCATAGCTAGGTCCCTACGGCTTACAATAAATACATTTGACATTTCGTTCATTCGTTCCATTTCGTGTTCATTCATGAGTTTGGTTCTATTTCATTATTTCGTTATTTTCGGTGATTTCAATATTTTAAATCAAATATTTGACATGGAAAATGTCAGAATTTTTAACCTTAAATATTTCCTCGTAATCACTTTCTTTAAAATGATTCCAACAGAACTTCGAATCTGTTTAATTAAAAAAAATCTCTACGAATAGCTTTAAACCACAATCTTCTAATTTTAGGATCTTTCGGGAAAAGGTGGACTCCAATTTCGGAGTACTTAGGAACACAACAACACGTCATATTCGCAAAAATAAAATAAAACCACCTCACGCCTTATATTATTAGCTTGCGTTGGGAACTAGCTACGTCAACGCCATTTTTGGTTATTAAATTAATTTATTTATTTAAATAATTTTAATTAAATTAATTTATTTTAGGTTATAGTGTATTCATTTTATTTCTTATTTTATTGTTTATTTTTAATTTTCGTATGCTGCACTGGTTGACGTCATCACGTCAGCGCCGGCTATCGCTGAAAACCAGCATTGGGGCTCTGTCTCGCATAGGGTCGTAGCATTATGCTGAGCGATTGCCGTTTTGCGTGAATGTGATGCATATTATCCCTAACTCGTTATTTTTTGTGTTTGTATGTTTTTTCTTTGCGTCATGTTTATCGCAAATAAATGTATTTCCTTTCTTTTCTTTCTTATTTTGACAGTTGCCTTGCATCGACATAAGAACTCTTTTCACATCTTTATCACTTCACCTTCACACAAATAGTAGTATCCATGATACCCTCATTCAATTTAATAAGGCAAAAGGATCCAAGGATGCTTACTTTGCGATTCGTAAGGCTTAACCTGACGGCGCGGGCGTTTTAAGAAAATGAACTTAACATAAAGGTACAGGGACAGGCATTCTACTTAATTACTAACACTCTTAGAAGATTGATTTAGCTGAGTTTTTTTTTATACTGCGTAGTTTTGTGTAAGGCTACTGTCTTATCTTTATTTTTTCAATCTCAAACTCAAAGCATTTATTTCAATTAAACCATTTACAGGCACTTTTGAATTGTCAAAGAGTCGGCCAGTTAGCCAGAAAGTTGAAGCTAGTTGCTCATGCCAAAACGTAGATCTCTATGGAGAAGAACGGGCAAGAAACTTTGGAGTTTCTTGCCCGTTCTTCTTCATTTAAAAGAGTGTCCATGGGGACACTTCTTTAAATCAAGATATTACAAAATCCTGGGTACATTATTCATAATATTGGCTGGTAAACAAGGAGCATCTCCCACCTGATCATCATCTCCATCTTCATTGGCAGCCATCTTCTTTTATCCACTGCTGAATATAGTCCTCCTCCCGTTTGTGCCATGTCACCACGTGCCCGCCCACCTGATGCTAGGTAGATAAAGATAAAAATAATTTTATTCGTCAAAACCTGCGTATGCATGCAAATTAAGCATGCAGGATGTCACAATATTAATATTTCGTACGTACATGTTTCACCCGTAAGGCGTACAATTTTTTGTTTCTAAATATTCAAAACTAAATTACTAAAGGCACTTCAATCCAAGTACATAATAGTCAGTAATAAACATTGATAAGTCAGTAAAATAAATTAATCATAAACTGTCACAAAAATTAGGATTAATAAAATAAAATAAAATAAAATCATTCAAATAGTACGTTGTAGGTGGTACGTCGTCACTGTCCCTTCGTTCCCAAAATATAATATTCTCAAAATAATATATTTTGAACACTCAGCACAGCACTATAATTTTATGTAGGTACATGGCATTTTTATTTGATTAGTGAAACTTCAGCGACGTGATGGGTTCTATATATAATTGCTGCAGTTGATGATTTAGTTTACTGTGAGCTTGTTCCTGGTTCCTGTTAAATTAATATGTAGCGGCATCTACATCTACATCGGCATCTACATGCGAGCTACGCATCACACTGACGTCACGCAAAATCCTGCATCGCGCAAGCAGAGCTTACCGCGCAACTAGCATATATACAACGCCCCAACATCAATCGTCCGGCAGTTGCCCACCAGACACAACACCCGTCTGGTCGGAGGATCCTCCCTTTTCTATGGAGGTATGAGTGAACTTTACACCCTGTTTTTCATACCTCTATAAATACCAGAATTATCGCAATTTGCCACTATAAGGACAAAGCTGAAATGTCTCATCTCTCTTTAACCGGAACAGAGTAACACAGCTTAGCGACGGTTAAAAATAGGTATGGTGGTAATACCACCCCGGACAAGCTCTTTAACAAAGAGCTATTATATAAACAGTGACAAATAATAATTATAATAATTTCTTTACACCAATTCCTAAAATATCTACAGGGTGGCAGGGACATCGACGAGCACACTGAAACCATGAATTCAGTACATGATCCTAGACCCCCTAGCGTAGAAATTTTTGCACGTTATCAAAAAAAAATCTGCTGTTTCATAGAAAAGTGCAATACCTACGCAATTAAAATGTATGGAAAAGCATTTTTTTTTTGTATATCCAGCTAACAATTTCAACGCAGGGGTTCAGAATCATGTGCTGAATCCTTAGTAACAGTTTACGCATCAACGTCCCTGCCACCCTGTATACATGACTAAAACATGACACGACTAATGACTAAAACGTATATGGTTTAATGCAAAGGTCGATTTTTAAATACTTCGACTCCTAAACTAGGTGTGATAATACCACCCTGGACAAACTCTTTAACAAAAACTTCTGTACCTCTAGAAAGATTAAAGACTTAATTGACCCAATCAGCCAGCCAATTGAGTTTGACTTCACGACTCCTTATTCCCAAAGGGCTTAACTTGACTTACCCTCACCCGACTCACCTTGAGCATTTAACCCTTAACTGATCACTTACATGAAGTGATAATACCAAATAACTTTGTGTTTGAACCTTCAAATACGAAGTTGTTTGATATTATCAGTTCATACCGCGCAATTAGCAGACTTTTAAAAGGCTGATTTAAATATCAAACATACCTTAGTTTAATATTTAAATCAGCCTTCTAAGTCTTGTTGTAGTTAGCCTATAATGTTCCCACACCGAAGGGTGCTGTGTTGATTGAATGTTCCCACAGCTGGGACTCAGACTTCCACTCTGTGAGAGGGAATGGTCCGTATTCCACCACGCGGGCCCAGTGCGAGGTTCACGCGTAGCATGACCACCTTATAAACGGGTTTTGTCGACGGAAAAATAGACAAATTGACAGATGATAGAAAAATATATTTAGAAATCTGTCAACAATCTGTCATTTTGTCTATTCTTCCGACGGCAAAAACCGTTTCTATGGTCGTCATGCTACGCGTGCTGGTGGATGTCACATGACCTTGATTTTCTGGTTCTAGGACAAACCTGTTTCCTTACGATGTTGTCCTTCACCATTATTCTTCACGTTGTTTTCCTTCGTCGCAGTATCAGGATTTAAAACTAATTACGTCGGTTCCACAACTAATTATAAATAAACTCCTTTCAGTTCTGAACAACGTTGTAGAAACATTTTCGTATTGAAACACAAATGCTGAGAAATTGTATAAATCCGCTTTACTTTATATTTACATACAACCTAGTACCGTGCAACGCAAACACGCTGTCGGTAGAACAAACGAGCTGACTGCTGCGTCGCTCCACGATGCAAATATGTAAGTACCTGTCTAGTTTATTTAATTATATGACAATTTAATGTAAGTACATATTTATTATATGTTATAGTAGTATATGTCTGTATGGTATGGCATTTCTGGGTGTTTATAAATACAAATGTCACTGGCAAAAATAGCTGATCAAAGAACTAACTGTAGACTATACAAAAAAATCTTGGAATTCGACTACATAAATAGACCGTACGATGATCTAGTTTTAATAATCTATCAATTTTCTGTAGCCAGTCAGGTAATTTTGTCAACACTTTCAGTAGTAATTTGACTAAAGCGCAGCCTTTTATGCTGGGCATAGAGAAATATAGATACTTGAACACGTAGTAACCAACGAAAATGATGACCCAACGCACGCTCACATACAAACACGCTATGGTACCTAGTATTCACACACGCAAGCTGTGACACGCTACTGGTAGATCAAATGCTGTAACTACGAATAACTATATCCAATCTCTGCATTAGGACATGGTACTAATGGGTACATTATTGAAAACGTATAACTATTGAATCCGATGACATAAAGGGTCCCCGAAACGATTAATTGCAATTATCAATGTGTTGTGTATTTAGTGTCAATCGCTTCAATTGCATTTAGTAGACAATAAATTTGCGCATCAATGTATATCAATCTCGTAAAAAATTACAATTGCATTTGATCGTTTCGAGGAACCCTTAACACAAACACGCTGTGGTAGTATTTACATATGCAAGCTTTAACACGCTGCTGGTAGAACAAACGTAACTAGGTAAGTACGTCTCTTGGCGATGCAAATATCTGGTCGGTTTAATTACACTATGGTGGGATGTAAGGCAATTATGACGTGATTTAGTAAGGTCGTAGCCACGGAGCTAGATTGTGTTCCGGTTACGGATCGACCGCAGAAAGTGGCGCTCTGGGAAGTGGGTGAGGTATTGAGATTGGTGGCAAAACTACTGTGTAAATACATCGGAAATTCACCGAGTGGGTAATGTATTTCACGCATTTTTTTTTGGGTGGCAAATCATCAAATGACCTCTACCGCTCTGGACAGAGCGGAAGGGCGTGTCAGACTCTTACTGACTAAACCCCACCCGTGTTCCTTCAGTTGCCTGTGCGTCAGGGCCACGGTAACTCTTTCGAACAATCCGCGACCCCGGCAGGCATGTATTTCACGCCTAAAGTATAAAAATCATTTTATACCATTAAGAGCGGCCAACCCGTCATACTTTTCATACAAACGCTCGTACGTGATTATGGCGTTGTAACACATCTTTCATTGAATCTTTTTAATTAATAGGTGTTTTGTGTACTTTATCTAGGTTTCTATGCAAGCAAAAATTCAAAATTTGGAGAAACAAATTCAGTATAAGCCTCCAAAAATCTGCTTTTTGCACAAATTTTACCTGAACTTTGGCCGTTCATAATGTAATCATAAATTAAACTCGTAAAGAAAACATCATCATAGAAACCTCGCACATGTAATGGAGATTCTAAATGACAAACATATTTTCCAAAAAATTTTAAGGCTTTTTCAAAAACACGTATTTCCTGCAACAAGTTTTGTGAAATGTCTGCGGGCCAATTTTCGTTCGATGTTATCGCGTTCTCACTCTTGCTTCTTGTTTCAAACATTGCGTTGGATGAAACAACAAGCTTTTCAATCATGCTCGCGTTTACGATAGACGGACCGGGAAGGGCCCTCTTAATAATTTCTTAGAAGGTGACATTTGAAAGGAGTGGAATACAAAATTACTCAAAACTGTAATTCATGGCGATTTATCCTCCAAAAAGTTTTGCTATTATGGTAGTTAGTAACTGCTAACTACCATAATAACAAAACTTTTTGGACATACTTTGAGTAGCTTTCTTATAAAAACTAGGTAACTACCTAGTTTTTATAAGAAAGCTACTCAAAGTATGTTCAACCCACAACTTACAGCATTGTCAGAAAATACACTTACTGAAACTCATGTTTACCACACATTCTTGGAACTTCTACTACCTCTACACCGAACCTTTTATAATTCAATCGTTCACTTCATACAACCCAAAAACACCTAACCATTAAATCAACACGAAAAAAACCTTTACACTGTACAAATCTACACAGATTTAAAAGTAATCCAATCACTCCGCCTCCGGACGAGCCTGGCGCAAGGATACTCAAATAGAAACGTACATAGCAATCAGCTTTGTGAATGGGCCGGTTCATAAAACAGCGTTCCACCTAACCCTATCTGGGTCAGACGGTTTCGGATCGTAGTTTCACGTTGCAGTTTTGTTTTTTAAAGTTTTGGGTATGTGAGTATGTATTTATTTCGTCGCGTATTCCGCAGAGCCTAAAGACTAAAGACTTCAATCAGTGCGTCATGCCTGTTATGACTTACATAGTCGAAATGTGGACACTCACGGTACGGCCTGTCCATAAATTCAAGGTTGCTCAGCAAGCTATGGAATGAGCTATGCTTGGAGTCTCTCTGAGGGATAGAATCTGGAATGAGGTGATCCGGCAGAGAACCAAAATTGTCGACATAGCTCACAGATTAAGCAAGCTGAAGAGGCAATGGGCCGGCCATATTAGCCATAGAACCGATCACTGTTGGGGTAATCGTGAGCCCAGGGTGCCTGATAGCCCCAAGCTGAAGCGGGCCGGGGCTGCCTTGAAGCGGCTCCTGCCCAATCTAGGGGGTCCAAACGCCTCTTGCCGGAGGCTCTACGCGGGGTTCGTGCGGTCCATGGCCCTTTACGGGGCGCCGGTTGAACGCGTCCTAAAGGGTCATGGCCATCCGGCTGGTCCGAGGATACCGCACGGTCTCCTGCGAGGCGGTGAGCCTCCTTGCCGGATTGCTTCCGTGGGATCTGGAGGCAAAAGTCTTCGCTCACGTTTGGGAGTCGCGCGAGGAGGCGAAACGCCGGGCCGTAACTCCGCTGCCGCGAGAAATCGTGGCACAGCGGACAGAGCTCCGGCGGGATCTCATGGCGGCATGCAGAGTGCGACTGTCGCAACCCAGCGCAGGGCACGCCACAATTGCAGCGGTAAGTCCCCTCTTTGAGGAGTGGCTTGAGAGGCGCCACGGCGTCCTCACCTTTCGCCTGACACAGGTCCTCACCGGACATGGCTGTTTCGGGAAATTCCTGTTTCGGATATGGCGGGAGGAAACGCCCGGGTGTTATCATTGTGTAGATCGACCGGAGGACATGGAGGAGCATACGGTGGAGGTCTGCCCGGCTTGGGCGGAGCACCGCCGTGTCCTCGTGGCGGCGATCGGCGGCGGCGACCTCTCGCGTCCGGCCCTGGTTCAGGCCATGGTACGGAGTGAGAGGGAATGGGAAGCCGTCACCTCCTTCTGCGAAGCAGTAATGCTCGCGAAGGAGGAGGCGGAGCGTGAAAGGGAGAGGCAATCTCTGCGCCCTCCCACCCGTAGCCGCCGCAGGAGGAGACACCCTGGGCGTCGGGAGTGCCGACTCCCGGCCACCGTAGGCACGGGCTTGCGGACGACGAGCAATGGGCAGCTCGCCGTCCGGTACGGACCAGGCCCGGGTCGACAAAATAAAAGGGTGCCTGATAGCAGCTGGATGAGAGTTGCCGAGTAATCGAGCTAAATGGCATGCAATAGGAGAGGCCTATGTCCAGCAGTGGACTGCTGTAGGCTGATGATGACGTATTTATGTAGGTGGTATTTACAAAATTGTATGGTTACATGGATGGATTTTTGAAGTGAAAACTTCTTTAGCCTCGTTGTGATTTGAATCTCGATGAAACGAAAAAGGGACATTAAAAAGAGACAATCACATAAATCTATTGGATTTAACGTGCGAGAGAATGAGATAGAATACTTTTGAAGGTTTCACTTGTATCGCGTGTTCATGTGCGATGTCCCTGCCACCCTGTATTAAACCGTTGTAATAATAACAAACGCTACGTTCACACAAACACGCTGGCGGTAGTATTGACACTCCGGCAAGTTGTAACGTGCTACGTGCAGCGTGTTTGTTCTGCCTACGACTCTTGACGATGCAAATATCTGGTTTGTTTAGCTACAGCAGTATTTGGCGTCCGTGGGTAGTCGAATTTAGAACAGTATTTACAACATACCTACAGAAAGGTTTTATGAGGGAATCTAAACATACTGCTTATGTCAAAGAATTGAAAGCGAAGTTTGTAGGCGACCTTTATGAACCTTTGTTATTGTTAGCGACTAACTTTATATGATTGCAGAAGGAACCCATAAAAATGCAGCAGCAAAAAAAAAACTACTTTGACGAGTGAAGGCAAACAGGCGCGACGCGACAGCGCAACACAAAGGCCCCGCTCGTCGCGTGACACGCGGTGCCTTTGTGTTGCGCTGTCGCGTCGCGCCAGTGTGCTCTAGCCTTTATGCGAACATAAATGTAGGGAACAGCTGATTTTTTCCGCGATTTTATCTTTGATTCCATAGCAAAAGTTGTTTATAATGATGAGTACAATGGCCCCTTAAAAGGATACCCATGAAATCAATTTCACCCTGCATAATTTACAGATTTCCGAAATAATATTTACACGTTCCGCTATTTTTAGGATACCGTACCCAAAGAGTAAAACGGGACCCTATTACTAAGACTCCGCTGTCCGTCCGTCTGTCTGTCCATCTGTCACCAGGCTGTATCTCATGAACCGTGATAGTAAAACAGTTGAAATTTTCACAGATGATGTATTTCTGTTGCCGCTATAATAACAAATAAAAAACAGAATAAAATAAATATTTAAGGGGGCTCACATACAACAGACATGATCTTTTTGCCGTTTTTACAGATAATGGTAAGGAACCCTTCGTGCGCGAGTCCGACTCGCACTTGGCCGGTTTTTTTACTTATCAACCAGAGTAAGGAAACATCAGTATAAGCAGTTTCTAATAATAAAATATTTCTTGGTAAATCTAAACTTAATATTGTAAAGAGAAAATATTAGATTTTTTGTATGGTTGTTTGTTAAGCTTTCACGCTAAAATGGCTGAACGGATTTGGATGAAATTTGGCACATGGTTAGACCATGATCTAGATGAGGGAGAAAGGATACCTTTTATAAGCCATTAAGATATTCCCACGAAATCGGGACTTAGGAACTAACTACATTTATTCAGCTCAATTCAGTTTTTGTCCATAGAAAATACCAGTTTTGTATGGAGATGTCTACACATCCGGAAAGCTGAACGGGTGCGTACGCATCTGCATACCGCGAGACGCAGCTAGTATTCAATATCTTAATGGCCGTACATTATAGTTGGACTTTTAATGCGCGATTCTGTTAACAATCTCACGATACAGGACAAAATCTTAGTTCAAGGAGGAAAAATTACCGAAATATAACAAAATATCTTCCTGTTACAATCTCAATCATCAAACCGTTCCGTCTCACTGACCCCTATTCCATCAGAAACTAGAATCACACCACAGCCACGAAAACGCGCAATAAATAAAATAAATTGAACACGGTCTCTATACATAAACATCTCCGTATATAAAATTATTCATTGCTGGTCAGGTGGACTGTACCAGGGACTCATGTTTTATTCGCACGTCTTGTTATTCCCAGTGACTTGTATCGGGTCCGGCGATAAATCCGATATACTGGGTATAATGCTTTACTTTTCACACCGTACTGTAACAATCCATAGACTCATCCATAGTTGCTAGCGACCTACTCTTTAAGTCCGTTTATGAAAATACGGGCCAGTCTGAAAGTTGATTGAAACTTTGGAATGAACCCTACCTACTCCCGATTAATTAACCTTTTCGGATGAGCAGCAACACATCGGGAGTAAAGACAACTGTTACATCGTTTTGTCATTAATTTTTAGTTCGGGCCTCGGACTAATGTGATGTCCGAATGTCATACGGAGTAGGATACATCCGTAACTTCTGCCGAAACTACGGACTTAGTGCTAAGGGATTTGGCCCCCTGGATCGATTGATTACGAAGCGATTTTATTTTATTAGTGGGCTACAAATCTCCTACGGTTGTAATTAACAAGCCAGCGATTAGAAAAAATACGAATACGGCCAAAGCTAAACGGGAAATATTCATCCAAGTTGGTTGCAGTTACTTGGCCATTTAATATTTTTAGGAAACCAAAATAGGAATTGTGAGGATCACAAAAAGAGGCGTATTTATTATAATAGACTGTTTAATCATATTTTTAGGAACGCAAAATAGGAAGTATTAGAGGTTCGATTAAATACAATGACATTCCAAACTAAACGAATTCGGCACGACGAATTTTTAACAAGGCGAAATAAATTATAATATATTTTTAATAATATATTATTATATTTTTTGATGTGTAACATCAATGGAAGATAATAAATCGTCATCATAATGTCAACTCAGTGTGAACAGACCACATTGTCGACATTAATTTACTAGCCCTCGGTTCTGCCTCCGCCACTATTTCTTTATCGCTTTCGAGTATTGCATTAAGTATTCTTCTTTTTGAGGAAACAAGTCATCATGAGTGTGCAAAAATCGTCATCGTCATCTTCAGCAAATTAAATTTTCCCTACGTTTCTATTTTAGCCTTCTTCATCATTTTTCACCCCCTTTCTAGCCGTATCATCTTTCATACAATCTATTCATCATTTCCTTGGTCTTCCTCTATTCTCATTACTGTAATATTATTAACAAGTGGTGCGATAGTCGGGAAAAAAATCAGGTGCAAATTAAGTTAATTAAATAATTAATAAATTAAATAATTATTTTTAATAATATATTATTATATGTTTTTATGTGAAACATCTATAGCCGCGAGTAAAACCGATTGTTGGCATGGCGACGCATTCCGTGTCGACGCGTCGCCACGTTTTTTTTTTTTTAAATAAAATAATTTCGATGTTTCACATCTGCCAGGCATCCCGCGACGGCTCAATTTTTTTTTTAAATTCTTGTTTTTATTAGTTTCATTATTAAAATATTGAGTTTGCATAGCAAACTACAAAATACACAATTTATGTCTACCATTCGGAAATAGTTCACAAATTTTGTGTAAATAAATTGCTAGCTGCCTCCAAAATGGCAATATCTAGTTATCTATCTGTTTTGTGCCTTGTCGATACATGTGCCCATTCATCATAATAACTGTCAATTCTGAAGTAAGCCACAAGGGAATAACATCAAGACACAAATATCTTTAGAGTCGAAATACCTTTTTCGTCTAATAATAGAAACATGTTTTCTCGTTTGAAGCGACTAATGGATCGTGTCCTTTGATCGGTACAGTGACCGTCTGAAATGTTTAGATAGGGAAACTGCGTTCGTGTTTTAATTTTCAAACATGGAAACAAGTATGTGCTTTTGGAAAAACAACTTTATGCCTCACTCATAAAGTTCAGTTTGCGCTACAATTTCAAGCATTATTATGAATTTTTCAACCTTACTAGTCATTCTGAATCAACTTATTTTACATTGTCATAAAGGTCATATTCGTTTAGTGGAACAACAACAATTAAAAACAAGGATTTGTATATGAAATAATGACAAGTTTCTTAAAGGTTGCCACATGTGAATTCGATAAGAGCTAGGGACTGACGAGTGAAAGGTGGTGATTTCGAATCCTGCCTGTTGCACTGTTGGCGTCAAGTGTAAAATAACTTGTCGCGGATTGTTCGAAAGAGTCGCTGATTGTTCGAAAGAGTTACCGTGGCCCTGGCGCACAGGCAACTGAAGGAACACGGTTGGGTTTTATTCAGTAAGAGTCTGACACGCCCTTCCGCTCCGCCCAGAGCGGGAGAGGTCATTTGATGATTTTGTTTCTTTTACGACTTCCACGAATAGGCATGATTGTCGAATATAGGCTTATATTATTTAAAATTGTCATAAAATTAGCATGCAATGTAATGAGAACTTAAATTCATGATTCCAATTCATTGCAAAAGATGAAGCAAATCACGTGGCAAAAATATTTGCCAAGTAGCTTTTGCCCGCGAGCAAAAACGCAAGGCACGTACTACTAGGATAATAAAAAGTATCCTATGTCCCAACACTCCCAACCCAGGTCATGGTTTCCCTGTGAGCCAATTTCGTCGAAATCCGTGAAGGCGTGAAAAGGTAACACAGACAGAGAGACCGATCAACAGATGTCAGACAGACTGGCAGGGTTACCGTCGCATTTTTAACCGACTTCCAAAAACGGAGGAGGTTCTCAATTCGACAGTTTTATTTTTATTTTTTTTCTATTTGTTTTAACTCATATCTTTTTTCTGGGGGAACCGATATGGATGATTCTTTTTTTATTTGTAAGTTGGTGCTTCACATGTAGTCCCATTTAAATTTGATCAAGTTTTGACCAGCAGTTTTGAGTTATCCTTAATACTGCGTATTTTTTCCACTTAGTTTATATTGACGATGTTTTAATAATTTCCTGTCACGGTTATTTATATATCAAGTAGTGGTTTGCGAATGTGTGTGGAGCAGGTACCACAACTAAAAAGTGTAAAATAAAAACATTTCTACAAAAAAAAAACCGACTTCCAAAAAAAAAACACAAAAGCACGTGGAAAATTACTTTAATTTCGGAAGTCGGTGGCCAAAAACGAAAATACACAACCAAAGACACCGACTTCCGAAATTAAAGTAATTTTTCACGTTATTTTGTGTTTTTTTTTGGAAGTCAGTTGATTTTTGTAAAAATGTTTTTTTTTAGTAAGTAAGTAAGTAAATCATTTATTTGCGTTTATTATTAAGTATTGATGTAAAAAGTACCTATCGCCTCTCGTGTAAGCTATTTGAATGCACCCTCTAGATTGGCAACAAAAGTCCTCTTAAATAAGTAGGTACTGTCGCCAACACAAATTACCACAAACTGTCAGATTTTCTCATTCCATTTTGAATTTAACCACCAACATTTTATGGTTTAAAATCGTTTGGACAAATTTGACAGTTTGTAGTAACTTGATGTGTTGGCGACTGTCCATCCTTGGAAATAAGAACCGAGTTCAAAATAGATTGCTACAAGGATCTTTTGGCGCCTGAATGACACTGACAGGAGGGCGTTGTTGGTAAACATTTATATGAAACTAACTTTCTGCCGCGGCTTCGCTCGCGTTAATTTAGACTGACTATCAATTCGGGTCGAAAGACACGTGGCGCCATCTATTAACATAACAACGTTATTGTTGTTTTCCTCGGGAACAGTACTTTTTTTCGGGATGAAAGGTACCCTATGTCCGTTTCTGTACACCTGACAACGTATATGCAAAATTCCAGGATGATCGGTTCAGTGGTTTAGGCGTGAAAATGTAACAAACAAACAAACAAACTTACTTTCGCATTTATAATATTAGTTAGGAAGTTAGGATTAGGATATATATATACAGTTAGGAAGTTAGGATAGGATTCTCATAGATATTGTATTGAAAAACAAGATGGCGGCGTTAGTTCCAATTTTAGCCACGCGCCAAAAGATCAATGTACCGTTGTAAGATCTGTGTAACAGGTAGTCCATTTAACTTGTAGAAAAATCTCCGCCGAGATCCTTTAGGTCGACGGACGACGCAAGGGAATTAGTTAATTCCGCTATTAATTAGATTCTGCGGACATACAATAACATTTTGTATTGAAACAATGATTAATTTCACTGTTTGTTCCCAATAATTATTATTTCTGTTAGTCAAATAGAGATGAAATGTAGTTCGTAATTAATTCTCGTTGTTTGTGGAGTAAGACAATTATTTCATACAGTTTGGATATCGACGGCCTCGTTGGTCGAGTGGTCGCAAGCGCAAGCGCCTGCTGAGCATGAGGTCCTAGGTTCGATTTCTAGTTCGGGCTAAGTGTTATTGGGTTTTTCTATCTGGAATTTCTGGCTGGTCCCGTATTACATGGGACTGAAGATAATTGGTGAAATTCGGGGGTACCTACTAAGGGTACAACTCTGTCTAACCCTTTGGGGAAAAAAGGTGTTATGTTATGTGTATCGCTTTTGACACAGAGACAGATTACAAGCGATTTCAATTTAGACGACCGCCACAACTTCCGTGCTCTGAGTTTCAGACCACAATCTAACCAAAAACACCCTCTACTATCTCAAAATAACAACCCTACTGTATCTACCTACCCCTAACAGCCAGCGTGTATTAACTACAATGTGCCGGGAATCAGAGCGCGGAAGATTTATCGCAGCCGAGCAAGCTACATTTAAGAGCTGTCCAGTCCTTCGTGCTAGTGCAGTGTAAGTTACTGCCACGGAGGGGGGATTTACCTCCCTTTTTGAAACTACAATAAAAACTTTTACAACGAACCAAAATTAAGGAAAAATATTATGTAGAAATAGTTTTTTTTAATGAAAGGGATCTCTTTAGGAAAACTTCGGACGGTCAATAATTCATTTATTTATAGCAGCCAAACAAGCTACATTTAGAGCTGTCAAATCCTTCGTGCTCATGCAGTGTAAATCACTGCTGCGGGCGGGGAATTTACCTCCCTTTTGAAACTACTATAAAAACTTTTACAACGAACCAAAATTAAGGAAAAAAGGATATAGAAATAGTTTTTTTTTATGCAAAGGGATCTCTTTAACAAAACTTCGGACGGTCAATTCATTTATAGCAGCCTAGCAAGCTACATTTAGAGTTGTCCAGTCCTTCTTACTAGCGCAGTGTAAATTACCACGGAGGGGGAATGTACTTACCTTTTTGAAACTATGTATTATAAAGGGAAACAAAACTGCATTTATAGCAGCCTAGCAAGCTACATTTAGAGTTGTCCAGTCCTTCTTACTAGCGCAGTGTAAATTACCACGGAGGGGGAATGTACTTACCTTTTTGAAACTATGTATTATAAAGGGAAACAAAACTGGGGGTTTGTTTTTGGTAAGGACATTTTTTGGGCGCAATACACATGTGGTGATAGGAAAATACGTTGATACAATTTTTTGGTACTGGCTACGGTAAATTAAATATTTTTTAGAATAGAATACTCTTTATTATGTACACCATATAAATTACAGATATAAATGTAGAAATTTTACATAGGGTGACGCAATGAGCGGTCTTATCGCTAGAAGCGATCTTTTACAGACAACCTTTGGATGGATTAAAGGCTCCCACAGAGAGACGCGACGCGACAGCGCTACGCAAAGGCACCACTCGTCACGCGACACGCGGTGCTTTCGTGTCGGGCGTCGCGTCGCGCCTGTGTGTACGAGCCTTAAAGGGAGAAGGAGAAACAATAATGCAGGTAGTCAGTGGTGTACCATTTACATATACAACAAATACATACATACATAAACCATATACTTATCTACATATAATTATTGTATATAATAAACATTAAAAAAGAGCAAGGAAACTAAATGTAATGATGATGTTTAAGGAGAGAGAAAGTGTTTTTAAACAGAATTTTAAAAGTGGACAAAGATTGAGCACGCCTTATCGACACGGGCAAGGCATTCCGTAACCGTACTGCTTGAACTGTAAAAGACTTGTCATAAAAACTGGTGGAATGCATCGGCATCTCTAGTCTTAAGGTCTTAGGTAAGATTTATAGCAGTCAAGCAAGAAGCTACACTTAGAGCTGTCCTGTGCTTCGTGCTAGTGCAGTGTAAGTTACTGCTACGGAAGGGGAATTTACTCCCTTTTTTTATACTATTGTGAAGGAGGAGCAAGAATGGGAAACTTACTAAAAATAAATAAAAAGTATTTAATATAAAAAATCTGCATAATTTAATATCAAAGCTATAAAAAATATAGCAGAACAATAAAAATAAAAATCCTATACAATGCGAGATCAGCTTATACTGGATATGTATAGCTTGATATTCAGCCGTGTGTACATGGCCGGGTTTTTTTTTCACTATTGTTTTTTTGAAACTATTATAAATAGTCTTAGAAAGCAGCAAAAGTCGGGCAAAAAGGGTGGAGAAACAAATAATAAATAATTAATAATAAATATTAGTAATTTATTGCCTAAAATGAAATTAACTTACGTACTTAATGTGTACCTTCATTTTTTTTTTAACAGAAATACAACATTATAATTTTAAAAAAGATTCTCTCCGGCGGGGAATCGAACCCCGGTCTCCCGCGTGACAGGCGGGGATACTTACCACTATACTACCGAAGACTTGCGTAGCATAGTTGAATTTGTTGTACCCAAATGTTTTACGACTAGTACAACATAAATACCTACAATATCAATTTATTACATTGAACTCATTAAACAGCATTAAACATAGGTTCTCATTAAAACACAAATTTTAATATACAGGTTCAAATTAAATTAGCTAGCGAAACGCCGGAGACGTGATGGGTATCGATCGATATACAAACATGATACAACTTAAAATAAATAAATTTAATGTTTTTCTTTTGTGGGGTCATCGACCGCAGTTAGTGTAGTCACTTGAAATATCAGTTTAAACAATCTTTTTTTGTGTGTAAACTTCACAGACGTGATGGGTTTCGATATCTAAACACGGTAAAACAAAAGAATACAGATTTTCTCACCTCAAACTTCAAGTAACACCACTACCATCGGTCGTTTTGTTTTTAAAATCTTGATTATTTTTATTTTTTCGTTTTTAGATATTGAACATTTTAAACCGATTACGTCGGCAGAGTTTCGCTAGCAAATTTAATTTTGACCCTGTATAATAAGTAGGGTCTACAGAGTAAGCCCACGTCCGCACGGACGTAAAAATATCGCGGCGGGATTTTATCGCACACTGCATTTTCAGCGCTCTGCTTAGCGCCGAGAGTTGAAAATCCAACAGTGTTTTTTTTGACGCGCTGGGATGCACTCTGTTGGATTGTCAACACTCGGTTTAACACCGAGAGTTCGAAATCCAATGCGCGATAAAATCCAGCCGCAATATTTTTACGTCCGTGCGTACGTGGGCTATTGTTTACCAACTTATAAAATGTACTTGAATTCGTAAAAATTACATTATTATATATGATTAAGATTGCGTTGAGCCACCAGCGGGGTCATGGGGGCTATCGTTTTTGTGCTCACCAGTTGGCGCCACTTTCGAGTAAGGTCCTGTTGCAGTACTTTTATTTGATGTTTTGGATATGTTTAAGTACCCTTATATTCATATTATGTTTATTTTATTACATTTCAAAACTTCAAATGAATATTTAGATTATAATGTTCCTAAAATTGGCAAGCATGAAGCAGACAAATCTTATTCTTCCTTCAAGTGCTATCAAATTAGATCGTAACCTTTTACTTAAAATCTTAAGCCATAATTAATCAAGAATGGCACAACCATTACAGCTAATAAAAATCATTTGATAAAATCCATGATAAAAAAACCCGCAAACAGTGAACGTCTAGTACATATTTTGACATCTATAGACCTTACTCAACACTAGCGCCTCTAGCGGCGAACTCAAGCGCGATAGCCCTCATTGCGTAACACAACAGTAGGAATAGCTTTTATTTTGACAGTTCAACAACATTCATAGCGCTATTTACGTTGTTGAGCACCCATTTTTTCAAAGAAAGAAAGAAAGAAAAATGCGTTTATTGGCATTGCAGCAACAAAAATACACCTTAAAACTAAAAAATACGGAATAATGATTATAATGCCAATGGGGCCTCAGCTCAGCATAATGTCAGATGAAGAAGCAATAGATTTTTCGGACATATGAAGCAATGGATTAGCAATAGGCTTCAAAATGATTCAGATAGTGACTGTTTTCCAGTTTTAGTTGACCTCGCATTGTGTAGCCATGCGAGGTCAGGTAAAACTGGAAATGTATAGCTGGATATGTCATTGTGTGTACTACGCTACGACGAAACTATTGTAATAAGTCTTACAAAACTGCAAAAATCAGGCAAAAAGGGTAGAGAAATAATCACTTTTGCTGAAAGAGCCTGTTTTACACTATAATTGGCAATATTAATGGCTTAAAATATAATTAACATCAGTAATGCGTACCTTCAAGCTTTATATATTAGAAATACAACAAATAATAAAAACGCAAAAAGATTCTCTCCGGCGGGGAATCGAACCCCGGTCTCCCGCGTGACAGGCGGGGATACTTACCACTATACTACCGAAGACTTGCGTAGTATTGTTGAATTTTTCGTACCAAAATGTTTTAAGGTACAACATAAATACCTATAAGATCTATATCTTACTTGAATACATTAAACACATAGGTGCCATTTTTTTTTTGGGTGGGAAATCATCAAATGACCTCTCCTGCTCTGGGCGGAGCTGAACGGCGGCGTGTCAGACTTACTGACTAAAACCCACCCGTGTTCCTTCAGTTGCCTGTGCGCCAGGGCCACGGTAACTTTTTCGAACAATCCGCGAGCCGGCAGGCATCGGCCCTTTCGGACCCCGTCAATGATGCTGACATCTCTTTGAGGCGCGCGTGAAACACGACGCGCCATCGACCCAGGCCTGGTCCTTACCGGACGGCGAGCTGCAAACACATAGGTACCTAGTACCTACTCAGAAAAACAAAAAATTTGAAATTTAAATGTACTGACCATGAAATTAAACCACTTTCTTCATAAGACCAACGTCACAATCGCGAAAATATTATCAGCTGTACTACACATTTGGGTCGAGTATGTATAGTCACTAAAAGAGTTAAGTAACCAGGGTCGTCGGATATAGTTGGAGTTTAGTAAAAAACCGATGGATGTTTTCGAATTAAATTTAATTTGATAAATTACCTGTTTGTTTTCTACTAATTAAATTAAATTTTATTCGAAAACATTCTTCGGTTTCTTACTAAACTTCAACTATATCGACGACCCTGGTTACTTATCACTTTTGGTGACCGTACCTACTGAAGCTATGTAAGGGACCGCCATTGAAGTATAATGTACCTACAGTCAGCAAAAGAGATAAGCATCCAGGGTCACCAGATATAGTTGAAGCTTAGTAAGAAACCGATGAATGTTTTCGAATGAAATTTAATTTGATAAATAGCTCATTGGCGAGAAGCTTGACATAATTCAAAAAAAGCAATTTTTGGATATGATGATTTAAAAATTCAAAAGTAGTGGAAAGAGTGCGACAACTATATCCGGCGACCCTAGATACTTCTCTCTTTTGCTAACTGTACACTAGCGTACACACTGTACACTAGAGACGCCGCGAACCAAATGTTTGCGACGCGCTTTGCTACGGACTCGATCAGTCGCTCGCTTACGCTCATTGTAATACGCGCTGCATGGCCGGCCGGCCGGCCGTTGCACAAATATTGTTCACGTGGTGGTTTCTAGTGACTTATTCCCATATTCCCCCCTGAGAGACTCCCCCTTAGGGGAAAAAAGGAACCCTAATGCAAAAAAAAACCGAAATCCCCCTTTTCATTTGTACGCTAGTACACGGCTACATATCAAGCTATTCATTTCCAGTATAAGCTGACCTCTCATTGTACGGAAATCCTACACAATGCGAGATCAGCTTATACTGGATCTGTATAGCTCGATATTTAGCCGTGTGTACATGGCCGGTTTTTTAACTATTATAAATAGTCTTAGAAAGCAGCAAAAATCGGGCAAAAAGGGTGGAGAAACAGTAATTTATTGCCTAAAATGAAATTAACATACGTACTTAATGTGTATCTTCATATTTATTTTAACAGAAATACAACATTATAATTTAACAAAAAGATTCTCTCCGGCGGGGAATCGAACCCCGGTCTCCCGCGTGACAGGCGGGGATACTTACCACTATACTACCGAAGACTTGCGTAGTATTGTTGAATTGTTCGTACCAAAATGTTTTATGGTACAACATAAATACCTACAATACTGATATTTTACTTGAACACATTAAACGGAATTAAGAAGCGCAAATTTTAACGATCTTTTCCAGTCTTAAATCTATTGGTTTATGTGAGCAAAAAAGCAAAAAATAGCAACTTCCTATGTTGTCACAAGCACTGGAATTGTGACTAGTGCAAAATTGTATGGTTTAAAACATTTATTTCTCAAAAACAGAATACATTATTCACTTGAATGAGAAAAACTGGCTGCATGCATTTAAACACGTTCTTTGGAACGAGTATCGGAACGGTGTGTTTGAAGTTAGGTAGAAAATATATTGTTAGTCATTAATTTATCATTATGTTAGTAAGATAAACTATGCTAAAAGAGATCGAGTTTATAAGGTATTTTTTTTTAAATATATTTACTCGATGTAGGTAATCTGTACAACATTTTGAGACTGAGTCCGTATTACGTATCGAAACACAGTTTCTATCATAGTTGCTATTGAAAGCATAATAATAAACTTGGTTTATTTTTTAATTAAAACCTAGTTTTAATTTTGCATTAAGTATTAGTTTTATTGTATTTGTTGTGAATATGTATATAGCTTTTATTGTTAATATTAAAGCTTATGTAAATATTCCGAGTTATTTTGAAATACTTGCACTAAGATAATAGTAAATATTTCATTATATGGAATTTTAATTAAATTTTGATTGTAAAAACTGTTTAAAAAAGAAAATTCACGTTATAAAAAGTTATTATTACTTAAGTACTATAAAAAATACGATTTCCACATCAACTAGCACGAAAATAATGCTTAGAAAATGCAAAAAGATTCTCTCCGGCGGGGAATCGAACCCCGGTCTCCCGCGTGACAGGCGGGGATACTTACCACTATACTACCGAAGACTTATTAGCGCTTGCCAAATTACGGTTCTGTACCTCCAGGCTAATATTAAATAGTGACGTCATACCACAGTTTGATAAAACAGCCGGTGTTTCTGTATTTAAATCAAAATGTATTAATCGCCATTTCAAGGTTACACTTTTATTATGCGTCTAAATGTAAGTTACGTCGATAAGAACAAAACAACAATATTTATCAAAGTAATAACTTACCTGTTTACAAAGTTACACTCGATTCAATAGAATCGAGTGTAACTTTGTAAACAGGTTTTTTATTCCGATTCATAGGAGGTATATTATATTGTAATATTTTCTGTTTCTACTACCTACCACGTGGTTTTAAATACTTAATGCATAATATTTTATTTTAGAGGCATTTTTACATAAGGAATGCGAAGCCAAAGAAAAAAAACATCAGTACTAGGTAATTAAGTAGATACATAGTTTGTTATGAACTTAGATACAATAAAATTCCCCAACCAAACAACTTGGGTTTGGTAAATATTTCTGAATTATGAAACACCATCTAGTCTAGCATGAAGCATCAACTTTGTTTACATAGAAGAAGGAACATCCATTAAAACGTGGTTAAAACCACAAAGTATTTAACTACATCCAACTGAAATGGTCTTCAAAAACAAAAACTACGGAAGACAAGAAAACTCCTTGCTTAACAAACTTAGTAACTACGGCTCGTCATTATAACTTAAAGTATCGGTCATTATGAACTAAGCAAAGTTCTTACTGTTCGTAGTACTTGTTCAAAAGTTGTACAACTTTTCATACTGCTAACGACGTCCCTGGCATTAGATATTTTAATTCTTCGTTTTAGTAAGAAGTAACTTTTACAAGTTTATTTCGTCACGCGGCAAAAAAGGGAACTAATTATTTGGGTACTGTATTTTACTATTTGCGTAGCATGTGGCGCCGCCGTGAGCGGTAAAGATATTTTAGTAATACAAGCTTTGACAATTGAATAGGTTTCGTAATCATGCCAAAAGATGGCGCTGTATTAAATTATAGTTAAAAGTTTCTTAGTGCCAATAATTATGTAACGATGTTTGAAAGAAATTATTGGGATAATTAACAATTATTAATTTCCTTTGTGACTATGTGAAAACAAAAAGTCAAAGTTAGTTTAGTCAAGTGATTAGTTTATTCATAGTGTTATCGTATTTCGATGTTATTATTGCAATGACACGATTGAATGCGATTAGTTGCTATTGCATTTTCTGTAGGCGCAGTGTGGCATTTTTGTTTATTCTTTGTATTTATTATAACAATATCATCTTTCAGTATAATATTTACCTTGACTTTCCCCACATCCATCTTTATTTACCCATCAGACGATGATTGAATAGACGAACCATAGTTCATCTTAACGTTTCATTCTGTAGGTACCTACTCATCTATGGCGTCAATGTAACATTTTTAGTGTGCGCTCGACGTTAAAAGGGTGCTATTTGATGGATGACCTTACAGCAATATTTCACAATTAATAAAAGCTTTCCAAGCGTAGTAAAGTAAACCTTATGGTAGAGGCAATATAGTTGAACCGAAGTGTAAAGATAACTTTGCAGAGAAAAGGGGGAAGTAGACACAAAACGATAACCGATTGGCTGTCAATGTCAGTCATAGTACATTTTCTTTGTCGCTTGGTTGGTTCCAATTTAGGCCAAATCTCGTTGTAGCAAGGTCATTCGGTATGACAAGTTGGGCCAAGTTTGGGGCCAATATGTGGCGATAACGTACCTGTGAGAGTGGAGTATCACATTGAGAAAATGAAACGAGTATTGTGTCAATGAAATTGTGTCAATAATAAAATATCAGCCCGTATTTGTGTAGAGAAGGATCGAGTATCGTTCACCTCGATTCCTTTCTACGTACCTATTGAGATCTTCAGACTTCCTCTTATTAGGTATCGGGAGAGTTTATAATCTATTCCATAATCAAATTCTTGTTTCCAAATTTAAGACAGATCCACCCTACGCCGCGCCAGTCCAAATTAAGTTAAAGAATAACAAGTACTATTGAAACAGCCATACAAAAAGTTTGAAGCCATACCACAAACTAACGTTAGTTTGCGGTATGGCTTCAAACTTTATGTATGGCTTTATGCCTGGATTTTAAAGTAATTTTTCCAAAAACAAACATTTGTTTGGAAACTACGTTGCAAGCACAGGATACCTACCTACGTTCAAATTTCCTTACGATTTTCTGGTTTTCTTTAAGCCTCCCGAAGAAAAGCGAGGTACTAATACGGAGCAGTAGTGTCCCTAACCAGTGAAGCGTGAATGACGTGAATTTAGTGGAATACCATTTGCTACCGTTTTCCAAGCTCTGCAAGTCTCCGCTCATTTCCGTTCCAATGGTCGGGTAGCCTGTGGCCCTGTGCAAATTCGCAAACCACTCCGACTTACAAGCTGTAGGATGCTGGTTCAAACCCAGATAGGTAGGCATGCACTTTACTTGGGTTAATTTATTTCATCACCACTCCTTTGGAACGGTGAAGGAAAAATACCACTAGAAAACCGACATGTTCTGAAATTTCGAAGACATGTGACGTCCCGAACCCGCGGGGTAATTACGTAATACACTAACAGTAGGAATGGGTTTCATTTTGACAGTTCAACAACATTTATTGCGTTATTAACGTTGTTGAGCAGACAAATTTTTCTAACATATGAAGCATGTATTATCAATTGGCTATCATATAATATGTATTAGCAATAGGATTATCATATAATATGGATTAGCAATAGGCTGCAAATGATTCAGATTGTGATAGATAGTGGGTTACGTAATTAGGGTGCCGATCCACCAATTTTGCACGCCGATTAATACCCTCAAAAGACCTTAGTAGATACCATAGCTTACAATTTATACATAGGTATATAGGTACCTACTCTTATGATTTAAAAAAACTAGCGACCCACCCCTGCTCCACACGGAGCGCCTCCTATCGGGTCAAAAACTATTAAAACTCAAACTCAAAGCATTTATTTCAAATAAACCAATTACAGAAAGTTTTGAACTGTCAAGGGGTCGGTCAGTCAGATAGATGAAGCTACTTGCCCACTCCAAAGCGTAGTAGGCACCTATGGAGAAGAACGGGCAAGAAACTCCACGGACACTCTTTTAAATCAAAATATGGTTACACAATATTGGTTGTATCATTCATGTTGAAAGTATGCATGTGAGAACGATGCGAAACGTTAAAAGCGTCCGTAGTAAAAGGACAAAAACAATTCAAATATTAAATTAAATTAAAGTAAGCCGTGGCAGCTAAGAGATGACCAGTCCCTACTGACGGCGCCCGTTCACGAATGATTATATCTTTCAAGCTCAAACCAACCATATACATTCACCAAATGTCATTGAAATCGGTAGGGTGGTTTCGGAGATTAGCGTGTACGCAAGACAACTTATCAAGCTATACATTTCCATATAAGCTTTTTTTTTTTTGGGTGAGATATCATCAAATGACCTCTCCCGCCCTGGGCGGAGCGGAAGGGCGTGTCAGACTCTTACTGACTAAAACCCACCCGTGTTCCTTCAGTTGCCTGTGCGCCAGGGCCACGGGAACTCTTTCGAACAATCCGCGACCCCGGCAGGCATCGGTCCTATCGGACCCCGTCAATGGTGCTGACATCTCTTTGAGGCGCGCGTGGAACACGACGCGCCGTCGACTCGGGCCTGGTCCTTACCGGACGGCGAGCTGCCCATTGCTCGCCGTCCGCAAGCCCGCGCCTACGGTGGCCGGGAGTCGGCAATCGACTCCCGACGCCCAGGGTGTCTCCTCCTCCTGCGGCGGCTAGGGGCGCGAGGGCGTAGAGACTGCCTCTCTCTTTCGCGCTCCGCCTCCTCCTTCGTGAGCATTACTGCTTCGCAGAAGGAGGTGACGGCTTCCCATTCCCTCTCGCTCCGTACCATGGCCTGAACCAGGGCCGGACGCGAGAGGTCGCCGCCGCCGATCGCCGCCACGAGGACACGGTGGTGCTCCGCCCAAGCCGGGCAGACCTCCACCGTATGCTCCACCGTGTCCTCCGGTCGATCCACACAATGGTAACACCCGGGCGTTTCCTCCCGCCTTATCCGAAACAGGAACCTCCCGAAACAGCCATGTCCAGTGAGGACCTGCGTCAGGCGGAAGGTGAGGACGCCGTGGCGCCTCTCAAGCCACTCCTCAAAGAGGGGTCTTACCGCCGCAATTGTGGCGTGCCCTGCGCTGGGTTGCGACAGTCGCACTCTCCATGCCGCCATGAGATCCCGCCGGAGCTCTGTCCGCTGTGCCGCGATTTCTCGCGGCAGCGGAGTTACGCCCCGGCGTTTCGCCTCCTCGCGCCACTCCCAAACGTGCGCGAGGACCTTTGCCTCCAGATCCCACGGCGGTAATCCGGCAAGGAGGCTCGCCGCCTCGCAGGAGACCGTGCGGTATCCCCGTAACATCCGGATGGCCATGACCCTTTGGGACGCGTTCAACCGGCGGGCTGGCCGGAGCCTCAATGAACGCGCCCACACCGGTGCCCCGTAAAGGGCCATGGACTTCCAGTATAAGCTGACTTCTCATTGTACGAAAAGCATATACAATGCGAGGTCAGCTAAAACTGGAAATGTATAGCTTGATATGTTCTCCTGTGTGTTTACAAACTAAACATTATGACTAAACTCATTCAATGCGTCCGAGAATAAATTAGCTGAATATGTAATGACAAGTATCGCCCTAAAAATTATATGCATTGGATGGGTGTATCAATTCATAATTGATGCCGTGACGATTGTAACGAACTTTATAGGTATTTATAATTTAGCCTAGAAGCATTTTTCTCATATAACTGACTGTATTTTCTGAGGATAAATATCCTTAAACATATACCGTATGGAAACCACATATATGCAATTAATTAAACCACAAGTAAAGGGTCCCACAGACAGGCGCGACGCGACAGCGCTTCACAAAGGCGCCACTCGTCGCGCGACATGTGGTGCCTTTGTGTCGGGCGCGGCGTCGCGTCATGCCGGTGTGTACGAGCCTTTATACTAGTCCACAGAAGTACTTATAGCAAAATTAAATATTAAATAAGAAACCGTAAATAAAAAAGTGTTTTTTTCTGACATAATAAATATCAAAATAAATTACAACGTACATTCGTACCTAGTCGTTTAGGAGTACTGATTTTCATTTTAGGCAAATGAGTAGAAAATGTAACAGCGTCGTGATAGTTTGCACTGCGTGGCAACGTCGCTTTTCAGCGTTTAAGGATTCAAATTCATTGAATCATCATGACCTAGTGATCCAATTCTAGTGTTTAAATTTGCTCAAAATTAAAACTCTACTTGTTGACCTAAATACTGCACCGATTTCGTTAATTTTTTGTATATCATCAGCATAGCAAAGGCGATAAAAAGTATGTGGTTTCATTCATTGCATACTAGCTTCTGCCCGCGGCTTCAACCGCGGTGTCTGATATTATCCCACGGGAACGTGCTACCGGGACAGAAATAGCCTATATCGTTCTCCAGAATACCATCTATCTCCTTGCCAAATTCTATCGAAATCCGATCAGTGGTTTAGGCGTGAAAAGGTAACATACAGACAGAGTTACTTTCGAATTAATTTAGTATGGATATGAAAGAAAGAAAGATAGAAAAATTGGTTTATTTTTCACAGAAACACGTGTTTCTGTGAAAAAAGATAATAAGCTCTGGTAACAATCCTAATCCTAATCCTAACTTCCTAACTTCCTAACTTCCTAACTAATATCCTAACTTCCTAATCCTAACTTCCTAACTATCCTAATCCTAACTAATATTATAAATGCGAAAGTAAGTTTGTTTGTTTGTTTGTTACCTTTCCACGCCTAAACCACTGAACCGATCATCCTGAAATTTTGCATATACGTTGTCAGGTGTACAGAAACGGACATAGGGTATCTTTTATCCCGAAAAAAAGTACTGTTCCCGAGGAAAACAACAATAACGTTCTAATGATAATAGATGGCGCCACGTGTCTTCCGATCATGATTGAATTATAACCCGAATTGATAGTCAAAGTCTAAATTAACGCGAGCGAAGCCGCGGGCAAAAGCTAGTGTAAAATAAAAATAAAACAAACAAAATAGATCTATAATCACGAGCACAAAACAGAAATAGTCGACAGCTGCACGTCATGACTGTGACAGGAAGGCTTCCACTCAGCATGATGCTGTGCTGATATGTGGTTTCCATACTGTATGTCTAGCAAAAACCACACCAATTTACAAAACTAAAACCACTATAATACATACCATAGATAATTATCACCCTTGCATCCTCCCGGTACCTATTGGCTTCGTGAATTATCGGCACCCGAGAACAGATGTACCGAATGGCCCCAAATAGCCCCGAGGTCGTTTTTACGACTACAATTGACTTTTAAGATTAAAACCCTCGCATTTTGCGAATCATATGTGGTTATAATAAAGTTTTATGGAAGAGATATTGCTTGAAAGCTCGGGTTTATTACGAGAGGTTTCTGCTAAAGGTTTTCGATTAAGAGAATTTTATTTTGTAGTTTTACTTGGGTATTGTAACCCCATGGTTCCACCAAGGTATGTACCTGGGACTCGTCCTCGACAGCCGGTGGAACTTCGTCGAGCACTTCCAACGTTTGGCTCCCAGACTGCAGCGGGCCGGGGCTGCTTTGAAGCGGCTCTTGCCCAATCTGGGGGGGCCAAACGCCTCCTGCCGGAGGCTCTACGCGGGGGTCGTGCGGTCCATGGCCCTTTACGGGGCACCGGTGTGGGCGCGTTCGCTAAGGCTCCGGCCAGCCCGCCGGTTGAAAGCGTCCCAAAGGGTCATGGCCATCCGGATGGTACGGGGATACCGCACGGTCTCCTGCGAGGCGGCGAGCCTCCTTGCCGGATTACCGCCGTGGGATCTGGAGGCAAAGGTCCTCGCGCACGTCTGGGAGTGGCGCGAGGAGGCGAAACGCCGGGGCGTAACTCCGCTGCCGCGAGAAATCGCGGCACAGCGGATAGAGCTCCGGCGGGATCTCATGGCGGCATGGAGAGTGCGACTGTCGCAACCCAGCGCAGGGCACGCCACAATTGCGGCGGTAAGACCCCTCTTTGAGGAGTGGCTTGAGAGGCGCCACGGCGTCCTCACCTTCCGCCTGACGCAGGTCCTCACCGGACATGGCTGTTTCGGGAGGTTCCTGTTTCGGATAAGGCGGGAGGAAACGCCCGGGTGTTATCATTGCGTGGATCGACCGGAGGACACGGTGGAGCATACGGTGGAGGTCTGCCCGGCTTGGGCGGAGCACCGCCGTGTCCTCGTGGCGGCGATCGGCGGCGGCGACCTCTCGCGTCCGGCCCTGGTTCAGGCCATGGTACGGAGCGAGAGGGAATGGGAAGCCGTCACCTCCTTCTGCGAAGCAGTAATGCTCGCGAAGGAGGAGGCGGAGCGCGAGAGGGAGAGGCAATCTCTACGCCCTCGCGCCCCTAGCCGCCGCAGGAGGAGGAGACACCCTGGGCGTCGGGAGTCGATTGCCGACTCCCGGCCACCGTAGGCGCGGGCTTGCGGACGGCGAGCAATGGGCAGCTCGCCGTCCGGTAAGGACCAGGCCCGGGTCGACGGCGCGTCGTGTTCCACGCGCGCCTCAAAGAGATGTCAGCAAAAGTGACGGGGTCCGATAGGACCGATGCCTGCCGGGGCTGCGGATTGTTCGAAAGAGTTACCGTGGCCCTGGCGCACAGGCAACTGAAGGAACACGGGTGGGTTTTAGTCAGTAAGAGTCTGACACGCCCTTCCGCTCCGCCCAGAGCGGGAGAGGTCATTTGATGATTTCCCACCCAAAAAAAAAAAAAAAAAAAAAAAAAAATGGTTCCACCAAGGTATAAGTATTCAGATTCAGATAACTTTATTTGCTCAAACATGTGTGTACATACAATTATAAAGAAAAAAAATTTGTAATAGGCTTCAAAATGATTCAGATTGTGATAGATAGTGTGTTACGCAATTAGGGAGCTGAAGTAAAGATCAAGTAGTTGATACAAAACTTGTAGAAAACTTGCCAAAAATGTCGGAAATTTGAACGAAATAGTTAATAAAACATATTGTCTTAACCAACGAATACATATTATGTATGATAAGTAGGTATAACTTACATATTTTAAACATAATGATATCTAATGTTTTTGACTAGTCAGTTACGACGACACAACCTGCGGGGTAATTGCGTAACACACTAACAGTAGGAATGGCTTTTGACAGTTCAACAACATTCATTGCGTTTTTTACGTTGTTGAGCAGACAATTTTTTCGATCATATGTAGCAATGCATTAGTAATAATAGGCTTCAAAATTATTCAGATTGTGATAGATAGTGTGTCCTGACGGAAATCCTATACTATAATTTTTTTCTTTTTTGATGTTGATTTTATTTAATTTTATTTCAACTGATCTTATTCTTCTCTTAATTTATCATTATTATCATTACCATCAATTTGTTAATTTATATCTGGCTATGGGTACTATTTACCTGAAAATAAATGAATTTATTTATTTATTTATTATTATACAATGCGAGATCAGCTTATACTGGAAATGCATAGCTTGATATGTAGCCGTGTTTACCAGGCAATTTCTTCTAAAAACTATAAAAGTTATATCCCTCATTACATAGCTAACCTAAGCGATAGTCTAAGGGCCCTTGTTTGATACATAGTTAAACATGACCATTAGTTAATTTAACAATTGTCAATAGCTGTCAAAGTTTAACTACTCTGTCTGCGCATGGTTAACTTTTATAGCAAATTGTATTTTTTTTTACTGTATTTCGCTTAACCATTTGACAAACAACATACTTCTGTAATTTCTAACAAATTGTTAGTTTAACTAACGCATTTTAACTTAAAGTATGTTTGACTACTGATCAAACAGCGGGTCCTTAGGTATCTAACGCGTCAGTCTACACTGAGACCAACTATTAATTCACTCACATCTTGTGCCGGATTAATTTACCAGCGAGCCAATCTAGTGAGTGACGCGAACGTAGATGTAGATCACTAGATTCGCCGCGTGTCGATAAAGTAGACAGTCAAGATCTGAGGTACCTTTTTCCAGAATTGTATTTTTGACAAAATATGGCCAAAAACAGGGTCAAATTAAATAAGTTAGCGAAACTTAGCAAATGTGGTTGGTAATGACGATAAAACAAACAAAAAAAACTGAACTCATATTTTAAGTAATTATACTACCAGCGCACATATTTTAATTATCTAGGCGGCCAAAAGTCAAAATAACAAAGTTTAAGGAATGCTAATTACATTGACTACCTGAGGCAGGGGACATTCCAACAAATAATAGACCGCCACCCCCACCCTTCTTCCGTTGCGCGTTATCAGGTAAATTCAGTCGAAAGTTGATCATTGAACCTTGTGTACGTGTCCTTATCGGCTATTTACAAAAGCGTTAACTTTGTGTGTTAAACTGAAGTTTTCTGTGTTTACCTGGTGCAAAATAGTAATGGATTCGGAAACTACAGGTATGTGACAATCTAAATGTAACATATTAGCTTAAATTTGTTTTATTTTAATATACTTTTAGTGGTCGAGAAATAACGTCTGAAATAAGGATATTTTTTTAAGAAATTCATGTTTAGGAAGCTATTTGTTTTAATATCGGGATAGATCCGGCAACTTTTGTAATTTATATAAAAAATATAGACCCTTAAGTAACGAATACTAAATAAATTAGCCGCGGAATAGCGCGGATGCGCAAAAACGTAGAACATTGAATTTCACGGTCAAAATAAGCTAAATTTGTGAAAAAAGGTATTTATGTCTAAAACAATATTTACTTGTTCCAGATATAGTGGGTACTTCCGGAGTGAGAATAGTGACTCTTAAATCTCTCTTTGATATTATGAAAAATGAAAATTTACGCAATTTGGAAGAAAAGCTATGTTTTTTGAGAGAACACCTTTTCACTAGTGACGATCTTACTGAAGATCAGTTAAAAATACTGATAAACAATTTTGCACATTTTAAATCGGAAATGAAGCAAAGGTGGATTAAATCTCACAAAAAAGAAGAGGTTTTTTTGAAAAACAACCAACTTTGGCTGGAAGGTACATTCGAAATTCCACTCACAACGGCAAATCGTCCAGGTCGCACTTGTAAATCGTTTGGGGAATCTAGCGGAAGGACCAAAAGAAGAAAAACGGAAGGGATCCGATCTAATGTAGAAGATGGTGTAATACTTCACGCAGCTCAAGTTGAATTAAGTAAATCGGGAAAACGTGATGCTTCTCACGTGCTCAAAGATATTATGAGCTCTCCGACCCGTTCAACGAAATACAAAAAAGCTTATGATTCGTCTAAATGTGAAAAACCATCGCGTCTAACCCCATTGAAGCATTACAAATGTTTATAGATGCAGACTTAACAAGAGGACAGTATGAACTTATAAGAAACACGAACAAAACGTTCTTTCCATGTTATAGCTTAATTCAACAAGCAAAAAAAGAGTGTTATCCTCCTCCAGAAACGTGCACGGTAACGAGTACCTGCGTCGAAATCCAACTGCAACCACTAATTGATATTACCATTAGGCGCTTATCGGTATTCTTAGAAGAGGTCTTATCAACAATAAAAGAGCAAGAGCGCAAAACTTTGAAGTTGATATGTAAATTGGGCTGCGATGGATCCCAGCAAGCACAATATAAACAAAAGCTTGAAAATGAGGCTGACTCTGATGCAAATATTTTTCAAAGCTGCTTTGTACCTGTGCGACTAGTTTACAGCAAGGACAACGAAAAGGTGTTATGGGAAAATCCAACCCTTTCATCTCCCCGATTTCGCTTCGTCAAAGAGATAACTGATATAACCAATGAAGAGATCAGTTATGTCAAAAATTCTGTTGATAATTTGGTTGCGACTGAGGTGGATATTAACGGAAAAAAGTTTTTGATTCATTCCCAATTTGTCATGACAATGGTTGACGGAAAAGTTTGCAATGCAGCTACTGGAACAACATCCACGAGTCGCTGCTATAATTGTAGAAAAACTTCTGAAGAGTTTAATAATTTGGAGGACAAAAGGAAACTCTCAAAAGATCCTACTGAATTCGGACTGTCTATTTTACATGCGAGAATAAGATTTTTCGAAAGCATTCTGCATTTAGCGTACAAACTGCCCGTGAAAAAATATCGGGAGAGAAAAACAGACGAGGAAAAAGAAATGGAAAAGAATAGGAAAATTGAGATACAGACCAGGTTTCGCAATGAAACTGGCTTATTAGTAGATATGCCGAAAACAAACTTCGGAAATACGAATGATGGGAACACCAGCAGGAGATTCTTTGAAGATCCGAAACTAGCTTCAGACATTACAGGGATAGATCATGAGTTAGTATATAGATTAAAAGTTATTTTAGAAACGATTTCGAGCGGATATACTATAGATGTTGAAAAATATGAAAAATATGCGGAAGAAACTGCTTGTTTATACATAAAACTCTACCCATGGCACCCAATGACACCCACACTGCACAAAGTACTTGTACACGGATCAGATATAATAAAAAATGCATTGTTACCTATAGGACAACTGTCTGCGGAAGCAGCAGCGGCACGTAACAAACATTTTAGGACGTACAGACAGGATTACTCAAGGAAATTCTCTAGAGAATCCTGTAATAGAGATATTTTAAACAGGCTTCTTTTAAGCTCAGATCCATTTCTTAGTGCCTCAAGGGCAATTAAAAAAAAGAAGATGTCTTCGTTTCTGCCTGAAACATTAAACATGCTTCTGTCTGCTACACCAAACCCAACAGAATCAGAAAGTGAGAACGAGGAGGTGAATTGATTTGAAAAAGTATGTATTGTTATTGCTAAATTAATTAAATAATGTATGAATATGTATGTCGGAGTTGGTTGTCAATTACAATTGTGGGTAGTCAACAAAGTTTATTATAACTTGTTTTTCTTACTATTTAAGTGATTTTTACTATCAATTACTGTCTAATAAATCGGAACATAATTTATTAAGTACTCAGTGTACGTACTAATTGATTTTTGGCAACTTATTTCGATAATTATAACCGATGCTTTTGTTCAAAACAATTGATGACATGTTACTTTAATTTTAAAATGATTTACTTTGTATATTCACCATTGTTTATTTAAGACAATTATTCTTGTATTATTTGATTACTTTATAATGTAAGTCTTATTAGATTAGCACATTTTAGTGTTTTGTATCAAGTAAACACGTGACGTACTTCCGTGCGTCATCGGACAGAGTTGTCGTGGTGGGATTGCTAGGTGGGGGCATAGTCTTTTAAAATAGCGTGCACTCGGCGTGCGAGTCAGTCGATTTTCGGATTCGACTCAATAAAGAGCCCCTGCTCCCGACAAAACTGTCGGTTTACCTGTACCTACTATAGTAAAAACCCTGTAATTGTTTATACAGTCTTGTTTATCCCAATAAAATGGGAACTCCAAATCCTGATGATATGCCTCTCGGCAATCCTGATCCTACATCAGAAGTGGGATTAGGTTTAGCCCAGGAATCGCAAGGTGTTGGTGATCCATGGCGAGTAATGTTAGAGCTTCAGAACCATAATATGGCTCAGTTAATTGAAGTAATTAAGACGCACTCCGCTCCGTCTACTGTAATCCGCTTGCCCGATTTTGACCCAGACTTACCTGATTCCAATGCTCAATTTTGGAGTACAACCGTTGATATTTGCCTATCGGAAAAGCCTCTTCAAGGTGGTAATCTTATTATTGCCCACACTAAAGCCTTAAAGGGCAGTGCTAACGTATGGCTTTCCCAAGTATCGTATGCAGGCATGACCTGGACAGACTTTAAGAGTCTCTTCCTCTCTCGTTATGACGTTTCGGAAACTGTTGCCGCTACCCTCATTAACCTTCATAATAGTCAACCGAAAGAAGGAGAATCTTTAGCCGCATATGCCAGTCGACAGGTCACTTCACTGATATCTAAATGGAATAGTCTGAGTGTCGAACACATTGCTATTTCTACTGTACTGGCCCATGTCTCCAAATTTTATTCCCGTGCTCATCGACTAGCCTTTACTACTGAAGTACATAATAGGCATACACTTCAACAAGAACTGAATGTTTTGTCCCATCTTAAGAGAAAGTCTCAGATTTCCTTTGGCCAGCACGATTCTTCTCAACCTAACAGGTTCAGACCAGGTACAATAATGTCACTTTTGTGGTATATTGGGGCATAAATCTACAAATTGTCGCAAGAAGACCGAGAACACCAAACATCCTGAACCAGCCAGCTAAGGCGACACCAAAAAAGATCGTCTGTTACCGCTGTGGGGAGTCGGGACACGTCGCTCCTCGCTGCCCAAAGGCGACCGGAAGGCGGCCGGTAGGTTCAAGTGCAGATACTGGGAGTCTGCCTTCGAGCAGCCAACCATCCGTGAAACGAGTTGAAGCTTGTGATGTACGACCTATTACTGGTATTCTACAACAATCAGGTGAGTCGCTTGCATTTTGTTATGACTATGGGGCTGAATATTCTCTTATTGCTGAAACATTTGCTGAAAAGTTGTCTGGCAAACGTATTTCTTGTATGGTCAATATAATGGGAATAGGAAATTCTAACATATGTACCAAACAAATTCTGAGTGAAGTAGAAATAGATGGTTATCACTTAGAGATACTCTTTCATGTGATACCAGATGCCTATATAAGTCATAGTATCATGATAAGCCGTGAGAAATTAAAATTAGGTTTCTCGGTTAATATGACCGAAAACAGTCTTACCATTACAAAAGTTAAGATTATTGATCAATGCTCTATTCCTAGGGTTTGCACTATTCGTTTAATTTTACTGTTCGAATAAAATGAATACTTCTAGAGCTAAATATTCGAATATTCGGGTATTCGAATATTTTTTTAACATTTATTGAAAATAATACAATATCAATTCAACACAAACATGTGTGAGCAGCAATACGGGGGTTTAGTTTGATTGCCGCATAATTCTATTCAAATAAAATCAAGTATTATAATTAGTTTTATTGTTTTTTAATAAAAAAAACCACATTAATTATCGTTTCACAGAGTAAACATAGGTAAGTCTTAGCTTAGGGATATGATGACATGACACTGATGAGTGATGACGCTTAGGATAAAAAATAAAAAAAACTCAACAGTCAACAATTAGTACAAGTACAAATATATATATCATACTTATCTTTACTAGAAAGTAGAACTAGAGTAGGAACTTTGGTTACATTTTACATAACATACAGTTAAGTTTTATAATCAAAACAAAATCGTATTTCTTTTAGACTCAAACAAACATTAATTAACATTACAAATTAACAATCCACAAATCAATAAAACAAATCAATCAATTTCAAACTTTGATAATATGAGCGCAAAAAGCTTAGGGCGTCCAAAGTATCGGCATTCATTTTCGTTCTTAAGCGGTTGCACAAGTAACTCGCCGAAGAAAACACCCTCTCAGCTTCGACACTGGAGGGTGGAATGGAGAGCAGTAAATTATATGCTCGGGTTAAATGTGTACCACGTTGTCCACCGCCGTCAAAGAGACCCATCTCCACTTGGATTTTAGTGCCAAGATCCAAGACCTCATCTCCGGACTGTCGTAGCTGTAAAGATTCGGCTGCGTCATTTTGTAGCTTACGGCGCAGTTGATCTTTCATAGACATACTGTTCTCATCATTGCTTTCTGTCTCTGTTTGTACTTGTGGGCTGCTGCGGCTACGGTCTTCAGAGTCTGTTGATGACTCGAAGTAGCTGTTCAATTTCACGATTGTGTTTTTAACCACCATATTATGGGGATTTTCAAATGGATATGAAGACTTCCCTTCATTGTAAAATTTTGCGGAATTATCCAGGTATTTGAGAGTGCCGCTTAGCTCTGGTAGTCGTCGTTCTCCAATTCTTTGTTTCAGTGATACTAAGAGATCACGGCTCACGTCATTATGAATTTCACCCAGTTTCTCAATCATAAACTTCAACGCTGTTTCTGTCATTATCAGGTTGGCATTTTCTTCACACAGAACTTCAACAGTAGCTTTGATCACATTCATTGTGTTGGAGAGTTCTTCGAGTCGCCTCATCTCTTCTTCTGAAAATGTGATATGGTTGTCATAATCTATTAACGTTTTCTGGACTACAACTTTCAGTGTTAGAAACCGGGACAACATGTCAGCAAGGCTGCTCCAACGTGTCTTGCAATCAAGTATTAGACACAAGTCTTTCTTTCCTTCCTCCGAAGCATATTTGTATAAGGTTTCTGCCCGAGTAGGAGATGAACGAAAAAAAATCACAGCTTTTCGCACTTTGTTTATAACATCTTTGAAGCTTCGCGCAAGCGCAAGGCTGACCGTTGAAGTGCTGGCATATTCAATGGTCACATCAAATCCAGCTCTGTCCAGTTCATCAGCATTGTCGCTTGCTTGGTCAGTGTTAGTCTCATCAGTATCAGTGTCAGTCTTATCGCTGTCTTCTGACTCAGGATCAGGAATAACTGAAACTTCAGGAATGGCTTTATTCTTCTTGTAAAGAACATCAATTACTGCCAGTTGAATACCATGCGCTAAGCATAGTTGATGAAATGCATTGGTCTTTCGACCTAGGGCACACATAACGCTCGCTCCATCAGATGCCAGGCAAATTATATCATCATCTAATGACAGATTATATTCAGCAATTTTTGTTTTCAGAATGTTGAGACAGTTATCTGCTGTGCCCTTTCCTGTCAGTTTAGCTAAACCCAGGTTTCTGAACGATTTACGTTTTAATTTTGGTGAATGAATGTTGACATTCATATACCGTACATTTTGAGACGACGTCCACTCATCGAGGGTGATGGTGAATTTTATCCCTGAAGATTTCAGAAGGTTTAATTCCTCAGTTAGTTCTGCCTTAAGTTGGTTGCTTCTGGTGATGACAATTTTCTTTATTGTGTGGGGAGACTCAGGTAACTTATATCCGCTTTTATTGAATAACTTACGTATCGTTTTGGATGTACATATACGAAAAAACGACAGACCATCTAAAGCTGCCAACATGGAGATCATGTCTTCGGAGCTATCTTCAGATTTGAAATAATCTGTGAGTCGCCTTTTCTTCTTCTGTACTTCATTGGAATTTTCTTTGCTTCCACTTGCAGTAACTGTAACCTCATCAGAATTATTGATCTGTCCTTTTACAAATATGGAATGCTTTTTTTGAAGATGTATGTCCAAAGGAGTCGTTGACATGGAGTTTGACAATACTACTTTGCAGATTTTGCATTTTGCTTGTGAACCACCTTCAGCACGTAAAAAGTGTTGCCACACAGATTTTTTGTCTTTAGATCGTTTGGTGTACTCTTTGAATTCAACTTTGTCAACACTTCCACTCGCCATCACTAAGATTTATTTTGTCTTAGATAGACAGCTTTCAATGCAGGAACTGAAATCAGAACAAATTTAAATTAGATACGATTATTATAAATATAATACCTACTGTATGTAAGTTTAAGTACATAGTTTAAAATGTCACACGCAACAATCTAATATTTTTAAAATCGTAACTGATCACATCATACACCGGCTCGCGTAACCAACCAAATCAGTAAGTAGCGTAAGGAGGGATTTAATACGTACGCTACGTCAGAGGAATGCAGAAACCCGTTTCAAAGTAAAACACTTAAATAAACGCTACTAAGCACTTGCTTTGGCTTAGCATCGGTTGTCACTGTTGCGCAACGGGCAAACTACAAGTGCTTGATAGAGACAGAGAATGGCTAAGCCAAAGCACTTGCTTAGTAACGTTTATTTATCTCAACCTTAGTGTAGGAGTGTAGAAACAGGAGTTTCGGCTCAGTAGTTAGGTTAGATTAGTCTATACTATAATCTACTAACCTAACCTATAGCAAAAAAGACAGTAAGTATTCTAAAATATTTAAATTTTAATTCAATAGTGCTTTTTCGTAGTAATGACCTCGACTTTCAAGTTTTAGGTCGGTATACCTACCTACTATTGAGCCAAAATTCCTGTTTCTACACTACTTAATAATAGTTTGTGGCATTAATTAGGTTTGTCTGAAATACTTACGTGAATGTCGCCACGCGCAGGTAATAACAGTAACACAACACAACTCTCAAATAATTATGCGTTCGCGCATGCACACTGTCCTTGGCGGTGGGCGAGGCGAGGGACGACTGATGACTGAGTGAACGATTGAGTACAAGGACACAACAGGGTGGGACTCAAGGGCAGGGTTGGACTTAGAATCAAAACAATATAAGGGCCTTTATTACTTTATTAACTATTCGAATATTCAGGTAATTTTAATGAATTATTCGAATTTGAAATTGTACCGGATATTCGAATAAAATGAATATTCGAATATTCGAATTTCAAACCCTATCTATTCCTGAGACTCCGAATTTTCATGATATTTATACTGATGTACCATCCGAATATAAACCACAGTTGATCGAACTCCTTCAAAAATCTTCTCATGTTTTTGTAAAGGGACTACCATATACTTGAGTCACATCGGGTGAACTTAAAATACACCTCATTAATCCACATAAGACGGTCCATCGAAGGCCCTACAGACTTACTCCTGACGAAAGGCAGTTAGTTCGTTCTAAAATTAATGATCTGATAGATGCTCAACTAGTTAGACCTAGTTGCTCTCCGTTTGCAAGTCCTATTTTATTGATAAAGAAGCGCGACGGATCTTATCGAATGTGCGTAGACTACCGTGTGCTCAATAGTAATACTGTAGCAGATAGGTTTCCACTGCCCCTTATAGCTGACCAATTCGCAGGATTATGCGGTGCTAAAAGTTGCCTTGACTATACTTCTGGGTATAACTAAAAACGTTCTTCTCCATAGGTACCTACTACGCTTTGGAATGGGCAACTAGCTTCATCTTTCTGACTGACCGACCCCTTGACAATTCAAAAGTGCCTGTAATTGGTTTATTTGAAATAAATGCTTTGAGTTTGAGTTGAGTTTGTCTAATACGATAAAGCCCGACATGATAAGACTAAAGCTATTTTGAAAAAGTTTCATGTAGGAGACTTTGTACATATTGCTAATGAGGAACGGAACCAAACTAAATTAGATCCTAAATTTAAAGGTCCCCATAGAATTTTAGAACTATGGGATGGTGATAGATATTTGTTAAAATCTTTGAGTACCAATAGAATTTACAAATATGCCCACGATCGTGTACGAAAAATGCCTGAATGTCCAGTCACTATCAGTAATGATGTCAATGTTGACACTGGTGATGATTCATCTGCTGCTGACATAGTATAGCTGAATTGACAAGATGTCTATGTTGACTCTTGTTTATCTCTACGCTTAATCGGATGTCTATGTTGACTCCTGGATTTGGATGTTGAACTTGACGCTTATGCGGGTTGTCTATGTTGACGCCTATGCGGGTTGTCTATTCGACTCCAAATTACTTGTCGAATCCCATGGTGTGATTTCGGCTGGGAGACTATGTCTCTACTTTAGTTGAGCTATGTATTGTCCGTAGCAGTATGGTCATTTTGGATGGTTGCTAAGCAACTGCTATTGATAATAATTTTATTTGACCAATTCAGGATTTTTCTTTTCAACATACATTTTATTAAGGGTTTTGTTTGTCAGAAAGGCCGAACGATATAACCAAGAGATTTTGTTTTCAGGATGACACGAGGTCGTGTAGAACGTCAGTTCTGGCCGTGTCGGAGTTGGTTGTCAATTACAATTGTGGGTAGTCAACAAAGTTTATTATAACTTGTTTTTCTTACTATTTAAGTGATTTTTACTATCAATTACTGTCTAATAAATCGGAACATAATTTATTAAGTACTCAGTGTACGTACTAATTGATTTTTGGCAACTTATTTCGATAATTATAACCGATGCTTTTGTTCAAAACAATTGATGACATGTTACTTTAATTTTAAAATGATTTACTTTGTATATTCACCATTGTTTATTTAAGACAATTATTCTTGTATTATTTGATTACTTTATAATGTAAGTCTTATTAGATTAGCACATTTTAGTGTTTTGTATCAAGTAAACACGTGACGTACTTCCGTGCGTCATCGGACAGAGTTGTCGTGGTGGGATTGCTAGGTGGGGGCATAGTCTTTTAAAATAGCGTGCACTCGGCGTGCGAGTCAGTCGATTTTCGGATTCGACTCAATAAAGAGCCCCTGCTCCCGACAAAACTGTCGGTTTACCTGTACCTACTATAGTAAAAACCCTGTAATTGTTTATACAGTCTTGTTTATCCCAATAAAATGGGAACTCCAAATCCTGACGATATGCCTCTCGGCAATCCTGATCCTACATGTAAATATATAGTGTGTGTATATAAGTGTGTGTAAGATTATGTAAATATATAGTGTAATGTAGATAAGTGTACGTAAGAATATGTAAATATATGGCCTATTATTTGCACTTTTTTTTTTTGTTGTATTTGTGTTTTGTTGCTTTTTTTTATGACATTATAAAAGTTATTGTCGCTTGTTTTATTTCCGTCATTTTAAACCAAAAAACCCGCACTAATATTTTTGGCCGGCTAGATTAATGAAATACCCCTACAGCGGCCGCTGGCCCCGTTGTCAGCTATAGTAACTGGAAAGGAATAGTTTTTTTTTTTGTTCATTAGATATTTATACCCATCCGCGTAGGCGGAGTTTTGCTATCTAATTTAATTTAACCCTGAACAGCAGGTATCAATTCCCCGTAGAAATAGAAATACTTACAAATATTTATTCGTTAGTAAGTATCAGGTATAGATTGTACCTACCTATGTTAGAAATGTTTGACTTCTCAGCTTCCGCCATGAAATACTAAAAAGCACGCTTAATTTATCGTTGCCCTAAACATCTAGACGACCTACAAAGCGTAGTTTCACCACACCAAAGGCCTGAATTCCTCCTACGCTGATGTCGGTCGCGTACGGTCGGACGCGTACCTAGTCGTAGCAGCGTACGCGCCGCTGACGTCAGCGTCGCAGTGTGGTGCTATATCGAAAACAATGTATAGTCGTACGCGCGACCGACGTACGCGACCGACATCAGCGCAGGAGGAATGCAGGCCTTATAAATTATTTTTCGCTTATCTAGCAAGATGATTTTCTACAAATTCTGTATCATTTTTTATGTGGTAGATTATACCTATATGTAGACTGTGAAGCAAACCTTTACATAACTTTTCTATCTGCCCCGTTGGTCTCGTGGTTGCAATCGCAGCTGCTGAGCGTGGGTACTGGGTTCGATTCCCATGTTGGGCAAAGTGTCATTGGGTTTTTCCATTAGGAATTTCTTAGTAACAGCCCGAAGTTTGGAAGTTGGTAGTGTGATACCCCCGTGCCTCGGAAAGCACGTTAAGCCGTTGGTCCTGCGCCTGATCTCTCCGGTCGTTTCGGATTGCCATCCCATCGGACTATGAAAGTGAGGGAAGAGAGAGTCACCTGTGTCTGCGCACACACTTGTGCACTATAATATCTCCTGCGACGAAAGCTAGTCTCCGTTGAGATGAGCCGCCATGGCCGAAATACGGTCTGGAGGACTTTAGAGAGGTATGAGGAACAGGGTGTAAAGTTCTTTCATACCTCCATAGAAAAGGGAGGAACCTCCGACCAGACGGTTGGCGTGTCTGGTGGGCAACTGCCCGACGTTTGATGTCGGGATGTTGTAAATATGCTAGTTGCGCGGTAAACTCTGCTTGCGCGATGCAGGATTTTGCGTGACGTCAGTGTGACGTGTTGCTCCCTTGTGGCGATGTAGGTACCGCCACAACTATATACTATCTGCCGCATCTAGAACTTTAATTCGTGCAGCATCAAAATGTAACGTCGGAGAGTAATTTATAGGCTCCCAAAGAAATCAAGGCTGCATTTAGATAGATAGGTACCTACTAGTAGTCCAATTTAGTAATGGATTACAGATCCGATATTCATTAGTTGCTATCTATTCCGGTTTTTGTCCTTCCCTGTTGATCTTCTTCTCCGTCGATCCCTTACTTCTGATGATCACTGTCAATACTCAGTACTTAATATCTTAATTGCTTTACCATAATGTGTACTTAGGTGGTAACTATATAATTGAGATCATTATGGACCTTATAGGGCACAGCAAAAGAGTAGGAGAGAGAGAGAGAGATCATTAAGTTGTTATACGTTGTTATAATCGTTAAGTTGTTGTTGTTGTTGTTGTTAAGTTGTTATAATCAAAGTCAGGGAATCGCGAGTAACATACTAACATTTACTAAAACTACTTAATCTTCACATCAACAACAAGCACAAACAACACGAAACTATGTATAATCTCTATATTCAAGCAGGCAGCCTACAATGTGGTGGTTATGTGGTCGTCAAAAATTAAGGCGGCGTCATCTTGATCAACGGAAGTGCCAAGCTATTTCAGGGATAAATCTGAAATGTCTTATCTACCTGTAATAATAAATAACAGAATAGAATAGAATTAAAAAAGATATATATGAATAAGTCATTTTATTTCTGTAAGTAGTTTTGTACAAATACTTTAGCACGTCAATCATATTTTTTAAACTAGATGAGGTCGGTGTTTCCTATCTGACGACTCTGAGAAGAAAGGCCGAAACAAACTCAGAGGTCACAGTCTCTTTTAAAGTCCAGCACCCTAATTGTGTAACACACTATCTATCACTATCTGAATCATTTTGATGCCTATTGTTAATCCATTGCTTCATATGTTCGAAAAATGTGTCTGTCAACAACGTAAATAACGCAATGAATGTTGTTGAACTGTCAAAATGAAAGCTAGTCTTACTGTTAATGTGTTACGCAATTAACCCGCAAACATAATCTTGGTCAGAACATGTAAATACCATGTAGATTGATGTCTGAAATGGTATTTTGTGGAAAGAACCACACACATTGAGTGGACCTGTCCAGCCAGTGCACGCATTTGTCAGTAATCGTGCAGCTCAACCAACTCCGAACTTAAGGAGCTCAACGCCCTTCAAACCTAAACATATTTACTTGGCGACAGAAATAGGTATGGTGGTACTACCGCATACGAGATCTTTCACAAAGAGCTCAACTGTATATACTACAGGGTGAAATTAAATTAGCTAGAGAAACTGCAGACGTGATGGGTATCGGTATCTAAAGAGGACTAAAAGAAAAAACTATTGATTGTTTTTTTTGTGGGTCATCGACCGCACGTAATGTAATCACTTGAAATATCAGTTTAAGAATCAGTTTCTTTTTGTGTTTATACAAAAAAGTGAAGTGAAGTTTACTTCCCAGAAGTGATGAGTATCGATATACAGGCTGGCAGGGATGGTTCAGGCCATGGTACGGAGCGAGAGGGAATGGGAAGCCGTCACCTCCTTCTGCGAAGCAGTAATGCTCGCGAAGGAGGAGGCGGAGCGCGAGAGGGAGAGGCAATCACTGCGCCCTCGCGCCCCTAGTCGCCGCAGGAGGAGACACCCTGGGCGTCGGGAGTCGATTGCCGACTCCCGGCCACCGTAGGCGCGGGCTTGCGGACGGCGAGCAATGGGCAGCTCGCCGTCCGGTAAGGACCAGGCCCGGGTCGACGGCGCGTCGTGTTCCACGCGCGCCTCAAAGAGATGTCAGCAAAATTGACGGGTTCCGACAGGACCGATGCCTGCCGGTGCTGCGGATTGTTCGAAAGAGTTACCGTGGCCCTGGCGCACAGGCAACTGAAGGAACACGGGTGGGTTTTAGTCAGTAAGAGTCTGACTCGCCCTTCCGCTCCGCCCAGAGCGGGAGAGGTCATTTGATGATTTCACACCCAAAAAAAAAAAAAAAAGACTGGCAGGGATATCGACGCGTAAACTGTAACCATGAATTCAGCACATGATTTTGAACCCCCCGGTGCGTTGAAAATTTAAGTCGGTAATAAAAAAAACAATTGCTGTTCCATACATTTAGACCACGTAGGTATTGCATTTTTCTATGAAACAGAAGATTTTTTTTTAATAACTGACGAAAAATTTCTGCGATACGTCTAGAATCATGTGCTGAATTCGTGGGTACAGTCTGCGCGTCGATGTGAAATGAAAAAACAATAAAAACAGTTTTTCTCAACTCATACTCCAAGTAACAAGACTACAAGCCGTCGTCAACCCAAAAAAATATATTATTAAATCACCTTATAAGCTATTGCATAGCTTTTATCGCGGGCTTTGAGCGCGGCGACCGAATCAAGAAATTCCGTAACGAAAATAAAACCTAACACCCCCCACTCCGCCTACCATGTAGCTCGGCCGAGCGTTCGCTTAACGGGTATGTATATGGTACGACTGTACTTGAATTAATATCAAAGAAAAAAAATACTGCATAAATAAAAAATTATAATCGCATAAGTTGATAAAAAATGCTATGCAATAGCTTTACCGCGGCAGTCCCCGAGTGCCACACGTGTTTTTTTTATTTTAACCTGTTTTCAAACCGATACCCATTACGACTGCGGAGTTTCGTTAGCTAATTTAATTTGACCCTGTATAGGAAGGTACTGTTATGAAAATAGTTTATGAGCAGAGTACACAGTTAGTGATGTTGTAGAATATAGACACACACAAAAAGCAATTAAAGTTTACTTGTAAACGTATCCAATCACTGTTCCTATCAAATTATTCAGACTACTCTACTATCGGCTCAAAATATTTGAAATACTTTGTGCTCATGAAGCTCAAAGTCAAAGGTCTGATCCAAACAATGTATTTGTACGGTATATCGCTCAAAATCAATTCAAACAAACATTCTTCATTACTTTGAAGTCAAATCGGTTGGAATTATACACAAATGCCAGAGTAACACGCAAATACTAAGAATTTAGAGCGTATTGAATGGGTACTGCGGGGTAATTACGTAACACACTAACAGTAGGAATGGGTTTCATTTTGACAGTTCCACAACATTCATTGCGTTATTTACGTTGTTAAGCAGACACATTTTTCGAACATATGAAGCAATGGATTAGCAATACGCTTCAAAATGATTCAGATTGTGATAGATAGTGTGTTACGTAATTAGGGTGCTGGGCTTCTCTTAATAAATATTACTACATATTTTTCTTTCGTATGAAATTAGAAAGAGCCAATTGAACTCAGCTTATCACGGTCCACTGCTGGACATATAGGCCTCTCCCAAGTTGTGCCTGCATTCCACCTTCTGTATTCAGTTTGTACCAGCCGTCTTTCATGTCGTGTGTCAATATGGCTAGCGGTCCTGGTACAGTTCGTGCAAAACTTTATGTGCTTTCGGAAGTTGCAGCGAGTGGCTGCGCAGTATGCATAATATAGGTATCCGAGGGAACTCTCTCACTCTCCCTCAACTGTACCATGCGCGGTTTCGTTCTTGGACCTACGTTCAGAGGACTCATAAAGTTTTGCGCGAGCTGTAGTCCCACACTACCACAATAGGTTCAACGAAAGTGCGAATGGGTCAACAAAAATAGCAGCTTGGCTTACAAAAGCAAAACGATAAGGATAAGGCTTCCCATTGTATATTTTGTTGTGTTTGACTTATGTTTTGTTATGTATTTTGTGGTGTACAATAAAGAATATATAAATAAAAAACTAGCATAAGCATTTTTGTCGTTTTTCTGGCAAATAAACAATTTTTCTTTTCATTATTTTTTTACATACATAAACTGGCGCCTTTTTCCCATGGGGGTATGCAGAAACTACAGAACGCCACTTGCCACAATCCTTACATACTTACTCCTTTTGCTTCGTTTACGTTCATACGGTCACACACGCACATCTGCTGCGAGTACTACACACCTAAAGCGATTATCACACAATCAATCAATCAATCAACCTCAATGGTTGAAATCCTCATCGCGTCTCTCGTCTCGTCTGTGATTGGACGATTCCTGCACGTCTTCGCTCCGCTCCGCCCAGCTCCGCTTCAGTGGAAACGCACCCTTAACATTGTGTCAGTTTGTATTGAAAACACAATCTGCGCGTGAGTCTTGCTCACACGCGCAGATTGTTTGCTATGGCCACCCCGCGCTACGCGACGGAGCGCGGTGCAGTGTGATAAACGCCTATCCTTTCCGAAGAACATCACTAAAAAGGTCAGTATATATATTATATTCTTCTAGGGTGTCCCCTCCCGTCGTTTCCTCACATCTGCTTTGCTAGTCGCCTTCATTAATCCCCTTTTCATTTTCTGATTTCTTTCTTTCAAAGCTCCCTATGCTAGTGCAGTTCAGTACCTATACGAAAACAGACTTACGCCAATTACTTCCTCCCACGATACTATACAAACACTGAAGATACTAGATATCCGACCCGAACTTCGGAAAACAAACGGGCATCATTGGAAATCGGATAATCCATTAATTCAGAGTCCAAATTTCCTTTATAGCCCACCCGGGAGTGCTCTAGTGATGAATCGCGACAAATTCGCTTCGGAAAGCAATTTGGAAGAGTAGAGAGTTCTGTCGATATTAGATAGGTACCTGTTTGGGTATAAAGTTTCTATTCTACCCTACACCAAATTTGTATGGAATTCGTTTTAGAATAGGCATAATATTAATGATTTGCGAACAAGAGGTCATGATTTCGATGCCCATTCGTTGCCTATTGATATAACACACTAAAAAAAATTAAAATATAAAAATATCTTGACAGAATATTGAAATCCGCACAGTCGTTCTGTACCTACTGATCATATGAGATAAGTGCAGTAAGTATACTGCGCAGTTTGTTGCGCCACTTGTTCATCCCAGCTAAAGCACTAAGAAGTGGTGAAGGGTCGGCGTTTTGCTGGACAGTCTCATGTAGTTCTGACTTTCGAAAAGTGCTGATTCTCAGCCTAATTTGAATAAATGACTTTTGATTTTGATTTTCATTCTTATATAATACTAGGTTCTGCTGCGGCTTCGCCCGCGTTTATGTCGGAAATTATCCCACGGGAACGTGCTTCCAGGATAAAAAGTAGCCTATGTCTTTCCCCAGGATGCCATCAACTTCCTCGGCAAATTTTATCGAAATCCGTTCAGTGGTTTAGGCATGAAAAGGTAACGTACAGACCGAGTTACTTTCGAATTTATAATATTAGTATGGATTATCACCAATATATGATCGAAACTGAAATATGGGAAATTTTACTCGAAGTTGTCAACAACTACACTCATTAGAACAATCTTTTAGTATGGAATCAATTCCATGCCAAAAGTTTGTTATCGTGAGTATTTTCGCCTTCAAAAAATTACTGATTCTAATTTTCATTCACACATTTTACACAAAAAATTAAATAAGTTTGAACCACAAGAATCTTTAGCCCCTCAATCAGAGGTCAACAGTACACGACCACAAAATCAATAACTCCGAATAATCTTAAGTACCTACAGTAATTAACCAGTAAACCGACTTGAGCGAAGTCTTCCTTAACTTTTGATGAATATTAATCATTAAAAATTTTACCCGTCTTTACGCTGTGCGCAGACCTGAGTCAATCCTGTCTTTAGACATACTGAATACATCCATACTATCTAGCCTGTTTTTCCCGAAAAGGTAGAATTAGGTGCACCAGGACTCCTGTACCACTATGACCACAATGAAATGGTGTTGGTAGTAAAAAATACGCAATAGAAAGAAAGAAATAAAGAAAATACGTTTATTTGCTGTAAACTTGACACAGAAATACAAAACAGAACGAGTTGGGGGAAAATATGCGTCACATCCACACAAAATGGCAATCGCTCAGCATAATGCTACGACCCTACGCGAGACCGAGCCCCAGCGCTGGTTTTCAGCGACAGCCGGCGTTGACGTGATGACATCAACCAGTGCAGCATACGAAAATATAAAAATAACAAAAAAATAAGAAGCACAATAAACACACTACACCTAGTTCTAAATGTTTATATACGAGTAAACATAATATTTATAAAATGGTAACATTCCAGGGAACGACTCATGCGCCGCCAGCCTTTAATAATCTGTGTGCGCTGCAGCTGTCATAAAACTATAGGTTTGACATTTTAACATACTGATTACGTAATAAATAGATTTCCTTTGACGACATGTAACCTAGGACACTCGGTTCAGCAGCATAGGCTGTGCGTGGATACAAAATAACTCACATACACACATAGCCAGTGAGATTCAGATCCTTCCTCTCTGCTGTACCTAATTGGGTTGCAACTTTTCTAATTCTGGTGTGCGCACTGCCTTACTTTATATTCATCTAAACTTCGACGGTTAAGACTTAAGATACAGTGAATATTCTTCGGGCATTTTTACACTGTTATAATTACAAGTTTTGACGAGAGATCCCAGAGTTTTCGATGGAAAATATGTTTTTAAATGATTTTGGGTGGAAGTTTTTAGTTTTTATAGGCCTTGTTGGCCAGTTTTATAGACCATGTTACGGCAAAACTACATAATATACAAAAGTGAAATAGGTACCGAATAGGTACAGTTATGGTTACGATATAACTGACCATTTCGTTCCTACAGAGTTAAGGCTCCCGCAGACAGGTGCGACGTGACAGAGCGACGCGATTCTAGTAGAACAATTTCTATGAAAACTTCAAGGAAATTGTTCTACCAGAATCACGTTGCACCGTCGTCGCGTTGCGTCTGCCTGCGGGAGCCTTCACTCCTGGATAACTGCCTCGATGTCTAGTTGTCGCAAACGCTACTGCTGAGCTTGAGGTCCTGGGTTGGATTCCCAGGCCGGCCAAAGTATCATTAGGTTTTTGGCGGCATGGAGAGTGCGACTGTCGCAACCCAGCGCAGGGCACGCCACAATTGCTGCGGTAAGTCCCCTCTTTGAGGAGTAGCTTGAGAGGCGCCATGGTGTCCTCACCTTCCGCCTGACGCAGGTCCTCACCGGACATGGCTGTTTCGGGAGGTTCCTGTTTCGTATAAGGCGGGAGGAAACGCCCGGGTGTTATCATTGTGTGGATCGACCGGAGGACACGGTGGAGCATACAGTGGAGGTCTGCCCTGCTTGGGCGGAGCACCGCCGTGTCCTCATGGCGGCGATCGGCGGCGGCGATCTATCGCGTCCGGCCCTGGTTCAGGCTGGAGCGAGAGGGAATGGGAAGCCGTCACCTCCTTCTGCGAAGCAGTCATGCTTGCGAAGGAGGAGGCGGAGCGCGTGAGGGAGAGACAATCGTTGCGCCCACACGCCCCTAGTCGCCACAGGAGGAGACACCCTGGGCGTCGAGAGTCGATTGCCGACTCCTGGCCACCGTAGGCGCGGGCTTGCGGACAGCGAGCAATGGGCAGCTCGCCTCAAAGAGATGTCAGCATAATTGACGGGGTCCGATAGGGCCGATGCCTGCCGGGGTCGCGGATTGTTCGAAAGAGTTACCGTGGCCCTGGCGCACAGGCAACTGAAGGAACAGGGGTGGGTTTTAGTCACTAAGAGTCTGACACGCCCTTCCACTCCGCCCAGAGCGGGAGAAGTCATTTGATGATTTCCCATCCAAAAAAAGAAAAAGACCAGCCAAAGTATCATTGGGTTTTTCCAATAAGAAAATTCTCATTTGGGAATTCTCAGAAGCAGCGTCTGGATTTGTGCCCGGTTGATGGCAATAGGCTCGCCCCCTATTACATAAGACTTAAACATAACTGGCGAAATGTGGGTGTACTTCTGCCTAAACCTTTGGGAATTACAGGCTTGATGTTATGTTATGTAAGCGGTAACTCTTTGAGGTCTCTTTTTTTCCACTCTTTCTAGTTAATACTTCACCTAGCAATGTCAACTTCCTTTAAAGTACACCCTAATTGCGTAACCCACCACCTATCACAATCTGAATCATTTTGAAGCTTGTTGCTAACCCATTGCTTCATATATTGGAAAAATTTGTCTGCTCAACAACGTAAATAACGCAATAAATATTGTTGAACTGTCAAAATGAAAGCCATTCCTACTGTTAGTGTGCTACGCAATTACCCCGCTACGTAACTTATTAACCTTTTGTTAGTTTTCCTCAAAGTTGGGTTAAATTATCTGTACCTACCTACAGTCACTCATGTCGTATTCCACTTCCATATTTAAGATACTTCCACATACCAGATGGTACCCCATAAATAATGGAAGAGAACCTTTTAAGGGCCTGACTGTATTAAAAATTAAAACGGAAACATTTACTAATCCTGCGTTCTACTTGAAGATTCCCCCTGAGAGTTAAATGAATGGTTCTCTTTCCAAATACATGAAGTTTTCATAGTAAATGTGTTATCTGATTGTTGGTGTGTGAGACTTAAAAGAAGATATTTTTTTTATTGAATTTATCATTTACAAAAAGTGTAGGTACATTTAGCCAACAGTAGTAATATTTTGCACACATTAATAGTGCCTAAAAATAAACTAGAACTAAAATTTAAGATAGTTTATAGAATAAGTATTATATGGAACTCAAAACTGGCGAAATGTGGTAAAAATCTCGGTGTAACTCTTTATGGTATAGATATAGTCACAGCCAAAATACTTTCGTCACTATAGAATTATTTCTCATATCTATGTTTGTGGCCTATAGCCTCATTTGTGTGCTGGGTTGGCGAGGAATATAACCACTGGAGATTTCTTTCTTCTATATTTAGAGTACTTTCACAATAAACTAGATATAACTAGCGAGTCTAGTAAACTTCTCCGGTTTCCTATGAACGCTTCATCTGCTTTGTATCACGTTTCAAATAATTCTGTCTTCGCGCCGAGCGGGCGCCGCTTATATAGTGAACAAATGAGATTCGAGAAATTTGTAGTCCTAACTCGGCGTTTCTGGATGCGTCCAATCAGAGAACAGAATCGAAGGAAATTTCTAGAAGGTCAGTGCGGTTCAACTAATTAGGGCGCTTGTGGGAAAAAGATAACAGAACATTTTCTGTCTCAATGTCAGTGTAGAAATTTAAATTACCCTGAAACTCTAAGGGTCTACAAGTACGGACGAATTATTAAAACTATGTACGCTATACTGTATCACTTGTCCCGCACAATGTCCCTCACTCACCCTAAAAGCTAGATTTTGTCTTCACATTGCACGATCTCACGAGAATCTGCTTTACGACTGTCGCCCATAGGGGCGACGCGACGGAGCTACGCGATTCTGGTGGAACAATTTCCATAAACTTTTCATAGAAATTGTTCTACCAGACTCGCGTCGCGCCTGTCTACGGGAGCCTTTATAGACAAATCGCGTCGGATTGTCAACAACGAAGCATGACATTTAACATTCATAAAATTTAAAATTCAATTTGTCACATGTCAGACCGAATTAAAAATGTGTCACTGACAGACTCTGACAAATATAGGTAAGATGTGTAACTGAATTAATGCACATTATGAAAGTAGTTTGTTCAGAATCGTTTCTGAATCGATTTCTGTCATTCTTTATTAATAAAGGTATTTTATACTAAAATAATTAAATCTACGTTAATTACAGTCACACTTCCCTGGACCTACAGTCAAAACAAACCAAAATGGACGAATTACCTACTACGCTAGACACGTATACGTGTGCGACTGTGTGCGTGCCTAGATTTGTAATGTGACCACAATTTTCTCCCACAATCAGTATAACTAATTTAATAAATAAACAATGTATTAACATAATAGTAAAAATTCAGTGTGTGTATTATGATTACAACACCATATACTAATTGGAGTGTTTAGTGGTGCGCGTTAATCCCGGGACATGTTGTATAATATTAAGAGAATCTGGCACACTTTTGTAGCGGTATCTACATCGCCACATGCGAGCTACGCGTCATACTGACGTCACGAAAAATCCTGCATCACGCAAGCAGAGTTTACCGCGCAACTAGCATACATACAACGTCCCGACATCAAAACGTCGAGCAGTTGCCCACCAGACACGACACCCGTCTGGTCGGAGGATCTTCACTTTTCAATAGAGTATGAGTGAGCTTTACACCCTGTTCCTCATACCTCTATACTTTCATCACCGTTTCAATCCATTTCAGCCGATGAATATCCAGCTATTCTCACCAAAATTAAAACAAAAGACGCTCAAAGCAAATTACCCCATTTATATCAAATCCTAACTAGCCTGTTCTCTGTACCCTCTATAAGACAGTGTAATCTATCGTGCGTTTCGTCGCGACTGTGACGGGTTTCGTACTTACTCAGACTGACAAATTGAAGCAATTTACCTTCTTTTCAAACTAGATACCGGAGGCTTGAAATAGGCTCGAAAAGTAGAGGAATATCTCTATCTATATGTCTCTTTTAAGGACTTAATACATAAGTATAAATAGTATATAAAACGACCACCGTCGTTCTGGCCGTGGAATCCGTAAGGCAAGTAAGGGATAACTTTAAGAGAATAATATTTGCGGTAGCGTCATAATTAAGTATATATCTACCAATCCTGTAACTTTGGACGTGGCATTTATCACATAGCTCGAGTTCCACAGTCGTTCTTACCGTGGGTGTCGTTGAGCAACCAAAGGATTCGTTCAAAAGGATAATACAGGATTGCATCCCCATTGACGTGCAAACTGTAACCATGAATTCAGCACATGATTCTAGACCACCTAGCGTAGAAATGTATCGTCGGTTATCAAAAAAAAATCTGCTGTTTCATAGAAAAGTGCAACACCTACGCGGTGAAAATGTATGGCAGAGCATATTTTTTTAAATAACCGCATAAAAAATTTAACGCTGTTTGGTTCAGAATCATGTACTGAATCCTTGGTAGCAGGTTGTACGTCGATGTCCCTGCCACCCTGTATATGCGGCTGCGTCCTGTATAAACCATTGCTGTAACTGTCTCACTGTTAACTAAAACCCTATATCCATACACAGAAGAAATGGAATTGCTGCACATTTTGGCATATTTTTAAGCTATTGCATAGCTTTTATCGCAGGCTTTGAGCGCGGCGACCGAATCAAGAAATTCCGTAACGAAAATAAAACCTAACACCCCCCACTCCACCTACCATGTAGCTCGGCCGAGCGTTCGCTTAACGTGTATGTATATGGTACGACTGTACGTGAATTAATATCAAAGAAAAAAATACTGCATATAAAAAAAATAAGAAATAATTATAATTGCATAAGTTGATAAAAAATACTATGCAATAGCTTTACCGCGGCAGTCCCCGAGTGCCACACGTTTTTTTTTAAAAGATGACGATAATCACCATGATTGGTAAACAGCTTAATCTTAGTTTCTTGTAACAATAACAGCCGTAATAATTTTGGCGTAATCCGACGAGGAATAATTATACTAAAAACTGCACCAATATGGGTAAAAAAATACTGTATGTTCCATTCAATAACGTTTAGTCCCCCAAAAACGTCCTCAAATTACCATACCCCGAAAAATAAAAGGAAATATTCAGAAAAGCGAATTCAATTAATACCAATGTTTTCCCCATTCCATGGTGTTTGTGACCATGAATAAGTTATGAGCCTTCCGACCTATCAATTTGGGACAAGGGTACACACGGCTCCATATCAAACTACATTTCCAGTAGAAGCGGGTCTCTCATTGTATACGATTTCCGTACAATGAGAGGTCAGCTTATACTGGAAAAGTATACCTTGATATGCAGCCGTGTGTACAACCGGTACAACAATTGCAAAATTCATTCTTTACTTACGGTTTCCAGGAAGGGTAAACATTGAGATATCATACCTCTTCCATTATTTACTTGTCTTTGAGAATGGGAGAAGAGTAATGGAAATAAAGGCTAATCTTTAAATAACATTATAATCCTGTACTCATCAACATTCTCCTGCTCTTATCCTCCATATTCTATACTTCTCTAGTCTTCGTCTTCTCGTTAGTCACCCCCTTTTTAGCCATATCATCTTTCACACAGTCCATCCATCGTTTCTTTGGTTTTCCCCATGGTATAATAATATATGGTTTTCCCCATGGTATAATAATATACTTCGCCAGGTATAGCATTCAGACACAGGGTGACACAAGCCTACGTCATCACCACTGTGTTACCAGTAGTGTGTAATAAAATAATAACTCCCCAACCGCCTTTATTACCTGTGCGAATCCGATATAATAATGAGGTTTTAACTAACAATTACCTTGATATATGTTTAAATTTTAATGTTTCATTTGATTAGAAAAACAAAACGACAACTTAAATGCAATAAATATATTTTTTAACAGAATGGTGACTGGAAATGTTTCCATAATTCGTGTTTTGTTGCAATAAAGTGGCAACTGGATAGTTACGTAAGCATGTGTCACTCCCGGAATGCCAGACCTTGGTTGTTTTCCCCAACTCTTAGTCCAAATTCATAGTCATGTTAAATTCCTGCACTGTCCCATGTAAAAATAGTACATTTTGATACAAGTGGAGAAATTTTGTTATTGCATTCGAGGCGGAATACACACACGAGCCGTAGGCGAGGGTTTTATGGAGCCGAGAACTGCAATAACAAATGTCCACGTGTATCAAACGACGTTTTTCAATACACTTTTGAAGAAATAAAATAAAAGAAAGAAAAATATTTTTGGCATTAAATAAGTATGACTGAATTTGTTTTTTTTTCCCGCGCTTTACCTTCGCAGGTTAGAGGAGAGGCAAAGGTATAAAGCCACTAAACAGCCTAATATGAAAAATAGAAAATACAAATATTTTTGAGTTTAGAACACAAATATATGTTAATTTGTTCATAAACGAATATTTTTTTGTAATAATCATGGTTTTTGATGATATTCTATTTATAAACATAATTTAAATATTCAAAAAATAATAACGCCGTTAAAACTCAAACTCAAAGCATTTATTTCAATTAAACCATTTACAGGCACTTTTGAATTGTCAAAGAGTTGGTCAGTTAGTCAGAAAGTAGAAAGCTAGTTGCCCATTCCAAAACGTAGATCTCTATGGAGAAGAACGGGCAAGAAACTCCAAGGACACTCTTTTTAAATCAAGATATTACAAAATCCTGGGTACATTATTCTTGTTGCTTCTATATGCGAGAACAATGAAAAAAATATATAAAGAAACAATTCAAAATATAAGATTAATAATAAAAATAAGCCGTGGCAGTTAAGAGATGACGTTCACGAACATAAAGACGCATATATCTCTTTGCCGAGATTAAAAAAAAAACAATCACCGCCGACTATAGGCATTGAACCAATTTAGACTAAGTATAGGTATAGTTATCTGTGGCAATCTTTATTTCCGCACAGGTGTTGGTAAATAAAAAAAACACGCGTGTGAAATACATTGCATGTTGAACCTAATCGTAGTGCGATAAGAACCAGTTTTCGAGGAAGTGTATTGAAAAGAATATTTCGGACCTTACAAATCCAGTCTAGTATTTCTCACGACGGGGACGAATTCCTTTACCATAGGTCAGTAGTATTTGAGAATTAACTTGGGTTAGTCAGTGTAGGTCAACGGTTTATGTAATACTGATTGATGGGCAAATGAGATGATCAGTCTTGAAAAGGCGCCTGGGACAGACTGAATGTGGAAGACTAAAAACCTTGTGTACTAAAGTGTATCGCAAATTGACAGACCCTTGTCCAGCAGTGGACTGTAATAAAAATTACACATTTGGTTAATTCATAACAGTAAAATCTCATTACCAAGTGTTAATGAAAAACAAGGAGGGCCTTGCTTTTGAACTCCAACATGAGTCGCTATTTGTGTTAAACGTTTCCAACACTTGGAGGTTCTCTTGTATTACGATACAAGAGAACCTCCAAGTGTTTCGACCTACCTACGGGTGTGTTACACTGCCAAACCATTCTCTCCCATATTCAATCCCTTAAATCATCAACAATGAAGCCCAAAATGAGTCCAGATACTGTTCCAACATCCCTCGCGAAATCAACATTAAAACCCCTTCCATATCCGAACCTCTTCACCACTCAAACTAAGTTCTTTTCTCGCCAAAAACATTTAATTGTGTTGCCAACTTTTTGTTATGTAAGAGCTGGCAAAGTTTTCCTTCAATCTATCTTGTAAGCCCTGTGCAAACCTCTTTAGGGCGCTTCGATCCGGTAAATCAATAAGCGGAACCCACTTTGAAAGTTGGTAAACTCTTCTACGCAGAATAGTACGACTTTTGTAAATAGGGCCTTGGGACAAAAATAAATATGTCCTGAATTATTGCGAAGTATCTATGAAATGCATCAAAAGTTGCATTAAATTGAATTGCATATATATTAGATGTCATTCAATCTACCTAGACTTTTCTCAACTATTTTGGGGTCAGATTCCAGTCTAAACGGATGCAGCTCAATACCATTATTTTAATAGGAGCGACTGCCTATCTGACCTCCACAACCCAGTTACTGGGTTACATGATACCCCTTGTGATCGCGACGGTAGGTCGTGGTGGAGCAAATGAAAATATAGTGGACTGTATATTATGAATAAGTATAATGACACGAAAGATAAATTACAATGGGAAAGAAAACAAGAAATAAAAATGACGTTAATAAAACGCGCAAGCGCAGCCGTGCGTGGATGCGTGCAACAGCTGACTGGTGTTGTGCGGGGGCCCGCGCTCAGCCGTCGTCGGCCGGCTGACTCCCCGCTATCCCCGTGCCCCTCGTACACTGCCGCCTGTGTGCGGCGATGTTGAGAAGAGCGGTCTCAACACCTTGGTAAGATTGGTATTCAGAATTTTGGCGTTCGGACTATCCGTAATGACTGTCGGGACGAACGCCTTAACGTGCTTTCCGAGGCATGGAGAGATCTTAATATGTAATGGATGGTCACCTACCCACGAGCCGACCGCGCAAGCGGAGCTTAACCTTCGATCGACCCGTGCGGCTGTCGCCATTCAGTCACAGTCTGTCTGTCTTTCGGTCTGTCTGACACTATCTGTCTGTCTTTCATTCTGTCTGACACCGTCTGTCTGTCTGTCTGTCTTTCGTTCGGTCTGACAGCGTCTGTCTGTCTATCTTTTGGTCGGTCAGTGACAGTCTGTCCGTGTTTCGATCGGTCTGTCTGTCTTTCGGTGGGTATGTCACCGTATGTCTATCTGTCTTTCGGTCGGTCTGTCACCGTCTGTCTGTCTTTCGGTCGGTCTGTCACCGTCTGTGTCTGTCTTTTTATCGATCTGTCACCGTCTGTCTGTCTGTCATCTGTCTGTCTGTCTTTCGGTGAGTCTGTTACCGTCTATTTGTCTGTCCATCTATCTGCCACAGGACTCAGCATCAGAACCATAATTATAGCCATCCAGATTTTCACAACGCATTTTCCTATGGCCTCTATCATGCATGACAAATAATAAAGAGAAAGGTAATCTAATAGTTTTGGTGGTACAGAAGCGTGCGTGCAACTCTGACTCGAAGTTGGTCGGTTTTTGATTTGGTTACAAACCCAACTTTTCCTAATAACAGACATCATTATTTTGTTACTATTTATGGAACCATTCTACGGTTTCAAATTCAAATAAGTCGTTTCGCAATATAAAAACAATACAGAGCTATAGCTTAAAATAAATGTATTAATATTTTGAGTAATAATAAAATGGTGTTTATGAAATTTGTTTTTTCTTCATTTTATTCTTTTTATTTTTTTGTCAATCGCGGTTTGTTCTGGAATGTGTATAAATAAATACAATGTTGGAATTTTGTTCACTTATATTGTCCAGAACGTTAATTCCAAATATATGAATGTTATGTTAAATTAAATTCATATGTATGGGTACTACCACAAACTGAATTTAATATATTAGGTCTTTACCTATGAAATTGCCGTTCTGCAGTACTGGCCATTTCAAATCAAAATAATTTTTGTTTGGCTATGAATTCTAATTTCAAATTAATTTTATTTTAAAAACATGGATTTTTTTTTCTAAAAGTAGTCATTTCTTTATTGATTAGTGTTACATTTTCATCGCATTTCAATCTTTTTCGTCATCATGGATACGTTAAAAATTCGAGTAATTATGGAATATGAGTACCGTCGTGGCAGCAACGCGGCACAAGCGGCACGCAACATCAACGACGTTTACGGAGCTAACTCTACAAACCAACGCACCACCTGTTATTGGTTTGCTCGCTTCCGTTCTGGAAATTTCGACCTGAAAAATGAACCTCGCGGTCGTCCGAAGACTTTGGTCGACAATGACGAATTAAAGGCGATTGTGGAAGCTGATGATACACAATCTACGGCTGAATTAGCAGCAGCTTTCGACGTTAGCGTCAAAACAATATTGGTCCATTTGCGTCAAATTGGCAAGGTAAAAAAGCTTGACAAATGGGTGCCCCACGAACTCAATGATCGCCAGCGCGAAGTACGCGTCGAGACGTGCCTTGCACTGCTCAACAGACACACAAATGAAGGAATTTTGAACCGCATTGTTACCTGCGATGAAAAATGGATTCTGTTTGATAACCGTAAGCGCTCAGCAAGTTGGTTGGATCCTGGTTCAGCACCTAAACAATGCCCTAAACGAAAACTTACCCCTAGAAAAGTGATGGTCACTGTTTGGTGGTCTAGCGCCGGTGTGATTCATCACAGCTTCTTACCAAACGGGGTGAGCATTACTGCAGATGTGTACTGTGAAGAACTGAACACAATGATGGAGAAGCTGGCGCATCTCCAACCAGCATTGGTCAATCGCTCGTCTCCGCTGCTCCTGCACGACAACGCGCGACCTCATACTGCACAGCAGACGGTCTCCAAGTTGCAAGAACTGGGGTTGGAAGCTCTCCGTCATCCGCCCTACTCACCAGACCTTGCGCCTACAGACTACTACTTTTTCCAGAATTTGGATAACTTCTTGGCGGGAAAAAAATTTAATACCCGAGAGGCAGTACAAAATGCCTTTGAAGAATTTGTTGCCTCCCGTCCAGCTGATTTCTTTAAGAAGGGCATCAATAAACTGCCACTGCGATGGCAAAGATGCATTGATTGCATGGGTGATTACTTCGATTAATACAAATAAAAAATTCATGAAAAAAAATCGTTTAAATTTTTTCATACAAAACGGCAATTTCATAGGTAAAGACCTATTAATTAACATAAAATTTAAAAAATAAAAAAATATTTATTTAATATAAAAAAATATTTGTGGAAACTACATAAATTCATAACATCACACCTGTAATTCCGGAAGGGTTAGGTAGAGTTGTACCTATCGTGTATCATTTCGCCAGTTAAGTTTAAGTCCCATGTAATACGTGCGAGTCTAGGAACTCATCATCATCATCATTTCAGCCGAAAGACGCCCACTGCTGGACATAGGCCTCCCCCAAGCACCGCCACTTTGACCGGTTCTGTGCTTCTCGCATCCAGTGGATTCCTGCGGCCTTCACAAGGCCATCGGTCTACCTTGTGGGTGGCCTTCCAACGCTACGTCATCCGGTACGCGGTCACCACTCCACGCTAAAACTTAAAAACGGCTCAACTAATTTTTTTTGGTTTTTACTAACTTAAAAAAAGGAGGAGGTTCGCAATTCGACTGTATTTTGTTTTTCTGTTTGTTAGCTCATAACTTTTTCTAGGTGAACCGATTTGGATGATTGTTTTTTTATTTGAAAGCTGGTGCTTTTCATGAGGTCACATATACATTTGACCAAGTTCTGATCAAGAGTTTTTGAGTTATCCTTAATACTGCGTATTGATTTCCCACTAGTTTATATTGATGATGTTTTAATAATTTCCTGTCACTGTTATTTACATATCAAGTAGTGGTATACGAATTTGTGTGGGGTAGGTACTACATCTAATAAGTGAAAAATAAAAACTATTTTACAAAAAAAATCAACAGACTTCCAAAAAAACACAAAAAACGTTAAAAATAACTTTAATTTCGGAAGTCAGTGGCAAAAAACGAAAATACAAAACCAATTTTGTTTTGTTCGCTCTAAGTGGCTGGTCTGAAAAAAAGGGCATTGCAACGCATGACGGGAATTAGCTGTTTAAAAATAAAATCAGCTATTCCATACATTTTGACCGCGTAGTTATTGCACTTTTCTATGAAACAGCTGTATTTTCTTTTTTGATAACCGACTAGAAATTGCAACGCAGCGAGGTCCAAAATCGTGTACTGAATCTATGGTAACAGGTTGTGCGTCGATGTCCCTGACACCCTGATTATAAAAAAAATTGAGATTACTATCACAAAAACAACCCAGGCCCACAGTTCCAGTAGCAGCATCGTTTACTAAATGAACTCGTCCGACGTCACGTAGATACACAAACTCAGCCAGATCGGGACTCACACAATAATCAAGTTGGCAGCACTGGATTTGATTTGATGTCTTCAGACTGTTAAAGTAATTTATTGTGCCAATGTTTTGTTTATTACTAAGTTTCTGTTGTTTGAAATAAGCATACATTTTGGCAGTATCTAAATTGGTAAAGTCAGGGAAATTAATTGTTAAGCAAATGGACTACCAACGAACCGCTTTATTTATTTGTAAGAAAAATAAAAGAAAATACGTTTATTTGCGGTAAACATGACGCAAAGAAAAAACACACAAACACAAAAAATAACGAGTTGGGGGAAAATGTGCGTTACATTCACGCAAAACCCAAAAAATCGCTCAGCATAATGCTACGACCCTATGCGAGACAGAGCCCCAGCGCTGGTTTTCAGCGACAGCCGGCGCTGACATAATGACATCAACCAGTGCAGTATTCACAATTAACCTAACGTGACTAAAACTATTAACACAAAACTAAAACAAACACAGCAACAAACAGATTAACTAAAATATGGCGTCGAAAAATTCCTCCGCTTCGCTGTCGACTGGTAATGTACCCAAGAGACTGGCCGCATTGCCACGTTGTATGGCAATGGCCAAGGTAAAAACCAGCCCATGGATCACGGGAAATGTCAAACAGGCGTTTGGAGATTTCGTTGAACAAAATATGAGCACTCGGACCCCACGGCCCGAGGGTTTCAACCTTAAACGGCTCCCAAATATAATTACCGATAAGGCATTTCGTTTATTCAAATCACAACCGTAATCACAATCACAATTCTTTGACGGTTGTATGAAATGGCTATAACATGGCAAAATGAGGTAGGGTATCAATTTGCTTAACAATTAATTACCTTAACTGTACCAACCATAATTTTTACGTAATGGAAAATACTGAGAGGAAACTGAGACTATTGTCGGGAACAAATCCAGACCTTTAAGTCCCATGACTTAAAGGTCATAATATATATGTATGTATGTATTAATATTTATTCTTGTATTTTACAGGTATTTCCGAGCTATCTATCCCGTATTATTGCACCTGCCATGTTTAGTCTCTGCATCACCCTAAGGTTGACTGGTAGAGAATGCCTCAGGCATTAAGTCCACCTTTGTACAGTATTTTTTTTACTTGTGCATGAAGATTTAATAAATAAATAAATAATATTTGTGGGAACTACATAACATCACCTTTGTAATCCCGTAAGGGTTAAGCAGAGTTGTACCTAAGTATAGTACACCTACATTTCGCCAGTTATGTTTAAGTCCCATGTAATTCGGGCGAATCTGGAAAGTCATCATCATAACTCCCATAATACATGGGACTTAAGAGAGCGCACAACGGTACACTAGCGCCACTCCTTTAAAAAATATTATCTCGTGACTGAGAAGGAATTATGAATAACAGCTTGTAAGGACCCTCGGTAAATGTGTCTAGAATTTTCTAATACCTTTTATAAAGTTTCATATTGAGACACGAAGCAACAAAATTTGATCTAAAGATAAGCGGCCACATTCCTCAAGATCGTATTTAGTAGAGTGTTACGTAATTAGGGTACTGGTATCAAACTTGCATGCGACGATCGCACCTTTCGCTAATACTAAAAAGCCAAGTACAGCCCGATTCAAACTTTATGCGCGGCTCGGAACATGAGGCGAGTTGCTGCGCAGTAACAAATTCACTTGACGTCAAAGGAGAGGGGTAAGGTACTGCGCAGTGAATAGCACACTTCAGAGCCGCCATAAAGTTTGAACCGGGCTGTAACTGCGACGAACTTGGAAGTAGCGCTCACTTCGCTCGCTCGGCTCGCGCGCGTTTGTTCACAGTTCTAATCTAACCTAACCCGGGGTGTCCTGGCTCAGTTACTGCAACCAATTCGGCTACAATTTTATCACAATTTTACTGGTGATAAAATAGGACAGATCGTGAACCCTATCTGTAAGTTCGTTCACAATTTGAAAGTTTGACGTAGGCTGCCAATATGCTTAACACTTATTTTCCCTGACTGAACCTACTCTAGTTTCAGGAGAAATAGTAATGATTATTTACTCTAACAAGTTTTCTCTTTTTATGACTTGCGTGAGAATGTAAACAGCTGACTCAACTTGCTTAGACGTGTCTTACCTACTAGATAAGTAACAAACCCCCACCTTGTAGCTCTGAATGTGGTGAACTAACAAAAAACAAATTTTTGATAGCTAAACGGATTTGCCCAAAAAATACTTTATTATTTTCCACTTATTCTAGTTGTTGTACAGTTCGCGCAAAACTTTATGAGCCCTCTGAACGTAGGCCCGAGAACGAATCCGCGCATGGCACTGTTGAGTAAGAGTGAGAGAGTTCCCTCGGATACCTATATTATGCATACTGCGCAGCCACTCGCGTGCAACTTCCGAGAGCTCATAAAGTTTTGCGCGAACTGTACCTACCCCATACAAATTCGTATTTGTATTTAGTTGATTACTTGTTATATAAACAACAGTGGCAAGAAGTCTTATAAAATCATTAACATAATTATTACTCAAACTGGAACTAAATACGTATTACGTATTATATTATTATTACAGGCGCGACGCGACTCTAGTAGAACAATTTCTATGAAAACTTCATGGAAATTGTTCTACAAGAGTCGAGTCGCGCTGTCGCGTCGCGGCTGTCTGCGTGAGCCTTTATAGAAGGTTAACTCAAAAGCTACCAAATCAAAGTCAATAAAAAATCCTGTCTCTATCAAGGGAAAAAAGAAGCACGTAGTACAGTAATCACGGAAAAATTATCAAACATACATACAGACGAACAAAGAGCCCCCTCCTATTTGGAAGTCGGTTAAAAACGAGGCATTTACGCTGATTTCCCAAAAAAAAACAATCTCCCAATATACAGGCTGTTCCAAAAACCAAACAACCAATCTTTTCTATATACAGGATGGTAATGATCGACGCTAAGCGGCAGTAAAAACAGTCGGCGGACGCACAGCACCACTGAGCTGTAAAACACGCAAACTGAACATACCTAGTTAGTGAAGGGAACCGCGTGACGTCATAGTGAAATGGGTTCCGTATGATTTTTTGATAGTTTAAACAGATGTTTTGTTAATGTTTATGTGTACTGTACGGATGTTATTTCTTGTTGTAAAATAATGCGTCTAAGGTAAAACATTCACGATCAAAATAAAACCATTAGTAAGTCTTTGCAATGTAACAATTATCTCCGTAAGGAAAGGTATCAATTAGGAAAATTTCCGAGAGTTTTATCAAACTGACGACAATCATTCTAATTTATACTTTATTACAATGAGATTAGAGTTACATTGCAATGACCTACGAATGGATTTATTAACACAAGTTCTGTTTCATACTTTGTCCAATATATAAAAATCTCGTGTCACAGTGTTTGTTATCGAACTCCTCCGAAACGGCTTGACCGATTTTTATGATTTTTTTTGTGCATATTTGGTAGGTCTGAGAATAGGTCGTAAAGTATATTTCATACTGGTGCGGGTGAAACCGCGGGGCGTAGTTAGTAATTATATGTAAGTGTCTAACGTTTATGTTTATGGGTCATTGTACCCTGAAATAAATGTTTTATTTATTTTACGTCATTCAATTTTGATCATGATCGTGCTACGTATAATATGTTACTAGCTTTTGCCCGCGGCTTCGCTCGCGTTAATTTAGAATTTGACAATCAATTCGGGTTGTTCAGGAAATTATAGTTAGGAGGATGAAAAACCGGTCTATCGACACTCTAGACTCACAAAATGTATTAAGTACTTAAATAAAAAACTCTTAACACACTACTAAGGTTTCTACAATAATATAATTCAATCATGATTCGAAAGACACGTGGCGCCATCTATTATCATAAGAACATTATTGTTGTTTTCCTCGGGAACAGTACTTTTTTTCGGGATGAAGGTGTAGCGGCATCTACAACGCCACATGCGAGCTACGCGTCAGACTGACGTCACGCAAAATCCTGCATCGCGCAAGCAGAGTTTACCGCGCAACTAGCATATATACAACATCCCGACATCAACCGTTGGGCAGTTGCCCACCAGACACAAGACCCGTCTGGTCGGAGGATCCTCCCTTTTCCATAGAGTATGAGTGAGCTTTACACCCTGTTCCTCATACCTCTATACTGGTGACCACGAATATGAACGTCAGCGCAGCCTTCGTGCAACTACTTCAGCGTGACGTCATCATCATCACTTCCGCAAGCTTTAGAGCGGCGAGTCATACAGCCAGCCAGCACCCACGGCTTCTACGGGTATCCTGACCACCAGCATGCAGCGACCGCGCATACCTGGTCATCACCCTCAGCCTCATCAGCAACCTTGGCACAGCACACTGCACTCTCGGCCGGTCCACAAGCAGAGCCTTCAAACCCTCTCCTGGTCGACGCCAGCAGTCAGCCTCAACTCGGCGCTGTACCACATCCGACGCACTGGAGCATAACGCAGCGCCACCCCGACTCACTGGGGTACCACCGCAGACAGTTCCGGCTCACCGTGAACTATGCGGCACCCGGTTCCGACTCACTGGAACCTCACCTGGCCCTGGCAAGCATCGCAAGATACACGACTCAGCCCACTATCGACCTCCGGTCTCCGGGGGGGAGTGATGTAGCGGCATCTACAACGCCACATGCGAGCTACGCGTCAGACTGACGTCACGCAAAATCCTGCATCGCGCAAGCAGAGTTTACCGCGCAACTAGCATATATACAACATCCCGACATCAACCGTTGGGCAGTTGCCCACCAGACACAAGACCCGTCTGGTCGGAGGATCCTCCCTTTTCCATAGAGTATGAGTGAGCTTTACACCCTGTTCCTCATACCTCTATAAAGGTACCCTATGTCCGTTTCTGTACACCTGACAACGTATATACAAAATTTGAGGATGATCGATTCAGTGGCTTAGGCGTGAAAAGGTAACTAACAAACAAACAAACTTACTTTGGCATTTATAATATTAGTTAGGATATGATAGTTAGGAAGTTAGCATTAAAATATAAAATTCAGCACACGGAGGTTTCTCTTCTGCTCTTACACACGTTGTCTACATCTTTTTATATACTCTCCAATCGCAGGTATGCTGGAAGAGATTTCTTTAGAAATAAGCATCACCTTTGTACCAATTTTTCTGTTATTTTCTTCTTGTCTGTTTATATAATATGTGTGTGTGTATAAATGTTTAAATAAATAAAACCTTAAGTTTTCTCCTTTATTGATAAGTAAACGTTCCAAAATTAGCAAATATTTTAGTTTAATTTTTGCCACGCCAAGCGTGATGAAAATGTTAAGAGCTATCTACTTCATTTGGAGAACTCGCATAAGCAAATAAACGCTTTTTCTTTATTTTATTATTTAATTCAATCAACTATAGATTATATAAATAAAATATTAATATATAATTAATATTGTATAAATACCCGGTATAACGTGCAAGTTACCCCACTCTACGATTTCCGAGACACACACAATAATACAAAAACTCTAACTTTCATTTATCGTCATTTTATTCGATCCCTTACTCATAACTACGCTGCCCATGAGGAAAAACAGTAAGTTCAGAACCGTACACCAAATAACATAACATAAAAATAAAAAAGCATATTTATTGCGGACCCCTAAAAAATTGTGCCTCTACTCTTTTCCAGTTTATTTGCTTTTATACTTAAAGAACGCTCCGGCTCGGAAAATTGTGTCCTCTGCTTGCTAAACGAACATATTAAAATATTTCTTTTATATTACCTACTAGCTGAAAAGTGGAAACTGTTTTAAACTACAGGTTTGCAGACTTTTCAGCGGGGTAATTGCGTAACACACTAACAGTTGGAATGGCTTTCATTTTGACAGTTCAACAACATTCATTGCGTTATTTACATTGTAGAGCAGACATATTTTTCGAATATATGAAGCAATGGATTTGCGATATCTATCAAAATGATTCAGAATGTGATTGATAGTGTGTTACGCAATTAGGGTGCAGGCCCTGCAGTTTCGACATTAGATAGCAACAAAAATCTGTCGCTAAGTCGTATCGATGTCAAATTTCTTTAATAGATTTTCAACCTTACGCTTTGGAAATAAAGTTGAAAATCTATTAACAGAATTTGACATCGTTACGACTTAGCGACAGATTTTTGTCGCTATCTAATGTCGAGACTGCAGGCCCTGGTGTTTGTTGAATATTTTACACACACACATAACATCACACCTGTATTCCTCGAAAGGCTAGGCAGTGGAGTACCTATAGTACACCAACATTTCGCCAGTTGTGTTTTGTTTTTTATTGTGTGTTTATTTTTTATTCTAAAGTGACATTTTAATTTGACATTATTCAATGGTAATTATTATTAATGTATGTACAATTGTAATAATTCTAATTGTGACATTTTAATTTGTAATTTTATTTTTAAGATAACAATTCAATTATTATTATGGATTTATTTATTATTTCTTAAAAAAAAATATAAATTTTGTGTGCCTATTTTCAGGCAGAATGTACATGGACTCACTCGTATCTACTCCACCTGTATTTTAATGTACCTACATTCGTTGCAAATAAATGATTTGATTGATTGATTGTATTTCGAGTCCCACGTAATAGAGCGCGAGCCTATTGCCATCAATTGAGCACAAATCCAGACTCCGGGCTGCTACTCACAAAATTCTAGATGGAGAAACCCAATAATCAATAATAATAATACCCCACCGATGTATCTCTACGTTGACGTCGTGGTGGGGCTTGCGCGTTCCTGAACTCTAGGTCTGTACCGGTTGAGTTTACTTTGCCGAATAGGTCTAGGGTGAGGAGTCAGACCAAGAGAGATACAGAAACCTGCAGGGCAGCATGTGGCGAGCTGTTAGACAGTAGTGTCTAGGGCCTGCAATTCCGGAATTCCGGAATCTCGTAATTCCGGAATTTCGTTACAATTTGTCTGATATCTCAATTCCAGAATTGAGAGGAGTAATATCGTTATTTCGATATTCATACAGTATTTCAAATTCATTGATATTTGAATTATTATTTTTTCTGAACGCTACTATCTAACGTCTGTGTAACTTTCCAAACAGCTAGTCAGCCAGGCCTACCGGGAGAAGTCTTGTTCCTCACCTCTGGCTTACCTTTATGGGCCGGCTAGAGTGGAGATTCGCAAGAGCAAACGTGCTCGGAGAAAGGAAGTAGGGTAGACTGGGTACTGTTGTGACAGTTTTCGTTTGATGGCCAACAATTTTGTTAGTGTGACAGTTAGCTATATTTTTTATTTTTTTATTGTGAAGAGTACATTTGCCTACGTATAAATACTAAAATTGTATTTCTAAGTACTATGGTTAACTCACAAGAGCAAGTTAGAAAAAAAGAGAAAATGTCACAACCGACCACACCCTAAGGGCGGTTGTGACAGTACTTGGGGTCGGTAGCGACTGGTTCAAAAATACACCGAAATGATCATAAATCACTTTTATTGCACAAATATTCATTATTCTCGAAAAACTCAACGTTTACGTAACACAAGAACATTTAATACTATACTAATACTTTAATCAGTCCTAAATTACATCAGTACAAAAAGCTAACTAAAAAATTCTAACTATAATACGATAGGTAACAATGCCAAAATACAAACTAAATCTCTAATAAATGCTATATCTCAATCACATTCTATAAAAAAAATGAAACATTTGTGTAAGTATCAAAATTTAAAAAAATAGAAGAATAATTCATTTTAAATTTTAAATCTGAAAATAAATAATTTCAACTACCATCTGTGCACTCTAAGTGGGACCAGAGTTCACATTTTCCCTGGCACTTTATCCATTTTAATTTTGTCACAACCGCACCCAAAGCACTCCTTCGCAAAAAAAAATCACTATGGAAATATAAAATAATGTACGTACAAAGTAAGCACTGCTCTTTAACCACTAATGTTAAACGAATAATGAAAAAGAACACTCATAACTCTATCTGTGCACATATAACAACAATCATTAAAAGAAAATTAATAAAAATACTTACTTTTGACTGTTAAAAAGCAATGACGACCTCTGCTATCGTCAACGTCGCGCGTTGGCTGACGCAATACTGTGATACACGTTCAGACATGCATGGCGCTCCTCTCTCCCCTTACACCCTCTCCGGTATTCCTTATAGTTTCGCTAATATTGCGATTGCCACAACCGTACCCTGGCACAACCGTATCCAGTCTACCTACTCCAGTAAGATGCTGGTAGGGACCTTGACCGTACTTCCAGGATTGTGCTGATAGCCGTGGAATACCTCTCCACTCCTCAAAAGCACCACAGGCCATGTTGACCCTTTGTCGCTATGACACCATGTGCTAGCGACCGTTTTCGGAGGCCCATTATTGAGTGTGCAAGTCACCCTCTGTCATTTTATCTGTGTATTTTATATAAAACATTGATCAGGCAGGGGCCATAGTCTTTCCATAAAAGTCAAAGTCAAAGTCAAATCATTTATTTCAAATAGGCACATAAAAGGCACTTTTGAACGTCAAAATTTACAAAAAAATAGAATTGATTCTAGTTGCGCCTTCCAAAAGGTAGTTTCGTATGGAGAAGAATGGGCAAGAAACTCCACCGTTACTCTTTTGAAATGTTTTACAATATTATGTAGGTTCACATGAATTATATAATTATATACTAGCGACCCGCCCCGGCTTCGCCCGGGTAGCAAAGCATAATATAATATAGCCTATGTCACCCGGAGATAGTGTAGCTTCTCAACAGTGAAAGAGTTTTTGAAATCGGTTCAGTGGTTTCGGAGCCTATTCAATACAAACAAACAATCATATGTTTTCTCTTTATAATATTACTAGCTGCGCCCCGCGGTTTCACCCGCAGAAATCTCGATCCCGTGGGAATATCGGGATAAAAAGTATCCTATGTCCTAATCCAGGTCATAGTCTACACATGTGCCAAATTGTATCCTAATCCGTTCAGCCGTTTTAGCGTGATTGAGTAACAAACATCCACACTTTCACATTTATAATATTAGTAGGATTTCACTGTATTTCGTTTATTACAAAATATATTTAGGTTATACCTTAGCCTCAGTAACACATAGTGGTTATGCTATTAAATTGTAGCTTATATGAAACGTTTGTATTTTTAACATAGCGCCATCTATTGAATACTTACTCAATCCAGTCAACAGAAATCGCCATCTGTTAGAATCGTGTAGAGCTAACAGATAATTGTGACTGTCAAATAATAGACAAATAATTTACAATAAAATAATATTGCGACTATAAATTGAGATGTAAGCTATCCTATCTTTCAAGTTGGTTCATATTGCACACGGTGTGCAAATCAAATTTAAAATCGGTTCAGTAGTTTAGGAGTCCATCACGGACAAACAACGTGACACGTAATTTTTATATATATAAAGATGTGAAGACGATGCACCTAGAATAAAATTACTACACCTACACCTATTGGTAAAAATAATCCTAATCCTAACTATCCTAACTTCCTAACTAATATTATAAATGCGAAAGTAAGTTTGTTTGTTTGTTTGTTACCTTTTCACACCTAAACCACTGAACCGATCATCCTGAAATTTTGCATATACGTTGTCAGGGGTATATAAACAGACATAGGGTACCTTTCTTCCCGAAAAAAAGTACTGTTCCCGAAGAAAACAACAATTACGTTCTTATGGTAATAGATGGCGCCACGTGTCTTTCGAATCATGATTGAATTATATTATTATAGAAACAGTAGTGTGTTAAGAGATTTTTTTAGGTTTTATTTAAGTACTTAATACATTTTGTGAGTCTAGAGTGTCGATAGACCGGTCTTTCATCCTCCTAACTATAATTCCCCGAACAAACCGAATTGATTGTCAAATTCTAAATTAACGCGAGCGAAGCCGCGGGCAAAAGCTAGTTAAATATAATGCAAAGACAGATGAATTAGATAATATGTGATAGATACATGGTGCTCACATATTTACAAATATTGAAAAGTAAATGATCTTTCCAAAATTTTAACAAGTAATAATTTTGTGTGTGAGTTAAAGTAGTTAAGTACATAATGTAAAAGTCAATGTCATAAAAATTATAAATTATACAATTAAAATAGCAACCAGTTTGATTTTGTCTACTCTAGATTGTCCTATGGAGCAGGACCAGCATGTTTCCAAGCATTCTTATCTAGGATATAATCCTCTAATTTTTAATATGCTTGTTAACATAGTCCTAGATAAACAGTCAACTTAAGCTACCCAAATCCTTAGTCCAATAACTTTGTTTCCATATCCTGCAATAGTCCTACACCAACCGGGGGTTGTCCTTGGATGCACTTGTATAGTCCGAACAGGGATAATCGTCGGTTGGTGCCTCATTTAATTAAAAACGTCTCACGGGCCTCTGCAAGTTTGGCTTCGGCTCCTCGGACGCTTTCCAAAGAGCCGGGTCCAAAGGGTCCTGAGATTTTTATGTTTTAATATTTATATGGAGGTCAACATTTTCACCACCATTTTATGGGCATTTGTAAGGCTTAAGATAGGTCAGTCCAGTCTGAATTAATTAAGAGGTAGAGAGATCTACTATGTTTTCACAGCACGAGAAAACTAAAATATGGCTGAGAAAATATTGACAGCTGCCTTATTTTCTAATTAAAACACTTTTTAATTTAAGGCGCAATAAGAAGATTTTTTTAGGTAATTGACAACACGAAGCAACAAAATACGATCTAGCTAGAGGAATGTGGCCGCTTTTCTTTCGATCGAATTTTGTTCAGATTCAGATTCAGATTTATTTATTTGCCATCAATGTAGGTACAAGTTTAAGATGATACAAATAGCTGAAGGTTACCGCTACATTCTACCTTACGGCATGCAAATACATAGAAACTAATAGATTACATACAATATTATTATAAATTAACAACTAACATGTCATTCTAATTAACACTAACAAACATAAAAAAAAGGAAATAATAATAATCATCAAATAGTCAATTGCACATAAATAAATCTTGTCAATAAAATGAATTTCATTATCTTGGAATTATAATTAAGCGAAATATTATTTTACAAACATAATGTTATTTACAAATTTTATTGTCAAATTTCTTTATCATTTAAAAAGTCATTGATACAATAATAACATTTATCCAACAATAATGCAGTGAGCTTAGATTTAAATGTTCGAATAGGGTGTTCTTTGAAACTGTGCGGAATTTTATTGTATATGATAGGTCCCATCGACATAATATTTTTCCTTAGTAGTGCTGTTCTGTAATTGCCTGTATGTAATAAATTTTTATATTGTAGTCTCCTTGGACCTGACCGCATTCTAATATCGGCTAGTGATGGAAATAAATCTAAATTAGTTCTAACAAAAATTGCGACCTCTAAAATGTACAGTGTGATGGGAAGGTCAGTACTTTCAGCGACTTAAACACAGGTACACAGCTGTCTGTTGTTTTCAGATTTAACATAGATCTTATGCAACGTTTTTGGGCTCTAAAAATCTGTTCCCTCTCACTGCAATTGCCCCAGAATATTACTCCGAATCTTAAAATTGGCGCCACTAGACCGTGGTAAGCTACTACGAGTATATTATTGCTTACTTTATGCGTTGTTGCTTCGTGTCTCAATATGAAACTTTATAAATGTGTGTATGTGCAATACAATTGTGCACGACACCATAAGGTAGCGGATTGTGACAGTGCCCTATGTACTCGTAATAACACTATGTACAATATTTTAACTTAAAATGCTTAGTTATCAGTGATTTATGTGTGTAATACTAGATTGTAATGTGAACTTAACGTCTCTGTTGATGATACCAGACTGATAGCAAATTAGAGGTACTCGTAGACTAAGAAAATCTAGGTTTGTCAATTAAATTATGTGATAATTAGTAGTGTTAGGTAAAATAGGATTCCTAGTCTGCAAATAAAGTCTTAATTTATGTTTTTTACTTCCCCCGTCTGATGGCACCACTTACGCGTAAAGCAAATAAGCCTAAGTATCGCGAAACTTTACCGTAAGGGGAGCCGTTTTAGATTTTTATTTATTTAAGGGTCTAAATTAAGGAATAATGCCTAGATTTTTTGTATATAACTAGAATAAGTTCATACCTATGTAATAAGATAAGAATTATTGTAATCGGAGATATGTAAATGCCATAAAAAGGTCTGAATAGAAACCCCATATAAAAAGTAAACATTAGGGCCGTGTGCAAACCCCGCGGGCTCTGATTGGCCGAGGGAAAAATGCTAGTGCCGTGTGCAAATTTGCTGGGCTGTGATTGGGCACAGCTCTCTATAAAAATGGGGCCTTTTTTTGGCGTTGACACACGATTACGCTCTCGACACTCGTCCTGAACGGTCGTGCTCACGCTCCCCCGTTCATGACTCAGTGGCGCTAGCCTAATTCTTCTCGTTACGTTTACGTAACGCCCTCGCAGCCGCCCCGGCTGCATCCGATCATCGATCGATTAATTAATTAATTTTAATTAATCAATCGCTTCTGATCAATTATAAAAATTGCCTTTTTCAAGGCAGGTTCTACTATTTCTTTAACGTGCGCGTTTGTGTGAGTAGCTTCACTAGGCCCCTTCCGGGCAAAACCACAGTTTCGTGGTCCTCGGTGGATACCTTACGGTGCCAACGAAACCGAGTGGGGTGTTGACCCAATCACACCCGCCGAACCCCTTCAGGGCTAGGCAGTCAGTTGGACGGGTCCCAGAGTTAACCGGCCTTGGGGGATCTCCTAGTCGGCTCTGGTGACAGTTTTCCTTCCACAGCTACTCACCTAGTGTCTTTAGGGTGTGTCTACACCCTTCGCGCTAGACTGTCAGGGCCCCGTTCGCACAATAAGACTGGCGACGGGTATACAAGCTTAGGGCTCACCCATAGGCACTCAACCTCCCTGTCTATACCCGACAGGGAGGGTGTGACACATCCCCGGGCATTTCCACCCGGGGAGCTAGGCATAGGGAAGATAGGAGGGAACCTTCTGTTCCACCATCCCCCGCTACCAACCCCCCCGTACCCCCAATCATGGGGGACGCTCTAATTATAACCTTCTTTAAGGAAATCCTATTCAAGGATCCTGAATTCCTCGCCAAATATGGCGCCCGTTTCGCTGCTATGCAGCCCCCCACCCCCTGTCCCTCCGACACTCCAGCCATCGCTAACTTTAGCGATGCACTAGACCCCCCTCCCCTCCGTGCTCTATGCCCGTCATAGACTCGGAGGACTCGTCAGGTCCCATGGACACTGACGTTGCCTCCATTAAACGCCCGGTCACTCCGTATCCTTATGATACGGAGCCCCAGTTCTCCTCCGCCTCCTCGTCCGAGGATGACGGTTTTCAGACCGTCACCTCCGCCGCCAAGAGGAAGAAGAACGTAGTGTCTTCTTCCCAGGCAGGGAAAACCCCTAAGATAGGCTCCCCCGCCGCCCCCGTGACACCGACCCCCGTTGTCCCCGCCCCGACCGCGCGCCCCGCTCCCTCCGCCGCCGCGTCAACCCCCCCCCACCCTGTCCAAGGCTTCCGATAGCCAATCCAAACAGGCCCCCTCCCCGCCCCCTGTGTTCATTCAGGACAAGGGGAAGTGGACCGTCGTGTCCAAATGGTGCGTCGATCTCCGGATCGGCTTCACCAGTGCCCGTGCCACAGAGCAGGGCATCAAGGTCCAAGTCCCTAACGCTTCTGATTATAGGGCCCTCACGAAACTCCTCAGAGATAGGGGAGTTTCTTTCCATACGTACTCCCTTCCGGAGGACCGTCAGACCCGCGTGGTCATAAATCGCATCCCAAAGGAGATAGCGACCTCTGATATTAAAGACGACCTTCTGTCGCAAAACGTCCCCGTAGCGGAAGTGCACCGCATGCACCGCGCCCGAAGCGGCGAAGCGTACAACATGATCCTTGTTGTATGCCCCGCCGTTGAGGGACATCACCCGACCTTTACGATCAAATCCATATGCAGCCTTACTGGATTCGATATCCAGAAGCCGCGCAAAACTGGCATCGTCGGACTATGCCACCGGTGCCAACTTTACGGCCATTCCCAGCGGAATTGCCATGCGACACCCAGGTGCGTCAAGTGCCTGGGCGAGCACGGCACTTCCGACTGCTCCCGCCCCAAAGACAGGACTTTGTGCACGGAGCCACCCAGCTGCGTGCTCGGCGGGAACTCCGGGCACCCAGCCAATTACCGTGGCTGTCCCAAAGCCCCAAAATCGACCGCCCCTAAGCTGACGAAGCGTACCGACGCCCGTCAGCAAAGGGAAGCCCCCCCCTCTCAACTTCCCGAGCGACTGAGTCCCCAAAGACCCAGTCCTTGGCAACTCCTGCACCACCAACAGGCCTTCCCGGCCTTGGGGCGCTACCAACAACCTCCCCCTCCCCCCATCCCTCCGCTGATGGACCCCCGCATCCGTGCTCACGCACCCGCGCCCGCGCCCGCGCCCGCGCCCGCGCCCGTGCCCGCGCCCCCTCGCGCTAACCCACCCCCGGCTCCTAAAGCCGCTCCCCCCGCGCCGGTCGCACCCCGCCCGCCCGCACCCACTCCTCCAGTGGTCGGGCCTAACCCTCTCGACGCGTTCAATGTGATCTCGAGCACATTCCTCGTCTTCCTCACCCCTCGCGCCCGAAAGATGGCTAGCAAAATCGTCACAGCAAGAAATTCCTGTGATCTTTTCGCTATCCAGCAAATTTACAATGCGTATCCGGAGATAACGCAAACGCTAATGTCCTTCTCCAACCAACCTAAAACCAATTAATGGATAAAGGAATCGTTGCGCGTATTAAACCCCGATCCCTCAGACTGGGGTATTTCAATGCCAATGGCATCATAGGTCAGCGTGACGAAATCGCGACCTTCCTCCGCGACCACGATATAGACGTCCTCCTCGTACAGGAGACGTTCCTAAAACCCCATCACCGTAGGCCGTCCATCGCTAACTATCGCGTAGTTCGCAACGACAGGATTCGGTGTCACCGGGGCGGTACCTTGATCTACTACAGGGCTTCGCTCTATTGTATCCCAATAGACCCCCCCCCCCTCTCACGATTAGAAGTTTCCATATGTCGACTAGGCATGACGGGTCACCAGCCGATCACTCTGGTGTCGGCTTACCTCCCCCCCACCAATACCTCAGAGAACTTCCAATACCTGACTGACGACCTGACCCTCCTGCTCGGCTTGAGTGACTCCGTTATCATAGCGGGCGATCTCAATGCCAAGCACACCGCCTGGAATAGTGCCATTATCTCTACCCGAGGGAGACACTTGTTCGACCTCAGTCCCCTTCTTAACTTCGACGTCATCGCCCCGATAACCCCCACTTACTTCCCCGCTAACGTTGACCACGCCCATGACGTGCTCGATGTAGCACTCCTAAAGAGTATCAACCTACGGTTGGCCTCTATAGAAGTGTTACAAGAGCTAGACTCTGACCACCGACCAGTCGTAATAAGACTAGCCCCTCGCATAGGTCTCCCCGACCCAGACCAACCCCCTCTCACGAAAGTGGTAACGGACTGGAGGTTAGTAAGCGAACGCCTGAAAGCCAACACGTCCCCCCACTTAGACTCTATCCCCGACCTCTTTGACTCTGTCGCAGACACGACGGCCGCGATCGGCTCGTTCACAGAACACGTACAATCCGTCCTGAACGATTGTTCAAGGGAAGTTCCAGCGATGGATGACTATCGCTGGAAATTGCCGGACGATGTACGTGAGCTGTTGACCGAGAAGAACGCGGCTGTCCGTGCGTACAGCAACTTTCCCTGCTCCGCGAACCGAACCCACATGCGCTACTTGCAGCGAACTGTAAGGAACCGCGTGGCGGAAGTACGTAACGCGGGCTGGGACAAGATGCTGAGCGAACTAGAGCCCACCCACCTGGCATTCTGGGAGCTTCAGAGGAAACTCAAATCCCGAGAAGTAACCCCCATGCCCCCCCTGACCCGCCCTGACGGCACCGTCGCCTTCGATGATGCCGACAAGGCCGAATGCCTCGCCGATAGTCTAGAGGCCCAATGCTCGCCCAGCACTCAACCAGTAGACCAGGCCCACCTCTCTGAGGTGAAAGCCGAAGTCGAAAGGAGAGCTTCCCTCCCCCCCGTAGAAGACCCCGAGTTTCCTCTGCCTCCCGTCACTCCTGACGAAGTGCACGATCTCATAAAGGGTCTCAAGCCCCGCAAAGCCCCCGGTTCGGACGGTATCACCAATAGGGTGATACAGCTCCTCCCCGCTCATCTGATCATGCTCATGACCACCATCTTCAATGGTGCCATGAGCAATAACATCTTCCCCCAATCGTGGAAACAGGCCACTGTCATCGGTATTCCCAAGCCGGGCAAGCCCAAATCCGCTCCCTCCAGCTACCGCCCCATCAGTCTGCTCAACGTCCTCGGCAAAATCTATGAAAGGCTTATTTATAAGCGTCTCAGAGACTACGCCGAGACGAAGGGCCTCATTCCCAACGAGCAGTTCGGTTTTCGAACCCAACACTCGTGCGTGCAACAGGTCCACCGGATCATCGAACACATAAGCGTCGGTTTCCAACGCGGTTCTTTGACCGGTGCCGTGTTCTTCGATATAGCGAAAGCGTTCGACAAAGTCTGGCACGACGGCTTATTATATAAGCTGTACAAACTTAAAGTGCCAGATCGTCTCGTGCTCATCTTACGAGACTTTTTGTCGAATCGCACGTTTCGCTATCGCATCGAAGGAGCGCTATCCTCCCCCCGCCCAATCCGCGCCGGAGTCCCTCAGGGCTCCGTGCTCGCCCCCCTCATTTTCACGCTATTCACCAGCGATATCCCCAAAAGTAAAAAGGTTCAGTTGGCTCTGTTCGCAGACGATACGGCCATTTACTACACCGGCTTCGGCCGCGACTCGATCTCTCGTATTCTCCAAACCTCAGTCAACCAGCTCGGTGACTGGTTTAGGAAATGGAGAATCGAAGTCAATCCCGATAAGAGTCAAGCGGTGTTCTTTTCGAAACCGCGACTCAGACCCCTCCTCCCCCGTCCGCTGACCATGTACGGCAAGCCTATCCCTTGGGAGAAGCGAACCAAATACTTGGGCGTCGTCCTTGACCAGCACCTCTCCTTCTCGGAGCACATAAAGCAGGCGCGCTCGCGCGCCGCTTTCGCTCTCGGTAGGCTCCACTCCGTCCTGAATGCACGCAGCAAATTGTCACTTAGGTGCAAATTGCGCATTTACACAGCGTGCATTCGCCCCATCATGACCTATGCGAGCGTAGTATTCGCACAAGCGAAGCCCCATCACATCCATAGGATGCAGACCCTCCAAAACCGGTTCCTCCGCAGGGCGACCGGTGGCCCTTGGTTCGTTCGGAACGAAAGTCTCCATCTCGACCTTAAAATCCCGACCATCAGTCAGTTCATGAAACGCCTATCCAAGCGTTTCTTCGACTCTGCCGCCACTCACCGCAACCCTCTGGTTGTCGCGGCCGCCAGTTATGTCCCCTCCCGAATCAGTCATACCCGCCGTCCCCGGCATGTCCTAGTCGACCCCGATGACCCCATAACCCTCCTCCAGGAGAGCAGTAGGGCCACCAGTGCAGTGCACAAACACAGACCGCCATCGTTCCGACCTCGCCGACGAGGTCCCACGCGACGACCCCCCCGCATCCGTTCCCCCCGTCCCCAGTCCGATGAGGCCACAGCCCGCGCCCTAGCTGAGCCTGTAGCTTTAAATTCCCCGATTAATAATCATGATATTATAAACCATTCGATCCAGCCCGTCCCCAATATCGCGCTGCCCTCTCCCGATGACGCCCTAAGCCGAGGTCCGTACCCCACAGGGGGTGCCCTTAGCGTGCGGTCATCTAACTTATAAGTTTAGTTTTAAATTTTTCCGCTCCTGGCTGGAGGCCCTTTAGAGTAAAATCCGAAAGGCAACCACAGGACAGTCCGGTTAAGCAGCCACGACCCCCAGTGGTCAAAACTGCGAGTTGCCCTACATAAAAAAAAAAAAAGGCGTTGACACACTCCGAATCCAGCGCTATGAAGAGAAAAACGAATAAATAAGAAGCCGTGAAACAGTGTTTTATTAAGAAGAATTGCGCCTGCATGAACTCGCCCGCTTCCAGTCCCGCTAAAGAAGTCTCAGCCCACTAACAACTTCTTCGCTTACGCTTTGCGCCTCGATCTATACTGCGTGTCATCACCTAGGCTCCACTGAGCGGTCCTGCACAACAATAATGCTTTTACGATACTGTTGTCGCTGCCACATTTCTGTAGCGCGTCAGTGATGTTCGCAGCAGCGCGTACAGATGATTTCTTTGCGATCATGCGCAAAAGATCCGCGTCATTACTGCGTCGGATGCGAAACAGTGACAGCAGTCTCCTGAGCATGTTCTGTAAGTTGTGTAGTATTATTGTTATTGTTTCTAGTCGTTTATGTTTGTCTTATTTAATTATACGAACATAGTTGTAAGTATTTATTTATTTATTTATTTATTTTATTATTTATGTACACACAGTAAAATAGATACAGATACGGCATATTAGTATTAAGTACAAAGGTACTGCTTATTTCTTAAGAAATTTCTAATAATAATACTAATAATACTAGTAATACTTACAAATTATGGGTATGGGCCTGAATTAAAAATGAATAAATAAAAGGTATTAGAAAATTCTAAACACACTTACAGAAGGTCCTTACCAGCCGTTATTCATAATTCCTTCTCAGTCACGAAATATTTTTTTAAAGGAGTGGCGCTAGTGGACCTTGTGCGCCCTCTTAAGAAGCTGTAACGGCTAGGGCTTTGCTGGTAGGCATTAGTTTAATGTATAGAGATAAAAGAAACAAGTAAGTTAAGTTCATACATATATAATTTTACACAAAGAAGGGTCACGGCTAGGTCGCGGGTAGGGATCATTCTCTGTTCTGAGCACTTGCACACACTACGGTTAAAAAGGCACCATCCTTGGCAGCATGCGGCAGACGTGATGGCCTGTCAGCACAGGGTCCGCAAAGAAGGCAAGTCAGCAGGTGGCTCAGCACAGCTTGCAGGTTCGTGCAGCGTGTAGTAACATCAGGCCGTACGACCGCAAAGGGCGCGCGGTTCAGCTAAACGTGCAGTTTTGAGCAGCGAAGCATGCAGTTCGCATCGCCGTGCAATAGGTAATCGTCCTGCCGTCAGACTGGATGAAGAACCCAGATAGTAAGCGTTAGGGTGTGCATGTTAGTTGCGGTGCGAAAACAGCGTGCCATTTGCTAGCCTCATCGCCCCGGCATCGACCCGGGCTCAGAAGTCGTGCTTACAACCACTAGATTAGATTATTAGAATTCCTCAAATTATCTACTACCAAAATGATTTTAAAACGAGTAATTATCTAAAACACATACCTATCTAATTAGTGTACAATACCAAACTACAGTTTGTATTTCAACCCCAAACGATACGTTTCACACACAATGAACAGAATACTCGTATCAACAAAATTATCGTGTTGTTTGATGTAAATTCGGAAGCGATAGCGATCTCTGAACGCGATGGAAAACCATTGTGATATCGTCATGATAAAATTGGAGCACTACTATTGTTTCGACAGGAAATAAATACTTTCATTAAACAGTATCAATGTTAGCTTTATAATTTATATCATGACAATATTATCGTGGACATTCACGGCATCACGATAATTCAGGGAAGTAAAATGTATGGTAATATATGAATACGCTTTTAAATTTGTCCATGATAACGTTAAAACGTGCACGTTGTGCCATACATTTTATGGGCGTGGACGTGGACGTCCACGATGATATCGTCATGTTAGAAATTATAAAAGCTCACAATGAGTGACGAAATTTAAATTGGTTGAGAAGAATTGTTGGGTAACTGTCTGTTTATCGTATGGTCTTATGAAATCCGGGCAGCCTTGCGGTCTGCGTGGCTAATCTTCACACGGATAACGATCTCTTGCCACAACGAAATGAGAAGAAAACTTTTGGATAATTCTAGAAAAAATCTGACAGCTTCAGAACAGAAATTTTTGCATGGCTCCTCGTGCAAAATTTTCTCCGGGAATATTGAGCCAAAACTAACCTAACCCACGCCTGTATTTAAACAGCATTGCCGGGTGACTTTTGAATGTCATAATTTTTCGGCTGATTAGAAATTTGGAATTAGGTATGCGAATGAGAGAGAGCGTGAATCTTTGACAATCGTTACGAGTCCTCTGAAGCCCGAAAGTTTGACAACCAAGGGGTATCATGTTACCCAGTAACTGGATTGTGGAGGTCAGATCGGCAGTCGCTCCAATTAAAATAACAGTACTCAGCTGCGTCCGGTTAGATTGGAAGCCGACCCCAAAATAATTGAGAGAAGGCAAGGCAGATGACGAATCTAATTTTGAGAGCATCACTGATTGCCGAGAGAGAAAAGATGATTTCATGCAGAAATATTGACAGCATAATTATAATTAAAAGGATCTCTCCTCACATAATAAAGTGTCTAGCAATCTCGGCAAAAAAGTGTTTAGCAATGAATTTCTTTAAGGCTTAAATTATTTAGACTTTACTTTTTACGTTTTCTTTTTTAATTTTAGTCTTTAAATTGAATTTTTAACATCTTGGTTCTCATAGGAAATAACCTGTCGCAATTATATTAGTTTTTTACATATTTTAGGTGACGATCTACCTACAAATTTTTATTTTTATAATTTATTTTTGTTTTTTATTTTTCTTTTGGCAGTATTTGGCAGTGTATATATTTTGGTCCACAGTACTTTTATACAAGACAAGCTCAAAACGTGAAGACCTGTAATTGGCTGTCAGATTATCATACTGTTATTTATCACCATAGATATCCGATGTTTATCACCATTGTATTTAGCTGTAAGTCTTCCAAAGTCTTTAAATAAATAAATAATTCTCACTCCAAACACGACGCTATCGAGTACCAACGATAACAGTTAACCAGAACGGGTTCCCAAGAGTTCAGTGAGCAACATAATCGACTTAACTCCGGTGCGGGGAAAATTCATTTATTTAATTAAGACTCCACAAACTTCCTGAAGCAGACTTGGAGCGAATTAATGATTATAACATCTTATTTTAATTGAACATTAAATCGTTGGATTATTTAAATTTTCTGCGGATTTGTGCTGTGAATTACTTTTCAGTTATGCCTAACGTTATTTTGTTTGACGAAACGTGTGTAGGTGAAATGTCATAACCTCGTCGTTTTCGACCCCTGAATTAATGATGGAAGTCAGTCAGACTTTCATCATTAATTCAGGGGTCGAAAACATTTTATAGAGAAACACAAAAACATATCCTTTTTGCAGTATTCGACGACAGAGCACCGCAATAGTTATTACACTGGCGCATGAGAATATTCGGACCACTACTCTGATACCCGCACTATACAGCGGGTTGAAAAAACATTGCAATGTAGGGGTGAAATATGGGTTGAAATTAAATTTCGGATACAGGTTTTATGTGTGAAATGCTTTTTTCGTCGAGTGGTAATGCTGTGCCTAGTGTTTTCTATGCCCAGTAATGTTATTGGAAAAAAAGCGCCAAACAGAAACTAAATATTTTGAACTTGTGTCTGTTTTTTTTTTAGTTTTTTGTGTTACTAGACTAGTATTATTTCTAGAAGCTGTTAAGTTGGGACTATACTGCTTATAGTATTTTGAGCTCATCATCATTCAACTGCTCTTATCCCAATTTATTTGAGGTAATAGGTTCTCTATTAGTCGTCACCTCTGTAGTCACCCCCATTCCAACCATATCATATTTCACAAAGTCCATCCATTGTTTCTTGGGTCTTCCCCTCCTCGTATAGCCATCCACATTCATACTCAAAACTTTCTTCATGACTTTTCAAACTCCTAGAAAAAAAAACTAGATAAAACTATTCATTGGCGCCCACCAACGCTTGAACTATTACAATTACCTTTATTAATGGGCGTTTCTCGAGTTCTCGGTTCTAAATGAACACCTCCAACTTGAAACAACCTACATTCCATTAAAAACTATACTATAAAACGTAAAATCCGTTACGAGTTACTTCAAAAGTAGGTCATGCGCTTTCGAATAGCTGAAATTCCGTAAAAACTAATTTTGTTGTTTTTGCGTAGTGCATCCGCGCCGAATGTTGCAGACAGAAAAACGGAAAAAATATATTGTTAACGAACAAAACTATACTGTTGTCCTAAATAACCAGAAAAATAAATTTTAAGCACAGTATTGGAATAAATGGACGGCGAATTAGCAATGGTCCATTTTCTAAAAGTGAAGAGAACATACAAATCATCTTGAAATTTTATTACATAAAAATTAAAATTGACCAGTTTATTTTAAGTCTGCTTCGCTGGTCAAGTGCCATCAGCCCATGCTACATATTGCTCGACAAGCAGGGTACTTGCGTAACACAAATAAAATGCTAATTGATTGCAATGCCTTTCATTTTGACAGATCAGCCATCTTCGTTGCGTTATTTGCGGTATTTACAAATTTTTCCAACCTAAAAAGCAATTGATTAGGATTAGGATTGTAATTGAAATTGTGTTAGGGTACTGGGAACGTTTTAAAGCTCCCACAGACAGGCGCAACGCGACAACGCTACACAAAGGCGCCGCTCGTCGCGCGACACGCGGTGCCTTTGTGTCGGACGTCGCGTCGCGCCAGTGTGTACGTGTGTACGAGCCTTTATTGAGTTTGTCCATCGGGAATTTCTCACAGCCTGGAGTCTGCATTTAGGCGCGGTTGCGACAATAGGCTCGCCCTATTACATGGGATTTAAATATAAAAAGCGAAATGTAGATGCACCTCTGCCTAACCCTTCTGGGAATACAGGCGCCATGTTATAGGTGTTAAAAAAATCCAATCTGTTAAACCAAAAATACTACACTAATGTTTCTACCAAGCCTCTACAAGTATCAAAACTACACAAGAACACCACTACCTGAAACACCCTGTATAACATCCGTTAAACGTACGTATGTGGTCTCATGAATATTCCGGATCCACGATGAGATTTATTACGGCCCGGTTTTCCGTCTTCCTCCAGATTTATGCGTCGGACGAACCGTACGGCCCGGGCCGGTTGTCGGTCGGCACCCGCCGAATTAGATTTGTGACTGAGCGTGTGAGTTCATTAATAATTTATAGTTTCATGTTAATATGCAGGTGGGATACTAGGATACTCGTACAGTAGGTAAAAATGTTGTACGGTTTTGTTTAGTATTCGTAAACAAATTGTTTTCGGACAGAAATACACATTTCAGTGACTTACTGACGGACATGCACGGCTTAAACTATGGAAGAGAAAATTTCTCTCACAACAACACTTAGGGGCTGAAACACAATGGCCCTTTCTTCAAAAGAACCTTCCAGACTGGCCCTGCATAGTAAGACTCACATAATTATTATCTGAATAATATAATGTTTGGACTTTAAAAGAGACCATGGCCACTGAGTTTGTTTCGGCATTTCTTTCAGGGATCAGTCAGCTAGGAAATGCTGGCGCCATCTAGTTATAAAATATTGACCGAAAATTGACGTGTAAAAGAAAGAAAGAAAATACGTTTATTTGCAATTGCGGTAAACATGACGCAAAGAAAAAATACACAAACACAAAAAAGAACGAGTTGAGGAAAAATATGCGTCACATTCACGCAAAACGGCAATCGCTCAGCATAATATGCGAGACTGAGCCCCAGCGCTGATTTTCAGCGTAACTTTAAAGGTCTACTTACAGAACAAATATCTATCATCATTGCAAGATCATTTTATTTCAATGGAGTGTTAAAATTGTATTGAAAATCTCTATCAACGTGAACTAAGACGGAAACTCCACATTCAAAATGATTTCGCGGGACCGTTACCGATAGTCAGTCAACGTCACCCAGCTTAATTAAACTACAGAAAATAGATACTTGAAACTTGGAGATTGCGGAGGTACAATAAGGAAGTATTGGCAAAGTAATCATTGTTCCATTGCAAAAAAGAGAAGGAGCTATACAGGACATTATATGATCGACTCTTTCTAGTGGGACCAACATGACATTAGACACGTCACATTGTCGCTAGCCAGCCGATCTATTCTGTAAAAATCTCACCGTGAAAACTTAGGTGAATAGAATATATTTATTTTGCATAAAGTATGGTAAATAAAAGGTCTTAAATACAAATAGTTCCACATATTTTGCGTACTTATGTCAGCAAACAAAAAATACCTTAAAATAAAATTTTAAACAAAAACACTTCAATGATTAGTACAGAGATCATGTGATCAAAAAATACATTAATCCTATTTGGTGAAGTGAGATTGAAATTAAGTGTCATTCCACCTGATACTAGGGATTGACACTATTGACAGCTCACTTCACTTAAGTTTTCACCGTGAGTTTTTTACAGAATAGCACTACAGTTCTTAAACCAGTTGATGCTCAAAAAGCAGACCTTTTAAGTACCAAGCCACTTCCTAGACCTTTTCATCCATTATGAACACAAAAAATCCTGTTAAACCCCTTCACCCCCACAAACACAAAATCATCCGTACTCAACGATTCGCCTTAAAGATCGTTGAAGTATAAAAATATGACAATCACTAATACGGTCGGTTCGCACGGGTGGCTCTGAATTTATAGCCTACGACAAAATGTTGCGCGCTCCGGTGACTTTGTGAGATTTAATGGAAGCGACTTGGTTTGTGGTTTAGTTTATAAAAGTTTGTAAATAATTTTGTGTGTATGTGTACTATGTACTAGTTATATTATGTGCACGGCACGGCACGGAATTTAGGGATGATTTTTCCAATTTCAGATTTAATTATCTTTTATTCTGGGTATAAAATTGTCTTCTCACAGTTTTTGTATGAAATTAAAAGTAATTCAAAATGAACCCACGGGTAAAAAATACACTGCTGTAAGGATATTTTGGCACATGAATAACTTTGATAGAGAGGCGCTGCGCACTGTTGGAATACATTTACAAACACTTTTATGGGAGAAATTCGTATACAGCACCCTAATTGCGCAAAACACTATCAATCATAATCTGAATCATTTTGGAGCCTATTGCTAATCCATTGCTTCATATGTTCGAAAAATTTGTCCGCTCAACAACATTCCTATTGTTAGTGTGTTACGCAAATACCCCGCATGTCATGCTCCCAAGAGAACTAAGCCTGTTTTCATTACCTACAGGCACTTGTGGTGTGATATTATGTAAATTATAGGAAAGGTTGTGTTTGTGTTTATATTATCATATTAGATCAGTGCTAGAATTAACGTCTCTGAAGTTTTTCACTCAGGCAGATTGTCCTTGAGTTGTTTTTCAACTCCGATCAGATTATTCCTGTCGTACGCCTCCAGTCTTCCACAAAAAAGTACTTAAGTCAACAAACGCAAAATAACTTATAAATTAAAAACGTTAATTATTGATTGACATTTCCACTAATTCTGCTTTTTCACCAGTGTTAGACGCTTTCGTCTTCCTTAGAGCGTCTTGTAACTGTAGGTTTCGTTTAATTTGTGATTGACACAACAGTGAACACATACCCAACAATGGCGGTTTGTGGACGGACAACAGTGCTGCCACCTATGACGAGATTTCAGCTTTTAACCCCATTGTTTGTGAAATGTTAAAAAAAACCAAGATGGCGGCGTTAGTTTCGATTTTGCCCACGCGTCAAAAGATCCTTTTACAGCTATAGGTAACTTTTGAATTTAAAAAAATCATCATAATATAACAAGAAACACTTTATTGAGAGTTTGTGTGTCGGGAATAACTCGGAAACCTGAAACTTTTGTTGATGTATCCTAATTGGATACCAACATCACAAAAAGTTAATTGTTGGTTAGCCTTTAGGATCGGCGAAGTTTAAGATCACAGAAATAAACACGATTTTTTTTATGAACGGATCCGGAACCAGCAACTGAATAAATACCAGTATTGTATTTTACATGCAGCAACTGCCTATCTGACCTCCACAACCCTGTTACTGGGTAACACGATTCCCTTTGGTAAGCCTTGTTCTTGACTGATTCATTGTAGTAGTCTCTTCCAGTACGTCCATACATTGACTCTTCGTCTCACACGAACAATATATTCCACGTTGCGATATCTGTGACGTACGCTACCGTATCTCGCGTCATCGTTATGATAACGAATGATACGGCGGAACTCTGCTGACAATATATTACAGAAAACAGAATGTGTGGTAGGTACACGCATTACATAAAATAATAATACTTAATAATAAAGTAAAGTAAAGTAAGTAAGTTATTTAGTTATTTTGTTGATACTAACACTATGGACACATGTCTGAAATAAAGAATTTGAATTAGGATTTGAATTTGAAATCTTTATTTCAGACATGAACACATACATGAACAGTCTAACTGATGTTTAGTGATGGGTTAGTAACAGAAAGTACTTATAGTATATATTAGTATTGTTAATAAGGACACAAACACAGTTAAATGAGGGCTACCGCGCTTGAGTTCGCCGCTAGAGGCGCTAGTGTAGAGTAAGGTCTCTATTTATGTCAAATGTACGGAACGTTCACTGTTTGCGGGATTTTTTATCACGGATTTTAACTAATGATTCATAATATTGTTGTAATGGTTGTGCCATTCCTGATTAATTATGGCTTAAGATTTGAGTAAAAAGTTAGGATCTAATTTGGTAGCACTTAAGGAAGAATTATATTGGTCTGCTTCATGCTTGCCAATTTTAGAAATATTATTATCTAAATATTCATTTGAAGTTTTAAAATAAAATCAAATAAACATGTTATGAATTTATGGGAACTTTAAACATATCCAAAACATTAAATAAAAGTACTGATGGGACCTTACTCGCCAGTGGCGCCAACTGGTGAGTACAAAAGCGATAGCCTCCATTGCCTAAGCCCGCTCTCGAGGCTCAATGTGGTAGTACCATAGATACGTATTCTATGGAGTCCGGGAGTGTATACTTTCAGACCTTAAGCTACGGTTTCCTAGGAGACCGGTCAAACGTTATTTATGAGAGTACAGTACAACTATTTTCTTAAAGTCCCTCGGCAAACTTTGTGTTTAGTCAGTTTACTGCTACTTTTTAAAATAAATTACATTAAGTTAAAAGAGTATTATCAACTCTGTATACTCCCAAGTCGATTGAGAGCATGCGGTCTGCACCAAGTGCAAAGGGCAAATGACAGAAATCCGACGACTGACGAAACACGAAGTTTGCGAGGGACATTAAGAAAATAGTTGTACTGTAAGTTGGTGTGTTTTCCTAGAGAGAAAGAAAGAAAAAAAAAGAAAGAAAAATATTTTATTTAGGACACGCGCAGGAAATACAAAGAGTTAAACTATAAAAAAAAATTGTAAAAAGGAGCACTTTTTTTAGCGTTTTTTGACACCGTAAAGTCAAACCACCATTACTTTTATGACAGCTGTCACTGCAGCCGTTATATGGTAGCTAGCACTCTTCTAAGAAACCGTAGCATTACCTATAATAGTTCAAACACCGTATCATTAACCTTTCATCGACTCTAATAGAAATGGACCTTAAAGGTACAACACCAAACTCGATCTTGTTATACCCTTTAACCCCAAAATACCTGAGCGCTCCAATCACTTACAAGATGTTCCGATTCCGCGGCGGGAAATGAGCCGTGATGTTACCAGATTACGTGCGAAAAAAGGGGGGTAACATGTTTTTTACAGCTGACGTGAATGTGCGGAGATGTGCGGAAATTGCTCGGGCGTGGTTATCTGTTTAAGATTGCGGGGTAGTGTCGGGGTAGACTGTGTTTTTGAAAGGAAGTTTACTTACGTACGATTCTAAATCCTAACGCTTAAGCGACGTATCTGCGGAGAAACACGACAGCTGACTATCGGATAATGGGAAGTTGGTGTAAAAGACATTACAAGGTTCCGACTGTTAGAGTTGTCACGTTTTAGCATGGCACTTGCGGTCATTGACCCACCTACATTTTATAGCACTTTTTTTTTTCAAAAACTGAAACAAATTCTGTGAACGTACTGAATCACTATCTATAGTGATTTTCAACATCTTCCAATAACGAAAAACCATACATAGTTTATTGTTAGGGTTCCTACGGAGAAATATTAGGGAAAGGGCAATGACCGTTATTGCTTTGCTAAAACGCAACAACTATAGTATTTAAATTGAGTAGTAGACGTCGAGAAATACCTAAAGTAAACCTAAGTTCAAAATTCCTTTTCATTACAGGTTTTTTTTAAACTTGTGGTCTTGATTAGTACAAGTTTGGATTCCTTCTCCAGGTTAGGCAAAGTGTTATTGGATTCTTCAATCAGGAATGATTAGCAGTATAAAGTCTGGATTGGTCACATGGGACCGGTGTAACCAGGTCTTCAAGATCAAATTTGGTTTTGCTAGTCATCAGAGAGCTCACGAAATTAGTCTGGTTCGCTGTCGCCCGATACGGTGAACAGGACTATATATGGGACTTAAACATTATTGATGAAAAATTGGTGTGCTGTTCACCTCTGCTAAACTCTATACAGAATACAGGCATGATCTTATCCGAAACGGTAGAAATAGGTCTTGAAATGGAAACAAAAACTCAAAGCATTTATTTCAAATAAACCAATTACAGGCACTTTTGAATTGTCAAGGGGTCGGTCAGTTAGAAAAATGAAGCTAGTTGCCCATTCCAAAGCGTAGTAGGTACCTATGGAGAAGAACGGGCAAAAAACTCCATGGACACTCTTTTAAATCAACATTAGGTTACAAAAAAAATTTGGTAACATCATTCATGTTGAAATTATAAATGTGAGAACGATGTCAAAAGACGTGGATGTTAAAAGCGTCCGTAATAAAAACAAAAAAAGAAACAATTCAAATTAAAACTAACAACACTTTTTGCAGTCTGCCATCCCTAATATAAAGCTTGCCACACTGACACTTCCCTTTCCGCCCACGTCCCTGACATCGACAGAGAGACGAGAGTGTAAATTAAATATAATTGAACCCCTGAATATCTCAACAGTATCTTTTATTATAATTAGAAACATCAATGCAGGTCTGTCCTCCTCACACAGCGTCAATAGAATATTAATTCCCTGCACTATCCCTTCACAGCTCAAAGCAACACGAGTGTAATTCTAAATTCACAGGCACGCTCGCAATGGGTTGGTCAAAACGTGCTTTTAGTTCCGAGTGGACGCTTTGACGGGCTCCATTAGCAACGCGTGTTGATGTATGAGTGCATTTGAGTGCAATTTTGTATGTATGTTGGTGCTTTTAGATATGTAAGGTAGGTGAGGGTGTAGATGTGGTGTGTTAATGGGGTGCTGTGCTATTCTTTAAATATATTATCACTCCAAAACTTGAAATTCTCTTTTTTTTTGTATACCCAATTAGTTATAATAATACCAGCCTATTATTGAACCACTGCAAGGCAATTGCCTCTTTTAATACATAAGAAGCACGAGCATTTTTATAGCTTAACTAGTAAATAGCGAAATAACCACAAATATAGAAAAGCACAAAGGTTTATTTCAGCAGAAATTACTTCCAGCGAGAAACATGACTTCCTGATACAAGAGAGTTCGATAAGAGACGTAGACACAGTCTGTAAAAAGACAATGCTGGAAAACTTAAATTAAACTTTAGTAACCGTAACTTAAAATAATCAGTTTTTCAATCAATATTAAATACTTATATTGTAATATTATCTACCTATCTATACTTATAACAAAGCTGAAGAGTTTGTTAGATTGTTTGTTTGAACGTGATAATCTCTGGAACTACCAGTCGGATTTGAAAAAATCTTTTTGCATTTGATACCTCAATTCTTGAAGAAGGTTATAAGCTATTTAACATCACGCTACAATCCTTAGGAGCCGAGCAAAAATAAAAAAGTCAGAAAGAACGCTAAGCAAAAACGAAGTAATAACGCGAGCGGGTGATGCGATGAGACGCGGTAGGTGGAGGGCCGAAATTTCACGCGGATGAAGTTGCGGGCATCCAGTAAGTAATAAATATAAAAAACAGAAGTTATCTCAGTATAGTAGAGAATAGGTATTAGAGAGGTAACGCTCATTGATTTACTATAATGTTACTTAAAAAAAACGAATGAATTCGCTTTCGGATAACATGAGCAAAATTCAAATTACTTAAACTTTGGTCGTGAGATAGTATTGTGCAAAAAAATACACTTTACACGTGTCTCAATAAAATCTCAATTTCTTTTTCTGCAGATTGAATTCCGATATTTTTACCTCATTTTTGCTCATCTTCCTAATATTATTATCCCTTGATAGCTAAAATGTACCGACCATTCTTTAGATGTTCTGTTCTGGTTGGACCGAGCGAGCGCGAAGTGCGAGCGAAGCGTCTCCGTTTCAGCTTGGGTAAAAGTGCTTTCATATGTCCGGATGTCCGGCGGATAGCTGTTCTCCTCTACAGGTCGCATTTCTCAACCGATTCTCGTGACATTTTGTGAGCAGGTTCGATAATTATATGGACTTTTATGTCAATTCAGTTTTTGAAATTCTTCAAAATGGCGGAAATATAGGGTTTGAAAACGTAAAAAAAAACATATTTCAGCCATTTCGCGCTTTTTGCTTTAAGGATTTTGTTTTAAGGTGAGCGGTGAACATTTAGTCAGTTTTAAGCTATGCAAAGACAGACTCGCGAGGACTACAGTTCACAGAGCCACTAGTACAGTCAGCAAAAGAGATAAGTATCCAGAATCGCCGGATATAGTCGAAGTTTAGTAAGAAAGCGATGAATGTTTTCGAATGAAATTTAATTTGATAAATGACCAGTTTGTTTTCTATTATGACTCTGATAAATTTTATACATACAATGACATGAGTATTTACTTGTAAAGTATTATATAATTATTTTTTTTGTGAATGTGAGGACTATGTGGGTAATTGCTTTTTTTTTCTAATTTAATTTTAATTACCTATGATCTGGCAGTTTGAGTAATTTATGCGGTCTACCCAAATGTTCTTTCTTTGGTATTGTTCGTCGAATCGTTGAGCTCCTTAAGTCCTGACTTCCTGAGTCGAGCTGCACGATTACTGACAAATACGTGCACTGACTGGACACGTCCACTCATTCTGTGTGGTATTTTTTCCTCAAAAGACCATTTCAGACTCAAATCTACACGGTCTTCACATGATCTGACCAAGATTATGTCTGGACTTTAAAAGAGACTGTGACCTCTGAGTTTGTTTCGGCCTTTCTTCTCAGAGTAGTCAGATAGGAAACGCCGACCTCATCTAGTTTAAAAAACATGATTAACGTGTAAAAGTGTTTGTACAAACCTACTTACAGAAATAAAATCATTTATCATTTATTAATTTAATTTAATTTTCGGTTTTGGAATTTCTAGACCAAACACGCTATCTACACATATTTACCGATCAGTCTACCTATCTTGTTCCAATCATTATTCTCCTGTCCTTATACCACTTTATTTGTTCGCACAACATGTCTTTTTCTTCCTTACTTCTCTATTAGCCGTCATCTCGATAGTCATTCTCTTTCTAGCCATATCATCTTTCATCCAGTTCGTCCATCGTTTCTTCGGTCTTCCCCTACCCTTATAGCCATCCACATTCACACTAAAAACTGTCCTGACGTCATTATCCTCATTTACTTATCTTCTTTCAAAGTAATAGAAAAAATACAAATGCACATAACAAACGGCCTCTTCACCACAAAACATCTCGAGAGACAGTAATAATCTTCAAAGACCCTTAGGCATAAAAATTTTACTGTCTGAAATGTCTCAAGTTATATTGGGTGGCAATAAAGACGGAGTTACGACCTTTAAATTGAGAGCCTGGACTCTGTCCTTTGGGGTTGATACTTTTGTCGTATGTAAGAGACTTATCTTTCGAAGACTGGTCTTCGTATTTGTATATAATGCTGTCATTTTCGTGAGGGGCTCGTGGCTAAATAATAACAGCAACACGGGTTGCTTGAAGGTTAAGTTACGATTGCCGCGGTCGGTTCATGTATGGGTGACCATCCATTACTCATCGAGACTCCTCCGTGCCTCGAAAAGCACGTTAAGCTGTTGGTCCCGGCTGTCATTCGTATATCTTTGACAGTCGTTACGGGTAGTCAAAAGCCCAAAAATCTGGCAACCAGTCTTACCATGACGTGTCGTGTTACCCAGTAACTGGGTCGTGGAGGTCATATAGACAATCACTCCATGTAAAATACCTGTATTCAGCTGCATCCGATGAAACTAGAAGCGGACCCCAATATATTTGAGAAAAGGCTAGGCAGATTGAGTATTGGAGTATTTAAAAGTAGAGTGAAAGAGCACTATTTTTCCACTTTGTCATAATTGCATATGTATTTATTATTTGAATTACATTATATTGTTATATATTTTAGTGATATTTATTTTAGTAGTATGTATGTATGTAAGTATATTCTCATATTGTATGTTTATATTTAAATTGGAAAATTATTTAAGATTTTATGTATTTTGTTTCCCTTCTACTCTTACACACGTTGTCTACATCTCTTTAATATACTCTCCTATCGCAGGTATGCTGGAAGAGATTTCTTTAGAAATAAGTATCACCTTTGTACGTATTTTTCTGTTCCTTTCTTCTTGTCTGTTTATATATGTGTGTACATAAATGGTTAAATAAATAAATACATTGATTTGTTTCTGTGATATTCAGATATACCAAGTGGCCTTAAATTTTAAGTAAGGTTTGCTAATTGGTTTATGCTATAGGACGACCAAACAGCAGACCTGACCAGATGGTAAGTGGTCATCGCCAGCTTGTAACGTCTGCAACACTAGTAACAGAATCAGAAATGAAATTATCCGGATAAGAACTGGAGTTACCGACATAGCTTGCAGAGTAAGCAAGCTGAAGTGGCGGTGGGCTGACCATGTTTGTCGAAGAACCGATGGCAGGTGGAGCAGATGAGTCCTGGAGTGGAGACCGCGTATCGGCAAGAGTAGTGTGGGATGTCCTCCTTCTAGATGGATCGAAGCCCTTAAAAAGATGGCCGGGGCAGACTGGGTGCGGAAGACGGAGGACAGGGTGTTGTGGCACCACTTGGGAGAGGCCTATGTCCATCAGTGGACTGCGATAGACAGAGTTGGTTGATTGATTGAGCACTAGAGACATCGTAGGTGCGTCGCGTCGCTAACACAAAGAAAAAGCTGAAATGTCTCATGTGCCTGCAATTATACCAGCGCATACCCTCCAAATCGGAACTCAGCAAGTGAATTTTGGAGTTTCTTACCCGTTCTTCTTCATAGAGATCCACGTTTTGGAACGGGCAGCTAGCAACAACTTTCTGACTTACTGATCGACTCCTTGACAATTCAAAAGTGCCCTTAAATGGATTAATTGAAACGAATACTTTCCGTCTTATTACAAAACACGATCCTTCGGACCGGTTTTTCTATTTCGAACTTTATGCCGACTTTAGTAAAGTTCAAAATTGACAACCTAAGACCGGACTTAGTTGTCAGTTTTGTATAAAGAACTGTATTTCGATTCCTGTTAGGTTCGTATTTCAAAAACAGGCTCGATGGTTTAAACCATGTCTAAACAAAACCTTGTTTTCTAATAATACCGTTTTTTGGGTTTTAATTTACAACGCTCCTTGTCATCAAAATTAGTAGAAATCTCTGCTTATACAGAACAACTAGACAAAGTGACATTCTATCAGCAATTATGATGATGGAAAAGTCAAAAATGTAGTCGACTTACATAAGCTACCAAAAAGCTTGTCAATGCTGTTGAAAGTCGTAGAAATACGAAACGCTTTGAAAGTGATTGTGACTTATCTGGGCCCTCTTGTCATAAGGCGTAATAACTATTATGGTATATACGAGTAAACAGATTTCTAGTTTTATCTTTAATTAGCTTACCCGACAGACGTTATCCTGGGCAGATTTCTATAGTTCATACAAAAATCTCCTGGTAAAAAGTTCGTTAAGTTTTTCCTGAGTTTAAAATGTTCCAGGGAAAGTTTTTCAACCCTAATTCGGACTATTACGAACATTTACTACTACAGCTACTATTAGCCTTCATCATCCCACTGCTGGGCAAAGGCCTCTCCCTCTCTCTCGCTCTTTCGATCCAGGGCCAAGGTGAAACATTGGTCGTTTGTTTTCTATAGCTCGTCCCGCCATCTTCTACGGGGTCTGCCGCGAACCCTTCTGACTGTGTCAGAGCTTCACGTAGTGGTTATTTTGGCCCACAGCTCATTGGGCGTACGACAGATGTGGCCAGCCCAGTCCCACTTCAGCTAAGCGGCTTTTTGAGCAACGTCAGTAATCTGTGTTTTGGAGCGCAGTGTGGTGTTACGAACATTTAAAAAAATCCAAAAGTGCACGCCCTATAATCTCATTCAATTCTATAAGAAAAATTTAGCTACAGATAAATTTAGATATAGAGAATAGAGAATGAATTGATTAAAAGAGAAGATTAGATGTAATATCCAGCTACTCAGCAAAAAAATTCTGAATTTATAACTCTACGGGTTTACTTGTGAAAAAGTTGAAGAGTAACATTAAAAAAAAACTACATTGAATTAGACCGTGATTTTCAAAAGGACTTAGATTTCGATAATAATGAAGCGTATTAAAAAAAATGGACTCGATTAGTTAAGTTTTTCGAGAGTTATCGTGACCACGCCAGGATCCATACGTACAGACACACGGACGTCCACAGATTTTATTTTTAAACGGATTTTCCATCAATTTAAATAGCAAAATGTCTTTTAAAAATAACAAGACTGATGAAACTAGTGTTTTTTCTTGACGTTTGTGTGTGAATATTATTCTACAAGTACGATATGAAGTTAACAGAGACATTTTAGCTCAAGGAATTACTTGTTCTTTGTAAGGTGAGAGTAGAGCACTACCCCACGCGCTTCGCTTATGAGGCGTGCAAAACAAAAAGTTGCCAAAACTAGCCTAGCTTTTTATAGAACTTTACTTTTTATTATAGAAAATTTCTCCTACAAATTCTTCATTATCCATCCAAATCAAAAGCAATCAAATCTAATACGGTCTCTCAGCTGCAGACTTCGCGAAAACCAACTAAAACAATTGAAGAGCACCTGTTCTATAGTTTTCCTTCGTTAAGTTAAAAAAAAACTTAGTCCCGCTGTCTTACGGAAGGGTCGCCAAGAAAATAGGGAAAGTGGTGATTTTCCTTGATTTCTTATTCTTTTATATAATATTGTGAGAAATTGCAAACGTGGTGCACTATTAACAATACGTGTTTCCATCATTATCTGCCTTTTCCCAAAAAAAATTGGGGTTGGCTTCCAGTTCAACCGGATGCAGCTGAATACCAGTATATATATATATACATATATATATATATATATATATATACAGGGTTATTGGTAAAACACCAGCAACCTCTTAAGGGATCATTGTACTCATCATTATAAAAATCTTTTACTATGGACCAAACCTGAAATCGCAAAAAAAGAAAACAGATTTTCCCTACATTTATATTCGCATAACACGTCAAAACGTAGGGAAAAGCAGATATTTTTTTCGAGATTTCAGGTTTGGTCCATAGTAAAAGTTGTTTATAATGATGAGTACAATGACCCCTTAAGAGGTTGCTGGTGTTTTACCAATAACCCTGTATATATATATATATATAATAATAATAATACGTGTCTCCATCTATATCTATAAATAATCTATCTACACATGAATACATATTATTAATTAAAGTCGCTTTTTGTGTCTCTCTGTGTGACCGCGTTATTCTTCTAAACTTCGCAACTTGTTTTTGATGCGGTTTTCCCATCATTTAGGGAATTTATTGCGGAAGGCTTATGTGTACAAAACATCAATATTAAATTATCGGTGTTTAGGAATTGACGTCACAAAGATTGAAGGATTTTTCCACCATTTATTATTTTAAACAGAAGTTTGATGCCCTTTATGTGGGATTAGCTCTATTCAAGTTAAATAAAATCACCGATTACTTCTTTTAATTTTATTTTCGTCCTCACAATCGTCTTACGTCTTTCACCATTTTCTTCCTAATCGCTGTTCTTTTTTTTACTGATTCTCCATTTAAAACATTCATTCACTATCTCTTTCAATCCTTGACTATTTCGTACATTCATCTCTGTCACTCGTTTATGCTTCATATCTGTCATCCATCTTCAGATCTCCTTTCACTGTCCTGACACGCTCTGTTCCTACATTTATATATCTCCAATCAAACTGCAAGTAAGTTTCAAATAAGTGCATCGTTTATTTTAAACAGTGACAAAATAAACACTTTGGATACAAATACCATATTTTCCGGATAGCAAGCGTACGTACACACGACTACAATATCAAGCTATACATTTCCAGTAAATGATAAATGATTTCATTTCTGTAAGTAGGTAATCATATTTTTTAAACTAGGTGAGGTCGGCGTTTCCTATCTGACTACTCTGAGAAGAAAGGCCGAAACAAACTCAGAGGTCACAGTCTCTTTTAAAGTCCAGACATAATCTTGGTCAGATCATGTGAAGACCGTGTAGATTGGTATCTGAAGTGGTCTTTTGAGGAAAGAACCACACAGATTGAGTGGACCTGTCCAGTCATTGCACGCATTTGTCAGTAATCGTGCAGCTCGACTCAAGAAGTCAGGACATAAGGAGCTCAACGATTAGACGAACAATACCAAAGAAAGGACATTTGGGTAGGCCGCATAAATTACTCAAACTGCCAGATCATGATTCAAATTAAACGAGAGAAAAAAAAAAGCAATGACCCACATACCCACCACCCACCATACCATACCACCCACAGAATAAGCTGATCTTGCATTGCATAGGATTTCCGTATAATGAGAGGTCAGATTATACTTGAAATATATAGCTTGATATGTAGCCGGGTGTACCTATGCATCGAATAGGGGGACTCAACTAAATAGGTTACGTAGAGGCTCATTACTTAGGTACTATAAAATGAGGGCAGACCCCTGGAACTACCCCTCATCGAGTTAAAAATAGCACTGGCCCAGATTCTGTTACGCACCAAAAAAACTTATATTATTGCTATCTTTAACATCCGTACATAAACTCACGCTTTTTCCCATGGGAGTAGACAGAAACTGCTCATTTTCTTCGTCCACGTTCCTACATCTGCACCTTAATTGCGTAACACACTATCAATCACAATCTGAATCATTTTGAAGCCTATTGCTAATCCATTGCTTCATATGTTCGAACAATTTGTCTGCTCAGCAACGTAAATAACGCAATGAATGTTGTTGAACTGTCAAAATAAAGCCATCCCTATTTTTGGTGTGTTACGCAATTACCCCGCAGGTCATACATGCACGTCGGTTGCTAGTAAGTACGCAATTGAGTTTACTTGACCTTTAAAGAAGAAACGACCTGCACAAATATTTTGCCTACTGCGAGAGCTGTCTCTCATAGCCCGTACAGACCAGAAACGCGAAAATCTATCCATCGATCGATCTAGCCATTTTACCCAGTCGTGTCCCACTACTGGGCAAAGAGCACCCTCTCATTTTTCCCACACGTCTATCCTCTGCCATTGTGGGCCATCCCTTTAACCGGTGGGACTCAAGTTCATCCCTCCATATTCGTTTTGGTCTGCAGCGATGTTACATAGCAATTAGTCACGAGAAAACATTAAATAGAAAATATTTCAGTATCACCATGAAACGAAAAATAAAGTCCAAGAAAACACAGAATTTTGGGTTACAAACAGGAATGGAGCACTCGAAAAAAATCCTCGCTGAATTTCCAGGAGTCGGCGCTTCAATTAAGTTTCCACCGCTGTGCACCATTGTACCAGCGCTTAAAGTTGAGACTTGCGTTACCGAGTGTACTTCACCGTTGCTTATACAGCAAAACTTTTTGCAGCTTTATTTATATTTTATTTATCCTTTTTTTTTCATGACGAGAAGAGATAAGCATAGAGAAATAGGAAAAGTTTTATTACGTTTTTAATAACGGTATTAGTTTTTTTTATTTTTAGAATCGGAGTACTCTCGTGGTACAGTGCGATAGTAAATCCATTTTCCGTGTCTAATTAAAAATATGAAGTTAAGCTTACGTTAAGGGCGATTGCCCGCGGCAAATTTTTGCAGCGATTCAGTAGAGCGTTTCGTTAACGCGCGTCTGCTTCGCAAATTTTGACCGTTTGTCGCATTTTCAAAGCACGACAGAAGCGAATCAGTAGCAATACAATCACATAGTATCGATCCGAAGTTAGGCTTCTCAATGTGATTGGCAGGAAGGAACGCTGACACCTAAGGACTGAGATACAGGACATGTCCTTGTTGGGTGTCATGAGTTTTACAAAATTGAGCATGTACTTGGGCTAATTACCCTATAAGTACCTGAATTATTTAAGTTATGCATTGTTAACCCTTTTTCTCTCCTTCTGCATTAGACTTATGAAATATATTATTATTATTATTCAGAATCGCTTCTGAATGATAAAAGATTTCATTTGTTTAAGTACGTTTGTACAAACACTTTTACACGTCAACCATATTTTTAAACTAGATGAGGTCGGCGTTTCCTATCTGACTACTCTGAGAATCGATGCAAACGCAAATAAAAGCAGCAATAAAGAAAACACAATCCATGCTGTCTTGACGGAGTCCATCTTGCAACTGAAGCGTCCTCACTTCCCCAGGCATTACCTAGTAGTCAGTACAGCGTACAACTGTATCGATACTGCATCGCGCCTGTATCGATGCCGTATCGCGATAGAAGCGATGTAGAATCGTAGTTACGTGAGCGAAAGTATACAACTAGCGACAGAATCGTGACTGAATATAAAAAAAAGAAATATAGTAAATTCTGCACAAACAAAACGCATATTTCGAATAAATGACATTAAAATACACACATACACAAAAAGCCAAAAGCCTCGTAATCGCAGTCTTTTTGCGAATGTATGCGACTGCCCTACACTGCACTGCTTAAAATAGAACGTATTCTGCGTTCCGTGTCTGAATTTCTGAACTGATGGCTACTAAAAAATTACAGACTTTTTGACTTCTGAGTTCTCAGTTCTGACCAATTGTAATGACCATCAAAGTTAATCAAATCAATGCCAAATATGACATGTTCATAACTAAACTATCCGTTATTTTTACATACAACATGATGATAAAAGTCACAATTTGCTGTGTAAACTACTAAAAGGGTACATAATATGTAAGCATTTTCCAAATAGTGAGACTGAATAGAATACTCTTTATTATGTACACCACAAAAATTACAGATATAAATGTAGAAATTTTACACAGGGTGACACAATGGGCGGTCTTACGAGTAGGATCGCTAAAAGCTATATTTTACAGACAACCTTTGGATGGATTAAAGGAAGAAGGAGAGACAATAATGCAGGTAATCAGTGGTTGACCATTTACATATACAATAAATACATACATACCTAAAACATATACTTATCTACATATAATTATATACAATAATAAATATGACACAAGAGCAAGGAAAGAGCAAGGTTTGAAACTAAATGCAATGATGATGTTTAAGGAGAGAGTAAGTGTTATTTAACCAGAATTTTATTTATTTATTTATTTATTTTATTATTTATGTACACACAGTAAAATAGATACAGATACGGCATATTAGTATTAAGTACAAAGGTACTGCTTATTTCTTAAGAAATTTCTTCCAATAATTATAATTTTAATCGTATAAGTAATTAAGTATTTTAGGAATAGGTTTATAAAACACCCAGATACTTAGTATCCTAAAAAATAAATAAAAAAATAATAAAAATAAAAATAATTTATTTCAGACAAAAAAGTCCAATAGGCAAGGCAAGGTTGTTAGTAACCAGAATTTTGGTTATAACTAATGTTAGTAATTAAAAGTAAAAAGAAGAAACGAGACATACCGTTTACCCCCTAAAAAGTATTCCTCTAAATCCCAAAAGGAACAAGACCTCTTCACCCACAGAAACAAGCTAGCAACAGACTCAACTCCAGTTAACCACTAAGTAACTACTTTAATTAAAATTTTAAATTATACCGAATTTTATTTTTTGCGTTAAAACCACCGAGTATTGAGTGAATGGAGGATTCAGGCAAGGGCTGTGATTGCTGCATTTGGCGCGAGCTAACCAATCTGCATCCTAATTGCTTACCACACACTTTCAATCTCAATCTGAGGGTTTTGAAGGAAATACCTAATCCATTGCTTCACAGGTTTGAAGAATTCGTCTGCTCACCAACGTAAATAACGCAATGAACGTAGATAAACTGTCAAAATGAAAGGCATTGTCATTTAAAGTGTGTTACGCAATTATCACGCAGGAACACTAGATAAAATGCGACATTGGCAGCTTACGAGCTTTTACAAGGTCTTACATGTAATTTAAGGAATAATATTGTGTAAAATATTTTACAAAGTGAATAGTATCTTGAATATGAAATGGTTTTAGTAAGGGCTTAAGAGTTCCCTTCCCGCTCCGTCTATCGTCAACACGAGCATGTATAAAAAGATTGTTGTTTCATCCAACGCAATGTTTAAAAAAGGAGCAAGAGTGAGAACGCGATAACATCGAACGAAAATTGGCGCGCAAAGATTTCACAAAACTTGTTCCAGGAAATACGTGTTTTTGAAGAAGCCTTGCATGTTTTTGAAAAAAATGTTTATCATTTAGAATCTCCATTACCTTACGAGGTTTTTATGAAGATTTTTTCTTTACTTTTACAATGAATGAGTACATTATGTTCGGCCAAAGTTCAGGTAAAATTTGTACAAAAAAACAGATTTTTGGAGACTTATACTGAATTTGTTTCTCTAAAATTTAATTATTTACTTGCATAGCAACCTAGATAAAGAGCACAAGATACCTATTCGTTCAAAAATTTCAATGAAAGTTGTGTTAGAACGATATAATCACGTACGACCGTTTGTATGAAAAGCATGACGGGTTGGCCGCTCTTAACTTTGAAATATCGGACAACAAAACAGCTGTTCCATAAACAATGCAAGACCATCCCGACCAAATTAATGGCACATTCTTTTTTTTTGTCAATATATCAGAGTTTATGCCCTGTTATTGGCAATAGGGTCGTACCTTACATGGGACCTGAACGTAACTGGTGAAATATAATAACAATAATAATAATAATAAAATAATAATGGCAACACCGTGTCAACAAAACGTCGAATTTTTCAATTTTTCCTAAATATCAATAGTGAAAATAATTTTGACCCATCCTTGCAATAGTTATCCATTTTAAACCTAATATAAAACCTGAAAATTAATTTTACACCAAAAAAGAGCATATATAAACCATAATGAAATAGTTTTGATCAAAAACTGCCGAATCGGAGGTGACATGACAGTTGTCACCTCTGATAAACAATCACAAGGACAAAATAGAAATATGAAATGATATGTTGACAAGATCGGCCGCACTACGAGCACGCCCACCACCTCCGGACTCTTCGCTCAGCTCCGCCTCGCCGCCGCCGGTACCCAGCCTCACTGTGAGTGCTGTGACGACACCGGCTGCGGTAGTTGCGTCGAGCTCGAGCGACGAGTATTTCTCCCCGCCCACGACGCCACCACCTGTTCGTCGACGTGGAGGACACCGGCCGCCGGACGGCTTAGTACCTCGAGGCCCACTGGCCTCTGACAGGGTCCCAGCTCCCGGCGGAAGTGTGCAGCGCATGAGATGGACACGATCCATCAATGAAAACGTCATGCGCTCATACTATGGGGCTACAGAGGGGGGAAACAATCTGACCGCGTACCGTGTCCGGATGCTCTCTCTTTTTCAGGTGCTTGAGCCAGCTATCAACGTTTCGGCACAACGACTGTCGGATCAGGTGCGGGTCATCCAACGTAATCATATGTTGGATGACACTGTACTTGATCGCCTGCGAAATGAAATGCAGAGTAGTCATGTTATCGCCCCCTCGTCTCAGACTGTTGTGATACTACCACAGTCTAACACGAATCAAGTAGACGAGGAGAGTGATGACAGGGCTACAAACGTAAGTACCCAGTGCAATGAGGAATTGAGGAGTGCTTTGGAGGATGCGATTCGAGAATATCGGTTCATATCGCCCGAACTTAGACCACGCTTACCTCGTTTGCCCATGCATAATAAAAATAGGGCGCTGGTGGCGGTCCTGGATGCGCAGTTATCAAATTATTTTGATGACTGCGTAGACCTCACCGATACTCATTCGATTATGTACTGCGCGGCTGTAGCGGCATGTCGTGTAGCTCACGTCAAATTTGCTACTGATTCTAGAGCTACACGACCGAAACCAGCCGTACCAGCTTGGCAGTGCAGAATTGAACGCCGTATTGGTGGGGCCAGAGCGCTCATCGGCAAACTAATCTGCTTCAGGGAGGGCAATACTCGCCCTAGAGTGATGCGCTTTGTGAGACGCGCGTTCGCAGGGACTGATATCAGCCCTCAGGATTATGTCCTGTGTCACAGAGCGCATCGACTTCCTGAAGCAGAAAGTGTATGCATGGGCGAACCGTATTCGGAGGTATAAGCGGCGAGTGGAGCGATACACTCAGAATCGCACCTTCCAACGCGATCAAAGGTGGGTTTATAGGGGTTGGGAGCGACCGGATCAAGATGTGGCTGACACGTGCCTACCAGATGATGATGCCATGTGTTCTTTCTGGCGCAATATCTGGTCGGTGCCTGTCAGTCACACCGAAGGCGATTGGGTACAGAGAGTCGAGCGAGCCTGCGATCCAATACCAGAAATGGGGGCTATTACCATCTGCCCCCAAGATGTAACTCGTGCAGTCCGTCCGCTGCCTAACTGGAAGTCTCCAGGACCGGACGGACTGCACAACTTTTGGATCAAATGGTTCGTTGGGTCGCACGCTCGCTTGGCGGCTCAGTACCAGACTGCTTTGGAGTCTGGTTCGCTACCCCAGTTTCTAACAACAGGAGTTACCCACTTGCTCCATAAGTCAGGTAGCACTGCGGAACCCAAAAATTATAGACCGATCACGTGTTTACCGACGGTCTATAAAGTTCTTACATCCATTTTGAGAGCTAAAATTAACAAACATATAGACACCAACTCTATCATGTCTCCTTCTCAAAATGGATGTAGGAACGGGTCCCGTGGTACTAAGGAGCTACTCCTCATTGATATGGCCATTAGCCAACAAGTTCGTCGTTCCCGAAAGGATCTGTCGACATGTTGGATAGATTACAAGAAGGCCTATGACTCGGTGCCACATACATGGCTTATGAGGGTGCTGGAGTTGTATAAAGTAGATGCAACTCTCCGCACCTTCCTGATGTCATGTATGGGGCAATGGAGAACGGTCCTTCACTATCCAGGATGTCGAAATGTCCAAAGGAATAGCGAACCGATAAGGATCGAGCGAGGCATATTTCAGGGTGATAGTTTGAGTCCGCTTTGGTTCTGCTTAGCCTTGAATCCTCTAAGCACACTGCTGGAAGATTCAGGTCTAGGCTATCGGCTGAGGAGAGGTGGTCAGGTTATATCTCACCTCCTTTACATGGATGACCTAAAACTCTTTGCCCTCAACAATTTGCAACTGATGGAGCTACTGAAAGTAACTGAAATGTTCAGTAGTGCCATCAGAATGGAATTTGGTGTGGACAAATGTGCGGTCATGCATGTAAAGCGAGGGGAGATTGTGGAATCCGTCGGAACCCAACTCTCGGATTCCATAAACCTTAGAACCCTCTCTGCATCCGAAACCTATAAGTATTTGGGTATGTCGGAAGCATTGGGCATCAATGGTACTGACATGAAGCAATCGTTAAAGGAACGCTTCTTTGGCCGCCTGAAAAAAGTATTTAATAGTCTTCTATCAGGCGGAAACAAGGTACGCGCCTTTAACGGTTGGGTCATGCCAGTTTTGATGTACTCTTTTGGCATACTCAAATGGACTCAGACCGAACTCGACGCCCTGGATAGGAAGGTCCGTACACTGCTGACTGCAAATCGAATGCATCACCCACGGTCATCGGTAATGAGGCTGTATATCCCGCGAAAATGTGGAGGTCGAGGCTTTTTAAATGCTAAGACCCTCCACAATCGCGAGATATGCAGTCTCAGGGATTATTTCTTAGAGGCCGACGTGGGGATGCATCGAGATGTGGTCAAAGTGGACAAGGGCCTCACCCCGCTCTCCTTGGCTAAAGAGAACTGGCGCAAGCCAGTAGTGCTTGACACTAATGATCGCATGGAAGTATGGCAGAGTAAGGAGCTTCACGGACGCTATTTTCGGGCCCTACATGGACCCGATATAGATCAACTAGCGTCCGTAGCCTGGCTGCGTTTCGGTGACCTCTTTGGAGAAACCGAAGGTTTTGTCTGTGCAATTATGGACGAAGTTATGATGACAAACAACTACCGGAGATTTATTGTGAAAGACGGCACGGTTGACATTTGTCGGGCATGCCACCGTCCGGGTGAATCAATCAGACACATTATCTCCGGATGTTCTAGTCTAGCTAACGAAGAATACTTGCATAGACACAACCTTGTAGCCAGGATTATCCATCAGCAACTTGCTCTCAAATACAGCCTTGTAGAATCGGAAGTGCCGTACTACAGGTATGTGCCCGACCCAGTTCTCGAAAATGGAAATATCACATTGTACTGGGATCGATCCATCATCACTGACAGGACTATTGTTGCCAATAAGCCTGATATAGTGGTGGTGGATCGATTAGAGCGGCGTGCAATGATTGTTGACATAACGGTCCCACATGACGGGAACCTCGTGAAAGCCGAGAAAGATAAACAAATCAAATATCTTGACTTGGCTCGCGAGGTTGTCGACATGTGGGATGTGGACTCAGCGATCATTGTACCGATAGTCGTCACAGCCAATGGATTAATAGCCAAGAGCCTCGACCAACACCTGAGGAGGCTCTCGTTGGGCAGCTGGATCAAGGGCTTGATTCAGAAGGCGGTACTTTTGGACACGGCCCGAATTGTTAGGAGGTTTCTCTCTCTGGAGCCCTGACCGCCGGTAGCTTGGACCCTGTTCCCGATACCGGTGGGCCACTATTTTTTATATTTTTAAATGTTTTTATATTTTTATATTCTAATATTTAAAAATATAATTTATATGTATATATCTAAGAAATAAAGGAAATAATAATAATAATTTATGTGGCATAAGGAAGAAATACAATGCATGTTACGTTATTAGGATATTACATTTTATGCTCAATTTTTGTGAATAATGACCCCGATGCTAGGAAAATCCTGTGTTATAGGGATATGTGTTTGGGTTACCTTTGTATCACCCTTCCCCGTGCCTTGTGTAAAACAAGGCGTGTTGTAGGTAATGTTAGGACTCCATTTACGCCTTCTCCATGTCTCCCTCTACAGTCGTATATTTAGCATGGGGACACAAGTTTCTAGATCCTTGTTTTTCTGCCTCAATCTGTTTAATGGCAGCGGGAATGAAATGCGGGCGCAGGCGACTATTCTTGAAATTTCGAGCGTTATTATTGCGAGTGCTATTTTTAGACTGTGAAAAAACTATGGGCTTTTATTAAAATTGTTACTTTTATCAATTAGCCCGCGTCCTAACCAAAAAGATTGTTCGCGTGAATTCGCGACCGTCGCGTTCATATGTCACTCATATAGTCAGAAAACCGGAAGGCGTCCTCTGTTGACGCGTTCACGCCTTCAAACAGGCGCGATACGCGACGCAAATCGCTCGCGACGAAAAGGCACCGCTCGTCGCACTACAGGCTAGGCGGAGCCTTTGTATCGCGTCGCGTGTCGCGCCTGTTTGAGGAGCCTTTAAGGTTCGTTGAACAAAATGAACGTGACGATCGCATACTCTCGCGACGATCACTTTGATCAGGATGCGGCTTTATGCTTTAGTTTTAGTAGTATCTGGTCACGGCAATAATCACAATATCACCCCTGTATACCTCTGAGGGAAAGGCAGAGCTATATAGTGTCTATGTGAAACCCCGGGGGCGGGCAGTCACAAATCCAGCCCCCAAACTGCTACAGAAAAAATCCTAAAGAAAAAAACCAATAACATTTGGTCGACCTGGGAATCGAACCCAAAACCCTTTGCTCAGCAGTCGTGCTTGCGACTACTGAACCACCGGGGCACTCAATATGTGCAAATAGGTAAAAAAATACATAGATTTTGAAACCATGTAAATTCACAATACAACAATGTTTAGAAAAATACTTTCTGGGTAAACAATGCTTAAAAATCTTTGTATAAGTAAAATGGAATTCATTGACTGTAAGACTTCAAAGAACATAATGTAAGTACAATACCTTTGTACAAGGAAATTTTGAACGTGAATATTTTACAGCAAATTTTTACTTTCAAAATGTCCTAGTATAGCTTTCCTTGAGCTGACCTAGCGTAATACGGAGCTTCAATAGAATAATAGTCCTGACCGAATTACGGTAATGATGAGTAAGCCTTCGGCGCAGGAGACATAGTGCACAAGTGGTGCGCAGACCTGTGTGTGCGCATACATTTGGTCAGTTTCTATGTAATGAGAGTGAGGGACGAGACAGTGCATTTGTGTGCACTCTCTCTTTCCTAACTCTCATTGTCCGATGGGACGGCCACCCGACACGACCGGAGAGAGATCAGGCGCAGGACCAACGGCTTAACGTGCTTTCCGAGGCACGGGAGTATCACACCGCCAACTTACAAACTCCGGACTGTTAGTAACAAATTCTTAGTGGAAAAACCCACTAACACTTTGCCCGACCTGGGAATCGAACAGCAGTCGCGCTTGGTACCACGAGACCAACGGAGCAGACAAAAATAGAAGGCCAGCTTAGACTGACCTTGTTACCTCTGACATGCAGCCTTCCGTATACAGGGTGGCAGGGCCAACTATGCGCAAACTGTAACCATGAATTAAGCACATGATTCTAGATGCCCTAGCGTAGATGTGTTTGGTCTGTTATCAAAAAAAAAACACGTGTGGCACTCGGGGACTGCCGCGGTAAAGCTATTGCATAGCATTTTTTATCAACTTATGCAATTATAATTATTTATTTATGCAGAATTTTTTTTCTTTGATATTAATTCAAGTTTTTTCTTTGATATTAATTCAAGTTACACCTTTTGAGCGTGTTGACTGATAAGAAAACAATTTTTTTTCTTTTATTGAATAAATGAGAACTTAATATCGTTTAAAATATTTTTATTTTATTTTTTATGCGGTGAGTGTGGCACTATAAAGATATGATAGATACCTATACACCTATATACTTTCTCACAAACAGCTGCTTACGTATTCGTCCGATTTCGGAGCAGCTCGTCTCGATCCGTGCGAGCTTCGTACAGTCGTACTATATACATACACGTTAAGCGAACGCTCGGCCGAGCTACATGGTAGGCGGAGTGGGGACTGTTAGGTTTTATTTTCGTTACGGAATTTCTTGATTCGGTCGCCGTGCTCAAAGTCCGCGATAAAAGCTATGCAATATCAAAGAAAAAAAATACTGCATAAATAAAAAATAAATAAATAAATAATTATAATTGCATAAGTTGATAAAAAATGCTATGCAATAGCTTTACCGCGGCAGTCCCCGAGTGCCACACGTGTTTTTTTTTTCATTTACGTGCCCCTCGCCGCAAGGAAGTAGTTCAAGCTTTTTAGCATGACCTCTTTATTAAAACACAGCCGAGAGGTCTAAATGATAAATGATAAATGATTTTATTTCTGTAAGTAGGTTTGTACAAACACTTTTACACGTCAATCATATTTTAAAACTAGATGAGGTTGGCGTTTCCTATCTGACTACTCTGAGAAGAAAGGCCGAAACAAACTCAGAGGTCTCTTTTAAAGTCCAGATATAACCTTGGTCAGATCATGTGAAGACCATGTAGATTTGAGTCTGAAATGATCTTTTGAGGAAAAACCACACAGAATGAGTGGACCTGTCCAGTCAGTGCACGCATTTGTCAGTGACGTGGGACACCCGCACCCTAATTGCGTAAAACACTATCAGTCACAATCTGAATCATTTTGAAGCCTAATGCTAATCCATTGCTTCATATGTTCGAAAAATTTGTCTGCTCAGCAACGTAAATAACGCAATGAATGTTATTGAACTGTCAAAATTAAAGCCATTCCTACTGTTAGTGTGTTACGCAAGTACCCCGAGGGTTGGAACGAAGTGCCTTTCGCTTTTGCACACTTGGCGAATGAGAACTAGACCGAAAAAAGTGTAACATTTTGACCGTCACGACACTTCAGAGGGCCTACTCTCAAAGTCTGTCAACGAAGATACGGGCCCGTTCGAAAGTAGTTTCAACGCAGCGGAATGAACCCTACTCCCCAATTTTTTCGGACTTGCATGTACACATTGGGAGTAAGGACAACTGTCAAATCGTGTTGTCATCCATTCTTAGTTCGAGCGCCGAAGTAATCTTATGCCCGTACGTGATACGGAGTAGGAAGCTCCGGCAACTTTGGCCGAAACTACGGATCTCGTGCTTTGGTTATGTAAAAAAAGTTTCGTGCGATAAGGAACTTCGTTCCAAAATATTTTTAAATCTAAGAATTTTCAATATACTACTATAATATACAACAACACACTTTTTGTTCAACAAAACTGATACCAGTTAATACCACATGCCCTCAGTTTTCATGTTGTATTAATTTTTTGTGGCTGTTTGTCCTTTCTCTTCTCCAAGACTGACAGCCGGGCTTTGTAACTCACAAGGGTCCATTAACGTGATTACATCTTTAGAAAATTAGATGATTTATTTAGGTATCGTTTTTAATCATCATAGTTAAGTCATGGAGTAAGTAATAGATATTATAACATCACGCTGTATTCCCCATAGGGTTAGGCAGAGGTTACAGTTCGCCAGATATGTTACTTTTGGAACAAATCATAGGCAGCATCACACATCACACCGACAAAAATATCGAATAAAAAATTTAAAATTTTATCGAACTTTCACTAAAATAGTCCCCAAACTTTTTTCCATCTCACAGCGTTAAATCAGGGCGTGCTTACTTTAATGTAGTATCGACAGTAATAATGTTTTCGAAAGAGTCATATTTTCAAAATACCCGCGGAAAATGTGGCTTTAAAAAATACGAGTTTTCTCGACCGCGGTATACAGTCTTCCGTTTTGATGACTCCCGTTTTAATTCGGCCGAAAGTTTTTGGTAAAGCTCTTTGGATTTTGGTTCATATGTGATTTTGGCTATGGCAAAGAGGTTAAGTCTTTATTTGTGTTAAAGGAAAGTTGACTGATGGTGATACTTACATCGCTGATACAAGAAGGCTGCCTGTCCATTTGTGCGAAGTGCCATGATAAAGACCATAGTTCCGCGTGTAAAAAAAAACTTATGCGTGGAAAATAGGTTGAATTTATTACTTTTATAAAATTACAATAGTTGAAAAAGAAATAAACTTGCCAGTTGGAGGATTGAAAGCAGAGCAAGATAGTGTTGCTAGGCATCGGAAAATGTTAATCTTGATCACAATGTTGCAATCTAATAAATGACTTAGTAATCGATACCAATATTGTACTTACAAAAATGACAAATTATTGCAGATCGAGAATTAAGTTGATACAAAATGAAGTTTATAATATTTATGTTGAATTTACTTTAACACCGCGTATTCTGCGATTTCAACTGGTTACCAGTTAAAACAATATCTAATGCCCTGTGACAGACAGACAGAAAGACAGACAGACGGCGCGCCATAGTCTGAGTAATAGAGTGCTGTTTTCACTCTTTGGGTACGAAATTCTAAAAATACATATATATATATCCATATATACATATATATATATATATATATATATATATATATCCATATATACATATATATATATATATATATATATATCCCTTGTAAAACTTTATTAATAAAATAGCTGTGCTCGGGACTTCGTTCGCGTGGATGTTGTGATGTGTCGCTTAGGGAAGGTGTAGGTAGATACCACTCCTTCGTTGTAAAGGAAGAATCTTCCGATCTTGCCTGGTGGGAAGCGCTACCTGGGGTTCTCTACCACAGCTTTTCCGAATGCAGTTACTCCGTCTTCTGGGTTCATAATATGTTTGCGACGAAGTGTCACTTTGATTTTTGACTTTGATTAATACATATTAAATGTATTACTAACTTTTGCCCGCGGCTTCGCTCGCGTTAGTATAGGATTTAACAATCAATTCGGGTTGTTCGGGGAATTATATTGAGGTGGATGAAAAACTGGTCTATCGACACTCTAGACTCACAAAATGTATTCGGTACTTAATATAAAAATAAACTCTTAACACACTACTAAAGTTTCTATAATAATTTAATTCAATCATGGTAGACACGTGGCGCCATCTATTATCTTAAGATCGTTATTTTTGTTTTCCTCGGGCACAGTACTTGTTTTCGGGATGGAAGGTACCATATGTCCGTTTCTGTACACCTGACAACGTAAATGCAAAATTTCAGGATGACGCCTAAACCACTGAACCGATTCAGTGGTTTAGGCGTGAAAAGGTTACAAACAAACAAACAAACTTACTTTCGCATTTATAATATTAGTTAGGATAGGATGTATAGAAGATATAAATGATTCTCCTATAGGGGATACGCTAAATAGCCCGCGAAATGAAAATTTTCCTACGTTTTTAACAATTTCCAGCTCACTATCAGGTTGTATGATAATAATAACAATACGCGCCCATAACAAATCTGTATTTCACCTTAAATAAAAAAAATACACTTCATAAATTTTAATCTTTTAATTGCAAATTCCTTTCTTTTCAATTGAGCTGCTTCAGGCAAGCCATGATGATGGCTGTGCATGGACCATGATGATGGCTGTGCATGGACCACGATGATGGCTGTGCATGGACCACGATGATGGCTGTGCATGGACCACGATGATGGCTGTGCATGGACCACGATGATGGCTGTGTATGGAGCATAATGATCACTGTATAACAGTGCGTAGAAAGTTGGGTTCCCAGTTACTCCTCGTGTAAGGAGTGGCGATAATCTTGAAATTGACGTTCATGTCTGCCAAGGAAGCAGGACTACGGAAGAGGTTTCTCTCTCCGAAGTTATTCTTGCTGCCGAGGAACGCATTTCTGGTGCTCAAGGATGCACCGATCTTTTTGCTGAAATGAAGAAGATTTCGTTTGAAATCAATATTATTATAATAGGTAGATATTACTAATACTATGAATAAAGTAGGTGGTAGACGTCCGTGCCTCGGAAAGCACGTTAAAGGGGATGCACTAAGGTAGCCCGAGAAATTCAAATTTACTTACGTTTTTTGCAATTTGCAGGTCAGTGTCAGGTTGTGTTGGTTGTTGGTTGATTAAAATATAGTTCGCGACCGTAACAAATATGGCTTTACAGAATTATAATCATTGGAATCAGCAATACAACTCCTTAAGTTAGAATTGGCCGCAAATGTCATGATTTCATGAAATAGTCATTCAGTAGGGTAATATGAACTTAGAGAGATGTATTGTGGATTTGTATGATTATAATTTTATAAATAAATATTTTGTTACGGCCGCGAATCAAATTTAGTTCAACATACAACCTGCGGGGTAATTACGTAACACAATAACAGTAGGAATGGGTTTCATTTTGACAGTTCAACATCATTCATTGCGTTATTTACGTTGTTGAGCAGACAAATTTTTCGAACATATGAAGCAATGGATTAGCAATAGGCTTCAAAATGATTCAGATTGTGACTGATAGTGTTTTACGCAATTTTACGCGCTGATACTGACCTGCAAATTGCAAAAAACGTAATAAAATTTTAATTTTTCGGGCTACCCTAACGCTTTCACCTTAAGACGTTGGTCCCCGCCATCAAGCTTCCGCAAACAGGCGCGACGCGACAGTACGACGCGATTCTGGTAGAACAATTTCCATGAATTTTTCATATAAATTATTCTACTAGAGTCGCGTCGCACTGTCGCGTCGCACCAATCTTCTGGAGCCTTCATTCATAGATCTTTGACAATCGTTACTGGACGTTAGCAGGCCGAAAGTCTGACAACCAGTCTTGCAAAAGGGTAAGTATTACCTAGTAACTGATAAATGATTTTATTTCTGTAAGTAGGTTTGTACAAACACTTTTACACGTCAATTATATTTTAAAAACTATATGAGGTCGGTGTTTCCTATCTGACTACTCTGAGAAGAAAGGCCGAAACAAACTCAGAGGTCACAGTCTCTTTTAAAGTCCAGACAATCTTGGTCAGATCATGTAAAGACCATGTAGATTTGTGTCTGAAATGGTCTTTTGAGGAAAAACCACGCAGATTGAGTGGACCTGTCCAGTCAGTGCCCGCTCTTGTCAGTAATCGTGCAGCTCTACTCAGAACTTAAGGAGCTCAACGATTCGAGAAACAATACCAATGAAAGGACATTTGGATAGGCCACAAAAATTACTTAAACTGCCAGACCATGATTAAAATTAACTGAGCAGAAAAAAAAAAGCAACAATGACCCACATAGTCTCTACATTGACTGGGTTATGTATGCAGGTCGATTAGGTAATTGATTCATGTAAGATTCTGGTATTCAAATGCATCCGGTCAGCCGATTCCAACATAGTTGGCAGTAGCGAAGGGTCAATTTTTGTAAGAGGTAAGCTGGAGTACATTTCTTTAAAGTGATTATATTATTTGTCTATAGAAAGGACTGTGCCATTTTTCAAAGGGAAGCCGGTAGGAATCGAATTTTATGGAACCTTCGCCACTGATAGTTGGGAAGGAGGTAGACGCATGATGGTTACCATAGTAGGGTCCATAGATAAAAGAAAGAAGGAGATATGCCCGGTAGTTCAAAATATATCGCAACTCGGTGTCTCCAGTTTGCCCCTACCACGCGCCACTACTAATAAACCAGTGAACAACACGGCATTCTTATATTTTGTCACGATCGTGGTCGAAAGGGCACTAGTTCGCGGAGACGGCCATTTGCCTGTGACATGAGCAGTTTAAACATTACGCGTGGACACAGACACGCCCCCTTGCCACTTCTACTGTTTTTTTAAACGACTTCAAAAAAAGGAGCAGGTTCTCAATTCGACTGTATGTTTTTTTTTTATGTGTGTTAGCTCAGAACTTTTTTCTGGGTTAACCGATTTTTTTATTTGAATGCTGGTGCTTCACATGTGGTTCCATTTAAATTTGATCAAGTTCTGACCAGTAGTTTTTGAGTTATCTTTAATACTGCGAATTTTTCCACTTAGTTTATATTGATGATGTTTTAATAATTTCCTGTCACTGTTATATACATATCAAGTAGTGGTATAAGAATTTGTGTGGGGTAGGTAGGTACCACAACTAAAAAGTAAAAAATAAAAATAAGTTTCTTAGTTTTTTTTTTTTTTTTTGGAAATCGGTTCTTTTTTGTAAAAAAGTTTTTATATATTTCTATGGTAGGGTCTGTAGACATTTAGGCAGCATAGCGTGCCCGAGAAATAAATACACACATACAACCTCATCTGCCTAGTGTTTCCCCAACTATGTTGCGATCGGCTTTCAGTCAAACTGGATGCAGCTGAATAGGTACCAGTTTTTACCGTGGAGCGGCTGCCCACGTGACCACTGACCACCATGGGTAAAACTTGTTATCATGTCATTTTATACAGAGTTTATCAGAAATGTGTGGTCGTATAAAAGGGTGTGGCACAGACCATCAAACTGAACATCTTTCTCCATGGAACCAACATCATAATCGCGAAAATATAATCAACTGTTCCATACAAAACTTCAATATTTTTTATCTACTTCCGTATTTTTTAGTTTTAAGGTGTATTTTTGTTGCTGCAATGCCAATAAACGCATTTTGCTTTCTTTCTTTCTTTCAATACCTACTCGACCCAAATGTATGGGATGGCTGATTATTATTTCGCAATAACGTTGTGGTCCCATGGAGAAAGTTGTTCAGCTTGATTGTCTGTACCAAACCCTTAAATGTGGCCACACCTTTCGGAATACACGCTGTATGCAGTCATACATATACCCTAACACATAACCCTCCTTCTGATGTAGTCGAGTAATAATACTCACAGATTTTGAAGCACCAATCCTTGTGACACTTTATTCTTGACTTCATCAAATCCAGCATTAAGGAAATTTCTCTCATTTTGAACCAACCCTTTAGCATCATCAGAATTTGAATAAAAGCCTCGTATTCATGGTAAACAATCGTTGAACAACAGTTTTTTCGATGGTGAACAAGCCGACTTACCGACATAGCTTGCAGAGTAAGCAAGCTTACTGGCTGTGGGCTGGCCATGTTTGTCGAAGGACCGATGGCCGATAGAGCAGACAAGGTCAGGGGGTCTGCTCCCTCAGCTCGCCGTCCGGTAAGGACCAGGCCCGGGTCGACGGCGCGTCGTGTTGCACGCGCGCCTCAAAGAGATATCAGCATAATTGAAGGGGTCCGATGCCTGCCGGGGTCGCGGATTGTTCGAAATAGTTACCGTGGCCCTGGCGCACAGGCAACTGAAGGAACACGGGTGGGTTTTATTCAGTAAGAATCTGACACGCCCTTCCGCTCCGCCCAGAGCGGGAGAGGTCATTTGATGATTACCCATCCAAAAAAAAAAATTTGAGACTTGTTTTGACTAATCAACTACTTTCGGACGGGTCCATATCCTCGTTGACAGACGTAGAGAGTAGACCTTCAGTAGTGGAGACAGCATATCGGCAAGCGGAGTGTGGGACGTCCCCAGCTAGACGGGCCGACAACTATAAAAAGGTGGCTGGGACAGATTGGATGCGGAAGGCGAAGGACAGGGGTTGTGGCGCAGTAGATATTATGCAGAAACAATTGTTGCTAAACACATGTTTATGCAACACAAAAACATGTTACGAAACACTGCAGCACTCCGTGTTATTTATTACGCCGCGTTTACACCAAGGTATAAAACATGTATTCTACATGTTGTATCTTACAGTCTTCTGACACCTATAACAAGTTGTAAAGACTACTTGTTACATATAAAACTTGTCCAAAAGGAGAACAAAATAATTAACAAAACATGTCTGAAACAACGTCAACACATGTAGATACGTGTTTTATACACTCCGTATCATATTTTTGACCGAGTTAAGGTGCAGCAACATGTTTCCAGCTACACAATAAAAAGTTGTACAACTTTTGTTTACCATAAATATGATGCTTGAGAATGCCATCTACTTTTCTAGGCAGCCTTTTCAACTCCATCGGGCTTATCGTTTCGTACTGGCCCTCAGACTCCTCGCCAAATGGCTCCACTTCGTCGAAATCAGGTAAGGGTTTGACCTCATAAACATAAGGGGCTATGTCGCTTGAATATGCTACATGTATAAGCCTCAAAAGCGTTAAAACTAACATTTTGACTTTTCTCACTTCTTTAAAAAACATGAGTTTAACTTCTTGGTAATTATATTCCTGATGGTAGATGAGCCACTAACAGTAGCCGATTCATATGAGTGACTGACGATCACTGATAAGTGATAACACATGCACGTGATGCTGAAAACAAAATTAGAAAACAGTGTTTAATGTTTTGAACAAAACAATAACAAAACAGTGTTTAATGTTTTGAACAAAACAGTGTTTAGAAAACAAAAAAACACGTGTGGCACTCGGGGACTGCCGCGGTAAAGCTATTGCATAGCATTTTTATCAACTTATGCAATTATAATTATTTATTTATTTTTTATTTATGCAGTATTTTTTTTCTTTGATATTAATTCAAGTACAGTCGTACCATATACATACACGTTAAGCGAACGCTCTGCCGAGCTACATGGTAGGCGGAGTGGGGGGTGTTAGGTTTTATTTTCGTTACTGAATTTCTTGATTCGGTCGCCGCGCTCAAAGCCCGCGATAAAAGCTATTTAATAGCTTAAAAACAAACAAACAAAACAGTGTTTGTTTGGTGAGAAGAAACGCGTGAGTTTATGTTTGTGTGTATGTATGTAAATTTTTGAAGTAAAACTTCTTTAGCCCCGTTCTGATTTGAAAATCGGTAAAACGAAAAAGCGACATTAAAAAGAGACAAACAGATACATCTTTAGGATTTAACGTGCGAGAGACTGAGATAGAATATACAACATTTTTGACGGTTTCAACTTTATCGCTTGTGAACTGCACTCATTTTTTTTTGTATTTCATCTTGTGGTCTACAATAAAGACAGAATAGAATAGTATACTCTATATTATGTACACCATAAAAATTACAGATATAAAGATATAGATATTATAGATATAAACATTTTTGTTTATTAAGTATTTATTTATTTATAAAATGTATTGAAAAAAGAAGATGGCGGCATTAGTACCGACTTAGGCCACGCGCCGAAAGATTCTTGTACAGCCTTGTGGTCTTTGGTTTTTACGTCAAAAATATAAATTGAAATGGACACAGTATAATAACAAACGATCTTAAAAAGGTAGCTGAGACAGACTGGATGCGCAAAGCCAAGGACAGGGTGTTGTGGCCCAGCATGGGAGATGCCTATGTCCAGCATTGGACTATGATAGGCAGAGCTTATTGAGAATAACAGACAGCAAACCAAAATCCTTTGTTTCGATAACAATATTACTGTCGTCAAACATATTTTTATTATTATATCGAAACTACTATTTCAAAAGTTATCATCTTTTGCATCAGAATTGCTCCAAACTGAAGGAATTTCACGACAATTTTCCAACGTTGAAAGCTCTTGATAATGTCTCGAAAACTTCGCTCCGTTTCCGCTGACAAAGATGCTTAATAGAACTAGAAGAGAAAATGTACAAAAAAAAAATCACTTTAACTGAAAAGGTAGAAATAAGTTTTTTGTTTTGTGCCTGCCCTTGTCCCATAATGTTTGCACAAAGCTTGTAACTTTGCTACTTCAAGCCTATAAACAAACTAACATAACTAACTCAAAAAAAAAACTACAAGCCCCATGGACTCTGTCTGAAATAAAAGTTTTATATTCTATCATCTTCTTTTATATCTATATCTATACTGATACTAATAATAAACCTGAAGAGTTTGTTTGTTTGCTTGTTTGAACACGCTTATCTCAGGAACTACCAGTCATTTAAAAAAAAAATTGTATTTGATAGCCCAATTCTTGAGAAAGGCTTTTTAACATTATGACCCTTAATAGCCGAGCAAAAAATTAAATAGTCAGAAAGAACGCTCGGTGAAACCGAAGTAATAGCGTGGGCGGGCAACGCGATGCGACGCGGTGGGTCGGGGGAACAAGAAATTTCACGCGGACGAAGTGGCGGGCAAAAGCTAATTCTACTCTAAAATAATTTATTTCGTTTTGTTTCCCTAGTTAACCAACTTTAATAAATAAGAGGATCTCATTTCGTATGTGTATTAATTAAGAAAGCTTTTAACGCTGACGGTTATTTTAATTAGTAATTTTTTTAATGTTTGTCATTTAAAAAACTTACTCTGTCAGCTATTGAAATGGCGGGGTAATTGCGTAACACAAGAACAGTAGGAACAGCTTTTATTTTGGTAGTTCAACAACATTCATTGCGTTATTTACATTGTTGAGCAGACAAATCTTTCGAACATATTACTAAGCCATGGATTAGCAACAGGCTTCAAAATTATTCAGATTGTGATAGATAGTGTGTTACGCAAATAGGGTGCGGTTTTAGAACGAAATAAAATTCGTTCTTGAAACCACTTCCAGCTCCAATTCATCTATGGAAATTGTCACCAGTCTGTTATGATTGCAAGTTGCGGCCCATTGGGTTCGAAACAAAGGAATATTCAACAAATATTGAGAAGAAACATTGTTTATTTAAGAGATATTTAAGGAGAAACACTTCAGAGAAATGTTTAATATTACTTTCTACAATATTAGGGGTTGTCCGTGGTTTCACTCGGGTCTTAAAGAAACAACTACATCAATGATAGATCGCATGGAGTCCTGCCAGCAGAACTTCGAGTATTTCCAGCAGGACGCAACTTTTTTCGATCACAGTATACCGTAATGATATATAGCATAAAGTTCAAATTTTCACGAAAAAATTGAATGTTTTTGTCACTTTCACATTAAACAAGAAACGGTTGCTAAACACAACTGACCTTCAATTGGCACGCGCTGACGCATGAGTATACACGGGGGCAGACCCGCATTTACTCGCTGGTATGAGTATGTAGTAGGAGAGCAGTGGCATCTAGGGTTACCACTCTAAAATCCATGTCATTTGGTTTAAATAGGCTTTTATTTTTATAAAGATTCTTCTATATTTTGTGAATGTGATAACGTTGTAGGCCTAACTTGTAGACTGTAGATTTGTAGGCTTTTTATTTTTGTTGAGTGCCTGTTATTTGTTGACAGGCCTACACTGTCCTCCCATACCTATCAACACTGTAATTTAAAACATAATAAAAGCCCCTTATTTTTAAAAGAGTAACCGTGGATTTTCTTGCCGGCTCTTCTCCATAGGAAACAACCAATTGAAACCGTGCACCTAGTTTCTAAAGTTTCATAAGTGCCCATGTAAGTTTATGTGAAATAAAATATTTTATTTTGAAAATAGAGTAATTGTCCTCTTTTTCGTGTAGGTGTACTTTATAATCTATGACACCAATAAAGTACGCTAAAATACTCTATTTACGTAACTCTGACTGTTACTGTCTTTTTCTCCCTTATGAATGTAAAGTGGAGAGACGAATGGAACAAAGCTTTCCTAAACTTAATTAAAAACGATCTGATCAAAAATTTCAATTTAAATTTTGATTGCAAAGAGGCTGTACTTATCTTCAAGGAAGACATTATTTGTTGAATGTTGCGAAAAGTAACGAAAAGTGTTTTTATTAATTAAAGATAAATAAGTACTTATCTACTCTTTTTTATACTGTGTACTTTATTTTCGTTCTACTGAAATGAAAAAACACTTTAGTCATCCCAAAAAAAGGTGGCAACCCTAGTGGCCGCCCAGTGAAGAGCAGTGGTGGCCCAGTGGTAACGGCCCCGATTTACGAGTTGTAGATCGTAAGTTCGAACCCAGACAGGCGCTTTACTTTTGTGTAAATTATTTCATCACCACTGCTTTCAAAACGGTGAAGGAAAACATCACGAGGAAACCGGCATATCCTAGAACCAACAATTCTAAGACATATGACATCTACCAACCCGCACTAGGCTTGCGTGGTGGATTACACCCCACTCCCTCTCAAAGAGAGGAGGCCTATTTTCCAGCAGTGGGAACATTATAGGCTAATTATGTAACATAAAATATTGGAAATGGATTCAGTTGTTGATTCAGAACAAACTACTTCCAGGATTCACGTTACCATACAACACACACAAACCAATACACATGTAGGCTTAGAAATAGGGTCCCGTTTTCACCCCTTAGATGCGGAACCCAAAGGGACTGCGCCCACTGGCAGCACGGCATGGCAAGGTATTTTTATGCGAAGAATAGAAATATAACTTAATAGTATAACACTAAAATTGTAATTTCAATGACACGGCATGCCTAAGCATACCGCAGCTTTGTTTTTGTACCTACGTTGATTATCATAAAAATTTAAATTTTATTGTTATATTCCTATTCGTCGCATAAAAATCCTTTGCCGTGCCGTGCCGCTAGTGGGTGCTGGGGGCCTTCTCTCTTGGCCCGTCAACAAAGATACGGGCCCATCCGAAAGTAGGTTGAAACTTTGGAGTGAACCGTACACCCGATTAATTAACGTTTTCGAACAAGGAAAAACACATCGGGAGTAGGGACAACTTTCACATCGTGGTGTCATTCATTCTTAGGGCGGGCCACAAACTAATCTTATGCCCGTAGGTGATACGGAGTAGGAAACGCCCGCAACTTCGGCCGAAACTACGGATTTCGTGCTTACAGAGTACACCCCCAGGCTCTAAAAATAAACTTTAAATTTTAATTTATGACACTTACCTAATTATTTTTAAACTCACGAGCAGTCACGACACTAGTGGGAGATAGTATAGAGCAGCAAGCTTATCTGGCCCGGTAGCTTTAATTGGAACTAAAGATCTCGTGCAAAGTGACAAGGTCTGTCATTCTAAATTTACTGACAGCACCTCCATCACCGGGTCAGATGGGCTTGCTTCACCATACTAGCATTAAAGATTGAGTTACTAAGGGTCTACTTATACTCTGTCGTGACACTATAGAAGAAGAATAGTCTATACCATAGAATGATATATGAAAGAAGACAAACGTGCCTCACAACACCGCATCGACGGATATAGTACGTTTGACCGTACAGTCAACCGCACAATAGTGGCAAAACTTGCATTGCGAAAATCGCCCTTACTGCTTGGACCGCGACATAATGACAGTGTTAATGTCAATTACCAACTAGCTTCTGCCCGCGACTTCAACCGCGTGAAATTTCTTGTTTTAACATAAAGTATATCCTATGATACTTGGTAATACTGTAGCTTCCCATTAGTGAAAGAATTTTCGGAATCGGATCAGTAGTTCCGATGATTTCCAACATACAAACTCACAAATTTTACCTCTTTGTAATATTAAGTATGACCCGCCTCTGCTTCGCAGGGTTATGCACGGTTGCACGGTTGCACGGTCGCACGGTTGCACGATATTACAAAACATTGAGATTACTTTATTGAAATTATGTAGGCTTAATATAAACATTTTAAAGGTACACATACACATAATCCTTCCAGAATAAATTCTCTAAATGATTATGAAACCGTATCAAAACCTCTTGCTTAGTTCAAGATGGTCACAGGCAGACACGAAAAGCGACGTAAATTCATAATATATATAGACTAGCACTTTGCCCGCGGCTTCGTCCGCGTGAATTTCGTACTTACCTCTTAAAATGTAACACCCCCTTCACCCCCCTTGAAACGTAGTTTTCGAAAATTTCTGTTTACGACCTTTATCATTTATTTAGACAAATAAGAATTCAGGCCAATTTTTGAGTTTATAGATCAAAGGAATAAGATTTTTCAAATAAACTGTGTCCTCCCTTTTCACCACGACAGAGTTTGTTATTAAAAAAGGGCTTGGTACGTTTGCATTGACTTAAAGATTATTTGTACCCATTTTCAAGTTAATGAGTTTCGAGTTAATCCAACAGCGCGTTAAAATTTTACCTTACCTATTAACTTTGTCATCCCTAAACCCTCGTTGAGGGGTTGTATTTAAAAACTAAAAGTGACAATCTTTATTAATTACTGAGGCAAATATTGCCAAGTTTCAAGTTTATTAACTCAGAAAATAAGATTTTTCATACAAACAAAATTCCCCCTTTTCATCCCCTTATAAGTCGAATTCCCAAAAACCCCTATTTGGTGCTTCCCTGTGTTATAAAAGGAAACCGTATGCAAAATGTCACGTTCCTTCAGCAATGCGTTTATATGTCAATCAATCAGTCAGTCAGTTTCTTCTTTTAAATTATAGAAGATAGATAGATGATGTGCAGTTGCCTGTACTAAGAACTGAAACTGGAGGACCATTCTCACCGGATATAAGACACTAATTTGATATTGTTGCAACTGACAATGGAATGACGGCCGCCTCACGAAACTGGCTCTTCGACTAACTAAACAATGCCTGCGTACAGTTACAGCAGCCATAACTGACCACGGATCAATTAATAAACACCTCATTGTCATAGGAGTCACAGACAGACCACTGCGCAGGGCCTGCATGGAGGACGAGGAAACTGCCCGGTGGTTGCCAAATACAGAGCATAGTATCCACCACCCAGGTCCCTCCGTGAGATTGTCAGTAACACCAAGGCGTTATTGGCCTTGCTTGAGGAGCTGGGGTGGATCGAATAATCGATTTTCCCACCCGTACGCAAAATACGCGCATTGGCGTGGAATTCCGGACACCAGACCATATTACCTATTACCAAGAACCAAACTGACAATGGAATAGTTGAATGTATAAAACCGGGCATGCACTTACTCGGTTTTATGATTTTATTTCTGTAAGTAGGTTTGTACACACGGCTACACATCAGGCTATAAATTTGCAGTTTACGCTGATCTCGCACTCTACGGAAATCCTGTGCGATGCGAGATCAGCTTATACTGGAAATGTATAGCTTGATGTGTAGCCGTGTGGACAATTTACACGTCAATCGTATTTTTTAAACTAGATGAGGTCGGCGTTTCCTATCTGTCTACTGACCTATAGTCTTACGCGTCTAATGTACGCAGGTATTGGGTATTTATTTTAGTTTTTCATTAATCATAACACAACACAACAAACACACACACCCATGTCACAACACTTTTAATTTATTAGAACGGACACACACTTCCCTATTCTTTTTATTATTCTAGCGTATGGCACTCGTGGGTTGCAGCAGAAAATCAGCGTCAATCAATCAACACCTTGTGTTGTCATCTGACATTATGCTGAGCTGAGGCCATTGGCATTATAATTATTGTTCCGTATTTTTTAGTTTTAAGGTGTATTTTTGTTGCTGAAATGCCAATAAACGCATTTTTCTTTCTTTTCTTTCTTACAATGTGCACAATCAGTCTTTGAGTCGGTTATTTTTTGTACCTACTTATACAAACTAGGGGCTCGTGGCTAAGTAATAACAGCCGCACGGGTAAATCGATCAGGTTAACCTACGCTTGGTTGGTCCGTGGATGGGTGACCATCTTGACATACCGAGACTCCTCTGGTCCTCGGAAAGCACGTTAAGCCGTTGGTCCCGGCTGTCATTCGTGGATCTTTGACAGTCGTTACGGGTCGTCAGAAGCCTGAAACTCTGACAACCAGACTTACCAAGGGGTACTCGTATCGTATTACCCAGTAACTGGGTTGTGGACGTCAGATAGGCAGTCGCTCCATGTAAAATACTGGTATTCAGCTGCATCCGGTTAGAATGGAAGCCGACCCCAATATAGTTAGGAAAAGGCAGATGATAATCAAAATATACAAACTATAATGTGCCCACTGGGATACAGGGGCCGTAATGCACCACGCGTGCCCAGCGCGGGTTGTGTAGATGTCAAAAATGTCTTCGAATTTTCAGTTCAAGGACATGCCGGTTACCTCACGATGTTTTCCTACACTCAAAAAACTCAAACTCAAAGCATTTATTTTAATTAAACCATTTACAGGCACTTTTGAATTGTCAGAGTCAGAGAGCTGAAGCTAGTTGATCATTTCAAAACGTAGATCTCAATGGAGAAAAATGGGTAAGAAAAAAGCGTAAAAATTGGTATGAAATAAACCACCTTTGATAATAAGGCACTAGACACGCGCGGGCCGATGGTATCAACAATTCAACACAAATTTTATGGTATTGTAACAAAAAATGGTCCCACGGCTAGAATGTTAATTGTTTTTAATTGTGTACCTTTAAAATACGTAATGCATAATCGCCACACTGTATATATATTTCCATTATGATATTATTTATATTAATTTTATTATCATGATTGAAAGAAGGAGAATATATTGAGATGACAGTTGATGAACGGAACAAAAATGGCCGGTAATAAAATTATAAAACAAACTCAATTTAAACATTTTTTATTCACAGATCGCTTACGCAACTAATTTAGAAACGCAATACAGTACAAAATGTGTACCTTACTTTTAAATTAATAATAAATATAATTATAAAAACTTGTGAGTGTATTTTGAAAATATTTACTCTTATTTTCTTAAACTCAGATATCAATTAATACTTAGGTAATAAAAATCACCTTTCTAATATTTTTCATAGCTTACATACTAATATTTTTAAAAGAAAGAATCAAGAATAAACAGAAAATGATAAAAGTGTTAATACATTAACACTTTTTGGTAAATAATACATTACAACAGAATTAAAAAAATATTAGTTAACTTATCGAAAAAACCACACAAGGAAAAACAACAGTAATTAACAGAACGTAACTAGAATACGGCCGAGGAATTATGGCCAGTCCGAACTTTGCGCAGAAGGCTGTGCAATAACATGTTTTAGGAACCAAATGGTGATATCAAGGAGAGTGTGAGTGAAAGAACGTGCACGAAAGTTCGGAGAACCTATGTTCAGACCGCTCATGATTCATCGGTCGTATTGTAACAACAGATTGTTTCGTAAGTCGGTGTCTTTGACTTATGGTTTTTTTATTTTGAGTAAAATTAAAAGAATTTCCTAAAAGTAAAACCAGTCGATGGTTCCCACGAAGAGCTCCTCATAAAGGGTGACACAGACTTGCTTAAACCTGCGTTGAAGTCCAGAGAACTGGTTTTATCTCTGAAGAGGTTCAAGTTTCCAGTGGCAGAGTAATCAGTCCGTTGCAGGAACGGAGTTTGAGCTACCCCCAATGAGGCACCGACTTTGTTTCTGTAATAGAAGAAAATAATTAGAAATCTTTATTTTTAAGGCAACGCAATCACTAATGATGTAGAAGAAGACGTGCCCATATATTCTAAAAGAAATGGAATGGGACCAACATTGTAATCGCGAAAACTTATTAACTGCCCCATACAAAACTTCAACACCACCTACTCGACCCAAATGTGTGGTGGGACCGCTGATAATTTTTTCTTGATTACAATTTTGGTCTCATGGAGAAATTTATTCAGTTTGATAGTCTGTACCAACCCCTACGATTTGACAACTCCTTTCAATACACGCTGCATATTATGGCTAGAAATGAGCTGACTGATGATTTTTATACCTACTTATGCTTGTGCTGCAAGACAGCATTGCTGCGTTCAGGTTGAAGGGTCCCTTACCCTTCAACCGGAACGCCGAAAAAGCCGAAGAAGCGTTTCGGCCTGTCAGGTACATGTGACATTTCGGCTCTGTCCCTAGGACGGTAACGTATTAACAACGCCTCTGGTATTACTGCTAAGTACAGACGGTGGTGACCACTTATCATCAGATGAACCATCGTCTTGTAACCTTAATCTTCAAACTAGCGTTTTCTCAACTATGTTGGGGTCAGCTTTCAGTCTTACCAGATACATCAGTATTTTACATAGAGCGACTGCCTATCTGACCTCCACAACCCAGTTACTGGGTAACACGATACCCCTTGGAAAAAATGTCTTGTAACCTTAATAGTTTGACATATTACTCACTTGTACATATAATCAACTCCGCCTCCATAAGTGTTGAAGTTTGGAACTTGAGGGATGGAAGGCATACTCCTGGTGATGAAGGCATTAGCTCCAATGTCGTGGTTCGGGTTGTGGAAGAGGTTGGCGTGGCCTGCAGCTGTGACCCGCTCGCCGAAGTTAGGAATATGCGTATCGGTGAGGGAAAGTCCGTGGCCATTGCTGAAATTAGAGAAGGATCAGATATTAATTAATGTTTCTAAGGAATTCAAACTCAAACTCAAAGCATTTATTTCAATTAAACCATTTACAGGCACTTTCGAACTGTCAAAGTGTCAGTCAGAAAGTTGAAGCTAGTTGTCCATTCCAAAACGTAGATCTCTATGGAGAAGAACGGGCAAGAAACTCCAAAGACACTCTTTTAAAATCAAGATATTACAAAATCCTGGGTACATTATTCTTGTTGCTTTTCTATATGTGAGAACAATGTAAAAAAAATATTAAGAATCAATTCATAATATAAGATTAAAAATAATAAGCCGAGATGACCAGTCCTAACCGACGGCGCCCGTACACGAACATGACGCGTGGATCAGCACCATCCAGCTCAACCATTTTGTAGGAAACCGAATGATCCAACACACGCGCCATCATCAGTGAGACATATCGGTGAGCATGACATTGTGATATGTATAGAGTAATTAATATGGAGAAGACTATGGTTATGCAAAAATAACGATGCCATAACGAAAATATTGAATTGTAAAAACAGTGTTAGCGTGGTTGACTGATTAGATAAGTACTCTAAGGAAGTCCTTTTAAAGAATTATGTAAAGTCAAGAAAATTGTTTATCAAATCCACTACCTACCAACATAATTTGTCCGTATATTCCAATCACAACTGTCATTCTTTGACACATATGAAATGGCTATAACACGGGAAATAGACGAAGTGTGTCAATTTTATAAATAATTAATGTCCCTGACTGAACCTACGGATCAATCTCTCTTTTCAAAATCTAACTGAAGTTTAATTCGAAAAGTACTCTATTGCTTGCTTTTGCAAGTTATAGTAAGTAGCATCTAAAAGTTGTAATATTCAAATGTTGAACAGTCAACCGCACGACCATGGTAGCAGTGTGACTTTAAGAACACATACTTGTAGCAGTAAGAACGGATTTCTTAGTTCAAGTGTTATCGTTGAGCTCCTTAAATTCTGAGTTGAGCTGCATGATTACTGACAAAAGCGTGCACTGACTGGACAGGTCCACTAAATCTCTGTGGTTCTTTCCTCAAAATATCATTTTAGACATCAATCTACATGGTCTTCACATGATCTGAACAAGATCATGTCTGGACTTTAAAAGAGACTGTGACCTCTCAGTTTGTTTCGGCCTTTCTTCTTAGAGTAGTCAGATAGGAAACTCCGACCTCATCTAGTTTTTAAAATATGATTGACGTGTAAAAGTGTTTGTACAAACCTACTTACAGAAATAAAATTATTTATCATTTACTACTGAAGTACGGCTGATCGTACCTCCAGCTATCCAGGCCCTGCAGTCTCGACATTAGATAGCGACAAAAATCTGTCGCTAAGTCGTATCGACGTCAAATTCCTTTAATAGATTTTCAACTTTATTTCCAAAGCATAAGGTTGAAAATCTATTAAAGAAATTTGACATCGATACGACTTAGCGACCGATTTTTGTCGCTATCTATGTCGAGACTGCCGGCCCTGGGCAGTCACCCCCGCTACTATAAGCGGACAGTAAATTTTTGTTTTTTCATCGGTAGTTATTCTCACGTTCATGTCAACACGAAAGAAGAAAATAATGAATGTAAACACTTACACATTATCTAATGCCACTCCAGCGGTTGCTGACTGCAGGTGAATATTCGCATCGAAGTTAGCTCCGCCAATAGCACTCAGGACATTCCTATCGTTACCAGCAAATGGCAGCTTGGCGTTAATACCTGGAAACGAAGATTATACAAATGAATTACGACATTTTAAATTATCGGAAGGAGTTGACTGCCTCGTTGATCTAGGGTCGCTAGTGCTACTGCTGACCATGAGGTCCTAGATTCGATTATTAAAGCTCTGCCCAAACGTAGGATACCGTAAAACGCTCAGTTTTTTGTCGCATAGTTGGGCTTATTGGTAAATATTACAAGCCAGTTTTTTTTTAAAGTGTATTGTCAAATATTCAAAGAAAATACTTATTCCAATATATTTCATAAAAATGGAATAGTATCATGATAAAACAATCGTAAAACAGAGCAGCAAAAAAATAATTTTCGACGCATAATTCTCAAAATTTTGAGCGTAAGGGAATAATAAAGGGAAGGGAAGGGGGGGTTTGGATAATAAAGGGAATTCAATCAACTAAAGAAATACCTTAAAAAAAATCCACGGGCCCGTGCATTTATTTATTTATTTAATTAAAACTGCAAAATTACTTTTATTTTAGTAGTCATTTGACTCAACTAACTTCAAACGCATCGCTGTTTTAAACCTTATTTGTTGCCGCGATGCACTATTGTCAATTACCTTAAAATTTGCTTTTTACCGCGCCTTAAGTTGGGTGAAATATTATTGGGTATTTTCATCAGGATATTCTAAGTAGCGTACTGGAGCCTGTATTTGTATATGATTAAAAGCATTAAGCATTCTCTTTTACATGGGACTTGAAACATAACTGATAAAATGTGGTGCTAAACACCTCTGCCTGTACCAACGGAAAATACAGGCGTGAGGAGATTCAAGTGCCCCAAGTGTTGATAGCCTGCACTTAGTTCGCGATGCTAATACGCTAGTACTTATCTATACTTAATAATATAATGGTAAAATTTGTATGTTTGTAAGTTTGTATGTAGAGGATAGTCTCTGGAACCGCCGGTCAGATTTGAAAAAATCTTATTGCATGTGATAGCACAATTCTTGAGGAAGGCTATAAGCTATTTAACATCACCCTAAGACCCTTAGGAGCCGAACAAAAAGAAAACAAGTCAGAAAGAACGCTAAGCAAAAACGAAGTGATAGCGCGGGCAGGCGATGCGATGCGACGGGGCGGGGGAACCAGAAATTTCACGCAGACGAAGTGCGAGCAGAGAAGCTAGTATTTTAATAATTTTAAATGTTTTTGGTTGGAAATTATTAGCTACACCCCGTGGTTTCACCCGCATAGAAATTCCCACAGGACCCGAGCATTTTTTTGACAAAAGGCATCCTATGTTATTCAGTAATATTCTAGCTTTGTATCTATGAAAAAACTTTTGTAATCCCATCAATATTTTCAGATATTACCTATTTCATATATTACAAACAAACAAACAAGAACAACAAAGATAATGAGCAATCAATCTGCCTAGCCTTTTCCTAACTATGTTGGGGTCGGCTTCCAGTCTAACCAGATGCAGCTGAATACCAGTATTTTATTTGGAGCGACAGCTTATCTGACCTCCATAGCCCAGTTACTGGGTAACACGATATCCCTTGCTAAGACTGGTTGTCAGTCTTTTGGGCTTCTGACTACCCGTAAATAATTAAAAAAGAACTTTAAGTTTTTAGTATGTATGTATTTTAGTATATTCTCATATTGTATGTTTATACCTAAATTTGAAAATTATTTTCGATTTTATGTATTTTGATTTCCCTTCTACTCTTACACACGTTGACTACTCTCCTATCGCAGGTATGCTGGAAGAGATTTCTTTAGAAATAAGCATCACCTTTGTACGTATTTTTCTGTTCCTTTCTTCCTGTCTTTTTATATGTGTGTACATGAATGGTTAAATAAATAAATAATAATTTTAAAAAAACTTACCGCTAGTTTTATCCGAATTCACAAAAGTACTTCCATGTAACTGACGGGTTTGTCTGCTATGTCCTTCCTGATGCAAATACCGGTAGAAATCATCGTTCAGATCCTGCTCTTGAGGGCTCAAGTCCAGTTGATAACCTTCAGGAACAGTCTCCCAAGCAGTTACACTCACTACGAAGACAGTAAAGAGAATTGGAGAGTACATGTTTGTTACGTTCTGGATTCACGAATGATGTCTCTTATTTTTTTTTTTTTGTGATTGTCTACTCGCAGGTCAACCTAGGAGGTTGTCGGCTGCTTAACTGGACATGAATGATGTCTCTCAATGAATCCCAGTGTTTATATAGGGACGTTTGTGTTAGAGATAATATTGTTCAGTGCATCGGGACTTTACCAGCGTTCGTTTGAACTTGCGGTCTGAGTTTTATCAATGTTTTTGTATGATTTATGTGTGACGTAGTTTTGATTGAAGTTTCTGAATGTGTATGTTGTTGTAAAAGCTTTGAATGGGATAGTTAGATAAATAGATCATAGAATAGAATCATCATCTTTGTTATGTACACCATAAAAATCTATACAAATAAATAAAATTGAAGTGTCTGTTTGTAATATTAAAATAACCGCTTTTTACTAAATGCATATGGATGTATACACGGTACACATAGTAAAACAACATTTTTTTTTTATTTTGTCCGTCTGTCGGTCTGTCTGTTTGCTCCGGCTAATCTCCGAAACGCCTGGACCGATTTTAACGGGACTTTCACTGGCAAATAGCTGATGTTATAAGGAGTAACATAGGCTACTTTTGTCCGGGTAGCACGTTCCCGTGGGATAATTCCCGACATCCACGCGGGCGAAGCCGTGGGCAGCAGCTAGTTATAGATATAAATGTAGCATAGGGTGAAACAATAGGCGGTCTTACCGCTAAAAGTGATATTTTAAAGACAACCTTTGGATTAAGGCTCCCACAGATAGGCGCGACGCGACAACGCGACTCGACCTTATAACAATTTCTATGAAAACCTCATGAGCATTGTTCTAACAGAATCGCATCGCACCGTCGCGTCGCGCCTGTTTGTGGGAGCCTTTAAGGAGAAGGAGAAACAATACTGCAGGTGGTCCGTGGTGTATCATTTACATATCCAATAAATACATACATACATAAGACATTAGTTATCTATATAAATAAATATATACATATATAATAATAATCATGAAATAAGAGCAAAGAAACGTAATAATGTTGTTGGTGATGTTGTAATGATAGGTATTATCGGTGATACCAAGTGTTTACCTGGTTAACGCCTCCCGCAAACAGGCGCGACGCGACTCTAGTAGAACAATTTCTATAAAAAAAAAATCATGGATATTGTTCTACAAGAGTCGCGTCGCGCTGTTGCGTCGTGCCTGTCTGCGGGAGCCTTACGACTTTTTAGCTTTAACATATTTCTAGGAGAGTACACATTTATGATTGAGTATAAGCTTTGAAAGTGATAGTTTAATATGACATAACCGGTGATACTGTTTTCCTGAATTAAGTGCTATAGCACATGTTTCTAGGGGACTATTAATTTCTTATCTATCACCGATTTTTGTGAGAACGGCAGAAAGAATTTGGATGTGACGGTCATGTGTTGAGGGGCTCGTGGTTAAATAATAACAACCGCATGCATCGATTGAAGGTTAAGCTACGCTTGTCGCGGTTGGCTCTTGGATGGGTTACCATTCATTCACATCCATTACATATCAAGAGCAACAGAAAGCACGTCAAGTCATTGATCCCGCCTGTTATTGATCCCGCCTGTTATTGATCCCGCCTGTTATTGATCCCGCCTGTTATTGATTGATCTTTGACAGTTGTTACGGATAGTCAGAAGCCCAAAAGTCAACCACTCTTACCAAGGGGTATTGTGTGAAAGTCAGATAGGCAGTCGCTCCATGTAAAATACTTGTATTCAGCAACATCCGGTTAGACTACAAGCTGAAACTAACATAGTTGAGAAAAGGCTAGATAGATTTTAGTCCTGTGTTGATGTGTCGGTCTCTCTTTACAAGTAAAGGCTCCTTCAAACAGGCGCGACACGCGACGCGAATCGCACGCGACACAAAGGCACCGCTCATCGCGCGACAGGCGGTGCCTTTGTGTCGCATCGCATGTCGCGCCTGTTTGTAGGAGCCTTAACGACTATGGTAGTATTAGGTATTTCATCCCGATATGTTCTTTGAGATTTTCACTATAAGTAAAATATATCACGTATAAAGGCTCCAAACAACAGGCGCGACACGCGACGTGAATTGCACGCGACACACAGGCACCGCTCGTCGCGCGACAGGCTCTGCCTTTGTATCGCGTTGCATGTCGCGTCTGTTTGTAGGAGCCTTAATGCAAACCTTATTGTACAGTCAGTGACCTGGATAACCTGACCCCTCTTCCCCTTTTCTTCTTTCTAAGAGGGATCAAGTAATACAGAGTACTGACCGTACCATGCCATCGCAATGAGGTCTATTTTCTAAGCTATAAAAGCAATTTTCGAAGATTTTTCCTTAGGGCCTAGACAAAGAGCATTCGCTTCCAAAGCGTTTTTTACTACTACAGTGACTTTCAACAGGATTGACGTAAGGTTTTCGGTAGTACATGTCAATCCAATATATTTTTTACATTTCCATCATCGTTATCGCTGATAAAATTTCACTTTGTCTCCTCCTCTGGAGTGAAACCGCAGTCAAAGTAGGTAAGTTCTTAAATAAAAAGTTCAAGAGTAATGGCTTTAGTCATAGTTTCACAATACCTTATGTTATTTACTTTAATAAAATGAATTAGAAACAAAAGGAAAATAATTAAACAAAAAAATAATATTGCGGTTGTTACTGTGGTAAGTAAAACTGATGTTTTGGTCAGCATTCAACGACAGAAAAGATGGCTTAAGGTGAATCCTCCGCTGTAGACCGCCAAATTCAAATTTTCATTGGTTTTTTGCAAATTGCAGCTCTGTTTTATGTTGCATGTTAATCAAAATGCGATTCGCTACTGTAGAAATTATATATTTACTGAATAATTATCATCAGTTTCATATCAATCGTCAAACTTTCGAAATTTGTTCCAGCTAAGAATTTTTCAGAATATTTCATATGAAACTTCTTAGGTAAAACAAATTTCCAAAGTTTGACGATTTATATGAAATTGATGATGATTAAAGAAAATTTGAATTTGGCGGCCTACAGCTGAGGATTCACCTTAAATTATAAATAAAAACGACTCTTTATAAAAAATACTGGCTTTGAGAAAGAAATCTGAAAAAAAAAACACGTGTGGCACTCGGGGACTGCCGCGGTAAAGCTATTGCATAGCATTTTTTATCAACTTATGCAATTATAATTTTTTTTATTTTTTTATTTATGCAGTATTTTTTTTTCTTTGATAAAAATTCAAGTAAAGTCGTACCATATACATACACGTTAAGCGAACGCTCGGCGAGCTACATGGTAGGCGGAGTGGGGCGTGTTAGGTTTTATTTTCGTTATGGAATTTTGATTCGGTCGCCGCGCTCAAAGCCCGCGATAAAAGCTATGCAATAGCTTAAAAAATACTCGAAGAGACTGATATATTTTTTAAGCAAAGTTGTTCTCGGCAGAATTGTTTAATTGGCCTTTTTTTTTTTTTTTTTTTTTTTTTTTTGGGTGGGAAATCATCAAATGACGTCTCCCGCTCTGGGCGGAGCGGAAGGGCGTGTCAGACTCTTACTGACTAAAACCCACCCGTGTTCCTTCAGTTGCCTGTGCGCCAGGGCCACGGTAACTCTTTCGAACAATCCGCAGCCCCGGCAGGCATCGGTCCTATCGGACCCCGTCAATTTTGCTGACATCTCTTTGAGGCGCGCGTGGAACACGACGCGCCGTCGACCCGGGCCTGGTCCTTACCGGACGGCGAGCTGCCCATTGCTCGCCGTCCGCAAGCCCGCGCCTACGGTGGCCGGGAGTCGGCAATCGACTCCCGACGCCCAGGGTGTCTCCTCCTCCTGCGGCGGCTAGGGGCGCGAGGGCGCAGTGATTGCCTCTCCCTCTCGCGCTCCGCCTCCTCCTTCGCGAGCATTACTGCTTCGCAGAAGGAGGTGACGGCTTCCCATTCCCTCTCGCTCCGTACCATGGCCTGAACCAGGGCCGGACGCGAGAGGTCGCCGCCGCCGATCGCCGCCACGAGGACACGGCGGTGCTCCGCCCAAGCCGGGCAGACCTCCACCGTATGCTCCACCGTGTCCTCCGGTCGATCCACACAATGGTAGCACCCGGGCGTTTCCTCCCGCCTTATCCGAAACAGGAACCTCCCGAAACAGCCATGTCCGGTGAGGACCTGCGTCAGGCGGAAGGTGAGGACGCCGTGGCGCCTCTCAAGCCACTCCTCAAAGAGGGGTCTTACCGCCGCAATTGTGGCGTGCCCTGCGCTGGGTTGCGACAGTCGCACACTCCATGCCGCCATGAGATCCCGCCGGAGCTCTGTCCGCTGTGCCGTGATTACTCGCGGCAGCGGAGTTACGCCCCGGCGTTTCGCCTCCTCGCGCCACTCCCAAACGTGCGCGAGGACTGTTTAATTGGCCTTGTGGTCGCAATCGCAATTACTGTTTGCTCCAGCGTAGCACCCTAATTGCGCAACACACTATCACAATCTGAATCATTTTGAAGCCTATTGCTAATCCATTGCTTCATATGTTCGAAAAATGCGTCTGCTCAACAACGTAAATAACGCAATGAATCTTGTTGAACTGTCAAAATGAAAGCTAGTCCTACTGTTAGTGTGTTACGCAATTACCCCGCTGGGTTCAGTTCCTTGATCAGGAGGAGTGTTATTGGGTTTTTTTATTAGAAATCTCTCATAAAATACGACAAAAATTCTCTTTTTTATGTACACTACAAATAGAAAAACAGTAGATTTGAGTCCTCCTTTCACCTCCCAGGCAAAATGTCGTGGTACTATACTTACATCTCTACCTACCCCTACGTCCTATACTAGCGTGATGGTACGTCATATTATAAACCTGACATATTCAACAGTTTAAGATAAGGGGAGAGAACCGTCTGTGTTGATAAATGTAAGTAATTTATATACTATTATTGTTTGAGGTCAAACTCGGTCAGCTTGTGATACCGCGCGGGACACGGGGATTCCTTTGGGAATACTGATAGTTTAGTTCGCTGGATGAACTTGAGTTAAAGAAAATAATTAATTCACATTGGTCCATTCTTATTATAATAGAATAGAATACTTTTAATTTCCTGCTGAACAAATCTGAACTGAAACTGGGTTCGATCCTTTGGGTAATGTTTGAGCCTAGTTTGTTTTATCAATAAAACTTTTTTACAAAAAAAAAACCCGACTTCAAATACGGCAATTTTTTTTCGGGATTTATGTTACTCACCCCTGCATTCGTAGCATGACCAATACTGTAATGTCTATGCTTCTATCTCTACGAAGAGAAGACAAATCGCTTTCTCAACAAAACGTCATTCTTTTCTTGAATTTTGACATCGCGCCGTATTTTTATTTTCTACAAACTGTAATTTTTTCTTCCGTTTCATCCGTTTCTATTGCTACGTATGCTGGAAATTATAAGATCATATGCCTAAGCTACCCATTCAGTGCAACAACACTTTACCAATAATGTTAATATAATTATTCAAATTAATTTTAATTCAATAAGTAAACATTATCTTGGAAATTGAAATAAATAATTTCATATTATTGTTATTACGTTTCTCATAGGAATAATAAATTCATTTATTTCTCCTACACAACACACACCAAACACGAAGAAAATAACCATAATCAGCTTTAACTTTTCCTTCTTGCCAAAGAGCATTTAAAACCTCTTTTCCGCACCCTCTTTCCTTATCGAACAAATACTCCTCAAAGAGTGATCCTCCTAACATTCGCCGTTATGAGGAACTCTCTTTACAAAGTCTATTTTGCAACAAATTAATGGCAGCATCTTTCTATCACACCGCACATTATCTCAAAAAGAAACATTTAAGCCTTTTTCTTTGACTAAAAGCTTGTATAAAAATATCGTCAAAAAAACCATTCCACACTGGCCTGTGGTAAAATTCAATAAGACTCTATTTTTATTAGTATAAAGTTAATTTTTGCTTGTTTTTACAACCAACGCGTTCGCACATAAGCAATATACATTCAATATCACACTAAATAAAAAAACCTTAACGTCACGATAAAAATCCTCAACAAAGCCAAAAAGGTCTGCGATTTTACGAACGTTTACATTGCGAATGTGGGTCTTATTGCGAAAGGGATAAGGGTTATGTCAAAATGTTATGTAAGCCAAAATAAGTGAATAGTGCAAGAGATGGATCGGATTTTAATAAACGAAGAGGATTTTCCTTGTATTTGTTTTGCGAGTTAAACGATCGATTTTTTCACTGTAGCTAGTGGCTAGAATGTTTACTGGTCCGCTTCTATAAATTATTTTATTTCTATAAGTAGATTTGTACAAACACTTTTACATGTCAATCATATTTTTAAACTAGATGGTGTCGGTGTTTCCTATCTGACTACTCTGAGAAGAAAGGCCGAAACAAACTTACAGGTAAAAAGGTATAGCAATAGGTTTCAGGTTTAAAACCTGGCAAGTACCTATCAATGTAACTTTTATAATTCAGGTTAGGTACATCACACGGTACTCAGCACATTTTTCTTGCACGGTATCTCTCTTAAAGCTAATTCTATCCGTGGAAGGGGCCTGGTGACCTGTAACACAGGTTTTTTCCAAATCCCTATATCAGGGACCAGTCTCTCACAAAGGTGGAATACAGCTGAGACATTTTTTCAACACATGAACTTTAAGTCAGCTTTGTGAATAGAGAATAAATGATAAATTATTATTATTATTTATCTTTCGGAATATTACAGGTCTATTCTGTAATAATCTCACCGTGAAAACTTAGGTGAAATGATCTTGAAGTGAACTGTCAATTGTGTCAATTCCTAGCATCAGCAGGCTTAGCACGAGCACCGTTTTGTCGACGGAAGAGTAGACAAAATGACGTTCCGTGTAGAAAGAGTACGAAATTCACTCTTTTACATAACTCGACTCAGAATTCTTTGTTTTGACATTGGATTTTTTTTTGTTTGATTCTCAATTTTTACTGATATTCAATCACATATATAAACATCTACAACAATGTTTCTCAAAGTGTCGAAGTACAGTATTTTGGAACAAAAATATATTACAATAATATTAGCCTTAACCACTTCCTTGGTAATGCCCTATTAACTAAATGATGTAAAATAGGAGAAGATAGCTCTGTTCTTCTATTAATTATGACAGTATTGCGTTCAAAACGCTCTCCTGTAAAATTATGATTTTGTAGATAACCATATATACTTTGTGGCCGTCGAGTAGAAAGTTTTCTATTTTCTTTGGCATGGCGATTACAAAATCAAATTGTCTTCACTACCTTAGATAACTGTCAGTTGTCAGTGTGATTTTGACAGTTTGGGATAGAAAACTTTCTACTCTTCTGTCGACCATACGGTGCTCGTGCTAAGCCAACAGGTGGAATAGCAGCTCACTTCACCTAAGTTTTCACATTGAGATTTTTACAGAATAAATTGATCGGCTGTTCTTCTAATAATCTAAACAGCCAACACGTAATCAATCAAAGGTTTTTGTTTTCATAGATTAGAATAGAATATATTTATTTGCAAAGAATGTAGGTATTACAAATCAGATCTTACAATTAATGTCAAAGTGACAGGTTCCTTAATTGGGAAAATACAGATGAAAAATGCGTTTATATACTTTTTGCAATTAAACTAATAGCTTTTTATTGCAAAACATAAGTTTTGCTGAATCAAAATATGTTATCTTACAATTATCTTCGTCCAGACATAACCTCTGACCATTCTGCAAAAGCGTTTTAAAAAAAACAATAAAATTTTACCTCTTTATAATATTAGTACAAATAATTCTAGAATACAAGCCTCTAGCAACACCAAAAATAAATTCTATTTTCTTATACCCAACTTGAAAAAGTCACAAAGAATAGTACAAAAAGTTTATAATTATATGTCAAGTCAACGAGACTCTATGACAGTACTTTATTAAGTTGAAAACAAAGTTTTATAAGTGGATTCCTTGCGGAATCCACGGATTTAAACTTTTGACTTTTAAGCTGTATAAGCCGGATTTAAGTTAGATTAGCAAAAATCTGTTTAATAAATAAGGAAATTGATGAACAGAGAATTTGTGTAATTGATTATGAAAATACTCATAATCAATACAACATTACATCACAAACATACATACACAGATAGACTCACGCCTCGTTCCCATAGGGGTAGGCAGAAACTACAGCACGCCACCTGCTACGATCCTTACATCAGTATGCTGATGTGCTTGCTTTTGCTGTGTTTAGATTCATACATGTTCATACACGCACGCCGTCGGCCGCCGGCGCCGGTTGCGACTATTACACACTTGACCTTTCTGAAGAACCTCATCAATATGGTCACTATATGCCCTAAAATACTGGTTTTATGTAGATAAGAAGTTCAATTCAAAATAGAAGGTAGTATTATTAGGAAAATTTTATTTGAAGATTTTTTAAATCATTTCCGACGCGTCATGGGCAGTTTCACTACCAACTTTTCTAACACCACGTAGTTTATGAAACACGAAGTTGGACTTCAAAAGCTATTTTGATAGTAAAGATAATAAAGGTCATAAAGAAACATTTATATTTTGTTACTAGCTTTTGCCCGCGGCTGCGCCCACGTACTACCGGGATAATAAGTATTCTATGTCCAGGCTATAAACTATCTGTGTGCCAAATTTCATCCAAATCCGTTCAGCCATTTTTGCGTGATTGAGTAATAAATATACAAAAGTTCACATTTATTTTAATTATTTTGGCAACCAACAGCGATACATATGGTACGATTATAATATTAAGTAGGATATATATCTATATTATATTAAAGGGATACTTATCTTCTTAGAAATTAAAATGCAAACGAATATCCCTCTGGAATACCACAAACTTTAAAATTACTAATGTGCATTCTATGACAGTAACAAATGAACACCCTATCTCCCTGCCTAAGACCTGGTACACTGCCTCTATTGAAATCACGAAAAGGGCCGAAAGGTCCCAGAGTATAGGGCTATTTATTTTGATCTCAAGCGACATTCCCTAAATCGGTCGCGGAATGTGAAAATTTTTAGCCCTTCACCATCGAGGATATAAATTGTTTCCTAAAACGGATAAGGGTCCACAGATTTGGTAAAATGTGCCCAACACCTTTTTGGTGTAAGATTGATTAATTTACGGAGATTAATTTGGTTTTAATGATGATGTCGTATTTTAATGCTTATTGGGTTAATTTAAATAGAATAGGTATAAGGTCAAACCGATACGTTTTTGTCGTTTTAAATATGAATATGGATGGCTATAGAAAAGCGGCAGACCAGAGAAAATCATACTTATTGAAGGATTTGACAGTCATTACGGGTAGTCAAAAGCCCAAAAGTCTGACAACCAGTCTTATCAATGGGTATCGTGTTACCTAGTCACAGGGTTGTGGAGGTCAGATAGGCAGTCGCTTCATGTAAAATACAGGTACTCAGCTGCATCCGGTTAGACTGGAAGCCGACCCCAAATTAGTTGGGTAAAATCTAGGTACACCTTTGTTTTTTTTTTGCCCTGGCATTCCCTGCACTTTGGTATTCTTTATATCATTGTTTAATTTATTATTTCTAAAACAAGGCACCCCTAAAAATGATAAACGAAAGAAAATCTTTTGAGTTCAAAAAGCGCGTAAGCAGAAAGGATTGCGAATTTGCGAAACAGCCGCCATTTTGAATCTTCATCATTCACGGTTGTTGACTCGACTGACTTAAAATACAGACGCATCCTGTTTTAAAGTGGATAAACTCGAGTTGCTTGTTTATAAAATATATTTTATTTTATTCGGAAAACATACAGTGTTCTTAAACAATATGGAATTGAATGCCATTTACAAGTTTACACTGATGAACAGTAAAATAAAAACGAAAAACATAAACTATGCACGACAGTTTGTTGCTCTTCAAGTGCAAATCAACGCGCTATCGCTTTGCGTGGTGCATCGTACACGGCCGGACAGGCTCCGATTCATAAAGCTTCCCACGATGCGTGTCCCTAGATATGTCGGGCGACGTCGCACGACATGTTTGGCAACATCGAAAACGATGGCAAAGGTCGTGAGGCAAAATTAAAGACTTTGGTCAACATCGCCCGACGTTTCAAGCGACTGTTGTCGCTGTACTTTTGTCCAGTATTATGACGCTTTATCATTGACAATACTTGTCAGTGGGCTTAATGGGACAACTGTCAGTCGTGATGTCATTTACAAAAATATGTATACTGATCTGCAAACTAGTTTATAAGTTATTTACTGTTATCTTTTATTTATAAATTTCTTATCTTTTTTTTTTTTTTGTCGCCTTTTGTTAACAATCGTCTCAATATTGTTAATAACTAAGGGAAAGAGCGAGATAGCCCCAACACGAGTAATATCAATTACTTAGTGGGGATGTCTCATTTATAATACTTGTAACTGTTTTGGGACAAATAAACATTTTTCATATTTTTATAGAGGTATGAGGAACAGTGTGTAAAGTTCACTCATACTCTATAGAAAAGGGAGGATCCTCCGACCAGACGGGTGTCGTGTCTGGTGGGCAACTGCCCGACGGTTGATGTCGGGATGTTGTATATATGCTAGTTGCGCGGTAAACTATGATTGCGCGATGCAGGATTTTGCGTGACGTCAGTATGACGCGTAGCTCGCATGTGGCGATTGTAGATGCCGCTACATCACTCCCCCCCGGAGACCGGAGGTCGATAGTGGGCTGAGTCTTGTATCTTGCGATGCTTGCCAGGGCCAGGTGAGGTTCCAGTGAGTCGGAACCGGGTGTCGCATAGTTCGCGGTGAGTCGGAACTGTCTGCGAAGATTCCCCAGTGAGTCGGGGTGGCGCTGCGTTATGCTCCAGTGCGTCGGATGTGGTACAGCGCCGGGTTGAGGCTAACTGCTGGCGTCGAACAGGAGAGGGTTTGAAGGCTCTGCTTGTGGACCGGCCGAGAGTGCAGTGTGCTGTGCCAAGGTTGCTGATGAGGCTGAGGGTGATGACCAGGTATGCGCGGTCGCTGCATGCTGGTGGTCAGGATACCCGTTGAAGCCGTGGGTGCTGGCTGGCTGTGTGACTCGCCGCTCTAAAGCTTGCGGAAGTGATGATGATGACGTCACGCTGAAGTAGTTGCACGAAGGCTGCGCTGACGTTCATGTTCGGGGTCACCAGTATAGAGGTATGAGGAACAGGGTGTAAAGTTCACTCATACTCTATAGAAAAGGGAGGATCCTCCGACCAGACGGGTGTTGTGTCTGGTGGGCAACTGCCCGACGGTTGATGTCGGGATGTTGTATATATGCTAGTTGCGCGGTAAACTATGATTGCGCGATGCAGGATTTTGCGTGACGTCAGTATGACGCGTAGCTCGCATGTGGCGATTGTAGATGCCGCTACATTTTCATTTTCGTTTTCGATTGCTTTGAGTTTAAGTTTATGAAACCAAAACATTACCGACCATGCGGACAGACCACGGCCAACACAGCTTGACCTCTCATTTACACGAAAGTGGGGCTGTTAAAAAGCCATGAGCCCCTCATAAATAACAAAGCATATAGTCTAAATAGCATAAGTTCAGAGTACCATACAGTTTCAAATAATCCTTCCGGACTTTTATTGAGAGAAACAATTCAAATTGAAACGTAAATTACAGGCGCTTTCAATTTAAATGACCTTTTAGACGATTAACTGAAGCCTTTAGGGATGTGCCAAATGTGGTAAAATATTTTATGGTGAGGATTTTTCATTTTTAGGGTCATATGGAGATGGGGTTATAAGTTAAGTTAAAAGGGTTATTTATCAGAAATGTAAATGGACATCTGTGCGTTATGATGATGACGATCCCGACAGAGACTTGGATAGACTGGCATGACGCATGAAGGTTTATGCGTATTTCATTGAAGTTTGTAAGAAAGAAAGAAGAAAGAAATATAGTTTTATTTGTCACAGAAACACGTGCATACAAAAAACATAATAAGCTCTAATAATAAAAACAAAATAGATCTATAATCACGATCACAAAACAGAAATGTTGACAGCTGCACGTCATGACTGTGACAAGAAGGTTTCCACTCAGCATGATGCTGTGCTACGAGGGACCCACAGCACAGCGTTGATTTTGAGTGGTTACCCAAAGTGGTTGTAAACTCATTTCGTGCTTTGATTTGTTGACCATGTTTTGTATTGTTAAATATATCGTACTTGTTGACAGGCTTACACTGTCCTCCCATACCTATTAACACTGTAATTTAGAAATATTGTAAGATCCATTTTATTTTAAAGCATAAAAAAAAACTCGAATCGAATCTTTTTTTAAATCGAAAACACTATTTATGAAATGCATCGAAAACAAAAAAAAACATATTTCAAATCCTGGACATCTCATTGCAAATCGTAGAAATCGCCAGAAATCATTAACTTTAAATCCTGATGAGCATTTTGATTTAATAGTCAATCAGACAGAATCGATATCTCGCGACCAATCCTCGGATTTTTTAATTCTAAAAACATTTTTACAAAAAACAAAAAAACCGACTTCCAAATAAAAACAAATTCGGAAGTCTAGTCGGTGTCTTTGGTTTTGTATTTTCGTTTTTTTCCACCGACTTATTTTTCACTTTGTTGTGTTTTTTTTTTGGGAAGCCGTTTTTTTTTTGTAAAACAAAAATATTTTTCACTTTTTAGTTGTGGTACCTACCACAGACAAATTCGTATACCACTACTTGCTAAGTAAATAACAGTGACAGAAAGTTATTATAACATCATCAATATAGGTATACACCAAGAGGAAAAAATACGTATTATTGAAGCTAACTGAAAAATAACTGAAGCAAAGGTAATAAAATTTATATGGGACCACCCCTGAGGCTTACCCTATCTAATAAAAAAGATGTTTCTAAATCGATCTACAATTGCCGGAGATATCGCGTAACAAACATACTAAAAACAAAATAAACAGACGAATTGAGAACCTCCTCCTTTTTGAAGTTGGTTAAAAAGATAAATGTCGTGATGACCCGTAGGTTAAGGCCTCCCCTCTCATGCACAAGGTTGCGGGTCGAAATCCGGGCAGGTACCAATGTGACTATTACAATTCAAATCTGCTTTATGAGTTTATCTTGAACATTACCACTGACATCGGTAAAGGAAAGCATCGTGACGAAAACTGGAATTATATTCAATACTAGCTGCTGGCCGCGGCTTCGCCCGCGTGGATGTCGGAAATTATCCAACGGGACCGTGCTGCCGGTACAAAATGTAGCCTATGTTACTCCTTATAACATCAGCTATATGCCAGTGAAAGTCCCGCCGAAATCGGTCCAGACGTGTGAAAAAAAAAAAAAAATTAAAAAAAAAATGCATTTTTGTTATAAGTCCCGTATAATGCATTTAGTAAAAATCTGTTATTTTGACATTACAAACAGACACTTCAATTTTATTTATTTGTATAGAGTATAGATGTATAGATAAATCTGAAATCCCCAACCCGTCTTGAGCAGGCGTATGAGAAGAGAGGCCTTTTCCGTGCAGTGGGACAGTAATAGGCTGGTATTATTATTATTATTATTTAAAATAATACATAGTAAGTACATACGTCCAACGTAGCCTCGGCGATCAGTCTCACTACTGACTCGCTATATTTATAATCTTTTGACTAAGACATAAAATATTTATCATAGCAATCATACAATAAGAACTAACTAAAAGGCTAACATGAGAAAATAATTATTTTCTATTCACGGGGGACGGCCATACAACGGACAAGGACATGTAACACTGCATTGCAAAAAAAATCGACCACTTAATTATTATTTTTCGTAAAAGTTTTCATTTTTTGCAAAGGTTTGGTATTAATGGCCGATTGCTCAAAAAGCACCTGCACCCTAATTACGTAACGCACTATCTATCACAATCTGAATCATTTTGAAGCATATTGCTAATCCATTGCTTCATATGTTCGAAAAATTTGTCTGCTCAACAACGTAAATAACGCAATGAATGTTGTTGAACTGTCAAAATGAAACCCATTCCTACTGTTAGTGTGTTACGTAATTACCCCGCTGGTTTAGGTACTGTATCATCTCTATATTGTGCAGAAGATTTGAATACTATAGGAATTCAAGAAAGCGATTATGGCAGGACAAAAAATACTAACCAATATTGGACTATTACTCAAAATCAAATCTTGATGCCCTTCTCCAAACTTGATGACCATACCCTTCATATCCTTTCATTTAGCATATGTTTTAATCTTGGCCGCTCTTGGACCAACTCGCATACAAACTTACCCACTATCGTTTGACCGTGAATCGTGCGTGAACTGTCATTCCAACAACATCCTAGTTATTGACACTATTGACAGTCCACTTCAATATCACTTCACCTATGTTTTCATGGTGAGATTATTACAGAATAGATCTGCTGATAGATTTATTTGCAACGCAGTGTATATCTTTTACTTCTTGCCAACTCCGGGCAGCCCTACACAAAGCATAGCTATAAGATTAGTGAAAACCTTCACTTCGCGTAATGGACCGCCGCCGCCGTTTAAAAAGCTACCTACTGGTACCTACCTACTACCGTCACTTTCGGACAGATTAATGGATCAGGGGGCCTATTCCCAATGCATGGAGTCCGTAGTTTCGGCCGAACTTACGGATGTTTGTAACTCCGTATAAAGAAAGAAAGGAAAATATTTTATTTGGGACGCGCACTGGAAATCCAAAAATTAAAAATAAAATTAAAAAGGAGCATTTAAAACTGAGAAAATTAACATAAAAATAACAATAAACAAGTAAAAAATAAAAGACCTGTGCGAGGCCAAAAATGTTCCTATCTCAGCATAATGCTGCGACATTAAAAAAAAAAATATCGCAGCACTATCACTATGTATAACTTACGGACATAAAATTAGTCCGGGGCCTGAACTAAAAACGTATGACAAAACGATTTGACAGTTGTCCTTACTCCCGCGGGGTAATTGCGTAACACACTAACAGTAGGAATGGATATCATTTTGACAGTTCAACAACATTCATTGCGTTATTTACGTTGTTGAGCAGACAAATTTTTCGAACTTAAGAAGCAATGAATTAGCAATAGGCTTCAAAATTATTCAGATTGTGGTAGATAGTGTGTTACTTAATTAGGGTGCTGATGTGTTTTTTCCCGTCTGGAAAAGTTACTTAATCGAGAGTAGGGTTCACTTCTAAGTATCGCACTACTTTCGGACGGGCCCGTATCTTCGTTAACTGACTTAGAGAGTAGGCCCCGCTGGTGTTGCCTTAAATCACTAAGTGGTTTATGAAAAGTTTCTATACTTACAACAGTGTTTGTTGACAAGAAATGGTGTTAGGAACGGCTTAAGAAAACGTATAGTAAGAATGAAATAGGTACGCCCATGGTCTAAAAAACAAGGTCTGGCATTCCAGGAGTGACACATGCTTACGTCACTATCCAGTTGCACTTTATTGCAACAAAACACGAATTATGGAAACATTTTCAGTCACCATTCTGTTAAAAAATATATTTATAGCATTTAAATTGTCGTTTCGTTTTTCTAATCAAGTGAAACTATTCAATTTAAACATATACCAACGTAATTGTTAGTTAAACCTCATTGTTTCATCGGATTCGCACAGGTAATAATGTCGGTTGGGGAGTTATTATTACAAACTACTGGTAACACAGCGGTGATGACGTAGGCTTGTGTCACCCTGTGTCTCGTAATGCTATAACTGGCGAAGTATATTATTATACCATGGGTACGCCTCAGTGGTACACTGATATTAGCACTTTTGTGCCGTGAGACTACTTCATTAAGATCGATTGACAATATTATACAGGGTGGCAGGGACATCCACGTGCAAACTTTAAACATGATTCTTTACGATTCTAAACCCTCTAGCGTAGAAATTTTTCGTCGGCTAAAGAAATAAAAATCTGTTGTTTCATAGAAAAGTGCATCATTTTGTATGCACGTCTTTCTGTGACAAATAAACCTATATATTTTTTTCTCTAGTCGTACCGATTAAATATGAACACCTACGTTAATGGTCAGCCAACTTAGATTTGGTACATGATTTCTATCTTAAATCTAAATTAGTTTTCGTTTCCACCAAGTAGCCTAGCCGACCACAATAATAGAGGAATAAGAAACAAAGTTTCTTCAGACGAAAAGGAAAAAATACAGCCATTAAGAAGTTGGAGTTTCGTTCATTTGTCTGTCTGCCTCTGAATTGAGTTTTTCTGTAGTACCTACTAGATACTAAAATAATGTAATCAAGGTGCAAAACGAGTCACTGTTTTCGTACGACACACACTTTGTTAGAGTGATTATAGGAGTTGGGAACCCATTATTCGAAAAAGAAATGAGATTTTAATGTTGTTATAAAACATAGAAAAAAAAACACGTGTGGCACTCGGGGACTGCCGCGGTAAAGCTATTGCATAGCATTTTTTATCAACTTATGCAATTATAATTATTTATTTAATTTTTATTTATGCAGTATTCTTTTTTCTTTGATATTAATTCAAGTACAGTCGTACCATATACATACACGTTAAGCGAACGCTCGGCCGAGCTACATGGTAGGCGGAGTGGGGGGTGTTAGGTTTTATTTTCGTTACGGAATTTCTTGATTCGGTCGCCGCGCTCAAAGCCCGCGATAAAAGCTATGCAATAGCTTAAAATGTTTCCTTAATAATGTGGCCTTACGTAGTTACCTAGTACCTCCTAACGCCCATGCGCCTTTTGAATCAAAGGACCATAATTTAAAATGTGTATTAAAACAAACAACCGACCTCCAAAAAAACACTACGAAGAGAAAAATAAATAAGTAGTATTTTTTGGAGTGTCTTGTACAAACGGAGTGAATAAGGATGCAGGGGTGAATCGGGACGAATTTTTAAAGGGATTTTAATATTGAAATAATATAGTTTGTTGCCAACAAGGGCACTTAATCGTTAATTATAATACAGTTAACACGTTAGAGTCCTTTTTGGCAACAAACTATATTATTCCAATGTTAAAATCCCTTTTAAATTTCGTCTCGACTCACCCCTGCATCCCTATTCACCCCGTTTGACTGACGTTGACAGGCTATGACTAGGCTAAACTTGAGTTCAAGGCCTTGCACAGGTTTTTTTTTTCTTGTTTTAAAGAATTTTAATGGTTGTATTTCCTGTGTGGTTCCCAAACAAAATAAAATAATAGGTCGGGGATTTTCATTTTCGTATTTTATAGGTATAATGTAGTAAAATCTCTTTGTCTGTACAGTTTGTATCTGGCTGGTTTTGATACCATTAAATTAGATAACATTTTAACAAAGAAAAAGTAAAAACGATATCCCGCCATATTTCAATTTTTTTCTGTCCGCCAAAATGAGTGAATCTAACGAAGAAATTCGATACATTTTGAAGCTTTGTTACAAAACAGGGAAAGATGCGACACAAGCGGCGAAAAAATATGACGTTTATGGACTTAACGCAGTGTCAGTAAGAGCAGCACAAAGTTGGTTCTTTTGAGCGTTTTCAGTCCGGGAATTTTGATGTCAAGAATGCAGAGCGCTCTGGTCGCCCTGTTACGGGAAAAGTCAAAGCCATTTTTGAAAAAGTTCAGCAAGATCTGTATATTAGTAGTGACGACATAGCTGAAGAGTTAGGGGTTGACCAGTAAACAGTTTGGACCCGTTTGAAAAAGCCTCGGTACACTAAAAAGCTCGATATTTGGGTGCCACGTGCTCTTAGTCTTGAATTTGTAATTAAAATGCGAAAGAAATTTTTCCCCAACCTAATATGTTGCAACCTTTTTTTTTGTTTTGTTCTGGGGTGGAATATCCTCATGGATGTCCTCCGCCCAGGGGCGTGGAGGAGTCTGTCAGACTCTTACTGACTAAAAACTACCCTGGTGTTCCATCTGACACTCCGCGCCGGGGGTCGCGGGAACGCACGATACTTCCGCAACCCCCGACTGGTGCTTACCCGCCTCTGCGGGCCCCGTCTGGTCGAGCGGGGGGAGTGAGGGGTTTGACTCCCCCACGACGACAAAGAGGGGCGCACGTGGAACACTACGCGCCGCCACCTTGGGTCCTGATGTATGGGGGGCGACGGACGTCCCCGTCTCCGTCGCCTCTGGACCTATTTAGGGGGGCTGGAAGAGGGCGTTGTCCGCCCTCCCGACGCCCGGTGCACCTGCTACAGGCAGGGTGAGCAGATGAGATCTCCCGCTCATTTTCCGCAGCCTCCTTCTGCGAGATTACTGTTTCGCAAAAGGATACTACCGCGTCCCAGGACTCCTCGCAGCCGACCATAACGTTCACAACGGCCGGCAGCGACAGGTCACTGCCTACTCCTGAGATGAGGGCACGGTGCGGCTCCTCCCTAGCGGCACACTCTGCCAGCGTATGCCGCGCCATAACCTCCCGGCAGTCGACGCAGTGGTGACACCGGGCGTCCGGCTCCCTGTTTATGCGACACAGGTACTTCCCGAAGCAACCACGCCCCGAGAACACCTGCGTCACCCGAAACGACAGGAAGCCGTGCCTCCTCCAATATGTTTTAACCTAACTGTTATATAATAACTAAATAAGATTTATACAGGGTGTGAGGATGGCAGGGACATCGACGCACAAACTATAACCATGAAGTCAGCACACGCTTCTAGACCCCCTAGCGTAGAAATTTTTCTTCGGTTATCAAAAAAAAAATTGCTGTTTCATAGAAAAGTGCAATATCTACACGGTCAAAATGTATGGAACGGCAATTTTTTTTAAATAACCGACTTACAACTTCAATGCAGGGGGTTTCAGAATCATGTACTGAATGTCTGAATCCATGGTAACAGGTTGCGCGTCGATGTCCCTACCACCCTGTATAGATTCTTTTATATTTTGTGACTGTAAGAACGTTGTAGGCCTTGTAGAGTGTAGATTTGTAGACCATTGTCCATTTTGTTCTGTACCTGGAACTTGTTGACAGACCTACACTGTCCTTCCATACCTATTAAAGCCTATTAACACTGTAATTCGAAAACATTGTAAAAGACAATTATTTTTAAAAGAGTAACCGTGGAGTTTCTTGCCGAGTCTTCTCCATAGGAAACGTCCAATTGAAACCGGGCACCTAGCTTCTGACGTTTCATAAGGGCTCTTGTAGGTTTATGTAAAATAAAATATTTTGATTTGATTTGAACTCATGACAGTTACATCCAATTTCGTTCTGCCGCTCTCACAAAAATTAAATGTATCGATTTCACCGATTCAGCGATTAAATAATTATATCACACTAAACAATCGCTTTCAAAGCTTTTACTAAAAACATATGTAACACATTCACAATTATCAATCAAAACTGCGTCACACATACATCATACTCGTACAAAAACATTGATAAAACAACCGCAAGAAATTACGCTGGTAAAGTACCGATGCACTTTAGGTACGAAATTATCTCTTAACAACTTCCCTATATAAACACAGGGATCCATTGAGAGACATCATTCGTGAATCCAGAACGTAACAAAGATGTTCTCTCCAATTCTCTTTACTGTGTTCGTAGTAAGTGTTACTGCTTGGGAGACTGTCCCTGAAAGTTATCAACTGTACTTGAGCCCTCAAGAGCAGGATCTGAACGATGATTCCTATCGGTATTTGCAACAGGAAGAACATACAAGACCAAGACGTCAGTTACATGGAAGTACTTTTGTGAATTCAGACAAAACTAGCGGTAGGTTTTTTTGTTATTTTAATCATCATAATTCTTTAAAAACATTTGTAATATTTAAAGAAGTTCCTGGAGGTTAATATGGCACATCAATATTCGGCTTTGTAGTGCGTTGTCTCTGTCTCTCTTAGTGCAACTAACTTAGTGTTACTGGATGTGCCATATTAACGCTCACAAGAACAAGTAAGTGCGTATATATAAGTTACCGGCAGCCAGGGCTCGTGGTAAATAACATCATCACTCCTGTATTGCCCGAAAACAAAAGGCGTAGGCGACGGTAGGATACGTTTAGCAACACATTTTGCCAATTATGTTTTAAGTCCCATATAACACGGAGGCAAGGTATAAAAGCAGCCTTTAACCAAACGGAAATCTAGGCTTTGGGCTGCTATTGAAATTGTATTAATGAAAAAACCCATCAACACTTTGCCCGACCTAAGAATCGAATCTAGGACCTCATGGTCAGCAGTAGCACTAGCGACCGCTAGACCAACGAGGCAGTCAACTGCTTCCGATAATTTTAAATGTCGTAATTCATTTGTTTGTTCTTCTTTTCCAGGTTTTAACGCTAAGCTGCCATTTGCTGGTAACGATAGGAATGTCTTGAGTGCTATTGGGGGAGCTAACTTCGATGCGAATAGGCACCTGCAGTCAGCAACCGCTGGAGTAGCATTAGATAATGTGTAAGTGTTTTTATATTCATTATTTTCTTCCTTCGTGTTTGCATAAACTCTGTGAGAATAGCTAAGGTCTTCGTAAAAAATGTGTAGAGCATGGCGGAAGCGGGGCTGACTATCCAGAATAAGCTGGATGTACGGTAGATCGCATTTCAGTAGTAAGAACGGAACTACGAAAACCGCCGTTACTACTACCAAGAAATTGCGCTGCCAAAGTAAAACTGCTACCATGGACATGCGGTTCACTGCACTGAAACTTTGAAATATCACCACTCTACTATTATTGCGTTTGCATGTACTAGTAAGTAGTCTAGTGATAGGGTAGGTTTTGGAATAAAACTTAAGTCAGATTTTATAAAAGAGAAATTTATCCATAGATATTAACATAATGCATTAAAAGATCCATCAAGAGTATCCATTCAGCCAGGCTAACAAGTTTTCGATCGATCAACAGTTTTATTATGGCATAAGCTACTCTTGCATAACCATAATGTAAATATCAATCCTTTTGAAACATCATTTCACATTTAGAACTTCCTTTTTTTCAGCAATGGCCACGGACTTTCCCTCACCAATACGCGTATCCCTAACTTCGGCGAGCGGATCACAGCTGCAGGCCACGCGAACCTCTTCCACAACCCAAACCACGACGTTGGAGCTAATGCCTTCATCTCCAAGAGTATGCCTTCCATCCCTCAAGTTCCAAACTTTAACACCTATGGTGGCGGAATTGATTATATGTACAAGTAAGTATATTATCAAACTATTAAGGTTACAAGACAGTCTTAACAAGGGTAATAAGGGTATCTTGTTACCCGTAACTGGATTGTGAAGGTCAGAATAGCATTCGCTCCATGTTAAATACTGGTATTCATTCAGCTGCATCTTGTAAGACTGAAAGCTGTCCCCAACATAGTTGAGAAAAGACTAGCTAGAAGATGAAGGTTGCAAGACGACGGCTCACCTGATGATAAGTGGTCATCAACGTCTGTACACATCAGCAACACCAGAGGCGTTGTAAATACGTTGCCATCCTAGGGACACAGCCGAAATGTTACAAATATGCCTGTAATTACACCGCCAAACAGTGTTGGCGTTTCTGCTTTTCGTTTTGAAGAGTCCGGGACTCTTCAAACCGGAACGCAGAACCGCTATCTTGCGGCAATAGCATAGGTAGGTATAAAAACCATCAGTTAGCTCATTTCTAGCCATAATATACAGCTTGTATTGAAAGGAGTGGTTAAAATGAGTCCGGGTCTCTTCAAACCGGAACGCAGAACCGCTATCTTGCGGCAAAAGCATAGGTAGGTATAAAAACCATCAGTCAGCTCATTTCTAGCCATAATATACAGCTTGTATCGAAAGGAGTGGTCAAATTTAAGGGTGTGGTGTGTGGTACATACCATCAAACTGAACGACTTTCTCCATGAGACCCACTTCGTAATCGAGAAAAAAATATCAGCGGTCCCACCACACATTTGGGTCGAGTAGGTAGGTGTTGAAGTTTTTTAGGGGACAGTTAATAATTTTTTAATTTCTTTTTAGAATATATGAGCACTTCTTCTATATTATTAGTGATTGCGTTGCCTTAAAAATATAGGATTCTAATTATTTTCTTCTATTACAGAAACATAGTCGGTGCCTCATTGGGGGTAGCTCAAACTCCGTTCCTGCAACGGACTGATTACTCTGCCACTGGAAACTTGAACCTCTTCAGAGATAAAACCAGTTCTCTGGACTTCAACGCAGGTTTGAGCAAGTCTGTGTCACCCTTCATGAGGAGCTCGTCGTGGGAGCCATCGACAGGTTTTACTTTTAGGAAATTCTTTTAACTTACACCTTCCTCCCTCCTCCTCATTCCTTCCTTCTTACTTCTTTAAAGAAAATTACATACCTAAGTCAAAGACACCGACTTACGAAACAGTCTGTGGGAATAGAATAGAATACGGCGGATGAATCATGCCTGGTCTGAACATAGGCTCTCCGAACTTTCGCGCATTTCACCATTTGGTTCCTATAAAATATTATTGCGCAGCCTTCTGCGCAAACTTCAGACCGGCCATGAGTCACCGGCCGTATTGCAGTTACGATCGATTCATTATTATTGTTTTTCCTTGTGTAGGTTTTTCGACAAGTTAAGTAATATTTTTGAAATTAGTTGTAATGTTTTATTCACTAAAAAGTGTTAATTTAGGCATTTCATTTACATTTATACTTTTTTCTTGATTCTTTCCTTTACAAAAAATATTAGTATGTAAGCTACGAAAAATATTAATCAAGTGATTTTTATTGCCAAAGTATTAATTGATATCTGAGTTGAAGAAAATAAGTTTAAATATTTTCAAAATACACTCACAAGTTTGTATAATTATTTAATTATATTTAAGTATTAATTTAAAAGTAAGGTACACATTTTGTGTTGTATTAAGTACATTTGTAAATTAGTTCCGTAAACGATCTGTCAATATAAATTTATTTAAATTAAGTTTGTTTTATAATTTTATTACCTACCGTATTTTTTTTTCATTTATTAGCCGTCATCTCAGAATATTCTCCTTCTTTCCATGATGATATTATAAACATACTAGCTGGTGCCCGCGACTTCTTCTGCGATCCAGGATGAAAAGTATCCTATGTTCTTACCCAGGTCATGGTCTATCTGTGTGCCAAATTTCATCCAAATCCGTTCAGTAGTTCAGTTCATAGTTTTGCGTGAAAGAGTAACAAAACATCCACCCATCCATCCGTCCACACAGTTCTACAGTTTCACACTACTTCAGTTTTTCAGGACATAAACTTTCACAGTTATAATATTAGTAGGATTAGTAGGATAGGATATAATAACATCATGGAAAAATATACGCGTCGAGTTGAGAATATAGTCCATTTTTTCGTCGATAATAAATAATGGTTGGCACTTTAAGACTGAATTTTCTTCTTAACCAACATTGCCGACTGAGATTACTCATTTATGGAGAAGAAAGAAAAATATTTAACGAGAAACTGCAGAATTAATGTACAGTCGCCAGCAGGTCAACCTACACGAAACTGTCAAATTTCTCCAAACGATTTCAAACCTTAAAATGTTGATGGTTAAGTTCAAAATCGAATGAGAAAATCTGACAGTTTGTGGTAACTTGATGTGGTGGCGACTGTACATACTTACGATTTAAGGCTCCCACAAACAGGCGCGACGCGACAGCGCTACACAAAGGCGCCGCTCGTCGCACGACGCGCGGTGCCTCTGTGTCGGGCGTCGCGTCGCGCCACTGTGTACGAGCCTTTATAGTACACTAGCTTTTGGCCGCGATTTCGTGCGCGTTGAAGTAACATATCCTATGGCACTAGCTTTCTATCAGCGGAAGAATGTTTGTAACCGGATCAGTACATTTAAATATTACCTCTTACAAACAAAAAAAATGACTTCTTTATAATATTAGGTTTGGAGTAAACAGACAGTATACCTACCTACATCCATAGACCACAGCATTATTCAGGAAGTAGTCTGCCCCTGGCAGTTTCAACAACAGAGAAAACACTAAAGACGAACTCAGAACTCATCTAGGCTAATCTTCCACTACTTGATACTATTACATCTTCGAAACTTCATAACAAACTTTCCAAGAGTTCTCAACTAAAATGCGATGGGAAATAATAATGTGGAAAACAATTTTATACTGCAAGAGTTGTGCGGAGTTGTAGGACGTACTCTTTTTGTCCGAAGACAGACTGCTGTAACAAGTTGTTCGTCCCATTTCGCGCTTCAACGAAACGCGACGCTCTGCTCTTTAAGAAGAAGACGCAATGGGAGTTTTTGGTTTAGAGATTGTTATTTTTGGTCTGTTTTATACGTCGAAAGCAAGGCACAATGAATGAGATGCTATTCTTGGATTTAGAAGAAATCCAAAAAAATAATAATATAATTGATAAGTGAAACGATTTTCTTGGATTTATTAAGAAATCCGGCTCGAAGGACCAAATTTTTGAACAATTTCGTTAAGCAATAAGTTGAATTACTTACATAATGCGCTACGGTACGGCATGCATTTATGTTCGGTTTCTGAAAGGTATTGACTGTTGTGGTTTTATCAGAGTTCAGACCATATCACAACGGTTTACATGAGTTTATGGCAAATTTTTGTGTTGCCTTTCAAAAACCACGTAACATAACATCACGCCTATAATCTCCGAAGAGTTAGGCAGAGGTGCACATCTAAGTCCTAGTCTAAGTGTATGTCTAAGTCCCTTGTAATAGCCCCCCATTACATGGGACTTAGCTATAACTGGCGTATACGTGTAGTCTATTGCCCGGGCACAAATCCAGACTCCGGGCTGCTACTGAGAAATCTCTAATGGAATAAATAACACAATACTCGACCTGGGAATCAAATCCAGGACCTCGTGCTCAGCAGTAGGGCCGAGATTCGTATCAAAAATATTTCAAAATTATGTAAATTATTTTGGATCGTAGCAGGTGGCGTTCTATAGTTTCTGCCTACCCCCATGGGAAGAAGGCGTGTGTTTATTTTATGTTTTTATGTAAATTAGTTTCTGAAAACAGGCTACATAAAGCACCCAGTGTACCTCTCGTCTGTTCCCACTTATTTTCATAAACTTAGCTATTTCTGTCTTTAACGAAGTCTCGTAGAACCGGTAGGACCGACTATTTCATTATAAACTTTAGTAATAAATATTTTACACCTGCAGTCCTGTTGTTTTATTATCACAATTGTATTTTATTCTTTATGTTTGTTATTTATACTTCCTGTTAGTAGTCTGTATTTGTCAGTCGTTACGGGTAGTTAGCAGCCCGAAAGACAACCAGTCTTACCAAGGGGTATCATATTGCCCAGTAACTGGGTTTCTTAACTGGGTAATCTTACCTCCACAACCCAGTTACTGGGCAATACGACGGCAGCCGCTCTATGTAAAATACTGGTATTCAGCTGCATCCGGTTAGACTGGAATCTGACCCTAAAAATTGTTGGGAAAAGTGTTGACTGATGATGAGTCTGTATTTGTGTCATTGAAGAGCACAGTTGTCTTCACATAAAGGCTCCCGCAAACAGGCGCGACGCGACTCTAGTGGAACAATTTCTATGAAAAGTTCATGGAAATTGTTCTACAAAACTCGCGTCGCACTGTCGCATCGTGTCTGTCTGCCTTGAAGAGAAGGAACAAATATTAATTAACATGCGTATGCATTTGCTTGCTTTTATGCTCATAGCTACTCAACGATTTCAATCAATTATAAAGGCTACAGACTAGCGATGTGACGGTTGGTATTTTTTTGACTCGAATTTCTCGAGTTGATACGGCTCCTGACTCAACTCGTAACTCGAGTTGACTCGAGTCGGTGCCTCCTGTAGGGTAGGGAAAGGGAGGGTGCTCGACGCCTCGACTCGAGGCCGGTAGGTAATAATTATGTGTCGAATGAATGAATTGTTGAAGTGATATGGCTACTCGAGTCGATTCGCTACTCCAGAGTTGCGAATCGACTACAACAAACAGATAAAGCTTTATTTGTTTCAGATGAACACAATTTGCATATTGCTTTGTTATTTTCATTGTTTTAACAAAAATACTTCCATGCCACACTTCTTTTATTTGATGCCATTATAAACACAACACAACAGATAGACAGAGAGAACAGACAGGGTCGCCATATAATAAAACAACAAAATGTCAATCAAAATAAAACTTTTACCATGGTTTTCCAGTAGCAATTCTGATCCTGGCCGAGCCGAGTTCAATTTCACTCGACTCGCATCGAGTTTGGTGAGATGCAATGCATGCAACTCCGCACGGCACGCGCTGCGGACATGACTCGTGAGGTGAAGACACGCGCGCGCCGCGCCGTGCGGCATGCTTTCGATGGACTGAGCTGATTCGAGTTGTAAAAACTGAACCCGATTTAACTCGTTAACGATTTGATTCGAGTTCAAATAACTCGACTCGCACATCACTAGCTCAGACCTAATTACATAGAACGTCATATAGCATGAGTAGTGAAATGTATGACTGCGTGACTCTGGTCTAGTGGACCCAAGCGCTACTGCTGAGCATAAGTTCCTGGGTTTGATTCCCGGATCGGGCAAAGTGTTATTGGGTTTTTCCATCTGAAATTTCTCAGTAGCCGCCCAGAGTCTGGATTTGTGCCTGGCTGGTGACAATAGGCTGGCCCTCTATTACATAGGACTTACAAGTGGCGAAATGTGGGTGTACTCTAGGTAAGTACACCTCTGCCTAACCCTTCGGGGATAAGGATAACAAGCGTAATGTTATGTTATGTAGTGATATGTAAGTATAGGGAGGTAGTACGTACTGTAGAGGTAACAGTACCTCTACAGTACGTACCAAATAGTCCTCCAAAGGGAGGCCTATTTGGTGATTACATGCAACCACTGAGAGTCCGGTAAAAGTAAATAGAAGAAATACAAGACAAACATTGATATAAAGTTTAAGATTACAATAAAAAAACAAGCAGGCGTCAGATTTGGCTGACAAGCCAAGTCACAAGAGAAAACTATAAAAATGAATTACTCGTACAGTACAACTATTTTTTTAATGTCCCTCGGCAAACTTCGTCTTTCGTCAGTCGTCGGATTTCTATCAGTTTCCTTTTGCTGAGTTACGCTCTCAATCGACGTAAAAGTATATTCTTATCGATTGAGAGCGTATATTCGTACATGTGTATATTCTAGTCGATTGAGAGCGTCCGGTCTGCACCAAGTGCAAAGGGCAACTGATAGAAATCCGACGACTGACGAAACACGAAGTTTGCCGAGGGTCGTTATGAAAATAGTTGTACTGTAGAACGGTTTCTAGGAAAAATTATTGAACTTATACGACAAACTGTGGTTAAATTTACTCCGCCCGGTACTGTGAGCTTGTAAACCGCTCACAGTACCAGGAGCTACAGTACTGCCTACCCTTTTAGGGGATTAAGGCATGTTTTTCTGTTATGGTAGGACATAACTACTTGCGTAAGCCTCCAGGCTGTCACTACAACATCTGAACCAACCAGCTACGTAACCATATCCGAAAGACAAACACACTTGATATTAACTTAGTATAATCTCAAACAAGAAGTTCGCTTCCCATATTTGTGTTAAATCCAAGGTTGCTCGGAGCTTATTAAATAACTTTCTTATTGAAAGGAGTTTTGGGTTTTAATCAAAATTGGGTTCGTGTATAAAAGTTTGGAGTTGTTTCTGGTCCTTTTTACCCAGCACCCTAATTGCGTAACACACTATCAATCACAATCTGAATCATTTTGAAGCCTATTGCTAATATTTGGGTCCCCCATAGCACAGCATCATGCTGAGTGGAAGCCTTCTTGTCACAGTCATGACGTGCAGCTGTCGACTATTTCTTTTTTGTGCTCGTGATTATAGATCTATTTTCTTTTTTTTTTATTATTAGAGCTAATTGTCTTTTTTATATGCATGTGTTTCTGTGACAAATAAACCTATTTTTCTTTCTTTTTAATCCAATGCTTCATGTGTTCGAAAAATTTGTCGGCTCAACAACGTAAATAACGCAATGAATGTTGTTGAACTGTCATATTGAAAGCCATTGCTACTGTTAGTGTGCTACGCAATTACCCCGCAGGTCTTTATGGGTATGTTGAAGATCAAGAGAGGTGACAGGTTCTTAATTACGAGTATGTTACGCAACAAGGTTAATCTCTTTAGATTAACCTTATTGCGTAATTAGTTTAGGAGACTCCATCCTTATGAAGTCTCCTAAACTTCACAGGCCGTATGTAGTCTTGTCGTACGCCGTATCGATATACTTGCTATGTGAATCATGTGAATGTACTGCTGAGCTGTCCTTAAACCCATTGAAGGACACTGAACGGGACACAACAGAAGATTTTTTGTTATTCCGTCTGGAGGCGTTTAGTGCAGGTGCAATGACAGATCACCTCAAGGTCTCTAAGTACCCAGGTACAGGTGGCAGTGACCTTAGGTCACTTCACCTAAGTATTTCTGCAGAAAAAACCAGCTAACGTGGTCTCTTTGAAACGCTTACTGGCGCGTAAAATATTCTCTATAAACGAAGTTTATGCTAACACCAAACATCGCTGATAGCGTTAGATAGGAGATTCCAGCTTCAAAAACATCGTATATGTGAGGTACTTTTTTTTTGGTTAATATCATAAATGCTTACAAAATCACAGACACCATACAGCTCGCTACCGAGTCACACACTAATTGCCTCGAGGTAAATGCATTGCACCAAAGTAAATGCATATAATTTGTTTTGGTTGATGGCAATGGAGTCGCCCCCTATTTGGTACATGGGACTTAAATATAACTGGCGAAATGTGAGTGTACTTTATGGTACACCTCTGCCTAACCCTACAGGGATTACAGGCGTGATGCTACTGTTTAAAATGTTACAATAAAATGCCTTCCCACATACTTCAACTGATTGAAACGAAATTTAAATCTTGTATAAAACGCACACTATGCAGCCAAGCATATTATAAGTTTTGGGATTACATCGCTGATAAAAATACTTGGATCAACGCTAGTCCTGCTCCACAAGGGCGCATAAACTAATTGATTTGCATTTGAAAATACTGTTTGAGCTGCTGAAGATTGTAAAAACTATCTTTGCATTGTATAAATTAAATCTTGTAGTATTGTATTGTAGCGGCATCTACAACGCCACATGCGAGCTTCGCGTCATACTGACGTCACGCAAAATCCTGCATCGCGCAAGCAGGGTTTACCGCGCAACTAGAATACGAGGGTCATTCAATAAATACTTAGCCTACAAAAAGTAAACGAAAATTTTGGAAAAGTGGCAATTTATTTTTCAACATAGTCTCCTTTTAGTTCGATACACTTAGCCCAGCGATGCTCCAACTTTTTTAACCCGTCCGAAAAATAGTTTTTGTCAAACTCTGCAAAATAGGCCTCCGTGGCGGCGATGACCTCCTCATTCGATCCATATCTATTCCCGGCGAGTGATTTTTTCAGATTAGGAAACAGAAAGAAGTCACAAGGGGCCAGATCTGGAGAATACGGTGGATGGGGCAGCAATTCGTAGCGTAATTCGACCAATTTGGCCATGGCAACGGCAGACGTGTGAACCGGTGCGTTGTCGTGGTGAAACAGCACTTTTTTCTTCGCCAGATGGGGTCGTTTTTTCTTTAATTCGGCGTCGAATCGGCCTAATAAATCGGCATAGTAAAGCCCTGTAATTGTTTTACCCTTCTCGAGGTAATCGATGTAGATCACACCTTGTGAATCCCAGAAAACGGTGGCCATAACTTTTCCGGCCGATTTTACAGTTTTCGCCTTCTTTGGAGCACGTTCCCCGGTCTGGATCCATTGTTTTGATTGCTCCTTGGTCTCTGGTGTGTACCAGTGGATCCAGGTTTCATCGACGGTCACAAAACGACGCAAAAACTCCGCTGGATTCATCTTAAACAGCGCCAAACACGTCTCCGATGTGGTCTCACGGTTGCGCTTGTTTTCTGGTGTGAGTAAACGCGGCACCCATCGCGCCGACAGCTTTCTCATGCCGAGTTCCTCGTGAAGAATATGATGCACTGTTCCTTCTGAAATGCCTACAGTCTCAGCTAGCTCCCGAACCTTCAATCGGCGATCTGCCAATACGAGATCATGGATTTTTTTAATGTTTTCCTCCGTAGCAGCTGTTTTCGGTGCACCTGGACGTGGTTCATCAAAAACCGACGTACGGCCACGTGCAAACTCGTTGAACCAATTCTCGACGGTGGCCATCGATGGAGAAGAGTCACCGTACACAGCATCCAAGCGCTCTTTGATTTCGATGCGCGTTTTCCCTTCCAAAAATAGGAATCGAATCACCGAACGATATTGCTCTTTTTCCATTTTTGTAAAACCGATCGACACGTTCGCTTCCATAAGTTGTCAAATTAAAACAAATGAAGGGATTGGAATGAAAATTTGAAAAAAGAATTAAAAAAGAATGTGCTACACTGTGGTAAAACTCTTTTGAAACTACAGCGCCCTCTGGCGATGAGGCTAGGTACTTATTGAATGCACCTCGTATATACAACATCCCGACATCGATCGTCGGGCATTTGCCCACCAGACACAACACCCGTCTGGTCGGAGGATCCTCCCTTTTCCATAGAGTATGAGTGAACTTTACACCCTGTTCCTCATACCTCTATAGTATAATTACAAAGCACATGTGTGAGTATTATGTACATAAAATAAAGCTACCATTTACTGGGTACGTCTTTCATTGACTTGAATGTGCCCTGGCGGCTAAGAGTATGTCACGCTCACTCTAATGTCTCGCTGAAGGTGGCGCATGTGTTGGATCATTTACCTTCCTCCTAATTGTTTGAACGGAATGGGATAATCCATGCGTCATGTTCGTGAACGAGCGCAACAGTAGGGACTGGTCAGCTCTTAGCTGCCACGGCTTATTTTAATTTAATTTAATATTTGAATCGTTTTTATCTTTTTATTACGGACGCTATTACCGTTCTGCATCGTTCTCAGATGCATAATTTGAACATGAATAATGTTACCAATATTTTGTAACCACATTTGATTCAAAAGAGTGTCCGTGGAGTTTCTTACCCGTTCTTTTCCATAGGTACCTTTTACGCTTTGGAATGGGCAACTAGCTTCATCTTTCTGACCGACCGACCCCTTGACAATTTATTTGAAATAACCAGTTTGAGTTTGATGTTATGTTAAAATGTAAATGTAAGGATATTTAATTATCTTCCCAAATCATTGTCACTCTAAATTCAACAATCTGTTGGTATACAGTGAACACATTAATTGACTAGTTAATATAGGAGCTAGGTAAACGGAATATTGCAGGCTCTATCAAACTCGACGACTCAACTGTTTATTGAGTCATAATACCAACATAATAGCATAATTATTGAGTATACAGCGTGTATCAGAATACTGTGGTAATATTTTAAGGGTGTGGTATAGACCATCATACTGAACAAATTTCTCCATTGGACCAACATCGTAATCGCGAAAAAAAAAATTACTGTCCCATAGAAAACTTTAATACCTACTGGATCCAAATTCATGGGACGCCTGATATTTTTTTCGCTATTTCGATGTTGTTCCTATGGAGAAAGTTGTTCAGTTTGATGATCTGTACCACACACTAAAATATGACCACACATTTCTGATACACGCTGTATAATAGCATAACTATTGAGTAGGTATATACCTAATATAATTATTTGCTAGTTTATGAAGCTGGCAATTGCGTTAATTAAGAAACAACGCGTGTGACTGAGTGGCTGTTTGTGAATAAATAATTAGGAATGGAGAATTCTAGGAATGGTTAATGCTAAACAAATTCGCATGTATTTATTGACCGAGCGAGCGCGAAACGCGAGTGACGTATCTCCGTTTCAGTTTGGGCAAAATTGCTTTCGTACATCCGGATGTGCGGCGGATGTCCGGGTTTTCTCCTCTACAGGTCGCATTTTTCAACCGATTCTCGTGAAATTTTGTGACCAGGTTCGATAATTATATGGAATTATTTGACAAATCAGTTTTTCGAAATTTTTCAAAATGGCTGACATATATGGAGACCAAAACGTAAAAAATAATCTGCCATTTCGCGCTCTTTCCAAGTCCTTTTTGCGCGGTGAACATTTATTCAGTTTTAAGCTTTATTAATGATCGATTGTTTTAAGTTATGCTAAGACAGACTCACGAGGTCTACAGCTCACAGAGCCACCAGTTTAAATAGGTTCATGTCTTTCTTAAATTGCTTGTTGTTATAACAACGGGCTACTTACCATTAGATTCGCGTGTCACTGTAAAGCCTGCGGGGTAATTGCGTAACACACTAACAGTAGAAATGGCTTTCATTTTGACAGTTCAACAACATTCACTGCGTTATTTACGTTATATACGTTGTTAAGCGGACACATTTTTCGAACATATGAAGCAATGGATTAGCAATAGGCTTCAAATTCATTCAGATTGTGATAGATAGTGTGTTACGTAATGGGGGCTATCGTTTTTATGCTCACCTGTTGGCGCCCCTGGCGAGTAAGGTCCCGTCAGTATTTTTATTTCATGTTTTGAATATGTTGAAAGTTCCCATAAATTCATAATATGTTTATTTTATTACATTTTAAAACTTCTAATGAATATTTAGATTATAATGTTCCTCAAATAGACAAGCAGGAAGCAGATAAATATTATTCTTCCTTAAATGCTACCAAATTAGATCCTAACTTTTTACTTAAAATCTTAAGCCATATGTATCAGGAATAGCACAACCGTTACAACAATTATGAATCATTAGTTAAAATCCGTGATAAAAAATCCCGCAAACAGTGAACGTTCAGTACATTCGACATAAATGGAGACCTTACTCTACACTAGCGCCTCTAGCGGCGAACTCAAGCGCGGTAGCCCTCATTAGGGTGCTGATTTACACGGTATAATTTAGTTGCCTGCGGTATACCATACCTTCACATACATAGACGGTGCAACTTTTTAGTTAAAACAACTATAAAAGTTGCACCGTCAATACTGTCTGCCTCGTTGGCCTAGTGGTCACAAGCTCTACTGCTGAGCATAAGGTCCTGGGTTCGATTCGTTGAGCTCCTTACGTTCTGAGTTGAGCTGCACGATTACTGGCAAATGCGTGCACTGACTGGACAGTAGGCCTAGACAAAAACTTTTCTGATAACGTTAACGCCAGACGCTAACGTCAAAATGTATAGCAATGACATTACCTGCGGAAAAGATACGTAATGTCACGTGGTACGCAAATGTCAACTCCATACAATTTGATTTTTCCGTTGGTGTTAACGCTTACAGAAAAGGGATTTGTCTAGGCCCCCTGGTCCACTCAATCTGTGTAGTTTTTCCTCAAAAGACCATTTCAGACACAAATCTACATGGTCTTCGCATGATCTGACCAGGATTATGTCTGGACTTTAAAAGAGACTGTGACCTACGAGTTTGATTCGGCCTTTCTTCTCAGAGTAGTTAGATAGGAAACACCGACCTCGTCTAGTTTTTAAATTATGATTGACGTGTAAAAGTGTTTGTTCAAACCTACTTACAGAAATAAGATCATTTATCATTTATCATTCCCAGGTCGGGCAAAGTGTTATTGGATTTTTCCATCAGGAATTTCTCAGTAGCAGCCTGGAGTTTGGATTTGTGCCCGGTTGATGGTAATAGGCTCGCCCCCTATTGCATGGGACTTAAAGATAACTGGCGAAAGGTATACTATAGGTACACCTCTGCGTAACCCTACAGGGATTACAGGTGTGATTATATGTCATATATCCAGTGTCAAGACAACGCAAGTCATTTACTGCTTCAATTTTAGTGTAAGTAAGTATGCCACAGAAAAGAAACTTGCACCGTGGCTTAAAGGGAAAATGTGAGCGGAACAGGACTAAATCCCGTTCGTTCGTAATCCCGCTTATTATAGCACGTGTTTTGTTTCGCTTAGATATGGTGGGAACTTTTGTAATATTTACCCAACTTGGTATTAATGCTAGATAGTGGTGCTGTGTCACAAACAATGAGGCACTTAATATCCTGTCCACCGTGTACTGTTGTCTGCACGTTACAAGAGCTGATGGACGCTACTGAAGGCGCCAAACTTGAAGTCAAATTCTGGGCTGACTCTATTTAGATTGGCATGGACATGTTAAGAAGAAGGAGAATGCTAGTTATGATGAACCGAAGGAGGGGAGGTTCAGACAGGCGCGACGCGACAGAGCGACGCGACGCTTGTAGATCAATTTCTATGAATTTCTTATAGAAATTGTTCTACTAGAGTCGCGCCGCGCTGTCGCTTCGCGCCTGTTTGGGAGAGCCTTTACACGCTGCGTTTTCCCGCTCAGATTTGCCGCAGCAAAAAACAAGCCACAACGCATTTACTTGTGATTAAAGCTACTATTTAAAAGAGTGTCCATGGAGTTTCTTGCCCGTTCTTCTCCATAGGTACCAACTACGCTTTGGAATGGGCAACTAGCTTCATCTTTCTGACTTACCGCCCCTTTGACAATTTAAAAGTGCCTGTAATTGATTTATTTGAAATAAATGCTTTCAGTTTGAGTTTGATTTCCTAGAAAAGCGTTGACCGTCACATAGCGGCCGCAGTGACAGTTCTGACGGCTGTCATGAATATGATGACGAGTGGGGTTTGACTTTACAGTATCAAAATACGTTTTCTAGGAATACACATCAACTAACTTTCATAAAAAACGTTTCAGTTACGTTATAGCATAAGCATAATCAGCCTATAATGTTCCGACTGCTGGGCACAGGCTTCCTCTGTGAGAGGGAGTCGGCCATAATCCACAACGCGGGCCCGGCGTGGGTTGGAGGAAATCACATTGTCGCTCGCATGACTAAAAGTCCTATCTCATTTTTAGCTGATTTGAGTTGGAAGAACAAATTTTTTCTATTGGTGATTCTTAAAATTTTTCACTAACCGTCGTTTCTCTATGTTAAACGACATAAACGATGGTTAGTGAAAAATTTAAAGAATCACGAATAGAAAAATGTAGATTTAGTTTTTTGTTTTTTTTGTTTTAGTACATGCCAGTTTCCTTACGCGATGTTTTCCTTCACCGTTTTGAGAGCAGCGGTGACGAAATAATTTACACAAAGTAAAGTGCCTGCTTGGGTTAGAAACCACGACCTACAACTCGTAAGTCAGAGCCGTTAGCACTGCCACTGCAGGGCCACCAATGCTCTTACTGGGCCTGCACTTCTTTTTCTGCTGACGTCATTCGCCGGTAAATTCAAACTCTTATGTAGGCGGCCACCGCTTATCTAGGAAACCGTAGCATACAGGCTCCTTCAAACAAGCGCGACACGCGACGCGACACAAAGGCACCGCCTGTCGCGCGACGAGCGGTGTAACACCACAAATCAAATCGTCGATTTTTGAGTGTTTTTGTCCATGGAACAAAACACATATTTTAATTAATATCCCACCAATATATTTGGCAGTAAATAACACAGACAAGCTCACCGATAAATTCCGGAGAATTTAACTAAATTTAGACCAGTGACATGCAATCTTAATAGCTCCGAGCGATGTTACTCCAATTTACAACCGTTCGACTGGGGTTTGAGTTCAAGTCAAAGTAATTAGAACTTTAATTGCTGTTCTGAAAGTTGGTTTTCGCTTGGAAGTAGCTAGTTCGGTGAGGTAAAGGTACGGGCTTAGTAGTAATGAAGTGCTGTTTAAATTATTATTCATAAATTATGGATTTGAAGTGATGTGTGCGGTTTGTTCATATGGAATTGGGGAGAAATGGTAATTGTCTTTCTCGGAATCGCAGAATTAATGTAACTGCCCTCTGTCTACCTTACTGCCTATGTGGTCGTAATAAATAATACCTACCAACGCATTACCTATTATCCCGCTACAGTTCTCTTCGAAGCAACGTCCATTGACACGAGCCTCGTTGACTCATTGCGTGTTGGCACCACCGCGTCGCCGTCATTTACAGTAGGTACCTACAATAACTAAAACTTAAGCATAAGCTTTCGAGCCGTTTGCTCCCAAAATAAGACACATTACTTATATTTACACATCAAACGATGCTTATATACATTCAATCGTTCAGAATATCACAGTCCATAGTTAGACCTGTGCCACCCTATTTGCACCGATTCTCCGCCTTCCGCATCCAGCAGGCTGATTACTACAAAATCGCTGCCGCTCCTCTAATCGCTCTGCTCATCAGCACCCGCAATATTACGCTACAATTTAATTCGTCCTCATCCTCATGCTAATAGGTCCCGGTCCCAGGCTAGGAGGCAATTTCGCAAGACGTTTCAGTTACTGATGGCATTACGTTGTATCACGACACTACGGTTTTATGGTTAAAGGTACTATGTAAGTGTAGGTTTATACCTATAGAGGTTTAGTTTCTAATATTATGTGGTAATGATAGTGGGTTACTATGGAGATAAACTTACGGTGAGCTATAAAAATATAAAGTTTGCCAAAAAGTTTACTTCAAAAAAACGTTTTTACAAATAAAACAACCGACTTCCAAAAAAACACTAAAAGCGTGAAAAATAACTTTAATTTCGGAAGTCGGTGGCCAAAAACGAAAATACACAACCAAAGACACCGAGTTCCGAAATTAAAGTTATTTTTCTGTTTTTTTGGAAGTGGTGGAGTGGTGTTTATTTTTTTAAAAATAGTTATTTAGTGATTTTTTTTTGTAAAAAAAAAAAATACTTTTTAGTGGTGGTACCTACCCCACATACATTCGTATACCACTACTTGATATGTAAATAACAGTGACAGGAAATTATTATAAAATCATCAATATAAACTAAGTGGAGAAAAAATACGCAGTATTAAGGATAACTCAAAAACTACTGGTCAGAACTTGATCAAATTTAAATGGGACCACATATGAAGCACCAGCTTTCAAATAAAAAAGAATCATCCAAATCAGTTCACCCAGAAAAAAGTTCTGAGCTCTGAGAACACACATAAACAAAAGTATCCTGTCCTCTTAACCCAGGTCATGGCCTAAACGTGTCTTTTATCCAATTCCGATCAGCCGTCAAGGCATGAAAAAGTAAGACAGACTACCTATACTTCCAATCCCTTAAAGAGGTACACAATAATTTCCATACCACGTGTGAATTTTAAAATCAACCCCTATTTTACACCCTTGGGGGATGATTTTACAAAAACGCTAAAACACGAAATTCTTTATTTCGTACCAAAAGCATTTTGAATTTATTTTCATATCCCTCTGGGTTTCCCATACAAACTTTCATCCCGAATATCACCCCCTTTAGGATTATGTATGAGACAAAAAATACTCTATATCCTTCCTCAGAATGCCATCTATCTCCTTACCAAATTTTATTGAAATCCGTTTAGTGGTTTAGGCGTGAAAAGGTAACACACAGAGTTACTTACGAATTTATAATATTATAATATGTATTATAAAGAGATAATAGTGAGTATGTATGTAGGCGGGAATCTTCGGAACTCTTGATCCGATTCCGAAAATTCTTTCACTAATGGGAAGCTACAGTATTGTCGAGTGTCATAAGATATATTTTATGATAACACAAGAAACTTCACGCGGAAGCAGTCGCGAGCTGAAGCTAGTCAATTATAATAATTATCCAATTATTTGAAACACTTCCGGAAAGCCGCAAGTAGATGCCTGTGAGTTTTTTTTTTAAGATTAATTTTTCTTTTCTTTAGGACCGACCGACTTCACTTAGTATAATAAGTACTTAATACTTTATATAATTATATTAATTATTATTTATATGTCAGTCCATGGTTGTTCGTAATCCTCCACTTTCATTGCAATATCATTTTGGACATCACTGACATCGGTACGAACATGGTACTCTCGAAAACGTACTGCTCTGAAATAGGTTTTTTCTCAGTCGCAATTTTTTTTTCATAAGAAAAACGCTTTTGTATATTGCGTAACTGTAAGGTATTTATGCTCGTGACTGTACCTACAGATGCAGCAGTGGCTGGGAACAGTGTGAAAATGATACCCAAAAAATTATATAAAACCATTTATTTTCCTTACATAAACATCCTTTAACCTACTTAAATTAGCTATTATGTACAAACTAGAACAATATAATTGTTGTCACGAAATAAAAACACAAATTCTTTGTTTACAATTTAAAAAAAAATGGCAATTGCTTATTACTAGGACTATTAACTTAATACAAAATCTTTTAAACTACAATAATCAATATTTTAATATTAATATGGAGGTGTTTTTCATGGAAAAGGCGTTACCGTGATATATGATGTAAGGATGTACAGTCAACAACTTTAATATCTACCCATTTTATGCTATTCTAGGCTAAATGATATCAGACGTACGGGTCGATAGAAGGTTAACACGTTCAATGCCGCCGACACGCCTGGCGTGTCCGCGTGGTTTTATAGGGCGGCATCGCTATGAAATGCCGCCGACACGCCTGGCGTGTCCGCGTGGCTTTATAGGGCGGCATCGCTATGAACTTCAAAAAAATTATGGCGGCAGTGAACGTGTTAAGCTATGGTTCGTGGTTCGTGGCGTGGCACGGGGGGTCTCGATACATAATGGATGGTAGGAAAAGCACATTAAGCCGCTGGTCCCTGCTGTCATTCCTAAATCATTGACAGTCGTTACGGGTAGTCAGAAGCCCAAAATATTGACAACCAGTCTTACCAAGAGGTATTGTGTTACCCAGTAACTGGGTTGTGGAGGTCAGATAGGCAGGCGCTCCATGTAAAATACTGGTTTTCAGCTGCACACGGTTAGACTGGAAGCTGACTTCAAAAATAGAAAGAAAATAAGAAGCTAGGTAGATTGTTATGTTATTCCGTATTGCACCCGACGTTAAATTATAACTATAAAAAATATACGATAGACGAGACAAAGCGGACAACATCAAAATCTACTTGGTATTACACATGACAGTGCGCACTGTGTAAAAAACAAAATTATTGCAAAGAAAATATTTTTTTGCCGAATTGTACATTGTGGTATTGCAAACCTCGTTGAGATAAAATGACTGGAATTAACTACGGTTTATTATTTTTAGTATTTTAAAATTTACCGAAATATAATTTACATAAATTAAACATTTTTCTTAGATATGCCAAACTATCCGATGGTTGGTAACCAAAGTGTATCGTGTTAAACTTGGCTATTATTTAATTTTGCTATATTGTGCTAGATGGCGTCACTGAGACGGTCACAGTTTTTCTATGACATTTCTTCTGATGGTCTGTCTATTGTATCTTAAATCTCTTTGATTGCAGCCCAATACAGCTAAATAAGATGGCTTAATTTGCTTCAGCCCACTACTTAAGCTATTGACTGTACTTAACGCTTTTGCCGAAAAAATATTTTATAATTATTTTATGTAAATCATAGTTTTTTATTCAGCAGCCTATGAGAAAATTTTATATAAATTAATAGAATAGAAATCACAAGAAAAACGTACAATAAAAATATGTTTAAACATAATTCGTATAAATATTGCCTCTTAAATTATAAGTATTATACAAAACTTAAACGTTATTTTTTATGTTCCAATTGTTCTGTTGCTGAAAAATTATTTCTTACAAAATTTTAATTTTACTTAATAAAAGTTCAATTAACGCTCTACAGTTTAAAGGAACATGATAATTAAAAAAATATATGTTTCTATACCAAATGTTACGTGATTTCAATTTACAGAAATTAAGAAGAAAAACTATATTTTCCAAAAAACAAGCATTCGAAACATTATTTTTAAAAGCGTTAGTAGTAAACATGCTTTTAAAAACTTAGTTCTTCTGTTTCGCAATTAATATTACACAAAATGCAAAGAAAATGAAAAATCACAAAAAATTACTTTAAAAGGCCTAGACTACTTACTTACTACGGCCTGTACATTTAGGATTGAATTACACTTAAAACTATATTTGTACTCTTTTCAATTACCAGATAGTCTTACAGTGAAATTTTATTTAGACTTACATAATATTTAGTGCAAAATTTTATGCATAATTAGCAACACAACAAAGCAATAGCATTGAAAATTTGTGAAATTAAATTATATATTTCTTGATTAATCAACCACAGTTATTTAGCTTCTACTTCTTTTTTAGATCAATATGTCTGACATGCAACAAGTTTTGGAAGATTTATCCAAAAATTCTTTGTGATTACATAATTTATTTGAAAATTGGAATTACAAAATATATTTTCTGTGCCTTATAAAATCTATAATAATGTGCTGACTTAATTAAACAATATTCTCTGGACACAGTATTAAAAACAAACTATAAACTGACTGACATAATATTAATTTACCACAAAACCTTAAAATGTATATTTATAAAAACTTAAAGACATATAAAACTTACATACAATATTCTAACACTTTATATTCTCCACATTATTTTTTGAATTGCTGCTACAAATTATATCGGTACATAATTGTCCTTACACTAGAATCACACTGTTTTTATGTACAAAGACTATTACATAACTATACTTATAATAACTAACTAAAACCCACAATCTAAAATAATAAGCGTACTTACGACTTTACCGTATTTTACTACCTCTACAAGTCGTGGCCTTGTGAGGCCAAATAGTAGAAAAAAAAATCACCGTTGCTTTTTCTGGCCTTAAGATAAACATATTTTTTTTTATAATATCAAAATCAGGGCCACGACTGATAGGTATAAAAGTGACAATAACGAATTAAATCACACAACACTAACTTTGAAGTCCTCAAAAATCCGAATTCCAGTTCATACGGAATTCACCAAAATAGTCCTTATTTATAGGAAGTTAAGGGACCTAGGTTTTAGTGCAGTTTTCCTCATGTATTGATGAGCTAACTGAGTGAGGTCCAATTGGTCTTGAGTCATACCGCATGCGAAGGTTTGCCATTTGTAGTTACCCTGTAAAGTTTAAGGTTACATTATAACGAGCTATCTTCTAGAATTTTAGCTGTTATTTTGCTGACCACCGTTTGACTATAACCCGGCCTTTCTATAAAACTTAACCACCTAATAGAGGCCTTCAGAAACTGAGGTCTTGGTTCCGCCAAGGAACCATAATTTCATGGTGCATTCCCCCGCCCACGATTACATGGGTCTTAAACAAAACTGGCAAACTGTGGTTGTACTATAGGTACACCTCTGCCTTACTCTTCTGGGATTACAGGCATGATGTTATTACTATGTAAGCCAGTTGTATATTCCAATGACTAATTGGACCTTTAAGCCAAACAGTCCTGTCGATCTACTATAAACAAACTGCTATCACCAATGTCTACTAATCGTGGTGACTCGATGTCTATTTCAGCATTTTTTGAAGCTGATTACGATAAGGTTTCATCAGAATACTTACCTAAACCACAGAAAAATTAATAATAATAATAAATCCATTTAATTTCATGCAACTCAGGCCCATAGATAAATGCCTTAACCTAAACATACACAAACTCAAGACTTGTACCCATGGTGGTACGCAGGAACTGCAGAACGCCGCCTGCTACGATCCTAGCATACTCCTTTTGCTTCGTTTACGTGCATACATCCGCGGGGTAATTGCGTAACACACTAACAGTAGCAATAGCTTTAATTTTGACAGTTCAACAACATTCATTGCGTTGTTTACGTTGTTGAGCAATTTTTTTTTCGAACCTTTGACGCAATGGATTAGCAATATCCTTCAAAATGATTCAGCTTGTGATTGAAATTGTGTAACACAATTAGGGTGCTGGACAAAAAAAAGGGAAAACAATAATATTACTGCGCTGCGTAAAGTAGCAGAACTTCAATTAATATCGCGTTTCTGACCTACTATCTGTTCAAGGAGCATAAGAGACTGCGCCCACTGGCTGCACGGCACAGCAGGGGACCCTTCGGCATCACTACATGTAAGCACATTTTGACGGCAACGATGCCGCGGTATCCTTAGGCACGCCGCGACGTCCTTACTCCTCACGCATCATCTTTTAAATTTCAATTTTATTGTCATACTATAATGTTATATTTCTATTCGTTACATAACAATTCCTTGCCGTGCCGTGCCGCCAGTGGACTCAGGTCCTAATATGCCCATTTTAGCTCATATACCAAATTTTATTTTCTTTATACCTGAACCCTTACCTGAACTTATCACAATTTCAACAAAATCAGATACTAACCAATATAAAAGGCGATGGATCCTCCTCCTTGATATCCGAGAGCTCTTCGAGTCGTTCGAACTTGATGGAACGGACGGCCGATTTCTTCACAAGTATGGGCTCGTTGCCCCGGGAGATCTATAATGAATACGTTTTGTGTGCAATTTTAAGGGTTTTTTCTAGTCATACTACACCAAAAAAAAGTATTACATCACTGATGAATAAGTTAAAGAGCAACGCTATATTAAACCAATATTTCGGATTTGTGTTGCTAGCCTAAATAATCGATTTTTCTTGAGCAATTACTTAAACTTAAGCCTAAAATACTTTTTTGGTTAGTGAATATTAACTGTAGGTAATACAAATGCACTGTATGTATGCTATTGTGCTGTATGCAAAAATAAACCATTGTATGGCAGTCATTTACAGAAAAGTTTAAAAAAAAGTAAAAAGAAATACTTTGAAAGTATACTAGTAATTTGGCTTTACTTGTGGTATTCAAAAATTCTGGCCTTTGCATTCGAGGGCTGTGCCTTTATTTATAACACACATTTATAACACATTAGTGAAGCTAGAAATATTGAATTCATAACCAAGTTTATTCGTGTTAATGCATCCAAATCTGTACTACAGTCAGCAACAAAATTAAAATCATAATTCAGTTGTATGTCAATAAACAATCACTATTACAAAATTATCAGCGAATTTTGTAGCTCACTGTGCAAAGGGTGAAAAAAATCAAAACAAAAATGAAATGTACAAAATACATTTATTGAAATAAAAAATGACATTGGATCTCCTTTGGATTGGATTGGAATACAAACAATATTGACAGAGACACTAAACTACTCAATAAAAAAAAGAAAAAAAAAACACATCGAAATACAAAAAAAAATTGTTGCCATAATACAAAGAAACTACAGCTACAGAATAAATTAAAACATTTTTTTTTAAACATAAATAGTAACAAAAAACAATTTCTATAACAAGATATAAATAAATAAGTATTTTTTAAGAAGATTCAACACTGGCCTGTCAATATTGTGCGGGAATGGATTTGGCGGGAAAAATACAAAATGGAGGGGAAAATGGGGTAAAGGGTAATGTCATTTGTTTATTTCAAATAAAGTTTTCTTAAGTAGCTGCCGATATAAAAAATGTTACAATTTAACAAAAAAAAAAAGTGACTGTATAAATACAAATTCCACAACCTATGCGATAGCATTTTAGTCGTTATTCGAATGACAGTTAAATTAAGTATAAAAAATGTTAATATTTTTAAAGGCAAAATACAAAGCAAAAATACTATAATTAATAGAATTTCTAAATAAATAAATACAGGGATAGGACAGGTCACCTACTAGGGTTAGTTAGTGGATCGAAAAAATCGTGCCCTAGAACTAAATACCCTACATGTCCTCAACGATTTTCTCATACAATTCCGTATCAAAGAAAAAACTCATAAAAAAATCATTATTTTTACATTTCATCATCAATATTGAACATTGCGTCCTAAATACTGTTGAAACTCAATAATTATTTTGTACTTATTTGTTTTTTGTTACTACGAACAAGTATTTTTTTTTTAACCTAAACAAATTAATACTTGAAATTATTATAACTAGTAACACTTAAATAATTTGGTGCATGGTAAACTTGAGGTATACTTTTGACGATTCCTACAGCTATATTTTTAACTAGAGGATTATGAATATATTAAATTAATAGAAAAAAAACGAATAGTTCATTTGATGAAAACCTCATCTTTGGTACCTTATTCTCTAATACCGTTTAACGTTTACATTAGTTTGGTGCAAAACCTACCTAAGAATTGATAATTCGAGAAATTAAAATTAGAAAAATGTACAACCGAGTATCGATAACACGATAAAAAGTAACGAATATTCGATAAATATTTATACGATATTTCGTTTAAAAACTTACATAATTTGTTATAATTTTAACGTATTGGAATGAAGTTCCATATCGCACGCTACACTCTGCACACTTGGCAAATGAGAGCTAGACCGGAAAAAGTGTAACATTTTGACTGTAACGAGTCACAACACTTTTGCGTGTTGTATGTCTTTATTTTTTAATTTTTTTCTTTACTTTACTCTCAAACGTTGTTCATCTATTTTATTGTGCCGGTTATTTATTACATAATATACAGCGAAAGGATCTTCGTTCCAACCGGGTGTCCCTTGACACCTTCCGACTTTTTTTAAGTTAGTCAAGTTTTTTTAAGATTCCGTTTTTCCGATCGATTTAGTCGTAATCGAATTTACCATCGATATCGCTAATTATTTCACCGAGAAATTAATCGAAATTGATCACCGATTTGCCCATGATTTTTAGTATAGATCACAATAATATCGCGTAATTTTATGTTAGTCCATTAGTCGTTTAATGATTAGTTTAAAAGTGGGTTACCAGTTTGAAAATACCAATATGTAAAGTTTAAGGGGGATGCGCCAAGGTAGGTCGTGAAATTCAAATTTTCTTGAGCTTTTTGCAATTTGCCGGTCAGTGTCAGGTTGTTTGTTGATTAAAATATGATTCGCGGCCGTAACAAACATGGCTTTACAGAATTATAATCATTAGAATCAGCAATACAACTCCAGAATTGGCCTCAAATGTCAAGATTTCATGAAATAGTCGTTCAATAGGGTAATATGAACTTATAGAAACATATTGATGATTTTTGTGATTATAATTCTATAAATACATAATTGTTACGGCCGCGAATCATATTTAGATCAACGTACAACCTGATACTGACTTGCAAATTGCAAAAAAACATAAGAAAATTCGAATTTCGGGGGCTACCCTGGCGCTTCCCCTTTAACTATTTAATTTTAATTAGTTAATCTATCTAAACATTCCGTTATCAATGGGAAACTTTACATCATGTCCTGCGAGCCCTGTGGGCCTAGTACAAACGCGCGGAGTAAACGTAAATGTTAAAATTCAAAATACTCGTTTCGCACACAATTTTTACATAGTTTTAAGACGTTTTTCCTAACTATGGGTGATACTAATTGTGCTTGTCACAAAAATTTTAACCAAAATGCTATAGAATAATCGTATTTCCAATTAAAAAATCGTTCCAATTTACGTTACGTTTACGTCGCGCATTTGTCCTAGGGCCTCTGTTTCCTACACGTTACAGGACTAATGGATGAATACAGGGTTAATAAAGTTTAATTGACTTGTAAAAGTGTTTTAGAAGATACATTTACAGAAATAAACATCATTTCATTTCATTAGATAGTCATCGACACGCTAATGAGAAGAATCTAATCATTTTAGTACTTCCTCTAGTGACCCACGTATTTTATTAAATCGTTAATGCTTATGACTTAGTTAAGCGTGTCTTTAAACTTATATTTTAATCACTATTATTCACAGTCCATAAATTGTCTTGTGATATTATGTTACCAGCCTTCATAAAATAAACATAATTTAAAAAATTACATTGTGCAAGTGGTCAATGTTGAATTCTTAAAATATGCTGGTTGACCGAAAATACTGTTAATCGAATTTCGAATCGAATATTTTACATAACACGCCTGTTATCCCCGAAGGGTTATGCAGAGGTGTACAGTCACCAAAAGAGTTAAGTAACCCGGGTCGTCGGATATAGTTGAAGTTTAGTAACCAACCGATGGATGTTTTCAAATGAAAATTAATTTGATAAATTAACTGTTTGTTTTCCATTAATTCAATTAAATTTTATTTGAAAACATCCATCGGTTTGTTACTAAACTTCAACTATATCCGACGACCCTGGTTACTTAACTCTTTTGGTGACTATACCTACAGTACACCCACATTCAGCCAGTTATGTTTAAGTCCCATGTAATAGGGGGCGAGCCTATTGCCATCAACCGGGCACAAATCTAGACTTCGGGCTGCTACTGAGAATTTCCAGATTGAAATACCCAATAACACTTTGCAACAACTGTTCGAATATATTATGGGTTTTTTTTTAAATATTCTTTGTAATGTGAACCCAGTATTTTTTCAATGCACCAGAATACTCAAAGCAACTAATAAACTTTATTTGCAATCGATTTTAGTCTTCGGTGATTTTTACCGATTCACCATTTGATCAAAGTCATTTCAAACGATTGTTAACGTCAAAAAATTTAATCGATATAAAATCTCACGACTAACAAAATATCACAAGACCAAACTAATTCAATAAGCGTAATCTCGACCTACATATTAGTGAACATATAATAATCATTTAACGCATCCTCCTGCCCATTATCCTTATCAACAGTCCACCATTGGTTCTCTTTCTGCGCATAATCATTCTTATTCATAATCTTATTGGTTAAAATCTCATCAATGCGTGATGTAGACGGCTTCTGATTGGTTACCTTGTAAATGTGATCTGCTAAGGCATTGGCTAGGACTTGTTTTGGCGCGATAAGGGTGTCACACGCTAATTCATTGCCCGTTGTGATAGTACGCAATCTATCAGCATTAAGTCGACTAAAACTAGGGTTCTCTAAATTCGTGACGTCACGAAAAGGTGTGATTTCTGTAATTTGTGAGTTGTATTCAGGGTATATGATGTGAGTGGGTCCTAAGGTGTTAGGTTCAGGATTAGTAAGGAGTATAGACCTGTGTTGTACCTTAGTTTTCTCAGTGATGACGGCCTCAATGTCAATTTCTTCGTATTTGCTGGTTTCGGGTGTGTTTTCGGAGCTTACAAGGGAATGTAAGCTGGTTGATTCTTCTAGAAGGGAATGCTTGACGATCGACGGTGGTGAGAACATTACTGAGCTGTCTCCAGCTAAGGTTTTGCTCTGGAACAAGTTGAAAAGATTTTGTTAATTATTTTATATAAATTAGATTTGATTAAATTCGGATATACGGCTACACTAAAATTTTCCTGTTGATTCGGCAGTTTATATGGAGCTTGTACACTGGCAATAATATGTCAGTGTGCTATATACCTCTGCTTACCCTTGTAGGGCATACAGGCGTGATATGACGTGAAGGGGGAAGCGCCAGGGTAGTATTTACAGAAATAATCATTAAAATCATCAATACAACCCTCTAAATTCATATAATCCCATTGAATGGAATGATTCCATAATTTTAATGATTATAATTTTGTAAATACATACTTGTGGCGGTCGCGAATCACATTTTATTCAAAATACAACCTGACACGGACCTGCAGATTGCAAAAAACCGTAAGAAAATTTGGATTTCGTCGGCCACCGTGGCGCTTCCCCATTAATTAAGTGACGTCATGGGGTGCAATTAAAATAACCTTCGCGAGTGATGGTATTCGTAAAGCGCTTGCTGTGCAGTCAGTTACGCTACCAGCATAACTTTATAGCCGTCAGGTGTGGATCTGCCATATTAGTCGTAGAACCGATGGCGTTTAGAGAAGACGTGTTCTGGACGGGAGACCGGGAATCGACAAACGTGCAAGTGCCTTTGCAAGTCTTATTAAACCTTATTCCCCCCAAGATAAAGTTCAAATTAACATACCGGCGTCTCAATATAAGACACGTCAGGCACTCTGCTGTGCGTGTTGTGATGCGAATGCGGCGTACTGGTCACTGCGCCCCAACTGTGTGCGAGTGCCTTGCGAGCTCGCTTGTGAGTCCCGGGAAGGTTTTCCTTGCCGGGTTCCGAACGACGTTTGAGGCTTCCTATACCGGAGTCGTTTATCTGTGTGACAACGAAATAAGTTTTAACACAAAACAATTAATTAAGCACTATATTTGATGTCCTATTCCCATTCGTCCAAATATTCCCGTTATTTGAGCAATGCAAAATGTATCTTGAATCTTTAATAATACTGCTCATTTTGTATTAGCGAAATTACGCGAATATTTTTACAAATACGCTAATCGTAGTGCCAGTTTAAAAGTAGTTTCAAACGGTTCGGATTGACGATTCAGACTGCCAAATCCAGAGTCGTTTATCTGTGTGCGAAATATTAGTAGTATTGTAGTTATTAGTAATAAAGAAGTATTTATTTACAATTTCGGCTGGAACTATTAATAATTATAATTATTATTATAATATTCACCTGTACAGTAATATTGTCCGGCTCTGCCGTAGATGATAGTAGCGAGTCGTTAAGCTGAACTGTACTATCAGAGTTCTCTCGTTTTATCATCACAGTAATGTCTTCAAGTTATTAATAATAATTATTATAAGAATAATATTCACCCGTACAATAACATTATCCTGCTCTCCCGTAGACGATAGTAGCGAGTCGTTGAGCTGCACTGTACTATCAGAGTTCTCTCGTTTCATCATCATAGTAATGTCTTCTAGTTATTAACAATAATAATAATAATATTCACCTGTACAGTAACATTATCCTGCTGTGCCGTAGACGATAGTAGCGAGTCGTTGAGCTGCACTGTACTATCAGAGTTCTCTCGTTTCATCATCATAGTAATGTCTTCTAGTTATTAACAATAATAATAATAATATTCACCTGTACAGTAACATTATCCTGCTGTGCCGTAGACGATAGTAGCGAGTCGTTGAGCTGCACTGTACTATCAGAGTTCTCTCGTTTCATCATCATAGTAATGTCTTCTAGTTATTAACAATAATTATAATAATAATATTCACCTGTACAGTAACATTGTCCTGCTCTGCCGTAGACGATAGTAGCGAGTCGTTGAGCTGCACTGTACTATCAGAGTTCTCTCGTTTCATCATCATAGTAATGTCTTCTAGTTATTAACAATAATTATAATAATAATATTCACCTGTACAGTAACATTGTCCTGCTCTGCCGTAGACGATAGTAGCGAGTCGTTGAGCTGCACTGTACTGTCAGAGTTCTCTCGTTTCATCATCATAGTGATGTCTTCTACTAATAAACCGGGACTTGATGGCTCGTATTTTAGGCCGGACTTCTTGCCCAGCTCTGCCATTGCAATTTTGAAGGGGGTGGGAGTTCTGTAAATAAATTAAATATTAGTTGTGTTTCAATGGTCCTAATTATGTCGAAAAATTTGTCATCGTCGGAACGTCGTCAAAAGATGTGTCTTTCTCTTTAGCATGGCTCTTACAGTTTATTAATAATAAAGTGTCCCTTTTTTAGAATTGTAAAACACGTAGGATATACAGGGTGGCTGGGACATCGACGCGTAACCTCTTACCAAGGATCCAGTACATGATTCTGAACCCCCTGGGTTGAAAACATTCGACAGATATTTAAAAAAAAAAGTTGCTGTTCCATAAATTTTGACCGCGTAGGTATTATTGCACTTTGTTATGAAACAGCAGTTTTTTTTTTTTAATAACCATCGAAATTTTCTACACTAGGGGCCTAGAATCATGTGCTGACTTTAGGGTTAGTTTGTGCGGCCATGTCCCTGTCACCTAGTATAAATCGTATTTACTTAATATTTATCAGTTAGGAGTGTGTAAAAATATGAATAATTTTGGAAAGTTTGATTGTATGCACGACTATATATCAAGCTAAACATTTCCAGTATAAGCTGACTTCTCACTGTACGAAAAGCCTATACAATGCGAGGTCAGCTAGAACTGGAAATGTATAGCTTGATATGTTTTCGTGTATACGTGTACAATCAAACTTTTTGCTATACTAAATTGTTTAGAACAAAACATCAGAGGATTCGGAAACAGCAAACATTTACATTTGACTCCCAAATCATTTTATTTGTATTGTTGTTATCGTGAGAAAATTAATACAAATTACTACGTACTTGGGTGTGTTACTCTTCAGTGTATTCGGTCCGCCCGGCGTGACGTGGTTCACAGGCGTCGGAGTTTGTAGTAAAGGACTCGCACTCCATTCCTGAAACGATATGTCACATGTTAAACATTTGAAAATGATGCAAGATAATATTTATTTGCTTAAACCTGTGTCATACATACAAGAAATTGTATACTTGTGTGTATTGTATAATTGTAACAACATTATTAGGTACAGGCATGTTTGGCATATGATGTGACGTGCAAATGTCAAAAAATATTATTAATTAAAACATTCTCTTAAAATAACAATAAACTAAGTAATTAAAGAATAATAATAATATTGTAATAAATTTAAAATTACAAAAAAAAAGTTATTAAGAGTTTAAGGGTCTTTAGTTATTAGTTGTAGAGTTATTTTAGACAAGTCTTTAACGTTTTAATAATGGACTAGTCTGCGTTATTAACAAATGATGTTATGCTTTGTTATTACTATGTACTGGGAAGAAATAAGGTAAACTAACACCACCCTCCCAGGGCCGGCGCACACCTGGCGAGGCACAGCGTGGCGCGGTTGTCACTGCCAAACAAATATCAACGTTGTGTGACTAAAAATAAAGTTAAGAATGAATAACATGAGACGCGCGTCTCTTTCCGCCTAGACACGCTCTCGAGCTAATGGAAATTTATTTATTTTTGACTTTGTTTCAACTACTGCAAGGTCGATATTTGTTTGGCAGTGACGAATGGGTTGCGCTTAAGTTTCAATTTCAATTGAACATCTGCTGTATCAAGATTGTACGCTTTTTCGTAGAACGAAACGAACTCGCCTCTTGCGTTTCAAATACTTTGCAAACGAAATAAGAATAGGATTGAGCTTCACGCAAGTTGTCATTTTTAGTTATTAAACAAACTTTTTTTTTTATAGAGTAAAAGATTTTATAGATAAAAAAAAACCAGATAAATATCGTTATTGAGTTTTCATTAGGTACTTTATGATTTTATTATTGTTAAGATTTTACCAGCGTTATTAGACATGTTAGAATAATAATTTTAACAAATTAATGTGTAGTTTTTAATTTTAAAATGTTTTAATATTTGTATGCCAGTCCATGGCGAAACATGGAAGATCGTAATTCTAATTATAAAACCTAAATGTACCATGTTTTAAAGCAAATAAATATTTTCTATTCTATCCTTTTAGTTGGTAAATTTTTTACAGAATAAAATAGAACACATCAACATATAGTGACCACAACAAAATTCAAGGCTGTCTGTATTTGTTCTCAGTTCCAACTTATAGTAAAACAAGTTGATGCCCGCGACTTTGTCTTTGATCTAGAGTAAAAGTATCCCATGTCCTTCTCCAGGACATGGTCTACCCACGTGCTAAATTTCATCCAAATCCGTTCAGCTGTTTTAGCGTGAAAGCGTAACAAACAAACAAACTCACTTTCGCATTTATAATACTGGCTGTTGCCCGCGATTTCTTCTGCGATCCAGGATGAAAAGTAGCCTATGTTCTTACCCAGATCATGATTTGTGTGTGCCAAATTTCATCCAAATCCGTTCAGTAGTTTTTGCGTGAAAGAGTATAACAAACATCCATCCATCCTCACAAACTTTCACATTTATAATACTAGCTTTTGCCCGCGGCTTCGCCCGCGTGGAGGTCAGAAATTATCCCACGGGAACTTACTACCGGAATAAAAAGTATCATATGTGTTAATCCAGGTTATAAACTATCTGTGTTCCAAATTCCATCCAAATCCGTTCAGTAGTTTTTGCTTGAATGAGTAACATCCATCCATCCATCCTCACAAACTTTTACATTTATAATATCAATAGGATTTGTTAAGTAAGTAAGTAAAATTTTATTTGTTTAAACATGGTGTACATGATACATTGCATACAAGATAATAAATATACAGAAAAGTTCTAACATGTTCAGTCCCATATCGTGGCGTACAAATTGGTAGGAAGAGATGGTGCATGAACCGAGAGTACCGGGAGTATCTTACCTTAGTGGCATGCCTAAGAGGCGTAGAATCGAGCGTCGCGAAAGATATCGCAGCGGGCGAGTTGAGGAATTGCGACGGACTGAACGGGAGCGCCTTTATCGGAGTCACGCCTGACTCGCGACACTCGAACGCTTTCGATAGAGTATCGGTCCATGCCTGGAAATAAAGAAATATTTGATATTTTGATTTTCATTTTAATTGTGCATTGGTTTATTTTAGACTCCGTTCAAAATATGGACCTCAAAGAAAACTACTATACCCGAGACGCTTTCGCATGGTAATAGCGGTCATTGACCCACCTACATTTTCTAGCAGTCTTTATTTCAAAAATTGAAATTAAGGCCGCTAAGGCGAAAGCGTCAGGGTAGCCCGCTAAATATAAATTTTCATTTTTTTTTCCATTAATTAATAAGATGTCGAGTTTAAATCATACGAACTATAATAGTAGTTTATGAAACTGTTGCATAATGAGGGGTATTAAAACATGAGTGTGTATTTAAAAACCATTAGACACAAAATAGTATCACACGAGTATTTTATTACCCAGTTATGTGCAATTTCATACCCTACTTTATCTATTCTCATACATTGGGATTGAACCTACTAAAATAAAAGATCAAAGTTTCTCAAGAAATTCAGTACAACAAAACGAATGAAAGGCGCCAAAACTAAAAGAACAGACTAGACGAACAGACAGGTAAAAATTGGAATCTTTTTTTTTGTAATGTAAAAATTGCGCGCTCCGCATATGCGTTCCATTAGAAAAAAATAATTGATGGAAACTCCTTGGTGATATTAACTTCTTGGATTTGTTAGAAAAAAATTGTTATTTTAATATGATTATATTTTTAAATTACGGTATTGTGTTTATAAAGTATGTCAATATAACCTTGTTTTGAAATTTAAAATTCTAATTTTACGATATGAGAGTTGATAAAATAGTATACAATACTCGTTACTTTAGTAAGTCTATAAATGCACAATTTCAATGCCGTGCAATGTACTAAAATAATGCCGTCTTAGACCAATAAACTATTTAATTTGAACAATAATATGAAATGTCCGAATGATTGAAATAATATGAAAACTATCTGCAGCAGTGATTCCGTTGACATTTTGCGAGTTCCCAAAGCCTTTAGTACTAAACCAAAAATAAAAAAACACAGATACAATACTCTGACTCACATTAGCGTTGGCAGTGATTGTGTTGATCTTCTTAGCTTTCCTCCTGAGTATGGGGGGCGGGCTACTGGTCTCTAACACTTTCTTCTTAGGAGACGTGTAGATTGAGGGTACGTCAATCTCTCTCGTTGACTCTGCTTGCACTGAGTAGGTAACTAAAAAAGAGGGAGAAGAGAATATATTAATAATGAGTAAATGTTTTACAATAGTTATGCCCATGACTAAATAACTAAATAAGAAATAAGTTATTGCAAAATGCTTATCTTCGCGACTTTTATATCCTTGAATACAGGGTGGCAGGGACATTCACGCGCAAACTGAAACCATCGATTCAGCACATGATTCTGGACCCCATAGCATAGATATTTTTCACAATTATCAAAAAAAAATCTGCTATGTCATAGAAACGTGCAATACCTACTCGGTCAAAGTGTATGGGAACAGCAATTTTATTTTTATAACTGACAAAAATTTCAATGAAGGGGTTTCAGAACCATGTACTGAATCCATTGTAACAGGTTGTGTTTCTATGTCCCTGCCACCCCGTATTTTAAGACGCATAAACGTAAGTGTAAATTTTTTAGACATTAACTAGTAAGGTCAAATTATGCAAAAATCTGCATATTTCATTCAGAGGTTCCCCTAATATCATTTTGCTTATTATAGTAAGCGTCAAATTTGATAGCGGCTCTGAAGTGCGCTACTCGCTGCGCAGTACCGGACCCCTCACCTCCGCTGACACATGAATGTATTACTGCGCAGCGACTCGCCTCGTGTTCCGAGCCGCCATAAAGTTTGCATCAGACTATACACTGGATTTGTTCATAAATTCAATTGATTGTCATGGTACTTTCAATTTTTTCTATGGGTACACCTCTGCCAAACCCTGGGTGGAATAAAGGCATGATGTTTACGGTATTGTTTAATAATCAATTTGGTTCATTATTGAAAAGTTATTCTGTTTCGGGGATAACTTTATCAACCCATCTTCCTTTTAAAAACAAAACAGGTTTTTCTATCACCCATGCAAAATACTGTCTACTTTATACTGTCTTCTATTATTGTACATTTTGCATAGTTTACAAGTTATTTCTTATTTACTCACTAGCATCTTGATTGTTCTCATTCCCTGTCGAAGCGTGGCTCAAGTAATTTCTGAGAGGCGAGTCCGTAGGTAACGTATCTATGTTCACGAATCTGTAATTTAAATATTGGTACTTTTTAATAAAGGTAGAATATGTAGGATTATTATACTCTAAGGTACATTTAAGAAAACATTTTGGATGTTTGGGAATAAAATGTCGTACTGCCAGCCCCCCTCTATCAGGGGACTTTGGAGGAACAGTTTGGTGATGTAGATCTATGTAAATAACCTAACATGCTTCTAGACACTTCTAGAATATTATAGACTATTCTAGAATGTTCTTAGGACAATAATACTCACTTGGAAGGCGGTCAAAGGCGCATCCAATAGTTCAATATCAGCGGCGACCAGACCCCCTCTATCAGGGGACGTTGGAGAAACAGTTTGGTGTTGTATATTTATCTACATAACCTAACATGCTTCTAGACACTGCTAGAAAATTCTTAATGCAACAATACTCACTTGAAATTCGTATCCACTATTTCAATATCAGCGGCCACCAGTCCCCCTCTGTCAGGGGACTTTGGAGTAACAGTTGGATGTTGTAGATTCGTCAGCTGATCCTTTAGTAGCTGTCTGAAGTGTAGTACATGCTTCGAAGGAGGTTGGCTTGTGTTTGAAGAGTTGCTTTGCGTCGATTCATTGAAAGGATCTGACCAGGTTTGCTGCGGAAGAGTGGATGGTTAGGTGAAGAGTTTTGTGAGTAATTTAGGGGATTTTGACGTCGGTTCTTCCACCTCCTGCTGCTAATAGGCTTCCTCTGTGTGGACTTTGTTTCCCGGGTATGTGGTCATGGTGGGTTTAGGCTAATCCATACTAATATTATAAATTCGAAATTAGCTCTGTCTGTATGTTACCTTTTCACACCTAAACAACTGAACGGATTTTGATAAAATTTGGCTAGGAGATAGATGGCATCCTGGGGAAGGACATAGGCTACTTTTTGTCCCGCTAACGCGTACCCGTGGAATAATTCCCGCCCTACACCCGGGTGAGGCCGCGGGCAGATGCTAGCATTCGATAATTTTGTCAGTATGTATGCTGTAGTCTTGTTAGACAGTCAAATAAATACTGAACTTTGGTTTTCATGAAGACGTGACTCACACATTCGGATTTTAAAAGCCTTTTTTGTGTGTAAGTAAGTATATTGTCTGCCTTAACTAATAACAGTCAAAATTACATTAGGCTCCATGGGATAGTATTTTTTCCCGACTTCAATGAATACATTCAAACCTGCCGATCGCGGAGCAAACTGTCTTCCAACTGATTGAATTCACTCAATGTGTATGATACTCTCATAAAAAACCCAAAGTCTACTTGTATTTGCCTGCCGAACAAGACCACATTATTCGAACAGAAAATGAAGTACTGTGAGTGCAAAGAGATTTAAGATAGATACAAATATTTTAATGTCTTTGTGTGAGGGGAACATTGTCCTTTCGAAAACGAATACCTGCCTCCTTTGGACTATTATTAATCATTGCAATTTCTGTAAAATAACACATTCATTTTAGAGAAATTATATTAATAAGTGAATAATTATTTACATTGTGTGAGTTACATAAGCATCTACTAAAGCTTAAAGCACACAGAACTACAAATAATTTAGAACAAAAAAGCCCAAAATGTAAAAATCCAGTGCAATTACAACATACCTTTTTTATGAAGTGTTATTTGTACAGGTGATGAAAAATGGGAGCAAATGAACAGAAAAACATTGCAAATTAATATAAAAAGGTTTAAATGTATATGCTGATCACTTAGCAACTAAATTCTTATCTTTTCATAACTATGAAGATTCTATGGTTATATAAAATAAGGTCAGCATCGTCAGCATATACATTTTAAAGGCGAAGATATGGCTAAGGTTGTTCCAGTACCGTGTTTTATTTGCAGAGTGGTTGAAATAGCCGTACCTTGCCTTATGGTGCTGTCGATTTGGTTGGTTTAACATAATAATCTAAGATTCTATGTGAAAATGTGTCATTTTATACTCGGCTTCTGAAACGCCGAACAACACAAAAACGACGTCAAATATCATGTTTAAGCAGTGGTTATCTATCAGAAAGAACAACAGCTTATCAAATCACTTGACATAAGATTGACAATTTAATTTAATTCAGATTTAATTCAATACGGTTTCAGAAACCAGACCAGAAACCAAACCAGGAATCTTCTTCTTTTACCCGGATAATGGAATCATTTCAAATGAGTGGCATTTTGCCATTTTGGCATTATTTTTAATGGTTTTTTTTTTCATTTAGTTTTACCGGATTTTTAAATCCTTTTTATTTCTTTCAGTTAATACTTTTTTTAGACATTTTATCGTAATTTTAGCATTTTTTCCGAATTAAAAAACATATTCGTTTGAGAAATGTAATGTCAAACCAAACGTTTTCCGTTTCTTTTTTCCAATTTTACCAACCAAATCGCCACGCAACAAAAAGAAACACAAAAAGCGACTAACATCGTTATAGGCGACCTGCACCTTCTCCGCTACACTACTCTCGCACAACTCTCTGGGCGGCTTTACCCGCGTTTGTTTGCGTCGCAGCGACTCGAAGCTGTCGAGGAGATCCGGCTCGTACTTCCGACGCATCGTTGAGTTCCAGTGGTTCTTTATTGCGTTGTCGGTCCTGGGAAAAGAAGAGGAAAAAGAGGTTAGATAAATAGGTGTTCAATAAATAGTATTTGTTTAGTATAGTAGAAGTTAGAACGCTAAGCGACACTGCGGCAGACCAAGGCGTCAATGGCGGGATGACCTTGACCTTGTTCCTACGGAACTGACCCGCATTAGCAGAAAACAGAAGTAAAGATTGAAATAGTATGAAATATAATCTCGTTCTTCTCTACTGTACAATAGTACTAGATAAAAGGGGGTAATAATACCATAAATAATCCTAAACAATTACATATATTTGTGACTTCCTTGCCAAGGTCCTTTATAAAATCCGTTGGACATCTAACCGGTACCATTAAACGGGGTGAATCGGAACGAAACTTTAAAAGGGATTTTAACATTGAAATGATGTAGTTTGTTGCCAAAAATAACTCTAATGTGTTTTCTGTATTATAATTAACGATTAAGTGCCCTTGTTGGCAACGAACTATATTATTTCAATGTTAAAATCCCTTTTAAAGTTTCGTTCCGATTCACCACTGCATCCCTATTCACCCCGTTTGACGGTACCTAATGTTCTGATTCTGTTACAAAATAGTCCTGGAAGTCGTACTTAAAGACCTACTTCAATGCTGCTTTCCTGCTAATTCCTCAACGCATAATACACTTCTTTTTAATATTTATTTTTAACTTGTATATGTTGTGTTGTGTGCCTTGTAATCTGTGCTAAATAAATGTATTTTCTTTCTTTCTATTAGCTTGTACGGTAGGTGACCTGAGAGACTAAAGGGTTGAGTCAAAGCGGATCTGCCACAGCTTGTACCAACAAATTACTGCGGTCAACAGCCAGATGGTTGCAGCAATATTCCTTAATACACTTAGTAGTAGTAGACGATTTTAAGATATGGTATTAGATATCTCACCTGCCAGGCAATAATTTAGCAATCTTGGCCCACTGGTTTCCAAGTTGTTTGTGCGCTTGGTATATCACTCTGTCTTCGTGCTCCGTCCATGCTGTTTTCTTTATGGAGGGATTTAGATGGTTGTGCCATCGTTCTCTGAAACAGATTAAAGGAGTAATTTTAGGTACTGGTGACAAAAGGAATACAATAGAAAGTAGTTTTGATTGTGTATGAAACGAAGTGAAAGTCATTTTCATAACCAAACCTGGCAAAATCGACTATACACAACCCAAGGCCTATAAGCCTCACATCCTTTCTACTGAAAACCCACGAGAGACTGTGATAGACATATCCGAGACGGACCTCTTCGCTTCACAAACAACAGCATGCGTACTCCACAGGGAGATCAACAGAATCTGCGCTATATAGCGTAATATCCAAAATTTAATGCGCAGTGGACCACAAATGCTCAGCAAAGACCGCCTTCATTGACATCGACGGCGCCTTTGACAAAACTATGTTCAACACATGGCATGAGGTGAACCAGTGACGGCTGCCAGCGCTCACACACAATGGTCGACCTGAAGGACTTAGTGCGGAAACCAAACCCTCTAACATAGAAGTAGTTTTACCAAGAATATGGTGGATGGAATTAATCTTTTCGAAATACTGAAACATGATAAAAGAGTGAACACAGTGTAGTTGCATTACGAATTCTACAAAGTCAAAGTCAAATCATTTATTTCATATAGGCACATAAAAGGCACTTTTGAACGTCAAAACGTACATCGTTTTCGGTGTCAAGAAACAGAAATATTTACATTAAACCACTTCCAAAATATTTATTCAGCTATTTGAGTGATATTTTTTTTAATTTTAATTTTTTTAACCAACTTCTTGAAAAGGAGGAGAAATATTTTTTTTTTAATAGATTGGGTATGCCTCCGGGGTGGTCCCATATAAATTTTATTAACTTTGCTTGGGTAGTTTTTCAGTTGGCTTCAATAATACGTATTTTTTCCACTTAGTGTGTGGGTATCACTGTTATTATCAAAGCAAGTAGTGGTATACGAATTGGTGTGGGATAGGTACCACAACTAAAGGGAATCCGGTTGTTTTTTTTTTTTTCTTGTACAACAAAAGATTTTTATTTCTAAAGCTAGTGGTCGGAGCTGTATTTCGTTTTTAAAGTTAAATAGAGAAACCATTTCGGCGACTATAAAATCTCCATTAGGGCCGAGTCACACCGGCATGGCAGCGGCCCCCGGCGTGGCCACTGGCAGCCGCTGGCGGCCTCGCGCGACCTCCAGACCCCACGCGCCTAGTCTCGTCTTGACTAGTTTAATTTCTACATTTAGGGTGAATATCGCGCGGCCACCCGCGTCACCGCGGGCGGCCTCGCGACCTTTTCAAGGTTTTCAAGCGATACTGGTCTTTTAAGTATGTAGATAAAGTTTAAAATTATTTCACACTGAAAGTGCTCGCCGCGTCGCTGCCGGGCGCTGCCATTCCGGTGACTCGGCCCTAATGGTTTCACATAGGTAATATTATTCACCTGCACTGTTTTCCTATCCTTCCTTTTAAATGACGCGCGATGAGCGTCCATTTCTTCGGCCCGTATTTCGCTACCAGTTCCATCACCTTTTCATCCTCCTGTAATGAGACGAAATAAAGAGGATTTAGTATATTCTATGCAGTGTTCTTTGGCAATTGTCACAATAAATAATATTTAAATGCAGATTTTACCAGAAACTTGACCTGTAAGTTTGTTTCGGCGTTTTTTCCCTTGATTAGGCAAATCGGCATTTTCTTTCAATTTCATAAATTGGTAAGTTAAAATGTTTTTATAAACTACTACCTACCTACTAATTTACTATTTTGGTATATAATAAAATCAATAAAACCTACTGAACTAAACCAAAAAGTTTTTTTATTTCTGAATGGCTTTTGTCCTTGCCCTTCTGTAGACGTGGAGGACACAGGTGATCATATAATTATTGTTTGCTTAACTTATTGATTAAGTACTACAAAAAAAATATAACTTAAGTATAAGTAAATCCCCAAACAAAAACCATTATTTTCTTAAACATATTGATGTTTGATGCCGATACTTGTACCAGGGCAAAAACGTACAAAAAAAAAATTGCCAAATCATTACTTAAACCAACACCCTTTCAATTCAAATCGAAACACTTGCGAATCGCCGCTCATCCTAAATGGAACCTCTAAACAAAAAGTTTATACATAAAAAAAAACAATACCGCATCTGATCGTAGCGTGCGAAAATACGTTAAAACACAAGGTGAACGAGTGTGTGGGCGAAAAACATAAATATGACGGTTGATCAGCTGATTAATACAAAATAGATAGGTACCGAAGACCGGCTCCATACGAGCGAAAACAGCGCACGCAAACATAGACGCATACGTGCGGCGATCTCAAACGAATGCCAGTCGCGACGCGAGTGCGGTGAGTGCAAGCGCACTCGCTGTACGTAAAGCGTGTCTATGTGTGCGTGCGATTTCGCTTGTTGTATGGAACCGACCTTCTGTATCTATTTCTTTTGTGGATTTAAGAAGTTGGAAAGTATTAAAAAAAGTGATCCGAACCACGTGTGAGGACGGGTGAGTACGTCCGGTGTACAAGTTACTATCCTGGTAATTGCTTTAAATATCGTGAATTCGTGATTTCTTATAATTGAACCCTACAAAGTACCTACTTCTAAATATCTCTATCAGTCACGCAAGTCACGTGGAAACCAATTTAAACGCCCTTCCAATTAAAATAATAACACTTTTTGCTGAACACTGTACCAAATAATTGGTCATAGTGTGATTGGAACTATTTTGATTGGTCACAAAAAAAGGTTCGATTATTAACTGGCCTTGTATGAAAGGTTATTGTTCATTGAAGACGTATTTAGACAAGATTTGGTCTCGTTGTAATTGTTAATAACATTAATCATTTAGTTCCGGCAAGTATCTGATTAAGAGCAGTTGATTTCATCGGTAAAGCACGAACTAAATACAATTACATAGTCAAAAAAACACTCAAGCTTTTTGACATGACTCAATTTTTCGAGTGGATTTTATTCAGAAACATAACATCACGCCTGTAACCCCCCAAGGGTTAGGCAGAGGCAGGTGTAAGTACCCTATAGTTATGGTACTAACACCCAGTTTTTTTTCGTCTAAAATCTGCTGAGAAATAGCCAAAATTATGTTTTATTTTATTTTATTTTTATTTCTTCAGGATAACAAACAATTGCGCAATAATGCTTAATATTTAGGTACAGACATTTTATAAAACACGTAAGTAATCACGCAACCAGCATCGTTATCCACAAATTAATACAACAGTGAAAATAGTTTCAGCAAGTTCTAAGCAAAGTTAGCAAACAATTTAATGTCTATTATTATTAATTAACAAACCATAATAATTATCTCCCCCACTCATGTCGCCAAAAAATCGAAGACATGTAACATACATCAAACTGCATTGGATCCATTGATGGATTACATTAATTAACAATGCTTGAAGAGTTAAACTCATCAAGTAATGCTAATGAGATAATTTATTTTTATTTTTAAAGAATATTTTAAGCAAATTTGGAAAATGATAAGTCATCGCATCATCAACTGCCCAGCCTTTTTCCAACATGTTGGGGTCAGCTTCCAGTCCAACCGGATGCAGCTGATTACCAGTATTTTAATCAAGCGACTGCCTGTCTGACCTCCAGAACCCAGTTACTGGGTAATACGATACCTTTTGGCAAGACTGGACTTGGTAAAACGGATAAATGTTTGCACTCAAACTCAAAGCATTTATTTCAAATAAACCAATTACAGGTACTTTTGAATTGTCAAGGGATCGGTCAGTCAGAAAGATGAAGCTAGTTGCCCATTAATACAAACATAATACAAACTAATCCTCTCCTAATAAAAAAGAATACCTCCCTAAATACAGACCGGAATATTATCCTTATCAGACAGCTGACCCCAAGTCAATATCCTTGCCCTTGACTTGAAGTTTATATCTGTTTTTTTTTTGTTCATAAGTACTCAACTCGTATGCTGATACTAAACTTGGCGTGTTTGAAAAAAATATTTGTATTACTTTTGGGTATCACAAAATATACTTTATCCTTGTTGTTATAAAGTAAATTTTGTAACTCTTGCGCTGGCACCACATTAGGCGTGTTGGTCAAAAAATTCGCATTACTTGGTTAATACAAAATACACCCTATTACTATTACAATAAAGTACATTTTTTATTAAAGAAACAACGTGAATGAGTCCAAGTTTGCTGCTGTAATAGAAAGATGTTTTAGTGCTTATTATTAACTAGACCATTTTCGTGTTTTAATTGATGATGTCATTTCTTAATGGGAATGGGGAGACCGGGACGGATCTCTTTGTGTCAGATATAAATACCCTTTAGGAACATTATGTGGTAAGCTGGAACTTTGATAGATTGGTCTGAAAGAGTCGATACATACTCGTATTCAGCAAATCCTGTATGGATGAAATGATAAATTATTTTATTTCTGTAAGTAGGTTTGTACAAAGACTTTTACACGTCAATGATATTTTTTAAACTAGATGAGGTCGGAGTTTACTATCTGACTCCTCTGAGAAGAAAGGCCTAAACAAACTGCGAGGTCACATTCTCTTTTAAAGTCCAGACATAAAAAGAGAAGAAGAAGAAGAAAAAGAAGAGAGAAGCCTTTGCTTCGCAAAGGGACAACTCCTACTAGGTAATATTACTTGTAAGTTTTTAGTTTTAGTTTATAACCACTACCAAATTTTTTATTATAATTTTTTTGACAAAACTGAGACTTTTGAACAATTGAAATAAGTATGCACTTTATGGTTCAACTTGAATTAAGTAATTTATGTGTTGGTTGTTGGCTTTTTAACTTTTTTTATGCTTTTAATACTCGTCATACTAGAGCATTTTTCTGAAACAATTTCCATATAATTCTTCTGATCTACATCGTTTTAAATGGCGTCCTCGTAGTTCGATGGCATTCAATCATTTTATATCAGCCACTTAATTGTGACATGTGACTACAGCTTTACGAGTATTTAATTTAATAAATGTAGTCTCCTCAACCGAGATAGGCGTCGGTTTTTAGATCACTTTGAAAAAATATCTTATGTGGCTGAACAGGTTTTCAAGGTCCGAAGGCGAGAACACCTAATGAAACTCACTACGTTTTTCAATAAGGCGTATATTCTATACAGAAGTAACAGAATCTCAAAGAATCACAACAACAAAAAAAAAAACAATCGAATTCACTTATACTATCGGTGGTAACGAAACCATAGCGCGATCTAATTCGACGCCAACGCCATCTATCGAGCGCGTCGGCAACTCTGAACATTTTTATGATTTAAATTAGATCGCGCCGTGGTTTCGTCGTCTACTTGAACATACCGCCCACCAAGGACACGTTGCAGAATGTCCTTCTCTTAATCTAAACCGCCCACCGTGCGGGGGGCACAAGTACAAAACCATAACATAACTCTAACATTTGTGAAGGTATACAAAACAAAAGAAACTTACAAACTAAATGAACAATAAATATTATTCTTAGATTATACCTCACAACCAAAGTTTAAGATGCTACAGGAAGAATAGCCAATTTTGTTACAGGCCTCTTTATCAGAGAACCTTTAGTTCTGATGGTAACGACTCGAGTGATTCCGTCGGGCCCAGGATGTTTTAACTCAATCTTTCCCAGCAACCACTTGCCAGGAGGTAAATCATCCTCTTTTATCAGAACTATGCCACCTACGGCTGGTTCTGGATTTTGGTGAGCCCACTTATGGCGTTGTAAGAATTGATTTAAATAATCTTGTGACCACTGCCGCCAATAGTCCTGTAACATTCTTTGGGTAAGTTGCCACCGTCTGAGACTAGCAATGTTAGCCTTTTCAAAATTCGAATCAGGTACAAGGACGAGTGGTTCCCCAACCAAAAAATGTCCCGGAGTTAACACTGTTAACTCGGTTTGATCCATACAGGAAAGCGGTCTCGAGTTGAGGCACGCCTCAATTTGCGCCAACACCGTCGTAATTTCCTCAAACGTTAAGGTAGAGTTCCCGACAACCCTTCTGAGATGGTATTTAGTAGACTTTATTCCTGCCTCCCATAGTCCGCCGAAATTTGGAGCGTGAGGAGGAATAAAGTTCCACTTTGTACCATTATTCGCCAAGCACTCAACCAATTCAGGAATGAATTTCGATTTTTCTTCCCTGAATAATTCCTGAAGCTCTCGCGCAGCGCCAACAAAATTTGTGCCGTTGTCACTGTGTAGTTCTGCACAGTGTCCACGTCTGGCCACGAACCTCTTAAAAGCGGCCAAGAAACCTTTGGACGTCATGTCGCTGACTGCTTCGATATGAATCGCCCGCGTCGAGAGACAGATGAAAAGAGCGATGTATCCCTTGTAAGTCTTATTACCACGCCCTTTAGACATTCTGACGTTTATCGGGCCAGCGTAATCGACGCCACTGTACAGAAAAGCTTTATTTGGGGTAACACGAGGAGATGGTAGCTGTCCCATTAGTTGGCTTCTGGTTTTATTTGAATACCGAATGCAAGTAACGCATTTTCTAAAAAAAGCCTTTACTAAAGGTTTGACTCCTACAACCCAATACTGAGATCTTAAGTAAGCGATCATAGCTTGAGGCCCTCCATGCATCGTTTTTTGATGCGCCTCGCTTATGAGAAGCTTCGTGAGGAACGAATCTTTAGGTATAAGTATTGGATGTTTGCGATCATAAGTCAATTGAGACATCTCTAATCGACCACCCACTCTAATTAATTTCTTTAAATCTAAAAATAAATTTAATGATTTATACTTTCTTCCCTTTTTCCCTAACGATCCTGTCTTCTTAAGTTCTTCTATTTCTTCTTGTAGTTCTTCTTCTTGAGCCTTTCTAATGCATATTTCCATTGCCTCCCCGAGTTCTGTTGTAGTCAACTGTTTATTTCTCTCCTTGTTAGCACAATTAATCCTTAAGAGCAAGAACTTCCTACAGTAGGCGACTACTCTGATCATCCTTGAAAGCGATGAAAATCTTTCCCAAAAAGAAATGTCAAGGATACCCGAATGGACCTTCACTTCCTCCAATTTAGTACTCAAGTGTTTAGGTTTTTTATATTCTATCACTGATTGCCTTAAGAACTCTGGTCCATTGAACCATATTGCCGTATTGCCGAGTTCCCCTGGAGCCACGCCGCGAGAGGCACAATCCGCTGGATTTTGTTTGGATGGAACATGTGACCAATATTGTGTATCTAATTTGGTTAAGATCTCTGCAACGCGATTGGCCACAAACGTTTTCCAACGGCTTGGATGACCACTAAGCCACGCGAGAACAACTTCGGAATCCGTCCAAGCGTGCACCTCTGATATATTTACATCCAGAGTTTTAGCAGCGTCCACCATCAACTTAGCTAATAGAACGGCTCCACATAGTTCCAACCTAGGTATCGATACCTGCTTGATGGGAGACACTTTAGTTTTCGAGGTAACTAACGCAACATGTATGTTACCCTCTGCATCTATAACTCTGACGTATACCACTGCAGCGTAGGCCATTTTTGAGGCATCCGAAAAACCGTGTAGCTCCGTCTTTACATTGCTGGATTTAGTGTTGAGCCAACGTGGGATTTTAACATTCACTAAAGAAGATAAGTCCTTACGGTAGGTAATCCATTCTTTTAATAAACTGTTGGGCACTTCTTCGTCCCAACCTATACCTGCTAACCATAGCTTCTGTATCAACATTTTAGCTAAAATGATACTAGGTGACAACCAACCTAACGGGTCGAAAAGCCTTGATATATCCGATATAATTTTTCTTTTAGTTACAGGTTCCGTCGGGAGAGGCAGTTCTACGGAGTACTGGAAAACATCAGCGCGAGGATCCCAGGTAAGTCCGAGTATTTTTGTAATATTATCTATTTTATCTAGGTTTATTTTTACTTCCTCAGCTTTATCCCTTTTGCTTTCTCTTATCTTATGTAGTAATTCTTCACTGTTACTTATCCATTTTTGCAATTGAAATCCCCCTTTAGCTAAAATATTTTTTATTTCTGTATGAATTTTATATCCTTCGTCTACGCTTTCTGCCCCTGTCATTAGATCATCCATGTAGAAATTATTAAGAATATTTTTTGCTGCTAATGGATAATCCTTCCCTTCATCATAAGCAACCTGATGTAAAGAACGCACTGCTAGAAATGGCGCCGATGAAGTACCAAATGTAACCGTCACTAACTCAAATTCTTCAATTTCCTTTTCAGGACTGTCCCTCCAAAGAACCCTCTGAAACATTGTATCATCTCTATTGACCAGAACCTGTCTATACATTTTAATTATATCAGCACCTATACAAATTGGATGTATTCTCCAACGCATAACCGTATGTCGTAATTCTGCTTGCAATGTCGGGCCAACCATCAAATCATTGTTTAGCGATACCCCATTTATTCCCTTGCAGGAAGCGTCAAATACCACGCGCACCTTAGTCGTCTGCTTATCTTCCCGGATTACCGCGTGATGAGGTAAGTACAACCCTTTATTCTTTTCTTCTGGAGATACCTTTACCATATGGTTAAGTTCTATATACTCCTGCATCACCGCTGTGTAATCCGCCTTTAATTTGTCATTCTTTAAAAGTTTGAACTCTAAACTCTTTAACCTTTTTTCAGCTATGAACCTAGATTCACCATCCTTGCAACCTTGGTTACTATCGCGGAACGGCAATCTTACAATATAACGTCCGGTTTCATCTCGCTTTGTGGTATTTGTGAAAATGTTCTCACATTCCGCTTCTTCTTTGCTCAGTATTTTTTCAGTTCCTGATGGCTCCGCTTCTAGCTCCCAGAACTTACGTAAGAAGTCATCAGTCTGAACATTGGAATGCATGACAGTTATACAAGGATATGCATTGATATCCACCAAATTTTCGGTACCGACAACACCCGAAAGAATCCAGCCGAATTCTGTTTGTTGTGCTACAAGTGATCCACTAGTGCTCTTTTTGATTCCATCTTGAATAATTTGGCTGAATATCTCAGCACCCAACAAAATGTCAATTTTATTAGGCCTGTGATACTCGGGATCTGCCAAATCGGTTTCACTCAACTTTACCCATTCTACCCTGGTTGCTGTTACAACTGGGAGAAGGGACGTGATGGACTTCAAAACGTATGCATTTACTTGAACGTTGTAATCTGGATTCACTCGAGAACGTAGATTAACAACTACGGAAGAATTAGACATCACTGTTTTATTACCGCCTACACCTGTTACACGGTGTTTTGTTAAAGTTTTCTTTAACCCTAAATATTGAGCCATTGACTCAGTGATAAAAGATCCCTGGGATCCTTGATCTACTAATGCCCGAACCACACGATAGTTTCCATCTTTCGACATGGCCTTTACTAAAGCCGTAGGTATTAAAACCGTATCCTTACAATTTCCTGTCGAAAGGCATGAAACTATTGGCTTAGTAGATCCCTCCGCTTGTACAGCGGCCTTTTGAGATTCCTCCATTGAGGTACTATTCCTAGCAGCAACTGACGCTGCTTCCTTCTGATCAACGCCCGTGACCTCACCAACAGACCCAGAACCACCGCTAGGGTGGACTAAAGTATGGTGGCGTCTTTTACATATATGGCATTTGACGGTGTTTCTACAAAATCTGGCAGAGTGGTTACTACCCAAACAAATGAAACATAGCCCCTTTTTTTGTACGAAATCACGTCGAGTATCGTTACTTTCTTTAGAAAAACCTTTACAAGCAGTTACTTTATGAGCGGCAGAACAAAAAGGGCAAGATAACTCAGCTTTTTCTTTGCCTACCACATGGAACGATTGCGAACTCTTCTGAACCTGAGCTTTATTTTCTAAGTTTTCTAAACCTCGAAATCGGCCAGTTAAAAACTCAGAAAGTTGAGAAAAGGTAGCCAAATCATCTGTTGAATCTGAAGCTGTCTTTAATTCCCAGGCCTTCCTGGTGTCCTTATCCAATTTGGCACTAACAATGTGTATTATAAGGATGTCCCAAGAAGAAACATCTACTCCTAGATTTTTTATTGAAGCCAAGCAATCAGAGGTGGTGCTAAGTAATCTTTTTATTTCAGCGGCTGATTCTACTGTTAAACTCTTTTGATTAAACAAACGTTTTAAAATTCCACTTGCTAAAAATCGTTTATTGTTGTACATTGCCTCTAATTTTGCCCAACTAGCCTTATAATTGTCCGATGTTACATTAATGTTCCTTAATAGTAGCTCTGCATCTCCGGTTAAGTACCCTTTAAGGTAATATAATTTCTGAGCATCGTCTAGAGTATTATTATTGTGTATTAACCCCCCAAATAAATCCCTAAATGTCTGCCACTCACTATAATTTCCAGAGAACCCAGGTATCTTAACCTCAGGTAACTTAAAGTTTCTAAATCCTACACTACAACTAGCTCCTGGACTGACATTATAAGTTTCATTAGACATTTTCATATTATTTAATTGTTCTTTCAGCTCGCTTTTAAACTGTATATAAAACTCTTCGACCTCATCATACAAGCCATTCTTAAAATAATTTGAACTAATTAAATCAGACCTTTTAACTTCACTAATTATTTTTACATGTGTTGTGTGGAATAGTTGCCATTGTTGTTCTAAGTTTTCAATTCTAGTTTCTATATAACAAACAGTTAGACGCTCTTTTGGAGATTTTTTGAAGTTAGATTTTGACTTAAGCATTTTAGCTTTAATATCTTCTTGAATATCGTTAAGCGACTCCATTTTTTAATTAAAAACACAAGTAGGTTAGGTCACAAATATAAAATACACAATTTTCTAGCAACTACTAAATACCTATAACACTATAAAACTAACACTATCTTATTGTCCACTAAACACGTTCAATAACACCATAAAAGTTTCTTTGAAGCACTTCGAAATTTTTCTAAGTCCCAGATAATGTTTAAAATTTTACAAGTTTTTTGGACTTGTATTTTTGAGTAAAATCGGGCATAGGTTCCCCGTCTCAACAACTTTTGCTTAAAATTAGTACAAGTCCAAACTACTATTAACAACGGCTAAGTAAATTAGCTAGTGATTTTAAGGTTCAAATTTCAATGCACTTTCTTGAATTGTTGAAGTTAATTTCTTCTTAGTAATAAGGTCGAAAATGTACTCACGATTTGTCCACTATGCACTCACTGACACTGATACTCGACGTCACACGCCGCACTTGTGGCGACCTCTGGTGGCCACTCCGCGAACTCCTCTGCCTGGCTCCTCCACACAACGTCACTCCTCCGGCACCCAGCCGGATCCTCTGCTTCGATGACGTCACCGCTGACGCCTCGCTGTAGGGATGCTCTGAGCAGCAATCCACTGCCCAGTACTACTGACGTTGTGGGGCGATAATCACCACCACCACCGATGACTACCCAAAAAACACCTTCACGCCAATCCGACTCCGAAGGACCATGAACAGGTTTTCAAGGTCCGAAGGCGAGAACACCTAATGAAACTCACTACGTTTTTCAATAAGGCGTATATTCTATACAGAAGTAACAGAATCTCAAAGAATCACAACAACAAAAAAAAAAACAATCGAATTCACTTATACTATCGGTGGTAACGAAACCATAGCGCGATCTAATTCGACGCCAACGCCATCTATCGAGCGCGTCGGCAACTCTGAACATTTTTATGATTTAAATTAGATCGCGCCGTGGTTTCGTCGTCTACTTGAACAGTGGCTTATTACTTAGACTAGACTAGACTAATACATATTTCTACTAACTCTTGACCGCTACCGCTGTACCGCGCCTTAGGTATGCGCGGCGAGGCGGGGGTCGGGACGCCGTGAGCGTTGACGAATGAGCGGCCTGCACTGCCCCCCGTCTCGCCGCGCACATACCTAAGGCGCGGTACAGTGCTATCAGTCAAGCTATACCCGCTAACAACTTGTCATCAATATAATATACTCAGTGATGAAGGTATGTACTTACTTATGTATTAATAAGTAAATTGTAACACAACACTTATACAGTCACGAGGATAAACATGTATACACTTGGCTAAATTCAAAAGCGATTGTCTCCTTATTTTTTTAATGAATTTTTTTGTTGTTAAGAACATAGTATTTTCGAACCCATAGGTTTATGTAATATGTCGCAATTCAAAGTTGCCAAGTGTTGACATATTAGTGCCCGTGACTGTACAGATTACCTTGAGGAAACAATACCTTATTCTAATGTTCCTGTTGTGGCTTGACTTGCAATGTTTTACACAAATCTCCTTAAATATTACATAACAAAACATAACAACACGCTTGTAGTCCACGAAGAGGTTAGGCAGAGGTGTACCTATAGTACACCCACATTTCGCCAGTTATGTTTCAAGTCCCATGTAATAGGGGCGAGCCTATGGTCACAAATCCAGACTCCGGCTACTACTGAAAAATTCCAGACGAAAACCCCAATAACACTTGGCCTGCCTCGGGAATCGAACCCAGGACCTCATGCTCTGCTGTAGCGTTTCCGACCTCTAGACTAACGAGGCAGTCGATAGATACATCCACATTAATCATCAAACCTTATAAAGCCATATAAATAAATGGTTCCTTATATGGGTTTATAACTCAATTCCACACTGTAACAAAGTTTCCAAAACAAAATATGAATAATTTATGTTTCTCAATTATGATATTTAGATTCGCCTAGATTTCCTTTTGAGGACAAAATTCATAGATGATCTAATGACTTAAACACGCCCATTCAATATTAGTGTCAGAAAAAACATGTCCATTGTACAATTTACATATTTGATGCATGATTTGATTATGGTAATAGGGTTCCGTGGCAAATAAAGTAATACTTGTGTGTCCGCAGACACTTTCCCCTATATTTATAAACGTTGCTTAAAGTTAAGCAAGGTTTATAAATAAACTCTTTTTATTTTAGCTTAGCAACTAACTACTTAGATATTATTTTAAAACTGAACTTTCAATTAAAATTATGCTAAGTGACGTCAATAATTTTGGATTTCTCAATAGTAAAACTTTCCAGTTCAGACACAGAATACATTATACTTAGTAAAAATTCATACTAATAAAAATGCTGTAGTAGGTAGTTACCAGCTTTTTAAGTTCACAAAAACTGACTGGTTATAAGTACGAGATTTTTATGGTGTCGCAGTTCTTTCTACTAAGTATCCTCACAGGTAAGCAAGAGTCGTCACACAGTAGGTGTCAGAAGACGCGCGTCCTCGCCGAGGGAGGAAACGCTGGCGTGAAGATTTAGATTCGTTTACGGGAGATTGGTCGGAGACGTCAACGCACTATGATAATCGAAAGCTATGAGGGGGAGACCTTAGCCCATCAGTGGGACAGAACATGTTAAAAAAATATATATCTTCAACTTAACACAGACATCCATTAGTAATGCATTAAAACATACGGAACCCTACTTAATGCGTAGGCAGGCTCTAAAATATAAATATTTTAATAGACGTTTGTTGTCCTACAGTTTACTCTTTGGGTGTCCGGGCAATAAAATGTGTGGAAACATAGTTCGATTCTGAGAAAATATTTCTATTAACAGTTTTATACTTGCTATTGTGCCTGTAATTGTATATTCATGTTATGTAGGTAGTTATGTGGAATAACAATGAAACTGTTACTAGGTCACCATTTTGGAATATTCCGATCGGTCACCCTGCTTTGTCCCCTTAGGGGATCGAAAAAAAATTGATCTGTCCTTTATATATTTATTTAACTTTATTGTTTGAACTTTATTCACTACTATCTGTCCCCCTGTCAATGATAGGGGGACAAATAGTAGTGAATAAATTTCGATCTGCCCCCTAAGGGGACAAAGCAGGGTGACAGATCGGAATAATTCATAATTTTAGGGTTTAGCGATTATATCCGCTGGCTATTAAGCCATTGACCGAAGGACTTGCCATTGAATTTCCTTTCGGGGTAATAGTTTGTAGAAAGTTATATTTCATTTACAGATTCAGCAGACTTATTCAGTTGCTTTTGCAAATTAGTGACATAGCAAACGACAAGATGACCACTACAACGGATGATAATATGATTATCACTAAGTACGCTTTTGCTTTTATCACATCAATATTATTTTGGAATATATATTATTATTTAAACTTTAGGGCCATGGGGCCCAAGCGCCCACTTCGTTTTTCGAGACAGTCATTGCTAAGCGGTTAATCGATTCTTCAGGTGACCAGAGGGCTGGCCTATTTTTTGGCCAAATAATCTGCATTGCCATACAACGTGGCAATGCTGCCAGCCTTTTGGGCACTTTAGTTGTTGACAACTATGCGGACGAATTTTTTGATGCCCTATGAATCTTTCCCATCCCCTTTTTATATACTTGTACATATTATTATTATTATAAGACTGTTAGCTTTTAAATTACGTACCTACAATATTATTTTTAATCTTACTTCAGTTTGGAAAAGAGATGCAGCTATACAGGACGTATAGCTCCATCTCTTTCTCATGCTGAAGTACCTATAGATTAAAATAATACTGCTAAAAGAGGTGGTGGTAGACCCCCAGTTAGCGATAGTGTGGTCCTATTCTTAATACCTTGTAAAATACTTCAAAAACTGAGAGCAACTTTCATATAAAGTTCTCAAGTCAATATTTAGAGAAAATATCGCATCCTATCAAAATCAAATGTAATTTATTAAAATTAGGCTAAGAATCAGCACTTTTCGAACGTCAAAATTACATAAGACAGTCCCCAAAACGCCCGCCCTTCACCACTTCCTAGTGGTTTAGCTGGGGAGAAGAAGTGACGCAACAAACTCCCCAGCAGCACAGGTCTGTTAAGTTAGAAAAAAAAAAATTGATTCTATAATTTCTAGAACAAAAAAGTACAAAAGGTACCTCCTAATATTTTAGACCGCCTCTTTTACACCATGACATAATCATGTAACACAAAGCATGTCCTACACCATTATCCAACAACATTGTATTTTTTATATTTTTTATTTACCATTTACGTACAGTTCATGAGATAAGTAACCAGGGTCGTCGGATACAGTTGAATTTTAGTACGAAACCGATGGATTTTTATGAACGAAATTTAATTTGATAAATGACCTGTTTGTTTTCTATTAATTCAATTAAATTTTATTCGAAAACATTAATCGGTTTCTTACTAAACTTCAACTATAGCGACGATCCAGCAACCTAATTACATAACACACTATCTATCACAATCTGAATAATTTTGAAGCCTACTGCTAATCCATTGCATCATAGGTTCGAAAAATTTGTCTGCTCAACAACGTAAATAACGCAATGAATGTTGTTGAACTGTCAAAATGAAACCCATTCCTACTATTAGTGTGTTACGTAAGTACCCCGCTGGTTACTTGTCACTTTTGGTGACCGTACACACGGCTACTTATCAAGCTATACATTTGTATTATAAGCTAATTTCGCATTACTGGAAATGTAAAGCGTGTCCTCACACATATAAATAGACAGGAAGAAAGGAACAGAAAAATACGTACAAAAGTGATGCTTAAGTAAATGCCAACCGCTCACAAAAACCCTACGAACGTACGTAATAAAGATTATCATTCATACATAGATAGGTACAGATAACACATTAGCATTCTAACCCCGTTCTAGTAAACAATGGATTCATTCATAAAATCTAAGAATTTGTGTCGTAAGCCAGTATTGCGAGGTTTTATGGGCAATTTGTGCGTGCTCGAATTTGGATGACAACGCGTGTAGATTGTTTGGTTAGATCATAGATTGAGTTGCTGATAACAGTTATCAAATCAACTACCATACTGATTATTTTGGTAGCAACTGCAGAGCGAACACTATGAGAAATAGAGAAAAGTGGTGCAAAAGACATTGGTGGATTTCGTCAAAAGTTTTTATTTTCTTTTTTCTTCCTAACTCAACACAACTTTAACTTAAAGCATTTATTTCAATTAAACCATTTATAGGCACTTTTGAATTGTCAAAAGAGTCGGTCAGTTAGTCAGAAAATGTAGATCTCTATGGAGAAGAACGGTCAAGAAACTCCAAGGACACTCTTTTAAATCAAGATATTATAAAATCCTGGGTACATTATTCTTGTAAGCTTCTCTCACAATACGTCATATACCCGTAGCATTGAAGCGTGTCATATCTTCAAAAATGTGTCTGCAATTCACACATCCAGAAGTCTGAAAGTATTCTTTGCTCAGACGATTCTGCATTTTTGCCCAGATGCAGAGATGTTTCCAGATGCAGTTGAGTACTTCGGTAACAACCTGTATAAATTGAGTTCCCGCAGATTTAATCATTATAATAATCTATTTGTCGTTTTTAACTGGTCGTAATAGTACAAATTAGGTTTTTATGGAAATAAAAATTAGAAAAGTTTCCCGGAAAATTATAAAATTCGGGAAAAGTGAAAGTCCTTTTCTCTATGGGATTTTTATACGAACAAAAAAAGTCAGACGGAACTCCGCTATTACAAAACTGAGTCCCGTTTATGTGGGAATATATTTATGTGTGTGTTGCCGTTTGCGCGCGTAACGGCCGACCGTCGCGTCGGTCGGCGTCGTCGCTGGCCGACTAATGTCGGAATGTGTGCGTAAAGCGGCCTGTACGTACAGCGAGCTGGCAGAGTTGAGTGACACAGTTTTTTGTTAGAGAGAATCTGTTAAGACTTTTTTTGTTCGTCCATAGAACTATTGAAATTTGGACAGGACGTCTGTCGCTAGAAGATAATCAAATAGAAAATAAAAGGTTAGTACTTATAATATATAAAACTTAAAACACGAATTTCCATCAAAATGCCAATTTACGATAGCGTCTCCCACACCAAACAATATCATCTTTACTTCACAAAACATTGACACAGCAATGCTACTCAATAATTATGCACATTCTATGCGCACACGCGCGCAGTACCAACGACCGGTGACTCAACGCTGCTTCCGAGCGTTGTTAGACTGATTGGCACGTTGAATAAGTGCAGTCCCAGTGTTATGTGTAGAAAAATGAAGAATGTTTGTGGTTATAGGCAAACTTTTTTTATAGGTTCTTGAAGAAATTAAAGCAACGGGGTATTTAAGGCGAATGCGTCAGGGTAGCCCGAGAAATTCTAATTTTCTTACGTTTTTTTTGCAATTTGCAGGCCAGTATCAGATTGTATGTTGATCTAAATATGATTCGCGGCCCTAAAACCGAGAGCCTACTTATTGGGGGAAGACACTGGCTCCTGTAACACAGGTGTTTTTACCTGTGTAAAATGACACTTAACGCAGCCGAGATCCACTTGTACTCTCCGTCATTGTATTAAATTTTTTTACTGGACCATACTTGGGAACCTTCTGGTTACGGAGATATTGAAGGTCAAAATTCCAACCTTTACTGAGGTTTTCTTACGAAAACAAATTAATGTTAAAGAAATTAAAGTTATTTTTCACGTTTTTCATGTGTTTTTTTTTGGAAGTCTGTTGTTTTTTTGTAAAAATATTTTTTGTGTGTTAGCTCACAACTTTTTTCTAGGTGAACCGATTTGGATGATTGTTTTTTTATTTGAACGCTGGTGCTTCTGATGTGGTCCCAAATAAATTTGATCAAGTTCTGACCAGTAGTTTTTGAGTTATTCTTAATACTGCGTATTTTTTCCACTTAGTTCATATTGATGATGTTTTAATAATTTCCTGTCACTGACATTTACATAATTATCAAGTAGTGGTATACGAATTTGTGTGGGGTAGATACCACAACTAAAAAATGAAAAATAAAAACTTGTTTACAAAAAAAAACAACAGACTTCCAAAAAAACACTAAACAAGTAAAAAATTACTTTAATTTCAGAAGTCGGTGGCAAAAAACGAAAATACAAAACCAAAGACACCGACTTCCGAAATTAAAGTTATATTTCACTTTTTTTGTGCATTTTTTGTAAAAAAAAAAAAGTGTTTTACTCCACAAAACAATGACAGCCTCCTCGTGAATAGCCTGAAACCTTTAGACAGCCCAATTACGTGCTGTTTCTTAAGGACATAATATTCTCGCGGTTTCACAAGAAATTGTGGTCTGTAGCAGCGGAAGCCATTTTACGTAATTTACTCCTCATGAGAACACGTTAAGATATCCATTCAGGATATTATGGTAAATCATAGCCTTTAGGGTTTAAAGGGAATGCTGGTTTGAAGGCGTGTTAGGTTTTTTGCTGGCAACAGGACAAGCTAGTCAAGTGTTTGTGCTTGGTTGGTCGATGTATGGTGACAGTGTATCTGTATGTATAGCTTTTGAAATATTGTTTGGCTACAATCTTAGTTCTAAAGCTTTTAAAACAATCTATTTCGATTTATCCAAGAGACTTTAGAAATTAAGTTTTAATTTTAGTGTACATAACACCAATAATAATTATTCTTGTATTTTATTGAAGACTAGCTTCTGCCCGCGGCTTCGCCCGCGTGGATGTTGGAAATTATCCTACGAGAACGTGCTACCGGAACAAAAAGTAGCGTATTTCTTTCCCCTACTCCTTGCCAAATTTTATAGATATTCGTTCAGTGGTTTAGGCGTGAAAAGGTAGCATACAGACAGAGTTATTTTCGAATCTATAGGTAATATTAGTATGGATAAGGTGTTTTAAAGTTACTTTTCTATCATGTTGCACCTACTATGTTTTTCTCCCTGCATCACCCTAAGGAAGAGTGGTAGAAAATGCCTAAGGCATTAAGTACAACCTTACTACGAAAATTCTACTTGTGCACAAAATTTAAAATAAAAAACCCAACCAAACATATCCTGTGAGAAAAATCATCCGCACATCTTTGATTCTGCGAAACGAGTAGCCCTAAAAAAGTAGCCGCAAAGCTCAAGTGTTCTAACCAATCAGCACACAATACCCCTGGGAACAGAACCCATATCCTCAAACACATGTACTTAAACGATTCATCACAACATTGCAATATGCAACGTAAATAAATCATGACGTAACTACGTTCAATAAACTCTTAACCATTTGTTCTAACCGCAAAAGGATGCGCCATACTAAGCATGAATTACCAACTCATTGAGGAGTTATGGTAATCTTTCGTTATACATTTGAAAGAAAGAAAATTATACATTTACTTAGCACAGACTAAAGCACACAGCACAACATAATACAAGTAAAAAATAAAAATAAAACAAATAAAAAGTGTAAAGTGCGTTGTGAGAAATAAAATAAAAGAAAAACTTAAAGGATTTTTCTTTCTTGAGAAATATTCTTAAATAATGAATCAGAGTAATGCATTACAACACGCCAAAGATCGTCACAAATGGAGGGCAATCGTCAAAAAGTTTTGTCGGGCACATCACGCCGCCGGTTAGCAATGAACAAACGACTGAAGGACGAATGAATCAGGAGGTCTATTCTCTACGCATGAATACAAAGAAAGAAAGAAAATACGTTTATTTGCGGTAAACATGACGCAGAGAAAAACACACAAATACAAAAAAGAACGAGTTGGGGGGAAATATGCGTCAAATCCACGCAAAACGGCAATCGCCAGCCAATACCGACAATACCGTAGTTTCGGCCGGACACGGACTGATACGGTCTTAAGACTAGTACGGAGCCCGAACTAAGAATGACAGGCAACACGATTTGACAGTTGTCTTTACTCCCGATGTGTTTTTGCCCGTCCGAAAAAGTTAATTAATCGGGAGTAGGGTTAATTTTGTTGTATCCCACTATTTTCGGTCGGGCCCTTATTTTCATTGACACACTTATAGAGTAGGCCCCCAGAATCTATTCGCTTTTACGTAGTCAGACTTTCGGATAATTCGGCAGGCCTTACGCTCAAAATACATCCTACAGCTTAGCCTTATTGGCCAATTGCTTGACTTTCCGGAGTAAGTATTGTATTGCATGTACACTCCATTGTCCTCACTTAAGACTCCAAGTCGGTCGGTTGGACATGATGCGTCTAATATAGCCGGCCCAGGTCCGGTGTAAGTATGCCGTCAGTATTGTTTAAGGCTCCCACAAACAGGCGCGACGCGACTCTAGCAGGACAATTTCTAAGAAAACTTAATAGTAATTGTTCTACAAGAGTCGTATCGCGCCGGGAGCCTTTATTCGTTGTATAAATATGGATTGCAGGTTCTCACGTGAGCCTACCAAGAGTTCATCTTTGCGAATTAGTAAACAAGTCACATCATCTGCCCAACATTTTCCCAACTATTTTGGGGTCAGCTTCCCGTCTAACCGTATGCAGCTGGATACCAGTATTTTACATGGCGCCACTGCCTACCTGACCTCCACAGCACAGTTACTGGGTACGAGTAATACGATACCACAAACATAACCAACAAACGAGTTACCACGTTAAAAAAAAGTTATTTTAATTCAATCTCAGATTTGATGCCACCAATAAGACTGCTTGAAAAGTGAGCTTGTTGTAAACTTTTTAGTTACAAAAGCCATTGCGCGACCTAGACGAGTCGGCAGAAGTCGTTAGGATGCTTCCAAGGTATAAAGAAATCCACATACAAAGACACAAAAATGATACAACCCTGTTTTTGCTGTCGCGTAGTCGGATAAATAAAAATTGCATATAATTGTTTACCTCCTTGGTCCACGGGCCTTTGACTAGTTCAGGGTTGACGACTTTGCACCACCGTTGTTGGCACTGGACGTCGGATCGGTCGGCGAACTCGGCCGATATCAGATCCCAGTTCTCGTTGTACATCTTAACGTATGCTTTCAGCTTTTTGTCCTGGAAAAATTGAGTCGGGGGTTAGTGAGTGGTGAGGACAGTTCAAGAATAAATCGTTTTCGCACTAACATATTGTGGCCATGAGACTATTAAAGATGGAGTAAGGTGTCACAATAGGTACAGCCCGATTCAAACTTTATGGCAGCTCTGAAGTGCGCTACTCGCTGCGCAGTACCTCACCCTTCACCCCCGCTGACAGGTGAATTACTGCGCAGCGACTCGCCTCGTGTTCCGAGCCGCCATAAAGTTTGAATCGGGCTGTATCAAATTATTTGATTAAAAAACATAGACGGGGAATGTTGAACCAAGTATTGAGGACATGACAGGTCAATCCTTTTTCAGTCTTATTAGGGAACAGTACGTGCTTTCTGGTGGAGACATAAAACATAATATCAGGTTGCATAGCTCGTCGTCCCCTACTGCGATGCGAAATAGATTTAGGTCCACCTTCCTATGACCATACAGGACCCATAAGTGACATCCATTGTACCTATGAACTACAGTTTTGTTCTATTTCTGACACATTCATTATGTTCTCATTAAAATAAAATTAATTAAAAAAGTTGCATCTTACGCTATGTCTACGTTAGGTGAGCCGAGCACGAGTGGACCTTAAGCGGAGCACGAATTCACATGGCGAGGCGTGCTCGTTCGAGACTCCTAAATCCGTCTACGCTACGCGAATTCGTGCTCCGTTCGTAATCGGCTCGCCTAGCGTAGGCGCAGCTTGTAGAGTTGCAGCCAATGCCTAAGCTAAGATTACTAAATATCTTGTAATTATAGGTATCCGCGCCAACCCTTGTTTTCATTATCTTGCCAGTGTCCTAATTTATTTGGGGTCAGCAAACATGTCTTCATTTTCCTTACTTCTCCATTAGTCGTCATCTCAGTTGTGAACCCCTTTATAGCCATATCATCTCTCAGACAGTCCATCCATCGTTTCTTTGGTCTTTCCCTACTATTATAGCGTATCATTAAGCTCCTTTAATTCAGAGTTGCGCTGCAAGATTTCTGACAAATGCGTGTACTGACTAGACAGGTCCACTCAATCTGTGTGGTTCTTTCTTCAAAAGACCATTTCAGACACTAATCTACACGGCCTTCACGTGATCTGATCAAGATTATGTCTGGACTTTAAAAGAGACTGTGACCTCTGAGTTTGTTTCAGCCTATCTTCTCAGAGTAGTCAGATAGGTACTCGTACCGACAACCTCATCTAGTTTAAAAAATCTGATTGACGTGTAAAAGTGTTTGTACAAACCTACTTACAGAAATAAAATCATTTATCCATCCAAATTCATACTCAAAACTTTCCTCACGTCATTTTCCTCATTTCTCCGCATCATAGGCCAATACCATGACAACCGATTTCCACACAAAACAATTAAGTACTAGGAACTTGTTCGCTTACCTCCTCCTTCGTCCACCGTCCCCTATTAATATTCTTCCGCGGCCCAGAGCTTTTGGTTGCAACCTGGACATCCTCGTAGGCCGCTGCCGAGTCCTCTGAGTATTCACTCGTCTCCGAATCATAGCCGCTACGTCTGTTGATAAAGAGAAATGGAGCTTAGTATAAGCGGTGTTAGGGCTAGAATGGATTGCTATTGGAGGTTATTTGTTTGTCAGAGTGATAAACACTCACTCAAATCTTCTTTATGGAGGTAATTAATAGGACATTAAAGCCCCTCGCGTATCTTTTGAGAGTTTCAGTTTGGTGTGGTTTTTTCAACAAAGCGTTTTTTTTCTCTTTAAGATGTTTATGTAAGGACCTAGGGAGAGGTTTATGTTTTAGAGACAACGCGTGAAGATAAGTTTATCATAGGCAATAACGTGGTATTTTATGATTTTGATAAACAGGACACACACACACACAAATAGGCTCGCCCCCTGTTACATGGGACTTTAAACATAACTGGCGAAATGTGGGTGTACTATAGGTGCACCTCTGCCTAACCCTTCGGGGAATACAGGCGTGATGTTAATTATGTGATAAAAAGGAAGTGGTACTTACTAATTAAGAAAACAACAAATATGTAGGTACTGGGTTAAGTTCAGTAGCAGTAGTAGAGTAAATATAAATGATAGTAACCAAGGAAACATGTTTTAATCCTGCCAAGAAAGTACTAAACGATAACGTTTTTTTTAAATCCCTAAGTACCTAGGTTATAAGTAACTAGCTGTTACCCGCGACTTCGTCTGCAATCCAGAATGAAAAGTAGCCTTTGTCCTTCCTCAGGTCATGGTATATCTGTGTGCCAAATTTCATCCAAATCCAGTCAGCCGTTTAGGCGTAAAAGCGTAACAAACAAACTTACTTTCGCATTTAAGTATAAAATTAGTTTGGATTAAAGACTCCCGCAAACAGGCGTGACGCGACTCTAGTAGAATAATTTCAGAGAAAACTTCATGGATATTGTTCCACAAGAGTCGCGTTGCGCCCGTCTGTGGGAGAATTTAATGTAATGTAGCTAGAAAAAACAGATTGAATTCGGTACCCTCAACAAAACAATATCCTCCATGCTCCTCAAACAATTCGTATCTCAAGACAAGATTTCACTTAGGCACTTATATTTTTTCTCTTCCCTCGTCTTCATAGTGTACAGAAGGATGTCCTTGTTTACTTTCAACCTTGCTTAGGCACACACAAGTACCGTTGTATACTAACATGGAGATGTATGGTACTTGGGATGAAGCTGTAGGTACTGTTAAGGTGTGTCCACACTTTATAACATAACATGTTATAAAATAAAGTTATATATAACATGTTTCCATAAAGAGGTTAGTAATGTAAAATAATGTGGACGTGTTATATAACAAAAGTGTATGTGTTATGTAACATAATTTGGACGCACCCTTAGAGGAAACTTGATTTGTGAATAGGATATTGTGTTGTATGTAGGTACTTGTAAGTAATTAGCAGGTAGAGGGTGGGGTAGGATCAAGGTAGGACATAAGAAACATCACTGCTTCAGTAAAGATTTGGTTTCTTATTTCATTACTTAAAAGATTAAGTACTCAGTTCGAAAAAATCCTTTTGTTCATACATACAAAATTATTTTAAACTCTTCTTTTTTTAATCTTTATTTATTTAAGGTTTTTTTTGTACATATATGCGACGACGTCAATCCTTTCGTGATTTTAAACTCTTCTTATTCATAATAAAGCCGTTCGCTTAATAAACCTATTTTAGCTATCGAACTGTTTTGTCCCTTTTAGTCAAGTTAAAATGAAAGTTTGACAGAAAGGGACAAAACAGTTCGATAGCTAAAATAGGTTTATTAAGCGAATGGCTTTATTATGAATAATACGGTTAAGGTTTATAAGTATATTTTTTTTTAATATCGCTGAGTAATTGAATTTGTACCGTACGTTTTGCTACAAACATATTTAGAGCATTTACGGCTCAATTCACTATTAGTTTAAAATTAACATCATTTGCACCACCGTTCATTAAAATTTTCGAAAGCTTTTCCAAATCATTTGCTGTGCTAACTGTACCACTTAAAGACTTCCTTGTTAACAAGCCACAAGTAAAAAATTCCCAATTTTTTTTTATTACAAATTAATAAAACTGAGTCACGTCCAAAATATATAGTACTAGCTTTTGCCCGCGGCTTCGCTCGCGTTCATTTAGACTGTGACTATAAATTCGGGTTATAATTCAATCATGATTCGAAAGACTCGTGGCGCCATCTATTATCATAAGAACGTTATTGTTGTTTTCCTCGGGAACAGTACTTTTTTTTTTTAATGAAAGGTACCCTATGTCCGTTTCAGTACACCTGACAACATATATGCAAAATTTCAGGATGATCGGTTCAGTGGTTTAGGCGTGAAAAGGTAACAAACAAACAAACAAACTTACTTTCGCATTTATAATATTAGTTAGGATTAGGATTAGGATATTATGCAGTTCACGGTGCCACTGTTTACAAAGGTAAACTGTCAACTACATGCCAAATCCATACATTTATATTTAGTTCCATGTTTCGCCGTCTGCTGAGTTATGTTGGTAATGTACACAGATCCTGTTTACATCCTCTGTCAAAGTATTATGTTTGGATTACGTAATCTCCTGAATTGTCCCGAGGCCCCGTTTGGGCAAAGCACATGGTATTATTACTTGTATGTGGCTTTGGCTGTGTGAACATTTTGATAGAATATAATAAAAATATAGTAATTATTGTGTCTGTTTTTAGTGTCTATGAGATAATCACAGTTGTTTATCTGAATGATAATTGTGTTTAGTCCGAATTGTGAAAACACGATCTATAAAATAAAAATTCAGTTGTTATTGAAACAGATTTTCATCTTATTTTGACTAACTACTATATAATTAATAATAGAAATCGGAACGTATTTCAATTTAATAATAAAGAAGTAGGTAGAGCCAGATAAAACAAGAAATACCATGATACTGATCCAACTACATGGGGTTTTACAGAGAGCAAGAAAAATTAAACAAAATACGACTTTTAGTTGAAGCTTCTAATCGAACTATATTACTTGCATAAATCATGGTCGAATACAGAAGCATAACAAAAAAATAAATTACCGATACGAGAGCCAAAAATATATATGACGATGATAGAATACGACATTTTATTAATTAAGTATGTGTTATCAGAGCATGTACTGAACAATTCTTAATGTATGTTAAAAATATTGTTATGTATATTTTAGTTACGATAAAAGGAGTGTTGAGACGAAAATGTAAACATTCCAGTTCATACTGTGTGGTCTTATTCAGGATTTCATTTCAAAACACTACTCTGTAGACGAAATAAGATGAAAACTATTAATTTATTTCTTTGAAGGTAGCGAAGGTAGTTTTGCATTTTGGTTTTTTTTTACCACCGAAAAAAAAAACAACTTATCAATACTTAATTTTGAGGGAGATGATAAATTCCTACTTGTTTTCCAGTATTGTTTTATAAAGTAACATTTTAAGTTAAAAGATCAAGTTTCGAGAAAAAACTGCAAAAAAACTCGATTTTGCACTTGTGCCGTGTCACATCGGGGATATCAGACGGTACAGTCAGTCAATAAATTATTATAGCAAAAACGTAAAAACTTTTTACGGATGTCATTTTTGAACAACAGAAATGAATTTGCCACCCAAGAGAGAGAATATAAAATAAGAATGATCATCGTATTAACCAAGATGGATCGCGTAAAAAAACATGTTGCAACTTTTTTGTCGACGCCACAATGTTGCTATATAGGTTAACAATTACTTCTCACTGTTCACATTATTTGTCGCGGGCTTACTTTTGACAAAAACACGTTGGCACCAGAATCCCATGTAGACACAATAAAATTCGAAGAAGTAACCCTTGGAATTTCCCACCACAGAGAATCCAACTTTATAACTTAAGCAATAAAATCTAAAATTGAATGGAGTAGGTAGATACATTTCTTCGAAAAACAAGTATCTTGTAGCTATAGAAGAATAACCTATGTTAAGGGGGATGCGCCAAGGTAGCCCGCGAAATTCAAATTTTCTAACGTTTTTTGCAATTTGCAGGTTGTATGGTGATCTTAATATGATTCGCGGCCGTATCAAATACTTATTTATTTATAGAATTATAATCATAAAAATCATTAATACATCTCTCTAAGTTCATATTACCTTATTGAATGACTTTTCATTACATCATGACATTTGAGGCCTATTCTAACTTAAGGAGTTGTATTGCTGATTCTAATGATTATAATTCAGTAAAGGCATAGGTATTTGTTACGATCGCGAATCATATTTAGATCACCACTAGGTTTTGTCCGCGGCTTCGCCCGCGTGGAGGTCGGAAATTATCCCACGGAAACGTACTACCGGGATAAAAAGCATCCTACATGTTAATCCAGTTTATAAACTATCTGTGTTCCAAATTTCATCCAAATCCGTTCAGTTGTTTTTGCGTGAAAGAATATCAAACATCCATCCATCCTCACAAACTATCTCATTTATAATATTAGTAGGAAGTAGGATAGGATAGTAGGATACAACCTGATACTGACCTACAAATTGCGGAAAACGTAAGAAAATTTGAATTTCGCGGGCTACCGTGGCGCATCCCCCTTAAGACGACTAATAATTCTTGAATCGGCATGTTTCGGCGAGGTAGAAAAACCTGCGTTCTTATTTATGCATACCGTGCTCGCCATCAGCTGATATGGAAACCAGTTTGTTCTCAGTTCTCATTCATTGCAAATAGCATGGATGGAATAAGGAAACCGGAGCGATGCGAACTTACAAGTCACTTATTTTAAAGAATTTTATATCTTGATCTTGACCTTGGATACAGGATGGCATCCCACATCGACGCGCAACCTGTTACCATGGATTCAGTAAATGATTCTAAACACCACTCCATTGAAATTTTTCGTCGTTTATTAAAAGAAAAATTAGCTTCTCCATACATTTTGACCGCGTGGGTATTGCACTTTTCTATGAGACAGCAGAAATAAAAAAAAATAACGACGATAAATATCTACGCTAGGGTGTTTAAAATCATGTGCAATTCATGGTTAAAATTTGCTCGTCGATGTCCCCCTGCCACCCTGTATTTTTATTGATGTCGCTTTTAGTGTCTAGTGCTATCGTTGGGAAGAAAAAGTGGAATCTTGAAGTATCGCCTTGATCTGACTTTCGTAGAAGGAATGTTGCATTCAAGAACAATGTATCGGTATATTTCACAGCTCCATACATGTAACTTTACCTGGCATAAAAAGAATATTGGAACAAAAGCATTGGAATTCCACAGATGTTTGTCATTAAAAGTATTCTCACGTAGATTTTGGCACAATAAAAAACACAACGTTAAACTTGTTAAACAAGAAACCTTACTCACATATTTATCATCACGACGAATTATAAAAATGACCTCCGACATCCAAAACCCCATTATTCACTTAGAAACATCACCACACAGTTCAAAACATAATACTTTTACAAAACACCATACATTTTAAGGTTATATATACCCCAAAGTTCCCGCCAAAACGCACCCAACTCACATTTCGGGAACTCGACTCACGCGCATCGAATGCCGAAACAACACTGCCGAAGAAAAAATAAAAATTCTATTCGTACATGTTCCCACACACACCATGAATATTCACAAACACACCCACATGGATCGCATACTCAGAACGTAATAAGGGTGTGGGGAACAACAAAAACCCTGTAAGGGACGCGGCAATTCCGATGAAGGAGACAGCAAATACGAGAAATAATGAAAAGACAAGGATGGAAAATCAGGTATAGAAATCATTACCCCGCAGTGGGAATGTGACGCAACACAGGCAGGTGTAGGCTGGTAATAGAAAGGTACAAAGAAAAATTGATCTTTTTTATTGGATAGGTCAGCGTTAGTCGCCATAAAGAAAAATAATCACATGGTATTAAAATTCCCAAAGGAAAGGAAACAGGGTGATATTTCAAAGCCTTAGCCAATATAGCAAACATATTAAAATATTCATGGCACATTAAGTGCTTTGTAACCTTTAGGATTAAATTAAAATCGAAAAGGCATTACTTCCTTGCTTTTACATCGACTGTACAGTGTACGAAATAACAAAAGAGATGAACATCGATCTTGGTACAAAATAACTCAAACTTTACTACAGGACGATTACAGTCACGAAGAGATTTCTGGCTTATCATCTATCAAAGACCCAACCATTTAATAAGACGAAAGTGAAACGAAACACAAAATGGAAATAATTTCGCTAACTCAGCATTCCAATGTTGCACAAATTCAGGAAATCGCGACACTTAAACCAAACCACATGTTTTAAGACGAACGGCACTTTCGATTGCAACAAAAAATGTTCAAACAAGAGGGTAGGAACGTGTGATGCTAAACTAATTTTGGATAACGGAGAGTCAGTTTTTGCAGGGATGGGTGTTGCGAATGTGGAACGTGATGGTTTTGGAGCAACGGCATCCGATCCATAACTACGAATATTTTTCTGGAACGAGTCTTGCATTGAATTTACTTATTTCTGGGAGTCTCTCATAAGCTTCTCCAACAAAGACCATTCATTAAGCACACGATTTTACGAGATATTTAGGAAGAGATCAATATCTCCTATATTCAAATTCATCGAATCGGAAAGGATATTGAAAACTTGAAAAATATATCACCCTAATCGTTGTTTACCAAATTCTATTTTCACCATTCCATTGACTACAATCGTTTCCGACAAGCTTTGTCAATTACTCGTAAACTGTTTGATCAGACGTCTGGTATTTCGTCCAAATATTAGTTTAAATTAACAGGCGCTATCAACATTACTTCCGCAGCCACACAATGATAAGAATACTGTGAATGCACTATGTGATCATGTTTAATGTAAGGGCAATGTCAGATACCAATTTATGTAATCAGAATATTAGATAAGGAAGACGTTTCACATTTGTACCGTTTCTCTGAATTGTTGAGTTTCGTTTTCGTTATCCATTCATCTAAAACTGAGACCTGATAAATTGAGTTGAAAAGAACTTTGTTCGGTTACTTTACTGTCATCATTCATCATTATTATTTGCAGTGGGAGCTTCTAGCTTTTATTAGGGTTTCCTTGTCCTTTCTTGGCTATTCTACCTAGATCAGTATCTATCGCATCTAGGTCTGATATTGTATCCCTATCTGATTCGTCTTCTATGTTACTACCTACTAACATTATTGCTTTCAACAACTACTCTCACTCAAACATTTTGAATAAGGGACTAGAACTTAAATTATTTGTTACATCAAAATTACTACGGAAATGTCATAATTAAACGACACTAGAAACGCTATTGAGGGCAATAATAATAATTATTAATAACTTCCACAATCTTAGATCATGAGGCATAACTAATTTAAATGCGGAAGTGGTAGCCATTTTGTGTCGACATTTCACCTGTCCAGTCGTGACCACCCCCTGATGTACATTTGATTTCACGAACGATTATTTGGGAAAATGGAACAAAAAAGGGACCTGTAACCTTGTTAAAGTTAAATTATGTTCTTTACAGATATCTATCGGAAGGTGTGTACGCAGTCCGTGAATCCGTAACTTTCGATTTGGCCTGTGGTTTCTTTAGGGTCGTGTTGTCTTCACACACATCAAACAAACAAAGATCAAACATCTGTATAATTTTTACCCTATGTTCACAAAATTAATAAATGAATTGAATTGTGAGAAGTAAGTTTTACAATAGCGCACCGCGGCAACAAATAAAGTTCAAAACAGCGATGCGTTTGATGTTAGATGAATCTGAAAATTTAAAATTTTGCAGTTTTAATTAAATTAAAAAATAAATGCACGGCTCAGTGGAATAATTTTTAGGTATTTCTTTAGTTGATTGAATTCCCTTTATTATCATTTGGTACTTACATAAAACATGATAGTATACGCTGAAAATTTTAATAATTATGCGACGAAATATTTTTTGAGCTCTGTTTTACGATTGTTTTATCATGATACTATTTATTTTAATGAAATATTTTTGAATAAGTCTTCTTTGAAAGTTTGATAAAACACTCATTTTTTTCTGACTTGTAATATTTACCAAGACGCCTAAATGTTGGGACCAAAAAATTTGCGTTTTGCGGTGTCCTACGTTTGGGCAGCGCTTTAAGAGTCACGATGGCCTAAACAACATGTTAAATTATGAGGTAGCTTGTCACCCATATCTACTTCTTCTACAAGATAGTTTGACTTAAGAATTTCCAATATGAAACAGTTGACATGCTGCATTGCATGCCAACTGTTTCATATTGGAAATTCTTAAGTCATCAATGCCAAAATAGGTCATGTAAGACATAATGACTGAAAACGCAAGTTGCAATGAAAAGACACCGTCATTATAATCTACTCCGCCTCCATTCATGTCTACATCTATAATTTTGCACGCTCTCAAATTACTTACTCCTTTATCAAGACCACCCACTTCCACTGACACAAACCTAGATTCCATTCACGGCTACCAATTAACTACAAACCATTTCCTTTCATTCGAAACAAAAGCTTGGACATCGCCAATTTTGAAAGGGGAACAAGACATAAAAAAATTGTCAAGGGGTTCCCTAAGGAAGCGTCCTGTTAACTCACGCATCGCCCGTGTTTCCTGTCCTCTGTCCCCTTCTGTGCGTCGTGTATGACCTGCTTATTAGCACTTCGGGTTACTCAAATCATTCCTGTTGCCCGTTAGAAATTTACAACTTCTTTACGTGGTCAGTGACTTGTATTTGGGAATATTGCTTGCACGTGGCGTTGATTTAAGTTTGGTTTGTAACTGCATTGAACTCCATGGTAGAGAAATGTTAATATTTTATAGATCTGGTTCAATTCTCCTTTATGAGCGAAAAACAATAAGGACATGGCCAAGAAAAAAAGAAACACAAATCAAAGGACCAACAATTTTCATTCTAGATCAGAGGACCAAAAATTTCGCAATTAGTGGCAAACGCAGAGAAGCAAACTCAAAGCAACACAGTTACTAGCTTCGTATTAAACCGATTAAAACAGTAATTAATATTAATTACAGTCCTACCTTTATTTCTAATTAAATGACTAAATGTTACACACAAACACAAACGATGGCAATGCTTCAAATAGAATGAACAAATGTTGCAGCCTTGCCGCTCATTCATAATTCATCTCGAATTACGAAAGAGATTGCATCATAGGCTTTAAACAGATCCGAAGCCTTGGAATATCGATATCCTGTTAGGTTAATATTATTACATACCTATGTGATATTTAATCGATACTTAAACAGTTCCTCTACTTAGTGCATGTAGTTCTAAATGATTATATTAAGAGTTGGTCAAGCGAAAATGTAACCACAAAGACCGAAAATATTGGTCTTTAAAAAAATAACGTGGGGTCAAAATGAAACACCACCGCACAGGAAATAACATACAAACACATGCAAATGATTCAATTATAACTTATCGGTAAGCTTTAAACATTTCATAATATTGCTCATATAGGTCAGGCGATAAGCACATAAGTACTTATATCGGAAACATAATAATAAATGAAACCTAATCTCTGATCTGGGCATGAAATCGAAAATAAATTAAACATTTGTTTTTATTAAATAAAGCATTAAAGAAAGTATGTAAGTTAGTCAACTTACCAAAGAGGCAGGTAGGCGACACGTCAAAATTATGATTTCGAAAGTATTTCTGGCAGAGGTATTATCAGAAAGAAATACTAGTCGACAAGCCGTAAAACATCCCTCTAGGCCGTTATCCCAAGCCCAGCCTTTGCGAAAAGGGGCACCTACACAGCTTGAAAAGGAATTCCCCGCCTCATATCAATCTGAAAGTGCATTGATACCAGTGTCTCTCCCGTGGGAAGGAATGCACGATAAACTTGGTAATCCTTAGTGGCGCCAAAAGACTAGACATGTTACTTCACATATTACTAAGGATGTTTTTTCAGGTCATTCATGTGATTGAATGAACATATTTTATAAACAGTCTTAAAATATGTGATGACGTGATGTATGGGCTAAAGGACCAATATTTTCGCCCACGGTAGCAACTTCTGGTTGGGAGTGTATAGAATTAAGGGGCCATATTGTTGGGAACGACGAAACAAGTAAGTAATAGCTGTAAACGGTTGTTTAAAAAAAACGTTTACATCTGAAATAGATCGTGTCCTTGGAAAAAGAACAAGAAAAGGCAAACAGTAAGGTTCTAGAACCCCATGGTGCAGAAGGCTAACCAACGATTTTCACGCAAGTTGCATGGGAGAACCTTTCCTCAATGAGCATTGGAACAGGCTAAGGTAATTGATTGAACTGTTGACACTTGCCCGATTAAATCAAGTACGATTAACACCAACAATACTCCACAGATGACCAAGAAATACGACAACAAAGCATGTTTGACTAATGACAACAATTATACCGTCAAAAACAGTAAGGCTAGAGAAGGAGCAGTACTTATGTCGCGTGCAAGGCCTATTAACTAAATTAGTAAATTACTTTATTAATAGGAACACGCCACTCATCGTTAACACTACGAAATCTTTTCGAAACTATCAATGGGAGAATTCGAAAACGCTAGTTCGCACATCTCTTCTTCGTTTTTCCATGATGATGACAATTAAAACAACAACAACATATTTTTTTCCATAACAGTTTTATATTCTAGTTCAGCATCGTTTCTTCGAAGTCAATCGGTTTGCATTACAAATGACGTCTCTCCCACAATTAAGGCAAAGCTGTAAAGAGTCGAGTTTGCAGTAAAAATAATTAAGATAAACATTGGCTGGTTCTTATTACCCGTTGAATAAGATGCCTTGTTGACATGTGCACTCGACGTGGAATGGTGAATGAATGAGTCATGCATGCGCGACAATTTGTAGATAAAGTAAGGAATGTTTATTGAAGACGCAACGTGTGGTTACATTATTTAAAATTAAAATGATAAATGTATGCAAATGTGAGTAACCTGTATTCCTGGTTTAAATATTTGTATAAGTATTGGGTGGCAACAATATGAGAAGATATTAAAAAAATCTTCTAGTATTCAGTTATCAGTTAAATCACCATCATAATTTCAAAACTCACACAAGCCACGCCATCCTTAGGTTAATTAGACTCCACGAAATTGGACTGCATGTTTTGGTATGGAAGTTATATAACGATATTTAACTTTAACATACTTCAGTAAACACAAGTTAGAAAGACCATTAACATGAACGCAAGGACCATAAAAACTCCTTTGGAGATAGCTTAAATCTCCATGATGTTTTTGCTCAGCAATATGACACCGGAATCAGTGCCGTTGAGAACTGAGAAAGTCGATTCGATGTGGTGGCCCACTGCGTAATTTAATCCAGGTCAATCAAGAGGAATTAATATGTCGTCCTTTAGATGAATGGCGAAAAAAATCTTGTGAAACTTGACAATGTTTTTAGAAGACGATGTATTATAAGAAACAGAAGTAGACGAAAATATTTGAAAAAATCTAGCATCATTATCATCAGCCTAGCCTCTTTATAACTATGTTGGGGTCGGCTTCTCAAATCGGATAAATCTATCGATGTTCCCGAGTTTGAGTTGTTACTATGCAATGCCATATGAATAAGGAAAAAGCACATAATTAACAGCAGTTTTGTAAACTTAATACCGCACAAAATTACTAGCATATCGTTGTCCGGAAATTCCTTACATTATAACAAAAAAGCAAAGATAGGGTTTCCAGTTTCACTATTAAAACAATTCCTGATATAAATTGGAGACGGAAACCTCCTACTTATAGAAATGTATTTCCCGCACTTAAGTTTTTATTTTTATTTTTGCATTCATGTTTTAAAATACTTTAAGCAACAACTTCATTCCGTATTACATACAGGGTCAAATTAAATTAGCTAGCAAAACTCTGCAGACGTGATGGGTATCGATGTCTAAACGAGATAAAACGAAAAAGAAACTATTTTGATGATTTTTTTTTTGAGGAGTTGCCGCAATTAGTGAAATATCAGTTGAAATATCAATTTAAAACATCAGTTTTCTTTTATGTAAACTTCACAGACGTGATTGGTATCGATACTAAATACGATAGAAACAAGAAAACGAATTTTCTCAACTCATACTTCAAGTAACAAAACTACCAGCAGTCGTTGACCCCCCCAAGAAAAACTTCAAATCATTTTTATTTTATCATGTTAAGATATCGATACCCATCATGTGTGCAGTTTCGCTAGCTAAATTAATTTGACCTTGTATAGATCACCATACAACATTACTTTAGTCCCAGACATAAAAAATTCAGCGATATTTACTCAAGTGTTCTTGCCATTGAACCGCCATGATAGCCAGACAAAACGAGCTGACCCAAATGAATGATTGCCTATTCAGTGGCCGCTATTTTCTATTTAGAGGCATAGGAGAATGGATGGGTCTTTTATTATTTAAACACCCCTTCGCGAAATTAATGCTACGTTGATACGTTCTCACACTGTCGGGATATAAATTGGTTTGTCCGCTGGTTTATGAGAACATAAAACTTGAGTTTTATTGCAAGTAAGCATGATGTGGTTACTAGTGAAATCTACAATGTCGGATTAAATTAAAGATGATCGAGTCGAAATCATCTACCACTCCAGAGAAACGAAATTGGAGTAATTAAAAATGAATTCCTGAAGCATACTGATTTAATTGAAACGCAACGCATTTGCTTTCTCACTTAGCCAGTTAACTATAAACATGACCGATATTTTCCTGAACTAGAGGTCTTCATCATGAGCAGTTAACAAGTCAAAAGATACTGTAGTTGAAAGCATTGCGAAAATACAAATACATTTAGAAGACGTTCTGGGAACTAATATTGGGGCAGATAGATCTAATTGATACGCCCTATAACCCGCATCGTGACATTGACCGAAATACTCATCAAGTTTATCGCTGATGAAGGCTCAAATGAACGAACCTTTTTTATAGATTGTATGACCTTGCATCTTTGATTAAACATACACCAGACCACCAACACCATAGCTTCTAATTTACCCACAGCTCATTCTGATCTCAGGCGTGAGAATCTATTTAATCTCCACACAATGCGTAGAACACCTGAACTAAGATAGATTCCCTCCTAAATCATAGGCAGGGGTTTGAAACAGGTTCTTAGCCTTTATAAAGTTGATAAATAGACATTAGATGAAAGGATGGCTCGCTACGATTATACAAAGAATGATAGACCAACTTTGAAGGGGATGTATGCGAAAACAGAAACCCTTGTCTATTTTAATATACTTTCTCACGCAATGGATAAAGGTCTTGCGTGGCCATGCGCGATTCATCATAGTTAGTCTGTTTCTATATCAGTCTTATCGGGGACAGTATATTCTTGTTATTAACTAGTGTTTGTTTTAAATAGAGAAGTTTTAAAAGGTTACTCCAAATTTGTCGAAGACCTTGCTGTTTCTTCTTTAAAAGGGAACATACCTGAACTTTTTTTGCACACATTAGCGCCGTCTAAAGCAAATAAAATTTTGATAAGCCCCGTTACGAAATTACAACAAAAACATCTTTTCCTTACAAAATCTGGAAGCGACTTCCGACTTGCTAGTCAAATAGAGGGGGACTTTTTTCATACCTATCTTCATGTGTCAAATGCAACAGCCGTACAGCCATATGCCGCGAATGACACATTTAAAACATATGTGAACTTTTTGCTGAACTCGTCCACTGTTTAGCGTCTGTTTGTCGATGGTCTCAATTTTATCAACAAATTGATAAAAATTAATTGCGTTAGACGTATGAGAACATGGAGATTCTTTATCTGTATTTTTTTCTTTTGCTTCAATCATTTTGGGACTTGAAAAAAAGAAGAAAAAAGATGGTACAGGCTTATCGTCAGACTGCTGGGGTTTTAAACCATAACCATTTTATGGAATTCTATAAAGATAAACATATATTAAGACCTTTAGGACCACTTATAAAATATACCAGAATAAATTTAGTTGTACAGACTTAGAAAAACTCGAGCACTCAGTTCGCAATACCAAGGTAAATGCGTTTAATAATCTAAACAGGAAAATAACTACCAAAGCTAAAAAACGAAGTAAACGAAGTACCATAATTAAAATTCAGTTATACATAGATGACATTAGGATCCATACGAGGGGTGCGTACAAAAGGACCAGCTGCTACCTTTGAAAACGATTAGCATCAATACATGTTGCAACATGTATGAAATTACTTGAGGCTCCTAAGTTAAGGATTTCGATAGAATCTTTATATTGTATAATGATACTTGGACACTTGGTTTTGAATTTCGTTCTCATGATTACTGTTAAGGCGTTGAAGAAGATGCAAGTTTAATGGAAGTTATGGATCCGTTTGCGAATGGAAGAGATTAAGATGAAGCGACAATGCTGAGTAATCGAATAGGTTGGAGGAATGTTAAAAACTTGTATGAAAAATAGAGATAATCGAGCTAATTGTGTATAAAGCTGCAACTTGCTCGATAAGCATCGCATAGTTTTTGCATTGCACAATGCACTCATGTAAATGGAGTTGAAATGGTTTTTTGTGTAAAAAATGTTTTTTCTACCCAGTAATCTTTCTGTTGGGAAAATACCGTATTCATCGAATAATTTCAGAATTTCATCAAATTAAACTAAGAATTCGCAATTATTCCGACATTGGCTTCAGCCGGCGAACCAGATTCTAGATTCTAAAATAGAATTGAATTTCGGGATTAAACATTACCTTAAAACTTGGTGACCCCAGAAAACGTATGCTGTACAAAACGGTCAAAATTTTCGTATTGTTGAAAGCACAAAGGTTCAAGGGTGTTCACCTGGCCACCCCCTAAGATTAATGTCTTAAGACAGTACAATGGCTCGCCCCCGCGCACATGGCCTGACATTTCTACCCCGACTTGTATTTTTTTTTCAAACTTCCTCCCTTATTATATCGTCTTACAATAATTACGCACGCGCCCTAAAGGTGTTTAGAGAAAGCGTTAATGAACCATTTATTTGTGTATTTCTTTTTTATTAATATTGACCTTTTTTGTCGAGGAGTTTTTGTGAAATATCGCGTGCTTAGGAAATGTGCAGTTTTGTTAATGTTCTTTTGAGCTTTGAAATCGGAAGTTAGAGTAAATATTGCGGGGGTAATTTGTTTTTTTTTTTAGTCAAATCCGAAAGCTTTTGAAAGCAATGAACATGGTTTTGAGTGAAAAATTAAAGCTCAGGGTGACAGTCTGACAAATAAAGTAAGGAGAAACCTTAGAATTAATGAATCTTTGATTACTTTGTGATTGCTTGCTCCATAAAACACTTAAGAAACGATGAAATATGAAGTTCCTGATACAAAAGGCGGTGGTACCGTAATAAAGTTTAAAGTTACACTAATCGCAGATATAGAACATTTCGCTGCAGCGCCGTAAAAATGAACGATGCATAAAAAGGCAATAATACTAAAACAACTTACAGAGAGCTCTGTTAATGGCTTCATTTCGGATCAAAACACGTCTGAACCTTCACATATTTTCTTATTATTTTAACAAAAGCATCATCAGCAACTTTTTAACTTATCGAATAAGCATGCCACTAACTTGTTCAATGTCTTCCATCCAAGGTTTCACAAGGATCAATCCAAAACAATTGATCATCTGAGAAGAGTTACATCGTAAATCGATCATGGTCCTACAGCGCTATTTTAAGATCACGTCACGGTTCCGATGAAGATGAGGCATGCAGACTAATGATAGCACAGACTGTAATATGAATGCAATTCGAGTCAGTGGGTTTTTACTGTGATACAAGATCCATCTTACACTCACATAGAAACACCTTGTAGAAATGTATGACCAATAAACTAGCACAAGAATTATTACGATGGGCTTGGTTTATTGACATCACAAAATAATTGGACCTTATGTATTCTACATGCCAGACATTCGTCCTGACGATCACGGAAACAGAATTGTATTGACATAGAAAAGATCTTAGCCTTGTCCTGTCTAGATTTATACACCTGCAGGGTAATTGCGTAACACACTAACAGTAGGAATAGCTTTCATTTTGACAGTTCAACATCATTCATTGCGTTATTTACGTTATTGAACAGACAAATTTTTCGAACATATGAAGCAATGGATTAGTAATAGGTTTCAAAATGATTCAGAGTGAGATAGATAGTGTGCTACGCAATTAGGGTGCTGTATTCATTTGTTGTTTTAAGAACTTCCATACAATATTTATCTTTGTAATTCTTCTCTCAGTAGCTCCACGTAAGGAATGCCACTTCAACAATTGCCTACCATATCATAAACAATAAGTACGTGACAACATATGAGAAACAGATTGCGCCTGGCCACTGGAAGACCGTATTATTGTATGAGGTCATTGTTCCTAGCCGTGCCTCTAAATTGCTACAGTTTATTACATTATTGCGGAGTTATGGGCTACGAAAATGGTAGTTGATTTATTTTTGTTCTAGCTTTAGTGGCGCTTGTGTGTTCGTCATTTGCAGGAATCATTTTAGTGTTAAGTCCTTAAACTCTCGCTTTGGCTGTACTGCTTAGGTTAATTTGCGAATAGTTGACAGGAGGGCAATAGACTAGGCAATTCTGACTTCCGAATTGAGTAGATGTTTCATTTATCAGCTGTTTTAAGGCCCCTCAATTTAAGTTAATACTTTCTTTGAAACTAAAACGACTGGCGAGAGTGGAGAGACTGGTAGCTCGCCAATTAAAAAGGTAAAAAACCAGTTCCTTACTGGATATTATACTAGTGATTGACCAAGCAGAACTGCTTCACACACATATGTGGATACTTATCGTTCAACCAACCATTTGTCTCTCCTAAATACATATTACTCAGTGGTCTAGTTAGGAAAGCAGCGGTTCACCCAACAATTCGTTGTACCTACTCCATGTAATTAAAAATGCATAGCTACTTTGTAACCTACTACAAAACCTTTATGAACCTAAACAAATTATTCTAACTAGAGAAAGGGTAGACATCAAAATGAAAACTTTACTAATTAAACAAGACTTCCAAAAAGTGTTAAAAAATTATAAGAAATCGAACAGCAAGTCAACGACCGAGTAGAAGTGATGGGAATTCGTTTTACTGAAGAATGCGGTCCCGGACCGTCTTGTTCCGCAAACCCATACAGGACTATACCTCTTTACTCAGACGGCAGGTGATACCGCCATCTGGCTTGCCACGTGTCAACGAACGGCGAATTTACGATACCGATACCGATTCGTAATAATTATCGGGAGACCGGGACGATTCCCGCAAAGTTCCCGCAACAGAGTTTTTTTTGTTTTTTATCGATTTTTAAATGAGCTATTACTTATCGGTTAGCTTTTAGTTCGCAGTTGCTAATTATAAAGCAGTTTGTAAACATTTGTAGCTGGACCTCCTCGAAGTTGGGAGTATTTTTAACCGACTTAAAAAAAGGAGGAGGTTATCAGATCGTCGGTATAAAAAAAAAAAAAATCCGCAATTTGAACAATTCTTATTTTGTTTGAAAGGGTATACTTTATAGATGGTCTCATTGTCATCAGGTGAGGTTCTGATGATGGGATCCGAGAAATCGAAGGAACTCTTCAAATATTATAGGCACACCTATAGTGATTTGGGTATTTTGTATAGTAACTAGTGCATTTGCTCTTGCAAAGCACCATTTGGTGAAGTGGAACTGATGATGAAGCCACCCGAACTACTTAATAATAAGTATTTTACGGGTTGTGATTCCATTACATTTAATATGGTTGCTAAGTAATTTATTCTCGTCACAATGCATATGGTGAAGTGGAGCTGATTGTGAAGCACCAGGAGAACTCCTCAATAATTAACGTCCCTGCATCCGGAAAAGCAATATTTTGTAAAAGGTGATGAGCAGTTGACATTAGGCTATTGTAACTTAGATACATCACAAACCAATCCACAAAAAGATTAATAAAAAAAACTATAAAATTTTATTACACAGCAAGTAGTGGTATATGAATTTGTGTGGGGTAGGGACCACAAATTAAAAGTGAAAAAACAAACTTTTTACAAAAAATAAACAACCGACTTACAAAAAAACACTACAAAGTGAAAAATAACTTTAATTTCGGAAGTCGGTGGCAAAAAACGAAAATACAAAACCTAAGACACCGACTTCCGAAATTAAAGTTATTTTTTTAAGTCGGTTTTTTTTGGACATTGGTTTCTGAGAGTAAGTACCTACTTAAGTATTATAGTGATTAAACTGAATGTCAGGTATGGAATACAGTATTGATTTTTTGCAATGCAAAATATTTTTATGTGAATATAATATAGAGCAAATTGGCTATGTGAACCTCCACAAACCTGCACACGAAATTGCATACAAGACATAGTAGAATTTTAAAGTTTAGTAAGTACCTATGTTGTTGGAAAGTGAAAACTAATTCTTAAGGAAAACTTAGGTATACTAGATGATACTACAACTTAACTGCCCGATTGAGTTACCTCAAAACCTATAAGAAACATTACTCAACACAAGTCGTACAACGCCATAAGACAAATATGACTAAACTCACATCAAACAAAAAATAATACAATTCATACAAAATATCGATTTTTGGTACGTGTATTCCCAATTCCGGGCGGGAGTGCGCTTACGCCATCTGCGACACTGCGACCCCCACGCACGACGCAGCTGCGCTTGGGCATTCTGAGGGATGCGCGTAGCGGACCAATCACAAACCAGGAACATAATGCCTTTCGGTACTGCATCAGTCAATGGAGAGTGATTAAAGTAGGGGTGGTTGCTTTTGTGTATAATGTTTATTTTATAGTGTTATCATTTCCTTTTGCTATAGTTTCGGATAGTATAACAAATTGTTTGATGAGTTTAGAATTTTATGTTGAGTATCTGTTTCCGATGGTATGATGAGGATACGATTTAGATAGGAAACGGGTCGAAAGAAAAATAAAACATTAAAATAAAATGCACTCTTGAATTCGGATTCTGAAAAACTAGGTTGATCCAAGTGAGTGACAAATTCCTAAGACAAATATCTTGTCCAGAAATCCGGAATTTCCCATTAGGAGTGAACTAAACAATGCATAATTTGAAGCTTACTTACATGCTTCTAAAACCCTTTAGCAAAATGACCCATTTAAAGGGCAGTGCACTTTCAAAATCTGAACAACAGTCTCCCTTTTAAATGAAAGGGGTGCTTATAAAAAAATCTTATTCTCGAAGTACCCAAACAGGTTTGGAGGTAAATTTGTTATGGATAATCTCAGTATAGAGCACGAGTCCTTACCAATGGATGGAAGAAACTTTTGTATTTATTGTGGTGTTGAAGGTAGATCTATAAAAGATATTGTAACAATTTTTCTGAAGGGAGGCTACCAATAGTTTGAATAATGTAAAGACTTTAAGACCACGATCCTTTTTAGTTTTTAGAATCGAGCATTTTTAGTCTGTTCAGCATCAATGTCAAGATCAATTTGAAAAGACCTAAAGAAAAGGACATTACATAAAGAACAAAGCAGCCATCAGACAGTAAGGAAACTCAGACTCAATAGTGGGTATTGAGTATGAGTTGCCTTACTTTGCCATGACGTGTACAGTGAATTTAATTTTTTTTTAAAAATCTAGTGTAACTAGTTTGACTTATCTAACCCAATTCTGGAGTTAAAATCCTACATGGGAACGTCGGAAATTTAATAAACATCTGCTTGTTCATCGTTTACAAATTTAGATTAAAAAGATCAGAAAAGACATGCACCAATGCTTTGGCCCCTTGTCCGAACCTATGCAAGCCCCCTGTTTTTTGAATCGTGGGAATATAGCGTAGTTACCTGTAAAATAGGGTGGTTCGTCTACCCTTACATTAATTATAAGTGCAATAAATTACAATCAGTATTTTGATTCCGTTCACGCGTGATTGGGCAATTTGATGCGGGAATTACATCGAATATATCAAATCTTATTGTTGGGTGCATAAAAAGTATGAATTATGAATGTAGATCAATAGATGCAGAGTTTAGAATAAGACTCGTTTTCATTAAGAGCATGCTTTAAGACCGCGGCATATTAAAGGAAACCAAGCAAATCTTAACTCCAAATCTTTCGTGCCCAAAACACTAAACAAAAAATCTTCCGTACAACATAAAGGTAAAAATAACCATTCCAATGATAAATGATGAAAGATACTATCAATAGGCAAATTGTGAACGAAAAAAAACTTGTACAAAGCCAGAATTAGTACAAGGCTCTTAATGTATTCTGGTTCCCATGTTGCCACATCTTCGCAAATCATCAGTGCATGGCATGACCATGACTCATGAACAATATGGCGTTCACGCTCGATGATAACTAAACGATACCATTACTACTTAATTAGGAATGAATAAATAAGCAATGAGAACAATTATATGGTTGTTGAGTTTAAGCATGATCTTAATCAAGGGCGTGGAAAAGGGAATCTTTATGCACTTGATTTAAATCTTGATTCTATTAGGGAAGCCCCACAGAATGATAACTATGGTAATTAAATATGATGTTCTGATTTTAAAGGCACTATTCCTATTAACCAGGGAGAAAAGGGCGACTACTTGAAATCATTCAAAAATCTTTGACGTTTTATCCGTCAAGGGCATTTTCGAAAAGCTTAAGTACAGCAAACATAATTCAAAAAAGTCAAGAGGGTAAATATACAATTAGGCGTGCATTTAAGATTCAGAACCAGCCAAAGAACCATAGAACCTGTTTCGTGATTTCGCCAAACATTTACGAAATCATCAAAATTGGTTCACGTGTTTTCGAGAAATATGGTTAACTAACACATCCACGCCTTAAAAGTAACATCGTTTATTCCAAAGTAAGTAAAAACACTCATGAAGTGAATACTAAAGAAATATCCGGCGGAACCGGTCTCCAAAATGATATCAGAGTTTAATTTTAATATAAATTATTATGTAACATGCCAGAAGAACCATAAAATCGATTCGATCGACATATGGCAGACGGAAATAAAGGAATTGATAACTATTTAAAAAACCCTCATGCAAGATAATGGGAAACTTACAATACTTTCCATAAAACAGTGAAATTATCTAAAACATAGGGGCCCCTCGAGAATTTCTCCACTGAACATAATACCCGCATTTGGAAGCAGTTTTACTGTTGAAGTTTATAGTTGCGGTTTCGACAACTGGAAGATTATTTAGGAGTGGAAAAAAACGCATAAAAGTGTAACTACTTATCATTACTAGTTGCTACTAAGTAGAAGAGACTTGTTTTCTAAAGGTGCGTTCATGAATCCTTTAGTTTTGCACTACATAAACGATAAAGATAAAACTTGACAGCTGTAATAAATGTAACATATTTCTAAAAGTACCCACCCTCCCTATTAATGGCAATGATTAGCAGAATAAATTAATGGGACAACTGCTAATAAATTAAGTCTTGAAAATCCCTACGAGAATATAGAAGGCATTACAGCCGACGACACAACATCTGCCAAGTTTAAAAAACAAATGAAATGGGCGGTATAATAACAGCGTTCTATTTCCTATTATCCAACCTTTTAAACAAACACAAGTCTTTAACATAATTAAAGCACATTCAAAGTATGTGTGGAATTTCCTGTAAAACACTGATAAACATAAAACAGTGATGAATATCCTGGACATAATTATAACGATGGCAAAGGGCATTGAAGATATCAGAACGCACGCCATATTACTTATACTGACGCACGACCAAAAACCCGTCCATGATTTCAATATTTTTATTCTAAACAGGATTTCATTCTAAAAGAACATCAATAAGGAACTTTTTTTAGTTGTTTGCCTTTCACGGTTGAACATTTTGAGACAAAAGCAAACTTTGACCAATATAGGGGTACTTGATAAACATCGTCGCTCTTTACAAACGACTACGAAGAAATTGTCTGACGCACCGTGGGGGTAGCAAAAACCTCATTTGAATAAACTCGCGACGTTAAACATCTTCGGTGCATAAGTAATTCTGAACGCACCCGGCTTGAAGGCATAGCACGCGCCAGAGCGGGCGCAGCTTATCGAAACACCTACGCATCACTGGCATAAATCGATTCATTCATCCGTTGTGCACACAATCGATGTTTTTGCTGAGCATAGCTTTGTGGGAATAGCGAATGCATATCAATTTTTTTATGTTTTTTTTGAGAATATCTTTCCGCAAACAATTTTATGTTCTTCAGTACATTTCCGATTTTAATGCCAAACTTAAAATTAATACAAAATCGATTTTACAGCTGGGATCACAAAACTATTGAAGCGTATATTTTAAGACTTCAAAGCTCGTAAAATTTGGGGACTGTCAATAAATTTTGATCTCGTTCCGTGATTCCGGGAACTTTTCGCAACTGTACTTAAAGGGACCTTGATGAACTTTGACACAAATACAAGACCGACCCATGTAACTTATTCATGGCCGAAAAAAAAACGCACTTACTCGTCAACCATTGCGAATCCGTCTCGTGGATAACAAAAGACGGCTCGTACGAACTTTTGTTAAGACGGTCCCAAAAAAGAATAGATCCCTCAATTTCTTGATCTCCCCTCTAAAGTGTATACAATATTTCTTCTGGCATCAAACCAGCTGGTCTATTCAATTTTTTAAAACTAAAAAATACACGGCCTGTCTCCACGTGGTCGGAAATTCGACTGGTTCTACATGGATATTATTAAAACGCTTGAATGGTGACTCAAAGTTATTTTGTCACGATTGGTAATAAATTATTCATCTTAAGCGTTCCTTATAACAATTTATTGGTGTGTTATTACGTAAAAAACGGCTTCCTAAAATGTCAACTTGGCCCGGCATCAGTAAAAACTTCACTGTCATGTTTAATAAACTCGTAAAGTGTAAGTAATGCGTGTGCTCTAGCATTGGGTGCAGTTGCAATCGTGTGAAAGTCAAGTCCTACACTCACCCCAATTACTTTAGTATTCATAGAAAAACCACGTTAGATACGGCTGGACAGCTCACTTATCGATACTTTAATGATATTGATGATCAAACGCATACTATTATTATAAACATGAAACTTGAGAAAGGAAGTTTTTGGCCTTCAGCCAAGGCAGGTTAAGGCTAAATGGGAAATGAATTTGGACAAATTAGTTGACCGAAACATACGTGGTTACTAAAAATATGATTTGGGATTACAGGCTCTCTAACTAGAAGAAGGCACAAACCATATAATTTGGTTTGTGCCTTCTTGCAGTTAAAACTTTAACAAACAAGCACTTGAATACTAGTGATCGTTTGAAACTACCATCGTATTTAAATTCCCTAAGGACACTTTCTCATGGAGTCCACAGCTATTTTATAGCCCGTATTACTCATAAAGAAAGATAGCTACAGCATGCAATAAAACAAAAAAGAACAACCATAAAATTTAAACCAGCCAACAGAACGCAAATAACTAAATACTTTCTTGAAATAAAAACAGAGTAAGTCCAAGCGCAAAGATCAAAAGTCGTAAGCGCATTTTATCGATAAGCGAGGGACATCACTTACTCGCACCTTGCTTGCCATCTGCCGCGATGCACGTGAGGCAATTAAGGCCATCGGTTCTTTGGGGGTGCCACCCTCTGTACAATGGTCGTTTACCTCAGTACGGAGGGGTTGCAACGTGGTCAATGCACCAGGTTCATTGTTTGCTGTGAAGACTCCCACGGCAGACAAAGAGGGCAAAAGTGGTAGCATTTTCGACCACCTTAAGAGATTTTGTGTTAGTTGGTGTGAGTTTGAGGACTAAAGTGCGACGAAAAAGGTACATACACATTTAAATATTGAATCCATTCAATTATCGATCCCAGTCAAAAGTACAGAATATACTCGTATTCAAAGAGCACGGTCCTTTGTTTGATATAACGAGTAGGTAAAAGTTACAAGTTTGGACAGAATTTAGATTAAACTTTTAGAGTTGCCATCATGTCTAATAAAAATTCTTGATTCTATTTCAAGTATTTATTGCATCGAAAACGAAGAAAATAATTCAAGAGCGAATGATTTATTTTATAAAATTAAATCCTGATGAAAGATCATCTTTTATAACAAAGTGTAATTTTATGATATAATGCAATGGTCGTATTGTATTTGTAATATAAGATTCTACTAAAATTCCGGAAAATTATCGTATTTTGCCTTTCTTGAACATTTATTTTTCAATTGAGATATATTGCAATTAAGTAAGTTCAAATCTGGAGACGGAATTCTTCTTAAGTAGTTTTAAAACCATTACACTACACAGCCATTGAAAAAGAACATCTACACGTCCTCAAAATCCCTCAAGAATTATTTATCAAGGAGTGCTACAAAAACAATAACCCAACGACAAGGCCGTACATTATGGGTGTTAAAACTTTGAATGAGGCGGGCTATGGACTTCATTCAATCAGAGTACAACACCCAACTAGTTACACTACCTACGCTAAAGCAAAGGCATCTCGCAAAGCTACGTGAGGCCTTGGTAACACCTCAAGGTCTCTGAAAGCACGCAGGATTATCCGGGCCATTTGCTAGTCAAGTCGTAAGTCGTAACCAACTTAAGTATTCAAATTTTATTCGCTTGTGTGGCTTGCTTTGTAAGTCATAGCTTCCTTTTCTATCAGTATTATGATCTGTTGTCACATTTTTGATGATTCTGACGCTTGTAATGGCTTCAATTCTATATGTGCCTCTGCTGCTTTCGTTTTCAAATATGCCGTAAGATTTTTCTTCTGCCTGTCTTGGTCTTATGTTACTTGGTATTCGGTGCAATATATTTTCTCTTGCATTCTCCTCTATTAGCCGTCACCTTATCATTCACTCCTTTTTCCAACATATCATCCCTCGCACAATTCACCCATCTTTTCGGAGGTCTCCCTCATCCGCAAAGTTTCTACAGTGTTACATACAATCATGGCGGTGTTCTTTCTAAATTCTGACGGTTCCGAGTAAATATCGCCAGCTGATAAAGCTTTTTTTTGGATTCCAACCGGTCATGTACAAAAAACGACCTTGTTCTCTTAAAAGCATTAAGATAACATCTTTTTAAGAAGAACGAGTTATTTCTATACTAAATATCTATTAATGCTCCGCTGTTGTACGTACTACAATATTGGGTTAATTCTATATCCTACAAGTAACTATGAAGTTTCTCATGCCCAGCACCTTTTCTAATTCCTTTGTCATGTCATAGGACTTAATCTACATTTTCAATGGCTAGTATTTGGGATGTTTGAAACCAACTTGGGGCCCCAGCCTCCAAACTATTTGCGAGGTCAAAAGTTCAAGGAAACAAGGTTTTAAACGCGCTTCCTCTTAGTTACCGCATACATATATTGCCATATAATCCGCTGTGACTGTAATCAAGGTCTCGGTTAAACATAGGTAGCGTGTATGAGATTCGTATAGTGCGCAAAGCAATATACGAACCTCATACGCTGGAAACATGCTCCGCATGCTCGCAACATGAAATGTTGAAGTGTTGCTGGCAGCATGTTGATAAGTTCTGTAGTCTGTATCTCAAGTGTGTAAATCTTGCACAGATTGGCTGTGTCAGATATGTGGGTATAATAAGGTAGATGTTAAAAAAAAACAAGCATTTGTTGTTGCTATCAACATCTTACTTTTAACTTAAAGCAACTCAATCAATCAATTTCAATCTGCTCTTTCGATTTGCAATTTATCGATTCTATTCTCTTCTTGTTCTCTCTAACGGAGTTTTCGACAGTTAGCCATAAACCTTAGTCGTGCGGGAACACTTGAAGATGAGAGATCTTTATAAGCTCATAAATTAGTTCTTATTCATATGTAAGACATAGTCACCTATGAAAGATTTTCAAATATTTACTAACAAGCTTTTCCATTCTTACCACCCATCGTCGTAGAACCATGCAAGTACGTTCACAAACACAATTTTCTTTAACTACCCACTTCTGAGAATCTGTGATAAGATTATTGTTTTAAGCTGTGGCTGTGACATCTCGTCTCAGGATTTTCTGGTTTTAAGTAACCAAATCACGTCCTGACGGCTATATACATGTTCATTACATTAAGATTATTAACAATAACGCGAACCATTAATAAAATTGTTCGGAACGAAGATGGAATAATAAAAAAAAAACAAGTTTAGTTATTTTTTGTCGATAATTGGTGAGAATGAGAATGTTACGTAATAGGGAAAGAATATGGTTTTAGTATTCATAAAAGGGAGAAAAACCTTAGTTTTTGACGTGTTTGTATTTTACGATCACATGGTACAGAATCCGCTGTGCTTATCTATACGGTAAGTAGGTATTAAGTACGTGTCGTAGCTACTCTGATACCGGTCAGACTAGTTGACCGCGTGTTGAATTGGTTTTTGTAGCAAAATAATAATAGGAACAATAAATGATTAATGAAGCAAGATAGAAATCCATACCCAAAGATGACCTAATGCTTTGTATAATTATATCAGTATCTTTATACCATACTAGCTTCTGCCCGCGACTCTGTCCGCGTGGAAGCCAGCTATACCATAAAATATATCCTATAGCACTCGACAATAGTGTAGATTTCTTTCAAAAACGTATTTTTGAAATGGATGGGCAGTTTCGGAAATAACCACTTACATTCAAACTTACAAAGTTTACCTCTTTATAATATTAGAATAGATATACAGGATAGCAGGGACGTTGACGCGCAATCTGTTACCATGGATTCAGTAAATGATTCTGAACCCCCTGTGTTGACAATTTTCGTCAGTATTTTTTTTTTATTAGATCACCATACTTTTGACCGCGTAGGTATTGCACTTTTCAATAAAGCAGCTTATTTTTATTTTTTTTGATAACCTATTAATTCGTTTTTACGCTAGGGGGTCTGGAATCATGTGCTGGCTTCATGGTTACAGTATGTGCGTCGATGTACCTGCCACCCCGTATTATACATAGATTAGTATAGATAACATAGATGATGCGAATTGTCAATTCTTTTCTCGTGACGGTACGAGCTATACGATAATAGACCACGTGATCATACATGGCGTTGTTAAAAATTAGCCTGACAGCAAGGTTGATCTGGCAGAATCGTCACTCGAATATTTGGCAACATAATTTTGTGTAAAAAGTCCCTCAAATTCAAGTCTAAGTCTTAAACTTAAGGAGGAAGCGCCAGGTTGCCCGCGAAATTCAAATTTCCTCAATTTATTGCAATTTGCAGGTCAGGCTGGTGTCTGGTTGTATGTTGAACAAAATATTTATGATTCGCGACCAATTGACAATTTCATGAAATACCAATCAATAGGAGTATATGAATAAATAAACTTAGAGAGTTGTAATGATGATTTTGATCTATAATTTTATTTTATTTTAATTTGGATCAATATTTTTATTTAATTTATCTGATTGTTGAACCTATGACATGTATTTTAAATCATCTGACAATTTTTATTTTTAAACCTTTGACGTGTGTAGTATTCTGATTTTTTTTAATTTTTTTTTTTTAATAATAATGTAAATATTTGCATACCATAATAGGTAATGATACAGAGTACTTCATATTTATTTGTAACATCTGTTTATACCTACCTGTATTAAGCAAATAAATAATTTGATTTCATTTGAATTATTATAATTCTGTAAATACATACTTGTTACGGTCGCGTATCATATTTTGTTCAACATACAACCTGACACTAACCTGCAAATTGCAAAAAACGTAAAAAAAAAAATAATGAATTTCGCGAGCAACCTGGCGCTTCCCCCTTAAACAATAACCATGCTTGCTATTAGACTATTAATATTTCCCATACACAATAATGTTTGAAACTAGAAATAGACCTTTTTAAACAATGCGACGGTACTTAAGGCAGTTTAGTGAGCGTATCGAATGACCTAGGCCGTGGACCTAGCATTAGTGGCCTCGCAAATGGCTTGGTAATGTCGTGGACTGGGGTAATATCGTTTATCATGCACGTTAAAGCAAAGGTGCTTGGAATGTATGGTGTAGAGGTGTGACATATTTTGTCGGATCCATTTTGAAATTCGAATGCAATGCTTGATTATAAGAATTCCTTCAACATTGAACGACAGAAATGTTGGGATGGGTTGTACCTACTTTAGCTTGAACTACTTTAACTTATTTTTTTCTATTACCTACGTCACCTGATGAAACAGGTATCTTGGTACGCTTGACCTTATTCTATGTAAGTAGATACCTATAATACCTACCAAACCACGAAATTTCGACCTACATTCGAGAGCTCATGCGTGTTGAAGGACACGTTGACGCTAGGATTTCTCAATTCCCGGGTTTTCGACAATCCGGGAATATATCCCGGGAATAGGCGCGATGCGACAGCGCTACACAAAAGCGCCGCTCGTCGCGCGACACGCGATGCCTTTGTGTCGGGCGTCGCGTCGCGCCAGTGTGTACAAGCCTTTAGTCCAATCAATACATTTTTTGTAAATAGATAATTGCTTCATATTTTGCAATAAATTACCAGCGTTATGTCATCGCGCTTCTCTTTCTTATCTATGCAGTACGAGAGTGACCGCGCTTAACTGTTGTTAACTTTAGCATTATCTTAAGTCGGACTCCTACCGACACACTGTTGTGCTCACAGTTCCTGCAACTACCACGAGTCGGGGGTCCGGTCGGGGGGACCTACTAATTTCTGCTATCTTACTAAGGATGTTACGTTTTTATTGCTATGCATCGTCGGCGTCGTCAATAGTAATAGTCCATTTATTTATTTGACAGAATATTGTTACAGAGATGTTACATGTTCCAAAGCTTCATAGAACGTAATATTATGACTTTATGACATAGCAAAAGTACAATGCCAGGCATTTACAATAACTTCTAATTACGTAGATGCAAGAGCAATGCCCCCCGACTCTGTAAGCCTCTATTACCTAGGTTCCTACAAGCATTGCGCATTGCGAGATGAAAAGTAAGTGTGGTCATCTGCTTTAAGTAGGTACCTTCCTTACTTATTTCTTTCTCGAGGATACTGATAGTTCTTGCGATAGGTATCACAAAAAGATATACCTAGGTAGGTAGCCTACATTAAACCGCACGTCAATGGTCAAGTTGGTACTTAACAAAACCAGTTTAAGCTGGCCTCCTCGTAGTCTATTGAAATTCCATACTACGCTAGGCTAGCTCAAGGCTTAAGTTTTAGTGACGACGAGCGGTCGACTGTACTTATGAACTCTTAAAAATCTATAAAATATCAACATGGATAGATCATGCTGCAGTCAAATACTAGACCACGTACCTACCTACTTACTTGGTACCTATTCTGTTGCAATACCTACGTGTTTTGCAGGTACCTACTATGATGGTGCAGATAGGGTTTGCGCTTCGTAATAAAACAACTGCGCCATCAGGAGCATAACGCGATGAAATAATAATAAACAAACATGGTTTCGCTTCGGGTCTTTCGGAGGATAGGACGAAAGTTAACTTAGTTCAGATATTGAAAAAGTTTATTACCTTTTGCGTAATTACATAAAGAAAACAAAACAGGTATTTCCAGTTTTTCTGCAAAGATTTTAAATAAAGAATGCAAAAGCAAAATAAAAGTATCATAAACAAGGAACTCACTTTCTACGCCGACTGGCAATTGTTTTGTTTTCGATGGCAAAGTTGAAGGATTCGCCAAAAATCCGATATTGCAGGTCGTCGTCATTACTTTGATATTGCATCTCTTACACACAAATTACTACGTATTGAATAAATAAAACACCCTTATAACTATTTAATCTTAGAATCATTGTTGCAGAGCATTATTCTAACACTTTTTTGTTTGATTATAACGCGAACATCACGTTTGGCTTTACGATACCGCCAAAATGATAAAATTAATCGATGGTTTGGTTATTTTTTTAATTGTTTTTTTTTTTTGACGCAGGTCGCGGTGAATCTCGGCTGTTACGCGCGCGAAGCCGGACTGACTGAAGAACGGAACGTGCGGCGGACGCGGGAACCCAGCGCGTTATCCCTCGAGCAGACAATGGTGTTGCCAATTCGGGGATTCTCCACTTTGTATTGTGATTTTATTTGAAGATCGTGACGTCATAAACATTTTATTATTAAATAATTGTATGATAAATGAGTAATGTAATAAAATAAAAATTGGTATACAAATTCATGGAAGAAACTAACTCTCGACCACACATCGGCACCTTTGCAGGGTTTTAACGTCAATCCGTAAAACTTCAGTGCTAATTGCTTCATTGTTATGGACTGCGATGCTTGTTATTTTTTTATAATGGCAATAAAGAGAGGCCTTTGATTGAAAAATCATCGACGAGAATTAAGGTCATAAAATAAACCTCAATTGTGAAATAAAAAACATCTTTAAGGTGATTCAAAATTAGAATTTCGGGTTTAAGTAGTCAAATAATCAAATGAAAGCACTTCATTTTGTAAATGGCACTACTCATTAGCATCCACAGGTACCTACGTTTCCTGTTTATATTTTCATCAGATACTTTTGGAACAGACTATACAGATATTACAATTACGAGTGTGAGCAGCAGATTCGATGTTTTAATACTTACATACATATATCGCAAAAGGCAACACAGCAGGAAAAGTTTCTGATTAAGTTATTAAGAACTGCATCCAAATTACAATATTTTATTTATCTTCGTCGGCGAGACGCTATGACATTTATATTTTCGAGCTAAAAACTGTCAAGGCTGGTCATTCACTCCACATGAAATATGCACATTATTACATTAATAACTTAATTAGGTACCATTTTAGTCTAGCATCAGATTTAATTTTGAGGGAGATTTA